>OX326953.1:5687500-6325000 GCA_946800315.1 Misopates orontium
GTTCACATGATAATGTATGATGAAATAGCTACTGACGAATTATAGCTAAAATCATAAATTAAGCCTAGTAAAGGTAAAATTGCCTCTAAACCTCGAGTGAATATTTTTTGCGAAGTTACATGATGATTTTGTATAACCAATTTTACGATTTATAAAATAATTACACTTTTTTTGTTAGTTGAATAAAATAACTTTCCATCACACAGATAGTTGTATAAATAATGTTTTCACCTCTCTTACCCAAATCAAAAAATCTTATGATTAATGTTAATTAGTAAGATAAATGATGGGAACAGTAATAATCATAATCCGAGTTTGACTTCGGCAAAAAGTAACAAAGCGCATTATGTTACGCGTCGATGTTGAACGGGGTTTTCATTAAATAAGTGATTAATTACTACTGTTCCCATTACAGAATCTCAAATCTCAATCATTGGACTTATACAAATGTAAGTATTAAACTCGACCCTAGTCTCCCCGTTTTCTTAACTCATCATGATTTATTGATTTTACATAAATAGTCCTGTCAAGTGCCTTGTCTTCTACAGTTAAAAACTTCTTTTCCTTTTCTGATTATTACCACTCAATTACACCTTTTTCAATTATAATTTTACATAATTTTGTTAGGCCTTGTAAATTTTTGTTCTTAAAACCCAAACAACTACAAGCTATTCTCTTATATGAGTATTCATTTACGTCATATTAGTTGGTCGACATTAAATTTTTTCAACAAACTCATATGAGGCTCGCCTCAATGAGAAACTAGTTAGAACGTTCAAAGCGGACCTTTAGGCCTTTACTTTTAAGGTTTTTCGATCTGAGCACAAATAGTGCACTTGCCATCCCAAATTGATATACTTGTGTTCCAAAAAAAAAAAAAATACAGTTTGTTTTGTTTGTTTGATTATTAATCATAATTATTTACTTATAAAAATATTTTGGCAATAGTAGTAAGGTTATATATTAAAAGTGATATTATTTGTTTAAAAATATGTAAATTCAAAAATCATCTTCTTCCTTTATATGTTTATACTCTAGATATCAATTTAATTTTAATGGGTTTTCGTTATGTTTATTTATATAGTATCTTACACTTTCATTTTCATAATGTATAGAATAGATCTAGAGTAAGGGGGTGGTGAAATCTCCACTTTCAGCTCCGATGATGTGTATAGTAAAATATGAGAATTAATTTCTCTTTAACATCTTTCAGAAATAGCTTAACTTGCCTTTTTGTCGATTTATTTTTTATTTCTTTCATAATCATTGACAAATATTTTAAGAAAATGAAAATCAGGATTTTTGTGTGCTTGCCACCCACTCCTCGAGGGTTGTTGCTATAGCTTATTTTATTTGTAATTAATATTATAGTATTATGATGTACTCCACTTAACTTATAAAATATAGACACATCAGTGGATAAGCAGGCATGTTGATTGACGAAATGTATTACCAATTTACCATTACCATTATCAGTGTTCGATATTTATTATAGATAAAAACAGGGCATATATAGTTGCAAGTACGTAGTTCAATTTTATCTATAGCAAATCTTTACGAATGAGTAAACAAAGTCACTTAATCACGTAACTTGAAGGAGGCTATCATAGTAAAAATATTGTACATTTTATGTTTCGAAGGGAAATCGAATATTGCATTCCCAAATTTAGAAAATGAGTCCGATATGGCTAATGATCTATTCCATTTATAGGATAGGAGAAATAAACAATTTTGAGGTCTTGAGGAAGGAGTTCTTAGTTCGATTTTGACAAAGTTGTATTTACTTACGTCTCCATTATTCGATTCCTAATTTAAATAGGTGTTGTTTGTGTAACTAATTATATTCTTTGATACTGACATTTTAGCTGTCTATAGTAAAGTTGTGGAAGAAAATAATAACTAACTAAAATGAATTTTTCAATGATCGTTAAACAATTAGTTTGGACTATATGAAAATTAAAAAAATCAGTATTGAATTTTGAAACATATTAAGTCAATTAGAATCGCTATAGAGGCAGAGCAACACATTTGTCAACTGTAAACGCATATTCTTCAGTTTTCCATAGTTTATCAGTTACTACTATCTTTACTATTTTTAATTGGCTAATAAAAAAATTGCCATTTCTCTCACCCCACCCCCACCCCCACGTACACGCAAACACAAAAATAAATAAAAAAATAATAAAAAATAAAAAATCAGATACAAACTTACAAACTGAAAAAAATTATTGGCTAACCACAACCTCAAATTATGTATTTAAAAAACTTATCGCTGAGATCACAATAATGTGCAGACAAATTAAAAGTAAATAACTAGTGAACAATTGTAAACAAATCGAATCCAATTGCAACTGCCTATGATTTCTGTCCAGATATAATCAGCGTTGGGTGGACCTGCGAGTCTGGGACCATATGCCCGCTGAAAATAAATATGATAGGTTGGTTGTTGGCTAGTTCACCTGAAATTTTAGCACATAAAAGAAGAAAAATGATTTTATCCAATCTAACACAAAAACATTACAAATGGTAAGTGGCTCCGTAGTTTACGGGGCAAATCACACAAAAATCAATGAATAAGAAGGCATGTTGCATCAAACTAATAGGTTAAGGGGCACGTTACAAATTCCCCATAAATTGGCGAGTTTGCCGCAATTTACCCTAAAATATAGGTAAAATAGTACTTGGAGGAGTACTATGTATGTAGCCGTGTCTCGAGTGTTGACCTACATTTCACACATTTTCTAATTGAGATATAGATCAGCATGCTTCCCAGTTGATTGCTCTCATAAATACATATTTTTAAAATTCTTAAATTATTGACTTATTTATTTTTAATAAGCACATTTGTTGCTGTAGTAGTAAATTGACAGATAAACGGCAGGACTTTAAAATTGAATAGTGAAGTCAACGTTGAAATAATTGTGAAGAATCTATGTCCCAAATCACGTAGACTATTCCAAATAATTCATAAATAGTTTAAGCAATCCGGAACTAAATATTGAAAATTCGTACTTTGGTTCAGTTGAAACGACGCAAATGATTTCCCACTTCAAACCTCAAAAGCTGTCTCGCGACCAATTTTATGTTTTTTGTCGCAAATAAAAATCATTTGGGAACTATGAATAATAATCATAATAATTATAACTATTATAGATCGAGAATATTTTTGGGTAATCAATACTATGTCATTTTCATTGTGCGGCCAGATAAGTGAAAACAGCTTAATATATGCGTGAAGTCTTGATCACTCTGTTCTATTATAATGTTCGTTAAAGAACATAGACCAAGTATTTAATTTGTCTGAACCCTAAAGTAATACTTATAAAGTACAATAAAACATAGAAAAATATTAAAGAATCCAGGGAAAATAAAACAAACATAATTGTGGGTATTGTAGAGCGTTCCTAAAGAATTGTAAAATAAACACAATTATTGTACCTAAATAATGGTAACGGCATGACGTCAAATTGGCAATACTATATTATAGAGTGGTCTGAACTTTTTGTATATGAATGATCCTCTGTGGTTGACACACACACACTCACTCTACAACCAAGTGACATTTTAATTAAATGTTATTAGACTAAATCCAAATCACCTAAAAAAAAGTATACATCACACTTTAATCATACAAAAAGCACACTAATTTATTTTTTAAAGAGACGTAATAATTTCACTCAAATCATCTAAAAAAATACACATCACATCCAGATTACCAAAAAACCACGGCGAATCACTAAAAACGAACTACACTTTATACTTAATTCTCCTACAAATTACCCAATACACTAAAATCGTCTACATGTCGTGTTTGCCTTTTGAATTCCAATGAATTCTATTATCGTTCAAAATTATATAATGAGTCTAGACGGGTACCCGCTGGTTATTATTTCAAAGATCGAATAGTAAACTAGTATCAATTAAATTTATTTAGGAAATAGGCAAATCTACAACTATTTATTAATAATAAAAAAATGGATGAGTTGAAGAGTTTAGGGATGAGCGTGCTACTCTACCCAGAAGTCATTTGCCCTTAACAATCGCCTCTTTGCGTACGTAAGACGATAACTAATTTTATTTCAAGTAGTCGAGCTCGTGAAACGAAAATGATTTATTTCATGACAATATCAATGAGTGGAGAATCTATGAATATAATTATTAATTACCAATTAAGCCTAGATAAAGATTTTCTTACATCAAGTATAGAACGTTTCAAAAACTTAAATGATCATACCCCACCTAGCTAAGTCCTCAAGGAATTATCTATTTCGTCGAAAGGCCCAATAACTTAAGGTCCATGTATATTTCATCACGTAATTACTAATTAGTCTTTTACTTCCAAAATACGTTACACACTACTATGAACTATCGTATGTGAAATGCTCAATCTTTTTGAATCTTGACTTTATTTTTTTTATTTCAATCATAGGATTTGGCTAATCTTCTCCTAAATCACTGGAAAAAGATAGGCAAGATTTGGCACCGAATCCAAGCTTAATTTTTAGCGTACTAATATTTACCCCGATTGAGACTCGATTAAAGGCGGCATTATTTAATCCCATTTTAAACCTCATTTTCATTTTTTGATGTGGACTTCTTGAGAGAACTTCGCTCGTGTTGCTCTAATGAGTATTAGAATATTAATTGAGAAGATTTTGTAACTAACACATTACGTAGTGTTGATTTGTTTCTAGATGTAGCAATTTTTATATGGTAATAAAATGATAGATAGTCGTATATATATTTTGTCATCTTGACCAGTTTTTCAGCAAATGTAGCATAGCTATAACATGCATGAATTTTGATTAATTATTGAAAATTAGAAACATTTTACAATATTTTAAGATCTTTTAACCTATTTCAGAAAATTTATGAAATAGCTATTATATAATCAACGTTTCTTACATTTAGTTTTTACCTAGTTAAAAGTCAAAAAGTTTTGATACCTTTTAAAAAATGTTTTAAGAATTTGATCCAAATTAAATAGCATGAGGCAAAGAAGACGAAGTTCCCGCTGTAGTCGAGGTTAGGTTTACATCAAAGAAAGAGTTTAAGTACTGTCACAATTTTAATCTTGTGAGTTTTGCAGGAATAATTCAGTAAAATTAGTTTACTGTTGAAACGTGATTGTTTTTCTATTAAATTCAACAACAATAATAACAATGGAAATTTTGGTTAAACAAATAATACGCATTTAAGCAACCCATACTGTGATGCTCAGAAGTGATCAATTTAATTAGGATCATATATAAAAATAAATTTACCTTTGGCCTTGATACTTTTCTTTCAGTTTTATCGAAATGTTTCTCTATCATGTGGATAATTTACAGTTTTTAACCTGGAACTCTGTAGATAAATTGTTCAAACACGAAAGAATATTGGGAAATGTTATTAAAATCATAATTTGGTCATTCTAAATATAGGGTGATTCTTAGAGTTTTGACCGTCGTTTTCCGGATCCAACGAAAATTAAATACTTGATATGATAATTGATAGTATATATTTTCAGACCTACAAAGGCAAGGTCCATATTTTCAAAATCAAATTTTCTAGAAGTCCTTAACAATTTGTCATAAATATGGTTAGCAAGGACTAAAGTTCTAAACATTTTTTCCCCAAAAATACTAAGGCGTTTTGACTTTTGAAGCTTCGTAAAAGTATTTTTGACGTCTATCAAAATAATAATTTCTACAAAAATTTTGGAACAAATAAAATAAAAAACATCAAAACGTTGCAATATATTTTTAGTATTTCACGGACCAAAATATACACATAAACTGAAACTTTAAACATGATTGTTAGTCATTTGGATAACAATGAAAACGCGCGTCGATAATTAATCATGAAAATCTTCTTGGGTCAGCTGATCTGACCATTTGTTTGATTAAAGAGTGCAAAATATATTATCAATGAAGCAGTCATTAAGATTTGTATCTGTTGTTGTAGATCTCTTACGTACATAGTTGCTCAACTTGAATTGGCTCAAAATCTTATATTGGAGTAATCTTGATTATTTTTTTTCTCGTCAAGAAACAAAAATGTGGTCCCAAAAAGATATCTGTTCCAAGAAAATCACTTACTTTTTCAAGTCTACCTAGTTGAATTGCAAGATTGAATCCCTTTTATTTTTTGTTCTTTTTTCCAACTTGACATCTGATGTTTACCTAAATGCTTATCCTTCCCTAACAACTTTATTACATTTTACACACGTTTAATTAGAAAACAAAATCTTGAAAGAGTACGCATGATGATCCTCTTCATACCTCTCAGACCAATTTGTTCACTCATTAAGGCTCATTTGGGTTCCAATTATTTGATTATTACATTAGAATTTCCTGGAAAAGATCGAAAAATATAAAAAGTAAGGTTTTTTGCAATTTACTCCCCGTGTTATGCCAAATTAGCAAACTACCCCCTTGTAATTTCAAAAATTGGCAACCACATCGCTGTAATTTTTTTAGCATATTTTTTATATTTAATAAAATACCCTTTGTTATTTCTAATATTTTCTTTTTTTGTAACTTGAAATCTGAAAATAACATTTCTTTAAAAAATTATAAGTAAAAGTATAAAAAAATTATAAAACATACATATCAAATTTTAGTTTTTTTTTCGTGCATTTTTTTAACATGTTAAAATATGAAACCAAATATCTACATCTTTTTTAAGAAAAGAGGATAATTGTCTTTGTTTGCCTAAAAAGTTATCCCCACTTTCAAATTTGAGCAAGTGAACTGCACATCCCTAGATAAGGATTAGTATGCCAATGTTTGAAATTACCTTATTTATTTTCCACATGGAGGTAATTTGCCAATTTAGCGTAACACGGGATAAATTGCCAAAACCTAAAAAATTTACAATCTTTCGGTCAAGCATATTGTAGTCTTCATTTTACAGCAATCAAGCATTTTCATCTTAAATAAGATGTAGGAAAGTTTAACAGAAAATTAATTTTTAGTTAATTTGAATTTTGGTCACTAACACCAAAAACAAAGAGAGGATTTCACAAGTTCGTAATTTTTATAACCAATCATTTTCATTCAATCCAGTTTTTAATTATTCACTAGATTCGTTTTTTAATTATTTCAAATGATATGTAATACTTTCTTAATAAAAAAAAGGTTACATTAGTTATACTAATAGAAAGTAAAGAGTAATTTATTTATTCAACACTTCGAGTAAAAGAAGTCATATTCATTAGGCTTAAGGATTATTCATAAGTTTATGAATTCTTCAAATTTTTTTAGTTTGACTCATAACAGTTTTGTTTGATCAATATTGTCAGCGATTTAGGATTTACTATATATTGATATACGATATGGTTCTTTGTATTTTCGTTATTACATGTTGTGCAGGGAACTTCTGCTAACATATAGTACATTATTTTTTATTGTTAATTATTATGAAAATTAAAATGTAACACAAAAGAAGTGTATGTTAATAATTCACCTGTAATTAGTGGTATTTGTAACTCTAGAAGTGTATTGCTTTTCCAATATTCATGGACAATGATTTGTAACTCTATATGTGCTATCGTTTTCTTTTTTCAGTTTCTTTATTGGTTCGTTTTTTTTTTTCTCTTCCTTTCTGCGGGGTAGTACTGGCTCATGATCAGTTGGTTAGTTTATGGAATTACGAACATCTGAAAGTGTTTTTATCGAATTCTAGTAACATTGGGCCTGAAGCCCAAACTCAAGAACACGTCGTCCATAATAACTTGATGTTCCGAATAGTCCAATGATAAGGCGGGTCTAATAAATAAAAAACACTTAAATAAAGTGGCGTACTGCATCTTTTTTTCTTTTTGTTATGCCAATCAAATTACACACAAAATAAACCAACATTATTTTTTATGTTTACATATAAACCTATGTTATTCGATATTAATTTTAGTTTAAAAAAAAAAAAAAGAAACAACATTCAATCAAACCCAAAACCATTCTCTAAATATATGGGGTAGAAGTGAACAAACATATCATTATTTCGAGGGCCTTATTGATGACTCAAACTCGTCAAAACAAATGTATCTTGTTAAGTGAATGAATGAACATGACTTGTATTTTATTTTATAATGTATATATTTAAAGGCCGGGTGCCCCGTACCATTGGGAGCGAAATGTTTCTTTAGGAACATTAAAATCAATGTGTACAATTTAAAAAGTCTACCCAACATTTGTCCCATTCATTACTTGAAGGGGTTACGGATCTAGATGGACAATATCGTTTTTGATGAATCAGTACTCATAAAGTAGTTTGATGCGTTGATCTACTGTAGCAATATTTTTTCATAAATACTTCACACATTACCAGAGGGACTTATCCGATAAATCATAGTGACATGAGAACTCTAGAGTCATATGATACACGTTATTAATTTAATACTAGAATCCAATTTTACTCCTAACTAAAACTCCAAAGTCCCAACTCTTGCATGAAAAACACATCAAGAGTGTGTAATATAGAGAGCAGGGCACTTGGGACCAAATCAAAATATGATTGTCGTTGACAACTGCAAATAAGCATGGATGTGGCTGGATTTTACCCTAAAGAAAATTAAATTAAATTTTGAAATTATTATAAATAGCTCATACTCCAGAAGTTAAAAATCATTGATAAGTACATCGGGACCATTTTCATGTGGAAAGTTCTTAGACATAAAAATAAAAAAATCAATTAATTAAGCAGCAATGCACAAAAATATAATATTCTATCAATGTAAAACGAGAAGGGCAATTTGGGAAATTATTCATTTGGAATAAAATACAAGTACACGTGTAAAGATCTGGGGAGGAGCTAATTTGAAAAAGGGCGGTTAAGAGCCGTTGGATCGGCCTCGCGTACCACACCGGACACAGAAATTAATGCAGTGAAGGAGACAGCAAGGACAATAACACAGTGACACCTTCACGTGCAACACCATCAATTGTATATTTCCAAATCAGAATGTCTCTCTGCTGTGAGAACCTCTGCTCTGCTCTCTGCTCAACCGCACGTGTTGTTTGTCCTCACGTACGAACGAACCTTTTCAAAAATAAATAAATAAATAAATAAGTTTGTTTATTGGGCTTTATTTGGGTTTGTTTCCACATTAGGAACAAAATAGTGTGCTTAGTTGTTTGCTAAATGTGACTCACTTTTGCGGCCCAATTTATATTATATCTCAAAATATTTTTTTATATTATATATATTTGAAGGAGAAATATGGCTTATTTGTTATTTCTCAACATTTCATGAGATCAAGTAGTCATTGTAAATTATAGTAGCAATTAGATTACAATTAATTGAAGACTGTCAAAACATTTAAGTGAGAATTCGACAAACATGTACAAACATTAATTGATTGCGAGAAAGCGTCGCCCGAACTCTAGTTTATCGTATCAAACAACTTTTTTGCACGATTTTCCGGTGATAGCTGTAAGTGAACTTATAACCTACTAAAAAACGAGTTAATCTTCTTTTTGCGTTGTAACATGATCAAATTACAAGTAATCATCTCTTATATGTGATTCGAAAGTACCTTGTCTTGAGCTTTGGACTAGAGATTACGAGAAATTTTACGTGTTAATAAAACTAACTATGTCGTTCAAACTCGAATCAAGTAGCAAATCATAACGTGTATCAATTTGTTGCATTTTTATCTTCCTATGCATTATCAATAACTTTTTACGCATATTTTTTTAAGTTTAACTTTAATGTTCCGATATGATGTTACGTTTTTTTTTTTTAAAGATTAATCTGTAATATTCTTTTGCATAAATGCCAAAAAAAATGATATGGAAGTGTTTTACTAAAGTGTATTAGACACCATAGGATTCTTGAGAAATGATTTTCTAGGGTATGATTTCAGAATCATGTCCTAGTGTCACATAGTGGGTACTAGATCTATCATAAATCCAAATATCAGCCTACCGGGTCAGGCTAAACACCCAACCCGACCCATTAACCGGCCCTATATCTCCCAATCACTGTTGCAAATTTGGCACAATTCAATTTCATTTCATCTTCTCCATCTCTTCGCATTCTTTTTTTGCTCTCTGCAAAAAATCCCTCCATCACTAGGGTTTGTATCATAAACTCATATCCGCTCATTTAACAAATCACCCCCAAAGTTTCTCTAATTCACAAAATAACCCCAAATGAACTTGTTCATTCTTCTTCTTGTTCAATCATTCATTTTCATCAAGATCTAATTTTTTTTCTTCAACAAAAAAAAAGGGATATGCATCCGGGTTATGACATACCCGGGATCCACAACCCGAACCCGAACCAGCAGCTGCACCAACAACACCAACATGTAATGGCATCTGAACCAGTTTTGTTATCCATGAACCAAACCCACATTCTTGAACAAATCCATACCCTACCCACGACCCAACAAATACTCCTGGACCCGCACCATTTTTTTCAACCCCACTACATGTCCACCGCCGGCGCCGGAGGAGTTTCGTCGGCGTTTTTTCCGGTGAATTTCAAGCTAGGTTTGAATAACGAAGTTTGCACGAGTAGTCATGACAATAACAACAACAAAAATAGTATTAATGATAATTTATTTCGTGGGAGTGAGCAATATGAGGTCCCCGAGGCCCGACAAACTTCTCTCGGATTAATGCATCATCATTGCAGCTGGCAAAACCAACAAGATTCTGTTCTTGTTAAACAACAACAGCAACAACAACAACTCTTTTGGTAATATAACTCTTCATTTCTATTTGTTAAATTCACATGGTTAATTATGTTATATTATTTGGATGAATTGCATTGCCATATATTACTGACGCTTCGTCTTACGTCTAACGCCTTTTTAAAACCTTGAGTTTCATTTGTTTGGTAAATTGCATTCTTAATCATGTTTTCTTCTGTCTTACGCCCAACGACTTTAAAATACTGAGTTTCATTTTTTTGGTAAGTTACATGCTTAATTATGTTATTTTGTTGGATAGATTGCGCTGTAGATTAGTATATATTATCAGTGTCTCGCCTTATGCCTAACGACTTTTAAAATATCAATTAGTAAATGTTCTTTTAGCTTTAATTGCTTTTGAGCAATGATTCTTTCCTTATTTAGTAAATATATATGGTAGCTAATTCTTTATTGCTACTTTGATTTCATGTAATATATATTATTCTCTTTAGATAAGTTTTTCTTTTCATTAATCAATGTTTGTAGGGAACCGCTGGCATCTGAAGTATCCAATGAAAATAGTGAAATTATAGACAGAAGAGAACAACACAACTCACAAATGAACCAAAACGAACCTTCAAAGAACTGTTTCGGCGAGCTCGAAGCGATGTACAAACGTCATGGAACCGTAGAGAGTATAAACCAAAAGGGTACTATGGAAAATCTGCCGATGGTGAATGTTGGAGAAGAAGCATCGAAAAACGACAAGAAGAAGAAGAGAAAAAAGAAGAAGAAGAAGAAGAAGGAAGCAATCAATTATACTCAATTCTTCGAGAAGCTGGTGAAACAAGTGATGGAGCATCAAGAAAATCTTCATCAAAAGTTTGCTGAAGTGATTGAGAGATTGGAAGGTGAAAGAAGGGAGAGAGAGGAGGTGTGGAGGAATCAAGAATTGGCTCATTTTGAGGAAGAAGCTGCGGTGAGAGCGAAGGAGAAGGCGATGGCCGCGAGTAGAGAAGCTATCATTGTTTCGTATTTGGAGAAAATTACGGGCGAAAGGATCAATCTTGGTTCGTTTGATCGTAACAACGAGAGCAACTTTACTGATCCTAGTGATGATTTAAGGACGCATGATGGAGCTCAAACTGGTCAAGAGATGATGAAGTCCCCAGGTTCTTGAAATTTATAAGTTATGTTCATCATATTTTAAAGAGAGAAGAAATTTAATGGTGAATGTGGAACTTTAGTACTGCAAGCAAGCTTAGAAAAGGAATCAATATGGAAAAAAATGATTATTGATTCTGAAAAAGAGTTATATATATATTTGTTTGCATGTGTAAAATCATAAAGGATCATCAAGTAAAAGAGGAAGATGTTGAAGGAGACTTTGATACTCTAACCTTGTTTCAATAAGGATTAGTCAAATGTTATAAGACAACTAGGGTTTTTGTAATTTCTTATTTTCCCTTATGGAACTCCCTATTAGACAGTATTGTTTTTGCTTGTTATTTACTTTGTTTTGCACTCTAGTTATTTGGCTTTGGTTCTAGACTTATAACTGTATAATATAATTGATTAGAAGTAGATTTCTTGGAATTACACAATGTGTTTTTGCTAATCTTGGAGATTAATTAGTTAGAATTAATAGTCTGTTTCTTTAGTCCACAGGTCATCGAGTACAGTGGTTGCTGATTTGATTCTAGTAGCTAGGACCACTGGAAGTATATTGACTGAAACTCTTCTATATATATATGTGTGCATTTTTCTTAGAAAGCTTGTTAAGCAAAGATGAAGGATATTTAATTTCATATTAAATTGTCCAGAATAATTCTCAAATAATGTCACGGACAAATCCTAACACGCTGTCTCAACGAATTAACCTCTTCAGTATCATCACTAGATAGATATTAACCCCTAATCGAGTTTGCAGTAGTTTGATTCCATGCACAAATTGAATTCACTTAATTTTCCATTAAGAAAACCTTAATTAATAAAAGAGATGCTATTTATACAAAATAGTTTTGAAGCTATTTTGTACAGGTTTAGATACGGTAATATGGGTATGATACAATGCCGGTTTGTTTTGAACAATTTAATCTATAATACTTAATATTTAATTTGAATCAATAAATATGACAGTGCAATATATTAAAATACGAGAGTTGTCAGAAATATTAAAGCACAATATGGTACATGAAGTAATAGAGATACGAGACATGGTAATTTTTTGAATCTTTCGTGCAACACGTAGTTTCTAAGTGAGAGGTTGAGCAAATTCAACATATTGCGCTAAGAACATACGTACTGTTAATTGCAAAGGGTCCTGCTGCTGCATGATCAAAATGAGACTCAGATATATAGAGTGCGCCTCACTGTATAAAACTTCAAGTTTTTGTGTTCATGATTATTCCCTCAAGTCACTGTGATTAACTGGACCCATTTTTTATTTTTTTTCAATTATGCATCATTTGCTCTTAAGTAAAAGTGCTGAAAAGTTTAACAATGAAAAACTGGGCCATCTTTTACTAATAATATATTGGACGAAAAGTGGTGTGAGTCTCTGAAGAGTGATCAATGGTCTATAGTGATATTTCGCAATATAACAACAAAGATTTATTTTATCGCTCTTCTAGTAATTATTTAATTAATTAATTTGATAAAAGTTAAAGAACATATAAATTCCAAAATGGTTAGACACTATTGAAGAAGGGCCAAAAATACATGGGAACAGCCGGCGTGGCGTGCGGTGGGCGCGGGTGGCGGGACCCACTGAAAAGTCATTGAGCTTTCGAGAAAAGCTGCTCATAAGCTGAGAGAGCCTTTTAACTTTTTTATGTCAGCACAAAACAGACATCACCCATTAATATTTGGCCTGTGCTTCATTTGTTTCTGCATACACAATACAACTGCAAGTCACCTCAACTGTGTTGCTTATTTATTTCGAAATTTTTTAACTTGGTCCACTTTCAAATTTTATATATCTGTAAATTATATTTTTGTCCACGAATGAATAAATTTTATTTAAACAAGTACCTTAATGTTACAAGAGTGGTGAGGATAATACAACTTCTTGAGGGCCTAATGAGAAGTGGCAATGGTAAGGAGCAAAATGGGAGACTGGATTGGCTGGGCTATGAAGTTAAATCTATTTGGGTATTTCACATTATTTGGTAATCGATTTTGGGCTTATTATATTAATAGTTTTAGATTTAGCGCTTTCAGGTTCCTACGTGATACCAAACACGATGTTCACGTGATAAGATTTGATGATCATTTTAGTGTACATACAAACCGTAGTCAACGCTCTCACTTTATTTATTTTCTTTCTTCACACTTTCCTATTTTTGTCTCCATCGTTTCTTTCTTTCTTAACAAACATGCTCTCTCACGCTCCTCTCCTACACTCTACTTCGTTTTCTTTTCACTTTCATATCTATCACCTCTCTCACCCTCGTGCATCCTCTCATGCAATGGTTATTATTTCCTTTTACAATCTACATATTTATAACGTAGTGGCGGCAAAAAGAGCACTATAGTGGTGAAGTGGCATCGACCGTGAAAGGGGAGTTGAACAACACATGTTGTTGTAGAGGAACGAGTTATGATCCATGCAAACATAGCAGTGTCAGTATCTTGTCGAAGTGTCCAATGACTTGGCACCACTAAGGTAGGGTATGAGTCTTGAGAGTGGCCGTGGCTATTTTTCCATTCTAAGGATTTACTTTTCTCTGGTTATTTAAAATATTAAAATAATTTTAGTGATACACTACAATGCCGCCCACAACGAGCTGAGGGTGGTGACACCGCGATTACAACTAAATTTATTCCCACAAGATTGTTTTTCTTCAACTTGGCTTTGATGTTGTGTAAAATATAAAATGAAAGAATTCATTGTTACACAATTATGAAAATATATAGGTTTATAGCTGCAAATGAACTTTAATTCTAAACTTAACTGGATAATGGAATTGCAAATATTATATTATGTCTTCAAGTATTGAATAAGTAGTGCAACATACAGTTTATTGAAGATTGAACGTAGGTCCAAAGTGTATCCCATCACCGTGAAACTCCACCTCTCGACCCAACTATCAATAAGTGGTCTTCTTAAAGAAAAAAAGGTTGGGTCAAGATTAATACAAGTACTTCTTTTGTTGGCGGGAGAGCAAGTGTTGTACATGTTTGTATGTTCTCCCATTTTCACCAAAAAAAAAAAAAAAAAAAAAAAAAAAAACATTGCCTTGAATCTCTTGTTGAGTATGTTGCAATCCAACAAATGTATTTCTGGCTCAACTTCCTTAAAATTGAAAACTATTGTTTAAATTATTTTCTCTTATGTTAGCCTCTTATATCATATATAATAAATTGACCGTGTGGATTGGATAACTCCACCGTAATTGCAAGCGCACTATTTTGTAAAATAATTATTTGTAATAATAATGGTTTGGCCTTTTTGCATAAACATGGTTCTTGAATCTTGCTTTTATATTTTCTTGACGCTACAATGTGTTTGTTCATGGATCAAAGTTTCGATTTTATTCTATATTTCACTTCATCAAATATGACAAACTCTTCTCAATATTTTTCTTGATTTGTTTGTGATTCCTTAAATGGAAATTTCACAACTATCCACCTACCCCTACCCCTACCCCTATCCCTACCCCCTGCCCTAATATCAATATAAAATTATACGTGTCACGTGACCCCTCCACTATAAATATAACTTTTTCCCTCTACTCTACTCTCAACTCAATTCATTCCTCTATTTCTCCGCCTCCTCGACACCTCAGCAAATTGCATAAAAAACCAAAAACCCCTTTTTTCTCTCATATATTTTCGCCACCTTTAAACCAAAAACCTCTATTCTCACTCCTTTTTCACTCTACACACAAAACACAAATTCATCTCAATTGAACGAAGACGATATAGGGTTTAATTCGATCATGTCCATTCGCTACAAATTCAGGAGCACGGCGAAGTTCGATACGTGGCAGATTGATCGTCGCGATTCGGTCTCCGTTCGTGATCTTCGCGACAGGATTCTCGGCGCTAAAGCTTCTATGCGGTTACAGCTAGGGTTTGATCTCGTGTTCTACAATGCGGATACGGAATTAGGTTTGTTTTGATTTTCTTCAATTTTTGATGTGATTCTCTGCGATTCCGTGATTTTGTGATGTTGTCTTTGTGTTTTCGTTGACCGATTGTTGTTTGTTTGATGTGAATTTTGGGGAAAAATTGGATTTGGCAGAGTATAAGGGTGATGAATCCCGAATTCCGAGCGGTTCCAGTGTGATTGTTAAGAGGATTCCTGCTGAGACTCTGCCGTCGGTTGTGTAAGTATTTATTTTTTATTTTTTTGCTATTATTTAACTTCTCTGTGAGTGTGTTCCGGTGCATGCATGTGAAAAAAATTGTGCGGTCGTGGTAGCTATGTTTGTTTTCGTGATGTTTGGAGATGTTCATTTGAGATTTTTTGAGATCTGAAGTTAAATGATTATCTTGAGATAAAGGAAGGTATGGTTTTGTGTGGAGATTCTGTAAATGTCGTAGTTGTACGTAGTTCTGCATGTCGACTAACGGTTTCTTTTTCCCCTTTTGGTGGGTGTTGAAAACGTTTAGTTAATATTTTTAACAGATTAATGGATAATTTGTCGTGTATGGCATTTTCCGTTAGTTGTTGAATACATCAGGTAATATCTTACTTAATATGTTTAACAGATATACGGATTTTTTGTCGTTTATGAATTTTTGGATAGTTAATGAAATATCAGTTAATATCCTAGTTAATATGTTAACAGATATACGGAATTTTGTCGTTTATGAATTTGTCGGATAGTTAACGAAATATCAGTTAATATCCCAATTTCGCTTATATAAAGGAAAATAGGTGTCTATAGCTTGCATTAAACGTGGATATACCCTTTTACGCAATTCATAATAAATGAGAAATCATGTACTGTCACACTAACCACGTCATTAATATGGCAAAAATATGACAATATTTCTTCAATACTATCAAGCTGCAGAATCACATAAGTTAACTACATAATAAGTACAATCACTTTCCATAATTGTGTTGTTGATGACCAAGATTCATCTTGCAACAACTGCAGTGGGCATACAACCGGCTAGCAGTTTAGTATTTTAAATGATGTTTCACTAACTTTTGAAAAAAATCTTACATGACGAGAAAACCGTTCATTGACATACACAATTACATATGGTTAGCACATTTATGCATTAGAATAAATTCCAAGAAGCCCGATAGTCCTTTCTCTTAAGATCATCATCTATCTTCAGATCTCTAAAAGAAAAGAATCGATGAACATCACGAGAACTAATGTTTCTACTCCGAGCACAGAAAACTTTGCTCATACATGCATTGGAATAACACTATCCACAAAAGTATGCTCACGGATGCAGTTAAATAGAAAAAAAATGCAATAACCAAGGGTAAGAATGTAATGTTATTACTGGGTTCTTTGTCGAGTTATTCAAAACCTTTGTGAACTGTAATCTGAACAACTCCTCTTGTACTCGGTTTCCAGCCTTTTCTTGTTCATTAGATAAAGATTTTCTTCAGTTTTTGAACGCCAATCACCATTTTGTTAGATTATTGTTTTACATATTCATCCTGAAACTATTGATTGAAGTATTGGAATTTCGCTGCAGGTCATCTGTTGAAGCCATTAAGGGTCCTGAGGTGAAGGACTCCAATACCCTGAATCCATATGTAAGCTGTATAACTATGTTGATACCACTTTTATCCTTTAAATTTTATAGCATTCTATTTTCATTTGCTCCCGCTGACAAATGAGACCTAATTTATCCTGTCTGTGTGTAATATGCACTCCCGTCAATATCAACAAATGTTTCTCTCATGCCCCAATATTTATTACTGGAGCAATTTCCTTTTCCTTTTAAATTTATATTTTTATGGTAGTTTCTGCTGATTTTTTGTTGTGATTTTAAGCTGGACTGACTTCTGGTGCCATATGAAATTATGCTTATCAAATTTGTATTCTTAGAATATTAAGTTTTGGTTACTGCATGTGGCTATTGACTGTAAATTCCTTGATTATTTGTTGCTTTGCTACTCGTTTTCTTGATCACTTAGAGATTTGTTTTTTGCAGAATAGAGCAACGGATAAATTTGGTATTGATGTGTGTATCGTGCCTGATACTGAGTTGCCTCAGTTTGATATAGAAGTCGATGCCAATAACTTCATTGGCAATGAGAAGGAAGACATTGTTGGTTTAAGGTACAATGGCGAAATCACACAATTACTTATTATATGTTAATTTACAAGAGAGTTGTAGGCACGGTGTTAGGATTTAGTCGTTTTTCCTGTACTATCATGTGGAATATTCATTTGTGTTTTCTGCTTACATGTCTTCAATTTCTCATTTATGGTTGGAGGCTGTATCAGGTTGTCATAATCTCGTTCTTGTATCTGCTTTAGAATCTTGTTGCTAGTCTCGGATGGTTAAGTTTATTGTTATTTTAATGGTCCTTTTTTTTTCCCTTTTACTCGCGTGTTTCCATATACCTTTCTGATGGTGGGAAGGTTGTTTTGGGTGTCATAACTTCATTCTTTTATCCTTTTTGACTATGTGACATTAAGTTGCCTGCATTTTCCAGGTTAGAATGTCCAAAGATTGTGTCAAGTAACATCTATCAAGCAATACCCAAAGGTTTGTTCTGTTTTGATAATATTTTCTCTAATCTCTGTCCAGACTTTTTACAATGGGTTATGTAATCTCAGATTGTAATCAAGCTGGAAGTGGAATAAACACCGTTCTTGAAAACAGAGTTATCGAGCCGAATAAATTAGACAAGTGTGTAATTTCATTTTGCTCTTTTCATATTCTGTTACTTCTTTTGTTCTTCTAGATCTGATATCAGATTTATATTGTGAAAAGGCTGCTCACTTCCAATTTCCCGGTTTTGCAAAGTACTACTTTGCCATTGGAACTGAGATGCCCGCTTTGCCACACTTTCTTCAAGGATGCTGTGATGATTCCTTGTTGCCAGCACAGCTTTTGCGAAAAGTGTGAGTTCTGTATGCAGTAATGAGCTGCACTACATGATTTGTATCGTCGTTTCTCTTTCAGTGTAACCTGGAAGACCTTTCCATCAGTGGAGAGCGTAGTTGCATTCATTTATGTTTGTGCATCTGCAAAAAATATATCTTGGCCATACCGGTGCAGAGCTCTGGAGTAACTTTTTTTTTTTTGAATCCTAATTAAATGTATTTGCTGGTGAATGCAGGCATTAAAGTAGTGCTGACTGAGAATGAATTTTGCCCGAAATGCTTTTCGAGCAAATGCAATGTGAAAAATCTGCTTCCAAATTTAACTCTCCGTCGTACAGTTGAGCATCTCATTCAATCTCAGATGCATGATACTGATTCCGAGAAGGCCATGCAGAAATATGTGCCAGGTTTTTAAAAAGACTTATCTTGTGATAGAAGTTGTGTAACTTGAATGAGACTTCGTTTAGATGGTGCCTGATTGCTTTTTCCTCTGTAATGCAGATGGAGAATCTAGAATTCAAGGTATGGATGTTTCTTGTGCACCCTATGTTGCGCAAGAGGAAACAGAATTGCCTCAGTCATCTTCTGCATCTGGAAAGGGATCAAATCGTGTTTTTATGGAGTATTCTGATCAGCATCACCGAAGAAAGGTGCCATGTGGAGGCTTCGGTAATAGGGACATAAATGCTGGTCTTCCTTCATGCCAGATAAACGGTGTAGAAGGTGGCTATCCTTATTACGAAAATACAAAAAGAGGAGCTGAAGATTTCACACCTAAAATCGATTTTCATTTTGCCAAATACTTTTTTGCATGAAAAGCATTTTTTTACGGAAAACTTTATCTGTATGAATGGGAATTTTTTGGGAGAAGTTCTAAATAAAATTTTTTTACCAGAATTTTATGCGTATTTAAAGCGAAATTTTTGTAACAAATTTATATGCATGAAAAGCGCAATATTAGCGAGAGCTCCATCTACATGAAAAGAGAATTTTTTTTGACAACTCTGTCCACTTGAAAAGTGAAAATTTTGCGACAACTTTATTCTGTCAATGGTTTAAATTATTTTATTTGACATCACCAATAATGTATTTTCAGGTGGAGATAGAGGTTTTTCGGCTCTTGGTGTACATAAAAAGGTAATTCACATACCTTATCTTGTTGTGACAGCTTCTTAATTCTCTAGATATTCAAAGTTAGAGGTTTATAGCCTAGCCAGAATCTGCAAGTACTAACCCAATTTTATTTTTTTAAAAGTTATAAATCAGGAACCTACAGTCATCTTTTTAGGTGGTTTATGATGTTCTCAACATTCTTTTCTCTTTAGTCTCTGTGCAGATCTTATATTTCTGAAGCACTCTAGCATTTGATATTATGTTTATGTACTGTGTGCCTGCAGCAAAATCATTCTACAGATTCGAATATATGCTTCTCAGATATTCGTGTTTATTGATTAATCGTGCAGGGAGTCCGTAATTGTTACTTATGTGGTTCTCCTGACCATCTCATGAGAGACTGCCCAGTTTCAAATCATAATGCAATGTTTCAGCCTGGTACTTATTCAATAGTTTGCTTTGCATATTTTTCGGTATTTGCAAATATTGTCTCAGTTAATTGCCCGGGTAATTTTAGGGAATGAAGAATTTCATGGTGGCATGCCAGGAAATGTTCCTACCTATTGGAATGCTCCTTTTAGATCATCCGCTAATATGTATGGAAACCCTTTCACTACCATGATGCCATTCCATGCTCCATTCCCAGTTTCACTCTTTCCTGTTCCTCCCTATGTTCCTACCATGTGCGGTGGCATGTCTGGACATGGGTAGGTTTGCTACGTTTTCCTCATATAACTTTTCAGAAACACTTGTATCAGAAGATTCATACTTTAATTAAATCTTGCTGCAGAAATATGAGACCTCCTCATTATTCCAACTACTTGGGGCTTCAACGTTGTGAAAACAGTAGGAAGCTTACAAATGATAACCTGGAAAGGTAATATTTTTTGATGGAAAGAAACAGATTGAGTCACGAAGAATGGTAAAATTCCTTCCTCCCCAACCCCTAACGAGCAAAATCTAACGAAAAAAGCAAAAACGGATTCCCTCTGTATGGAATAACGAGTCTAGTGGAATGTAACTAATTTATGGATATGCACATCATATGTGTGGCATTTTTGTTCACTTATCGCACTTTGGTAATAAGTGAATGTCATTTGATATTCGTTTATCGCATTTTGTCAGTGATGGTGATTTTTTGCACATCATATGCGTGGCATTTATTTTTGGTGCTCTAGTTTCATTTTCCTTTATTCATCTACAGCTGCTGCAAGACTGATGAAATACCAAAGTTCAGCAATTCAATTATTTCAGATATTATTTTCTTATGGCTGTTATTAGTTTTACGCCTTTTAACCAACTTATGTCTATAAGTATACTGCAAAAGTCAATAAATGTTTGCAAGTTTTCATTTTATTACTGATATGTTTCTCAAAATCTTTCTGAGTCATAATGATTCTACTTCCGAATAATTTCTAATTTGAGGTTATTTGCATCAGAGGACAACTGTTTGACCGCATGGGCACCAATGAAATTCCCAGTAGCTCTGACCGATATAGGGATGAACGGCATACACATCATTATGGAGAGCCAAAGAAGCACCATGAGAGAAGGGGAAACCATGGTAGAGAGCCAACTTTGGGTAACCATTCAACTGAAAAAGATGTTAATAGAAGAACTGGGTTTGATGCCAGAGTCTCTCCCAGAAAATACAAGAGCTACTCAGAATCTAGTTCTGGACCTATATCACCTGGTGATCGGAAGAGGGGCCATAAAAAAAGGGATATTTGCCATGATTCCCGACATTCTGGACGTACTGCAAAACGTCTAAGAGAGAAGCAGAACAATGGCCGGTGGCGGATGGTTAGTTGCTCCGATAAGAATGGTAGAGATGAAAATCGTCATGACAAGCGAAAAAGAGTTTGTTAAACAATTTCTGAGGCATGATTTTAAGGTAAACGTGTATATAAAGTTGGGGCGGGGGGTTGAAGATCATGGTAATCCATCTGCGACCATTTTACTTGGTATAATGTAGCAGTTTGTGGTTCTGATGGCATTTTAGTCATATTAAGAGTCTTTTCTATTACAGGTTGATGCACTTCAATACAATTAGGTCGTTAGTTCTAAATTGTAGATTGTTAAAAATAGTATAAAGTTTGGTTTACCTGTTGGCATTAACATCTTCTGGTAACTGTTTGTTGATTATTATATACTAACCTTCTTCCCTTCTTCAATGTGAGGTTTGGATGCTAGCAAAAAGTTTTTGCCAGAGGTTTGGCTATTGAAAATATTGTTTGGAACTTTTTGTGTCCCACGAATTATACTTTCCTAGCGAAGCTGGAGCTTTTTTATGTCCCACGAGTTATTCTTTCGTAGCGATGCTGGAGCATTTTATGTCCCACGTGTTATTATTTGCGAACAATGCTGGAGCTTTTTTTGTCCCACGAGTTATTCTTTACGAAAGATGCTGGAGCGTTTTTATGTCCCACGAGTTATTCAATTGGAACAGCGCTGGAACTGATGAAGGTATGTTTGTCTTTTAAAATCACAAGTGCTCAACTGCCGTCTGTTTGGAGTAACTTGGACTCATTTTTCATGAAAATAGTCTTTGATTTGCTTCACAGAAAGATGCAAATTTCTTTATTATAGGAAATCACCATCTGACTAAAAATGTGCGGAAAGTAAGTGAAAATATTTGTTATTTAGACATAATAAGTACATATTAGGTGTATGTAGATTCTAGACTTATGTTACAGCATGTGCATAAATAGTGCAGACTAGCTGTATCTTGACTCATGGTACAGAATAAGGATAAATAGTGCAAATGTGCATAAATAGTACAGACTAAGATATCATCACTTATCCATATATTTCATATGGGGTTTTGGCATCAAATCCTTGTGTGTTATGCATGTATTAATCTCAGTTCTATTATGCGACTCAATTCCTATGGTTATGATTCCTCATGATTTCTTGTTGTATTGGAAAATTACGTTTGGTTGGTCACGTCTGTGGTACTCTATATTGATATTTTTGGTTACTGTTTTTGCTCTGGTTCTTTATGTCTGCCTATTTATGCTTGGGTTTTTGGTTGGTCCAAATTGATTACTTTTGGCAATTTAGTGGTTGTTTTTGCTCAAGTTCTTTGTGTGTGCCTGTTTATTTGGCACTCTAAATTGATATACTGTGTTTGCTCGGGTTCTTTGTGTGTGCCTGTTTATGCTTGGTCGTGTCTGTGGTACCCAAATCGATATTTTTGGTTACCGTGTTTGCTCGGGTTCTTTATGGTGCCTTCTTTTTCTTGGGTTTTTGGAAGGTTTTTCTTGGGTTCTTTGTTTATGCGTGGTTTTTCTCTATTCCGTTTGGTTGGGTTCACAGAGTTGTCTCAGTCTGTCAGTTAGAGGGGTAGAAACAAAGAGTGCTTTCACAATATAGGGGTTGCGGGTGTTTGGTCTTTTTTTTTTTTTAACACTCCGTGTCACGGACCCAAGGCGATTCGAACCCCTGACCTTTTGGTTATAGATGAAGCGCCTTAGAAACAAACCGCTCTTTATCGTCTTATAGGGTTGTCTGGTTGTGCATCATTTATTACTTTTAAGTCCTTGTTTATTATCTGCGCCACTATTGAGTCAAATGCTTTTCATAATGTATCCCAGTTTTGATGAATTCAAGAACTTTGTTAAGAGGAGGTAGGCACGCAATATAATAGACGAGTTGCAGAGTCTTTTCTCACTCTATCACTCCATTAAATTGCATCATAGAACGAGTATTTTTCCTCACATCTCTAGTAGACGCACAGAGCAGTATAATTTCCTGCCTCATTAGCCAAATGTTTTTTAGCTGTTACTTTTATCCCCCATATTTCTTTCCGGTTTGAACATGCATCATCAGAAATTGTTTCTTTTTCGATAGTCGTGAACCATCATTTTATGCAACGGGTTTTGCTTCACATACACGATGTATGTATATTTATACAGAAATATGTCAGTGATGAGGTAAATGGTCAAATTCGACCAGATCATTAACTTTGAACTAGTAACGGACAAACTGTATGAGAGAATACTGAGATTTGCAGGTAACAGATAATATTCAGCCGCTCGATGAAATTATTAAGTTATAAATTTATGCCACCCAAATCTTATTAATGGAGAGTCCGTTACCATAGAAGAATTGGACATTTGGGACGACAGATCATTTGCTTACTACCGTATTACATGATGGAACCCTTTCTCGTGGACGCTGATATATGACATGGACTGTGGACATTGGACTAATACTATATAATTGCGGTAAATCGGATATTGTGCAATAAAATGGGCACTTCAGTAAAACACGTGGAAAGACGTTTCCAGTTGTGATGATAAAGAGGAGTACAACGAATTTCATCTCAGTTTAGTAAAAGTAAGAAGAAGAATATAATCATGTGAAAAGGAGCTAACGTAGCTTTGACTGATTGAAAACAAATAAAAATAGTAACTTAAAATTGTAAAACAAACCCATTTTCTCCAGTTTGCATCTTATACCCGTGGTGGAGCTGAAGTGTGGTTTTTTTTTTTTGATGGGGTATTTAACGTGACAAACGATTTAAAGTGGTTTATATGAGCTTTAATATTTGAAACCGTTCAAGAAATAATCAATACATGCGAAGACCTTTTAATGGTTCGAAGCTTGTAATATGCGGGTTGTTCCTCGTTAATTTGGGCTCGAATTATGAGTAATATGAAAGTTGTCATCGTCAAATGTTCAAATGATGTATGTAGTCCTGGTTTTCCCTTTGTCGTTAAACTCCGATCAAGTGCAAAATTTGAACAAAGTTTGATACCAGCAAACTTTAATCACCAACGAAGTCCCGCTTGGATTGTTTATGAGTTGTTTTGCCATGGTACCGCTATTTCCGCAACTATTAAAGGACAAATCAGTACCTTGAGCAAAATACTGTGAAATGAAGCAATGAAGGGTAATATCCAAAAAGAAGCCATGAAGGATTGAAGGTTATTTGAAACCCGTTAAGAAATATTCGCTCACATGACAATTTTGAAATTTTACTAACGTGTGTCGATTGGTTGTCTCGGTAATCCTCAACTTAATAGGTTGTGTCACGTATAAGAGTATGAGTTTATGGAAATCCAATCAGCATGTTAAATAATTAATATAAGTGTTAATCTTCTTATCATTTTCATCACTCCCAGTCCAAAACCAAAACTCTATTTTGGTTACCCTTTTGTTCCAAAACTATTTTTGTCATCTGGGTTTTAATTTATGCGTTGAGTTTTGTGGTTCACGGATCATCAAGACTCCCGTTATTTCTATTTTTCTTTTAGGAGTTAAATGCAAAATTAGTATAAATGCAAAAATAGAATTGTTTTAGGAGTTAATTACACATGGGTAGTTTTTGATAGTATCAAAGGCACCACGTAGTGTACTCTTTACTAAAGACTGACCTACTAGTAGTTTTTGATAGTATCGAAGGCACCACGTAGTGTACTCTTTACTAAATACTGACCTACTATCATTATTGAATAGAGCTTTTGACACTTTGCACCTTCTCTTAGCACTAATTTGACACTTCTCGTCATTGTATGTGTTTGTAAATGTTTTGAAGTGGTCGTTTTAGATTTTGACAAAATTAGTTTGACAACTTGCGAGTTGCACTACCATAAAATCTTTTTTCGTTGTTGTTAAAAGTATGTTTTATCATAAGTATGTTTTAAATATTAAAGTGTTTTGGTGGGTTGTTTTAGGAGTTGAATGCAAAAACTACCCCTGTGTAATTTTTAATTGGCAAAAACGCCCTCTATAATTGAGAAATTAGCACCCCCATTAGTTTTGTTTTTATAATTAAATTCTTTATTAGTTGAAAAGTTATTTATTAGATGCAATATTTCACCATAGTCAAAAAAATATTTTGTAACTAAGATAAATTTTTTATGGTACTTTATTCAATATGTCAACTTATCTACCATCTATGTGATTAGGCTGCACTTGAAAAAACACTTGATCACGTACAAAAACGTTTTTTAAACTCCTAATGTGAATCGAGTGTAAATTTTTATAATGTATCACATTTTGTAATGGTAGGAAATGGAGACTACTTTAGAGGCTCCCATTTTCAGATATAACTTATAGAAGGGAAAAAAACATAAACTTTCTTAACATATATATATATATATATATAAAAGGGTTTCAATTGAAAACGAAGGAAAACTCCATCACAAAAACAGAAAATGCAAGGAATGAAGGAAAACTCCATCGCAAAACAAATAATGCAAGCAATGGGGGTACCTAAATTTAACAGGACGATATAATGGTCACATGTTCCTAGCACAACTTTTGCGAAAAGTATAAATTCTGTATGTAGTGCTAAGAGTGGGACTAATTATAGACAAAAGTGATAATTTTGTGAACACTTTATCTGCATTGAAAAAAAAATGTAGCAACTATATCTACCGTGATATGCGATAATTTGCGACAAAATAATTTGTTTGTACTTTTTTTCTCTTTTCTAATGGTTATCATGAACACGTGTATTATGTTGGTTAATTAACTTTTTCTTTTCTTTTGGCGTTATAGGATGAGGAAGAAGTGTTATATCAATTTTCACATGGAAAAAACGCCCTAATTAAGTGATGTAAATTTTATCTTAGCATTTTATAAATAAAAAACTGACCGAAAACTGACACCAAGAAGTCGTTGTAGTATAGTGGTAAGTATTCCCGCCTGTCACGCGGGTGACCCGGGTTCGATCCCCGGCAACGGCGTGTTACTCTTTTAATTACTAAAATTATAATTTTTCTTTTTTAATTCATAAATAAAAACACTCTCGTTTTTTCTCCCCCAAAAAACATTCAACAGTAATTGAGGAGAGAGAAAGGGACGATAGAGAGAGAGAGAGAGAGAGAGAGAGAGTAGCTCAGAAATGGGGCTGAACGAAGCAACTTCAGTGGCCGGAGATGGTGCTAGCAGCAGCGGCGGCGGCGGCGTGTTAGGGTTCACGTCGGCGGCTCAGCCGGAGATAATGAGAGCTGCTGAGAAAGACGATCAGTACGCTTCATTCGTATACGACGCCTGCCGCGACGCCTTTCGCCATCTCTTCGGTTCTCTCTCTCTCTCTCATCAAAATCTCTATTTATTCAATTGCTAATTCAATTCGTTAAATTGAGAAAAAAATACTTAGTTAATGATTGTTATGTTGTTGTTGCTGTTCAGGTACACGAGTTGCTGTTGCTTATCAGAATGAGGTTTGCTTCTCTTTCTCTTATCGATACTTGATTGCAGAAGTTGATTGTTACTTCTCTTATTTGAAAAGGCTGTGATAATTTGTATTTTGGGACGTTATGAATGATTGTTGATAGAATTATGATTTCTAGGGTTTATGAACCGACCTGTATTTCTATTCGTTGTTACTATAAGCCTTAGCACCTAGTGGAACTTGCCTGAGTTGCTTCGAATTGTTAAATATTTACGTATATAGTAGTGATTTACCATATGTGTTGGAGGATAATGAAATGTGTTTCTGATTTGATTTGTATGTACCAAAATAGTTGAGATATAGAGTGATGTGAATTGGTGTTTGTTCTACTTCTTTATGCTGGCCATAGTTTGAGCTATATGGCTTATGGTCTTTAAACTGAGATTGGTTATTTCCTATTGCAGACGAAACTTTTGGGACAGATGCTCTATTTTGTGTTGACAACTGGTGCTGGGAAACAGACGCTGGGAGAAGAATATTGTGACATCACTCAGGTTTGTGCATTTTCAGTTTTTTGCTGCACGGGTCTGTATATTCCCATGAGGAAGTTGCTAGAGACAATAAAGAGACCTAAATTTTGCGCAGTTCAGGGAGGGAAGGAACAAGTTGCGTGTATTTCATAAGCTGTTTTACTTAGATAAAGTTCATTAAGGAATATAATGAAGAACGTATATGTGCATAGATTCCATTTTTGCAATATATATACTTGCAATGAACTCTGTGCTTTGGTGGCTGCAGAACCTTCAGCCTGATATAATCCCTCGAATCTGCAGATTCAATTACATCAAATATGGGATTATAGGCATAGAATGTTTACCCGTGAGGTTGAGGGTTTCATCAGTCTGAATGCTTTCTCAAATGGGCCATATTCTTTGATGCTTCATTTTTAAATTGATAGGAAAAGTATGTGTTTTATATCTTTGGCGCTTAGTAACTGAGTGCTTTTACAGGTTGCTGGACCGTATGGACTTCCTCCAACCCCGGCAAGGCGCTCTCTATTTATTTTTTATCAGACAGCATTCCCATATATCGCAGAAAGGATCAGGTTCGACAAGTTATTGTTTTCATATGTTGCTTAAATATTTACTTATTGCTTATATACTTCATTTTCTTACCAAAGGTTCAATATTTTTTTTAAGCTTGACTGAATTTCTAATATGCTTGCAGCTCGCGTCTTGCTTCCCGGGGCATCACGATGGCTGATTTAGAAAATGATGATATTGGTGACGATGAAACTACATCCTACAGTCAAACTCAGTCATCAGCTAGTGCTGAAACCTCATCATCATTGAATACATCAGTTCCTGTTTCAGCTTTATCAAGATTTAAAAGCAAAATTACTGGATTATGGTTATCTGCAGTTCGGAGGTGGCCCTCAGTATGCTCTCTTCTACACTCATTATCTTTTGTTTGATAAATATATATGACTCATCCCTGAAGTTTCAGCCCGCTAATTTTCAAATATTAGAAGCTCTGTCTCTGTCAGTTTATTCTTTATACTGTTGGTTTTCAGATGCTTCCTTTAGCCCGCGAGGTTTTCATGTTGGTTCTTCGTGCAAACCTCATGTTCTTTTATTTTGAAGGTGAAGTAATCAGATTTTACTTTATGTAGCCAAATGTAAATTCAGAAGGCTGCCAATTGTCTGTGATTCTCATTTTTATTTTATTTATTGTTTTTTGTTTCAGGATTATATTATCATTTATCTAAACGAGCAGCGGGGATTCGTTATGTATTTATTGGCAAACCAAGCAATCAAAGGCCCAGGTACATCTTTCAGTTAGCACCAAAAACTAAGTGATTTCTGAAGGTGCAAAACCTGTCATCAGTATTTTAACATTTGTTGTACTCTCTGGTTCAGAAAAATACTTATCTCACAGCTTTTTATTTGATTTGCTAAATCCTGTTTTATTAATCAAATTATTTCTTATCCATTTTCTGAAATTCTATATATAGATTCTTCCACTATTTGACCAGATGATTTTGCAACAACCTTCGCATAACTCATTCTTGAAATGGTTTTTCCACATTTAGATGAACTTTAGCTATGTGTATATGCATTCACATATATTAGTGCGTTAATTTTCTGGTTCTTGAATCTCCTTTGGAGATGATTGCTAGAGTTGGCAATTTAAGTTTGAAATGCAGTGCAATAGGCCTCACATTAACATTCTTTGCCTACATTTGCAAATTAGCTGTCATGTCTACTCTTTATGCTGGCAGACATGTTTTTTTCTTTTTTGAATATCTTGTGTTTATATTCATTTTGTTAATTCTAAATTACGTTTTTCATTCTTTTAGCATCCGATGACCAAGTCAAAATAAACAAAAGGAAAAAAGATTATTAAAATGGTTAGATAATAAAGTTGATGGGCAGAATGGCCATATTGTACCCATGGACATTGATTTATATCTTGAAGAAGTTAGTCCACTCGTCTTTTTCTTGAATAATCAGTCTCAGTTTTTTTTTTTTTTTTTTTTTGATGCAGATATCAAATTTTAGGGGTTTTCCTCTTGGTCCAGCTGTGTATCCTTGCGGCTGAAGGATTGCGGAGAAGCAGTTTATCTTCTTTAGCAACTTCATTACAGAACACATCTGTTGGAGCTTATCAGAGTTCATCAGGTTATTTCTTGTGTGGGAAATGTTATAATTTCACATTATTTACTAATCTAACTTTTCAGTTTGAGGTTTATATTTTTGGTTTCTTTGCGTGGATAGAACTGGAGAAATATTTTGTAAATTGTTACACGTTTCTGGTGACTTCATCTTATTGGCTGCATAATTTTAAGTAAACTAAGAAGTAGTAATGGCTTAATTTCCTCGTATTTAAATCATTTTCTTAGGAAAGTATTTATATTTCGGTTTTTTAATTTGCCTTTGATGGTGGCATAGTTTATATTTCTTGGTGGAATCAGTTGTCTGCTGACTTACTCTAGAATAACTGAATATGAATGTTCTCAGGACGAGGTTTACCCGTTCTAAATGAGGAAGGTAATCTGATAACTGATGAATCTGGAAAGAGTAGTTTCGAGTCCCCATCAACGTCAGAGGTATGTGTGCTAAATCTCTTTCTGTCCTCGGCATGTGTATACTCATTGTATTGGCATATTTGCTTGTTCTGAGTTGCATACATGCACAATTAACTCTATAATACTTCATCTATGATAACGTTTTAATCTTTTTGGATTATTTCCAAATTAAACTATTCCAGTTGTTCTTTTTCTCAGTCTCAAGTGAATGTAGTGAGTAAATGCACACTTTGCCTTAGCAATCGCCAAAACCCGACAGCCACTCCTTGTGGTCATGTCTTCTGCTGGTATGGTCTTGAAGATACTTTGCATTCACTGGATAAATGGTTCAAGTTCTGGCTATAAGAGGTATCTCATATCCTCATTCATTGCTATGATCTCTTTCTATTTACAGGAACTGCATTATGGAATGGTGTAACGAGAAGCCGGAATGTCCACTCTGTCGATCCCCAGTAACTCATTCGAGTTTGGTTTGTTTGTACCACTCTGATTTTTAACTAACACAGAGCCTCCAAGTTTTGTATTTGGGTACCCCAAAGATGGAAAAGAAACAAAATAACAAGGGCAGAAATGGCAATAGAGGTGGGTTCATAAGGATGTGGGACTCATTCGGCCCTTTCAACAGTTGTATTCATATATGTTACATCTCACAATAAGTTGCTAAATTGTTACATTGTCACAAGATCTTATAACGAGAGAATCCATATTTATCGTTTTTCTTAGATTGTATCATTTAATTTACATAAATAATTTGACTAATATATTATGAAAGTGTAATGATAATGCTTGACCTTCTTATAGATTTGAGAGATTTTTACGCCCCCACTCTAAATAAAAGGTTTTTTGTGATGCAAGTATTAAGTTGTTTGAAACATTTCTATTTTCAGTTTATGGATGTTTTCATCAAGTCTTCTGTCATATTTTTATGTAATGTATATCATTATGCTTTATAGAAATGTGACACAACTATAGTGACCACTCAAGTTGAACGTAAATCTAGATGTTTTTTATGTACGAGATATTCATCCAATATTCTAATCAACGTTCTTTTTTGATGTATCATTAATATGATAAGTTGAATTGTTCATTTAAGTATATATTAATTTTAGACCTAATAGACCTTATTTTACCCTTATTTGGAATACTTTCCGCTTGAAATGAATAACTCTTAATTTATTCTCATTATAAGTTGCACGCTCTTACTATAAATGTGGAATCACCATAGAGATTTTAGGTCACACTAAATTAAAGTATTATTTATCGTTAAAGCTATGTTACAATATGCAATAACTATTGGTATAACTTTAGAATTAATGAAAAAAGGGAAGGTGAATTCAATTGAACAAATAGATTAGACAAATAAAGATATATGATATAGCAACTTATAATAATAATAATAATAATAACAAAATTAAAAATAACAGTGCCAATTTACCATATGATCCCTGGCATGTCTAGGGTTTTGTATTCAGATTAGACCTCCCGTTAACAACTCAAAACACACGCACAAACACACACGTAGACGCAGCGGCGGAGGAATCATGGCGGTCCAGATGAGCAAAAAGCGAAAGGTTCACTCTATATTTTTGTTGATATCTTTATCACGAGCAATTAACTGCGATTTATAGCTTTATCTCGACTACTCAATTTGTGTACAGTTTGTTGCTGATGGAGTGTTCTTCGCCGAATTGAACGAAGTGTTGACTCGCGAGTTGGCGGAGGACGGCTACTCCGGCGTGGAGGTCAGAGTCACTCCGGTGCGTACGGAGATCATTATTCGCGCTACACGTACTCAGAACGTACTCGGTAATCGTGTTCATTCATATAAGTGTGTTTTTATGTTTTTGGATAATTGATAATCTGATGCATACATGTGTGTGCCTGATGCAGTTTATTCACACATTTAATGTATTATTAACATTCATGTTGTAAATGCTGGTTGGATTTGTTCAAACTAAGTCTTTGCCAGGGCTTTAATAAACCATTTCTGTAATTGTTTTGTGTAACTTTAGCTCAGGATTAGGAATTTGTTTTTTTCTCGCCGAAAACTTCCTAGTAGGAACTAGTTGGAAGATCAAGGGTTATAGATCGTGCAATTAAACTTGATTTTGTGCTACATGATTTAATCTCTTTTAGGAGAGAAGGGCAGGAGGATTAGGGAGCTGACTTCGGTTGTCCAGAAGCGCTTCAAGTTTCCAGAGAACACTGTTGAGCTTTATGCTGAGAAGGTCAACAATAGGGGTCTGTGCGCCATAGCTCAGGCGGAATCGTTGCGTTACAAGTTGCTTGGAGGCCTTGCAGTTCGAAGGTAAGCATTTGATGTCGTGGTCTTTCTGCGCATCTTAGGTAGTGTTCATGGCTGTTTGTACTTACTGATTGCACGATCAAAATTAGATTTGTATAAATACATGAGATTTTTATCATATTATATTATGATTTTATTACAGGAGCTAAAGTGTCTGCCATTGTATAGTGTGGCACGGTTTGTATCTCTGTTTTCTTGCATTTGATGGTTTAATATGGATGTAGAAGTAGTGATTGTTGTCATCATTACAGCGAGTTGGCAGTAATGGGTGCCTACCTCGTGTCTGAAGGTGACTACAGATATCCCCATTTATATTATCACCGTAGAACTATGTTGTTTCTCATGTGATAGATTCAAGGTGGGAACATCAGGTATAAACGTTAGTGACTAATAGTATGATTGCTTTATGAGATGTCATTTCGCCTGGGCGGGCACTTAACCAAAACCACTTTTTTATGTTTCCAGGAAATCTAAATAATCTTTTTGGATTCTATTTCCCCTCCAGCTTTTGGACATTAGATTTGTTTTCAAGATTAAAACTTTTTACTAGGCCCTAAATCTTACACACGTATGTTTACAACGTCTTTTACAGGGCTTGCTATGGTGTTCTGAGATTCGTTATGGAGAGTGGGGCCAAGGGTTGTGAGGTGAGTTTAAAGATTATTTCAATTAATCCATTTGACATTAGCATGTCTATATGGTCAGTATTGACTTTTGATTCATTTCTTGGTAGGTGATTGTAAGTGGAAAGCTCCGAGCACAGCGTGCCAAGGCAATGAAATTCAAGGACGGATACATGATATCCTCTGGGCAGCCTGTCAAGGAATACATTGATTCTGCAGTTCGCCATGTTATGCTTAGACAGGTGATTTTTTTTTTTTTTTTGGGATAATTACATTTATAACCGTTGAGGTTTTGTAATTGATTCGGTCTAATTCCAGTGACATCCATTACCGTTTAACAAATTGTAGAAATACCCTTTAAACATAAAAGAACATTACTAGTAGGCTGTCATCTTGAATTGTTACAGACACCCCCATTAATTACATTTATAACCCTTGAGGTTTTGTAATTGATTCGGTCTAATTCCAGTGACATCCATTACCGTTTAACAAATTGTAGAAATACCCTTTAAACATAAAAGAACATTACTAGTAGGCTGTCATCTTGAATTGTTACAGACACCCCCATTTTTTATGTTCTTAAAGTTTTTGGAGGGGTCTTCCTAAATATTCAAACCATAGGGGACATTTCTGCAATTAGACTAAAGTTTGGTGTGTTGATGTAATTATCCCATTATGTTTTACGCGTCTTCCAAATATATTTGCAATAGATGTAGCGTATGCTTGGTTTGGAAACTTAACATTTTTCAGTTTATAATAATATGGCGTTTATTCATTTTTTCAGGGTGTGCTTGGTATCAAGGTCAAAATAATGCTCGACTGGGATCCGAAGGGCAAGCAAGGGCCGACTACGCCTTTGCCGGACCTTGTTACGATTCACCCACCTAAGGAAGAGGAGTATGCACCTCAAGTTGTAGCTCCTCCTGTTGAAATAGAGGCATGAATTCTGAGTTGATTTGCGATCATTACAACTTATCCATCCCTACACACACTTTATGGTGGGTAGTTTTTGTTCCATTGCTCTGTTTTAAAAATGATATTATTAGGAAGTATTGAAGGTAATATGACTGAGGCATAGCCATTAAAGTTTTGGTATTCAACTGCTAATGTTTACTTGCATTTGCTTTTGATGTGAAGCCTTTTGTTGTTACAGTTCCCTATTTTGTTTATTTCTTCACTTTCGTGGTATTCAAAGTTTCTTCCTAGACGTTTTTTCTTTCTTTTCGAAAATGATCAATGTCTTTCTATTTTTGATGATGTGGACTTGAAATATCAGAGTATTTTTCACATTCGTTGTAACAACTGTTTCAATGAATTTCCTGAACCATGTCAAATGGACCTAGACGAGTAGTGGAATTGAAATCGAAATTTTGATCCATGATCGAAACGGTGCAAGAAATATTTGTGGGTTAGATCAGTTTTCGCAAAAAAATTCACAATTTTCGTCAAGAACGCATTAGAATTTGCTAATAAGCAACTTATATTGCGTCATCTTTATCTCAGGATGGCGCATAGTCAGTTGCAAGTGCACAATTCAATCTCCACTCAATGTACTGATTACGCTTTTCGTTGGTGTGAATATTTTTGAGATAGCAGTTAAACTATGAAAGGCAAGTCTGTTATTGGACTATTTTATTGAATTTATTGTTTTATAATTTTTGTATAGTAAGTTTAAATATATGTAGTACAATAAACTTGCAATGACAACTTAGTGTTAAGCTCAATCCAGAAAAGCTTTATAGGCTAATTCATCTGATTTGTTGCCGTTAGTCAGGTTTTCTCTCACCAAGGGCTAATTATAACTTGAAATAGTACATGCTTTCCTCGAAAATGTGAAAATGTTTGTATTTCTCGAATAGTAAAACAAAAACGTGGTCGAGTTATTACTTTCATAACGTTTTTATGTATCACGGAAGAAGTTTCAGAAGTTTCGAGATAGTTGAATGTTTAAAAATCGGAAAAATAAGGAAAATAGAAATTATGGGTTTGTTACTTTTAAGAAACTATAAACTAATAAAAAACAAGTACACGATATTTTGTGTTTTAAGGGTGCTTTGTACTATTTACCCTAAATAATTCTCTTATTCGCCTCAAGTCCCAAAACTCGGAACTCTGACCTTCTTTTGATATTTTCAATCGGCAAAGGAGAATGATAAATATTCACTGTCCAAATATTCAGAAATGGAATTAAATAATAGCTATCCGGAGCATAGATCAAAGTTTATTTCTTTTAATCGAAAAGTATTGAAATGTTTCTACTTTTGCTCTATGAAAAAAAAACTATATTTTCTACATCTAATAAAACACCAATTTCCACAAATTTTTTAAAACGTATTGAAAAAATCTCAAAACATTACGAAAATTCTCTAAACATCTCCGAACATTACAAAAATTTGAAACATCTTATATCGAAACTAAAGTTTGATTCATGATCTGGGTATGTTTCATCAATTCAAAGATTGTAGAGTGGGGAATAGTACTATGACAAAAGAATTCATGTTGTCATTATTTCATTCGGTACCATATTTTTTTTATGTATAGTTTTAGTGAAAACCCCGATAAAATATCGAGCTTCAACGCCAGATGTCAAAGTAAAACTTCCGTCACGTCTGCAGAATAATTAATTGCGCATGAAGAAAACTACAATAGGTGATGATGATCGAAACCTTGGAAGCAATAATTAGTGGTTTTTAAATAGACCAGCAACTTTGAAGTCTCCAGAAAAATTAATATGATCCTGTAAATAAATAAATGGACATCATTGAAGCGCATGCTGTTAGAGAATTTAAATAATCATTTATTAAAGTATATATGTAACGCTGACTTTGGTCTAATCAAGTCATTTTCGAAGGCCACACAACTCTACCTCAGGCGTGTTAATCTTCTCGAATGGATATTGTTTCTTAATCCAAAAATATTACACATATATTCGATACATGTTATAATAAAGTATATAATAAATTTTTCTTCTGGGTGCTTTTAATTACAGAACATCAAGTCTAACAACCCATTATATATATTCAAATTTGACTCTTATTGAACTTATATTGTTGGAATATAGTAAGTAGAAGCTGATGCATTTTTCATTGAGACAAAGAAAATAAAAGATATTAAAATGAGTGATGGAGGCACGCATGCAGCAATTTGAGGAAATGATTAATCACAAAGAGATGAAGTGAAAAGCTTTGACCCTTTTTATTATCAAAAGTGGGATTATTAAATCCATTGACTTAGTGGGGATGGCGACATTATTGTTAGAACTAAGAAGCGATTTTGAAAACCTTAAAAATGATTGCAGCCGCCCCCTTCTGATACCATGGCCACAACATACTTTGGGGTTTGTCCCCCCATTAGATGATAAACAAACAACACAATGAGCAATTCTTTTTGTGTGTGCTTGCTTTTAAGAAACCAAAGTACCACTTAAGATATTTGCTACTCAGTATAAGATTTTAAGAAGAACTAATGCCAATTTGTCCACTGAAATAGGCATTTTACTGACAAATAAATAGATAAATGACCATATATATTATGTTAAATAGACAATATTATTAAACACTACCCTCTTGTTAGAAAAAAAAGGCGGATTACCCTATGTAGTTTAAAAAAAAAATGGCACTGGACCCCTAACACTAGTGTATAAAAATATGTATTTTGCAACATACAAAAATGTATATATAGGTATAATTTACGTATTTATTTTTCATATAAGTTAATGTGTCTAGTTAATATAATAACAGAAGATAATTTGCCTGTTTAGTTGGTGCTTGTTGTACATAACATAAGGGGGCGTTATGGCCAAAATCCTTTTTAAACTAGACTTTTCCCGTGAAGATTATTTATACTTCCTTTTATCATGAGAAAGAAGATAGTTGCATAATTTTTGTTTTAAAATAGCAAATTAGATCTCCTTATGTTTCTTGTACTCTTCTAAATGAAAATGAGTAAAAAATGACACTTCTGAATAAATAAAAATATTTATTTGTAAGGAGTACTATTTGGCTTTTATGTCTAAATTACATGAAAGAATAATAACTGAGACAGCGAACTACATTCTAGAGTTATGAGAATTTCGATAATTTCATCAAATATATATACTATGTAGTAAATAGTCATTACACATAATTTTGCTCTAAGCTCTATTGGAAATGTTGGCAAAAGTGCATTTTACATTCTTGGTAATCGTTAAACGACTACAATACTAATTGCTACGACAGCGATAAATCATTATTGCTGATAGATGGATTAATATTTGATGTTTTGAAAGAACTAGCTAGAACGAGTGTAGTTACCAGTTGTGTTATTACCGTGGGATGATGTGAGGATGAAGTCACTAGTAATCATAAAATGTTTGCCTTGAAGTAAAGCACGCATAGCACTAATGATAGTCGCACTTTGAGCTAGCTATTTATTCTAACAAAAACTTTACTTATTGTTGCACATGCTTTAATAACTAGTTCCACATCCACAACAATGTCGTATCATCAAGTATATTACAACTTCAACTTGTCAAAGCAGAGAGAGAGATTATGATACTAACTACTCGTAATGAAAGCATCTCGAAAGTTCCCGGTGAAATTATGCTTTCTAAAAATTTAAGATTTTTTGGGATGGACAAACTAGCCCCTTATGCAATGGAAGGCAATGAACTAAATTAGTCAATATGTATTTGTATAGACGGTATAATATTCTTTCATTACCTGAGATAGAGATAAATTACTTTGTGGATAAAGAGAGAATCGTAACAATTTTTCAATATGTTTTGCCTTTTAAGCATTTTGCATCTCATACGAAAACATATATATAGAACATGGCAAATCACACTTACTTACAGTGCAAATTTAAGTCGTCAATACAAGAGGGCTTTCCGCATATAAAAACACCTCATAAAACACCAAAAAAGACATGTTCGCATTATTCTCAAAACAAGATATGTTTAGTTAAGAGGAGCTCGACGCCAGGAATAAGATAGTGATATCTCAATTCAACCCTTTGGCTAGAATTGTGTTATCAATTAATTTGTTGTTAACTCTAAAAAGTATTAACAAAGAATATAACTACCATAACTTGTGTAGTTAAACCAAGTACCTGTTGTGGATTATGTTTGTAAATGTGTCTAAACTTAGCTTGGTGATCAAACCACAATGCATGATTCACAAACTTGATTTATTGAAAAATAAGTAAAAATTGGTGCTCATGTAAAGATACATAAAAAGGGCAGCCGAATAATTATGCACAAAATACAAGAGATGTGCAGGTGGAGACAAACTAGTTTGTGGGAGGAAAATACAATATGTATCTTTGTGGGATCTCCACTAAAAAAATAAAAAGAAATAAAGAAAATGAAATTAAAAGTTAGTGGAAATACCGCACGCTTGCCTTCATATCTCTATATGTTGTAGTTGCTACGAGCCCCACCAGTGCCGGCTGCCGCCTGTCTCCTCCTCCAACTGCCCATTATATATGCAGCACGCCTACAATTATCCACTCATTTACGTGCACAATATTATTTGCACACCAAACATATCACTATCAACACTTTTACATGAAATCAAGTTCATTTGTTTAATTACCAAAACCAACTTAAAAAGAAAATAATATTTGTGATTTATGCAATTCTCATTTTTTTCAAGTTGGGTTTTGTAAGAGTACTTGAGCAGATTTTAATTATGGATAATTATGTTTGAACTTTGACGTTTTCTAGTATAATACTTTATTTCTCAAAAACTACTACAGATATATACCACATATTTACATATTTTTGAACCTTAGGAAGTTTTTGCAATTAGACCAAATCTATACACAACTTTTTGAAGTGTTTTGCAAGTCATTAATCTAAATGAACCGACCCGACATAAAATAAGAGTCAAAAGTAATTAATTAAATTTAAATTCCATGGTATTCCGATCTACCTAAGGCTAGCGATACTTTTATAGATATAATAACTACTCTTGTCTAAATTTTATTAAATAATATTAATTATAATATTTTTCATGCTACACTATGCAGGCTTGATGTAAAATCAAAGTTTTTATATATTCATCATTACCTCTAGTTAATTAGAGTTTAATAAAATTATTCAATTTTGAAGTTTTAACTTGAAAACATGTGTGATTTTTCGTAACACATTTCAACGCAACAAACAGCCAACCGGTTACACTTTAATAAAATTGTCGAACATTGTAATTTGTAACTCTTTGCAAAGTGGATGGGCAAAAAAAATATATATTGTGAGCTCGAGGCAAACCAAAACTAAAAGTCGATAGATATTTTGTCGATGAAAGCATGCATCTTCATAATTAGGAATGATAGTTTATTATAATTATGAGGAAGTTTTTTTTTTTTTTTTTTTTTTTAATTATGATCATGAGCCCGACATGTAAAGTTTGACCTTTTCTTGATTTTGTCTAACTTTATTGTAATAAGTTTAAATTACACCAAGAATTAGAGGTGTTTGAACTTTGCAGCCAAGACCCCTTATATGTCCCCACGAAGATAAAACATGAAGATAAAAGTACAAATGTAAAAACATCTAAGATCCATAATTCACGTTTTTCATTTTCCGGGTGGGTGGGGTGTGATGAGGATGGCCAACTTTATGTATTAGTTCCAACTATTTTCATCAAAAGAGAAAAATTCACAATACCTAACTTTATCATAAACTTAATCAAGTCAAGAATTTAACCTTTTGTCAAAATTGCTATTTTACTTTTTCGATATTTATAGCTTAATTTTCCTTTTGATGGTTAAGTATTTCGTCCCTTTTTTCTTTATACTTAAGTAATTTTAACTCGTTAAAGATGTGAGATTCTCCAAATAAATTGTCTTAACTGGCAATGAGTAAGTTGGTTATAGTTAATTTGTCCATTTGCAAGCTACTGCGCCTCTTTACTTAATACACATTTTAAGAGTAACAGCAGATTCTCACGACATAAAAAATATAAATTTAGTGCCCCTTGATATTACAGAAGTAGTTATCATAAACCCTTTCATTCTTGTCTATTTTAACAATTATGCTTATTCCTTGATCCTTGACCTTTCTTTTTCTGTTTTGGACATATAGTTTGTATCTGTATTGATATTATATCTGGTGTACGTATGTATAAAATGAGCGTGGACATGATGCTCCGCGTGTACAAGGTGGACCCCACATACATCACGCGCTCCAATAAATATTTTGTGCTCGATTCTCCTAACATAATTTCACTAATAAACTGCGCATGCTCCTCATCAGTATACCTGCCAGCACTCCAAATCATCAGCTATTGCACTATTTTGTACTCCATTTTCACATTTTATATTTAGCGAAAAATCCACTCAAACACTTCTGTTTGTTCTGAAATTAGAAAAACAAAATTTGTTTTTTTTTTATTTTATTTACTTGATGTAAGAAAAAGTTGGTGTTTTTAAATTTGAATTAAACATAAAAAAATTGTGAAAGTTTTTGAAAAGAACATTACATTTTCTAAATCTGTAGAAACAAGAATATAGTATTGAATATTGTTGTTATGTTTTTAAATAAGTTTAAAAAGTTTCAAGAAAATATAAAAAGCTTATAATATTTATTTGAATATAATATAAGTTTGAAATAAATTTTTAATGCATAAATATTGTTAGCTATATACAAGTCAACTAAAAATATAATAAGGTTGGTTTTTATGCTAATTTTAATTTCATGGGAGGTTTTTTGCTAATAAAAATAACAGAAGGGTAGTTTTTCCAAGTACCACTTAAATTTATAAGCGGAAGGTTAAATTTCAACATTTTCATTTCCTTTTCTTTGGTTTTTATGGGTGGACGTATCTGCTTATATATTTCTTTGTGATACTGGCGTCTACGTGTGTTAAAATAAATAAAATAAAAAAAACCTAAGAAATCACATATGCTTTGTAAGGGAAACTATTTATCCTATACCAATACGTAAGTCATATTAAATTTGACAAAAAGTTACTTCGCATATGGGAAAATACCTTGCCTTGATTCGGTCGAGTAATTTATATTCACGATTTAAATTCGCTATATATGACAAGTAAAAAAAACACTTATATATATATATATATATATATATATGCACTTAATTTACGCGAGAGCAAAATAACAGAACCTTGATATGAAAATAAAATTCAATAAAAGATGTGCCAAAAAGTGATCTGTGTAAAGTTGGTCGCTAGAAGTTGATTCTCTCACATATCTCAAGAGCTGGTGAATATTCTTGCACCAATTAACGGATAAAAAGTAAAATCTGGAGCATTGCTCAGCCATAAATGCATGGGAGGGACCATAAAATAAATGACACATTAGAAGAAAGACCACGAAACAGGTTATTCGATATTCTATTCCTACATAAAACAATTTGATTTATATATCACAATTTAGATTTGTCTAATATAAACTTAATAATTAGCTTTTTGTAAATTACTACAATTAGCTCGATTATTAACCGAATGCACACCTTAAGAATATAATAGTTGAAAATATATGGCGAAAGCCTCCTAAAAATATATCATTTAGAAGTACATGTTCTTTGTGTTGTTATCTGGTCAACTATTCAAAATAACAAAATAATGTAACTATAAGTATTATATACCATTATTTTATTTAATCAAATTGCGGTTTTATCTAACAAGAGTTTACGTAGCTAGCTACCGATCACAGTGGCTTTATAATTACGCAGTGTTTGTTCAGATAAAATACATTGGAAACAGAAGTGGGGTCCGTGGGTTGGGTTGACACTTTGACACCTATAAAAGAGAGTCACATTTAGCTCAAAATTCATTCTCCAAATAAACCTCACTCCTCTTCTTCTGATTCATCTTCAACTCTTTGAAATATATATTAATACTTTGTTAATTTCTAAGTGAAAAGAAATGGGTGAAGCAGTGGAGTTCTTAGCTTACAATGGTTTCTCAAAAGTGCAGCACTACGAAACAAAGCACATACTAATGGAACAAGAAAATCATGTGGATGCTGAAGAGAGTTCTTGGTTTGAAGAAGAGATTGATGATCATCTCAAGTGGTCCTTTGCTTTGAATCGGTATATAACCCCATCTTTAACGTAGTATTTAGATACTATATTTATTTTGATAATTTTAGGGTATAATTATATATGTACTATGTTACTGTTGCATCATCATTAATTGATGTCCTTTTATAAAGAAATTATCATGGAGTAATTGCATTTCGGAATAATCAATATAAATGAACATTTAATACAATTAGATATTTCATGACATGGAAACCCACTATTTTGTCATATGTAGATAAATACGTAAAATGTAACACAAGGCGTTCAAAGAGTTTTTTCTTTCTTCAAATTTTAATAGGAGTGTTGATACAAATCTTTCCTATTATATAAAGAAACCCATTAGTTTGAAATTATCAGTCATTTCCAATAATCCCCCGTCGACATAGCGCACGAAAACACTTAATTATTATATATATATAGTGTGTTCTGTACTTTGTTTAGAATATCAAATTGACGATTGTGTCCCTTCTTACATCAGAGTGCTCTACAAAGGGACCAGCGAGTACCAAGATATTGCCCTTTTGGACACAAAACATTTCGGGAAGGTAAACCAAATATAAAATTGTTTCAATAATTTTTTAATCCTTGATTAGGTGTTTGGTAATAGTAGTATAATAATCAGCTGATTGTAAGTGAATAAATATTAGGTTGTATGTCCTTTTTAATTCATCAATTAATTAGTGAAAATTTGCATGCGCACATGCAGATATTGGTGATTGATGGGAAGATGCAGAGTGCAGAAGTTGATGAATTTATTTATCATGAATGCTTAATTCATCCGGCCCTCTTATGTCACCCCAAGTGAGTTTTCTTACGTATCTATGTTAAGCACGCGCATGATTATTTCAACTTTTCACCTATATATGTCGCTAATATAATTATATACTTAAATCATCCAGCCCTCTTATGTCACCCCAAGTGACAAACATGTAAACAAAATTATTATATATGTATAGTATTAATTTCATGCGAATGAAAATCTTATGAAACTTCCGGCCAATAAACATAATTTTTCAGGCATTATAGACTTGCTAACCATGCGGATTCCACTTTGCGAAATAGATTAGCCACGTACAAAGTGCATGTCGAGTCTATTATATTGTCTTGCCACACACACACATATGTGTATATATATATATATATATATATATATATATATATATATATATATATATATATATATATATATATATATAATGGTTTTAGTGGATCATGAATGCAATAATTATGAGTGATTTCCTTCGTCTAAGTTCTTCTAAATTTGTTCTCTCATTTGACGATTTTTATCATAATTACAGCCCCAAAACTATGTTCATAATGGGAGGTGGTGAAGGTTCTGCCGCAAGGGAAGCACTAAGGCACAAATCAATTGAAAAAGTGGTCATGTGCGATATTGATCAGGTAATATTTCTTTTTCTTGACTATAACATGGGAATTAATTAGTAGTGGTACCACTTTGACTAAGTGGTTTTAAAGATCAGATTGTAATCAATTGTTCACCTGAATTTTCTGGCCCTCTTGCTCCGTATATATCTGATAAACTAACGGAATTAGGGCCGTGATTAATCACTTTTTTAAATAGTGAAAGTGTACCTCGGATTAAGGTCACTTCTTTCTCATTTGGAGTGATTAACGTTGAAAATATTGTGTGCCTATTGCAGGAAGTTGTTGATTTTTGTAGAAAGCATCTTACAGCGAATCATGATGCTTTCCGCAGCGTCAAGCTTGATTTAGTCATAAATGATGCAAAGTGAGGATTATTCTCTTGATTCTAATTGTTAATTGTCTTGTATTAAACTATTATGTTTCATGTAATAGATAGTATCTATTTGCATCCTATAAAGTTATCAAAGCGTTTTTCTTGTATTGGAATATTTCAAAAAATATAATACTTGAAATTTGAAAGAAAAAAACACTATTAGTAGATTCAACATTAAGACGGTCTCCGTGATATGTGCGAAGATCTTTTAAAGTGTAATTTTAAGCTCTAAAAACCTCGCCACTCTATAATTACGCAAACTTAAAAACTAAATAAAAATCTTATTACAGAGAGCAATAAGCGTCATAAGTGTACATGTTAATTATCGTGTCACGTAACAGGCGCCAGAGTCGCTTTATATTTTTCGTGTTACATATTATTCCATTTAATTATTATTGTTTGATGATGACGAAAATCTAAATTGCTGGAATAAAATAGTGAAACTAATGGTTGATAAATTATTTCTTATGTTCTTGTAGGGCTGAATTGGAGGGAAGGCAGGAAAAATATGACATTATCGTGGGAGATTTAGCCGATCCAGTTGAGGGAGGGCCTTGTTATCAACTATACACAAAATCTTTCTATGAAAATATTTTGAAGCCCAAGCTCCATAGCAATGGCATCTTTGTCACTCAGGTGTGTCTTTGTCACTTAATCACTCGTTAAAAAATGAATTATTCTTATTCAACAATTTTACAAGAAATGACATAAAAATTTGACATTTGTTTTTAATATCTTACGACAATGTTTTGAAATTGAGAATTATAAATTTAATTGTAGGCTGGACCAGCTGGGGTGTTCACTCATAAAGAAGTCTTCTCGTCAATATACAACACAATCAAACAGGTTTTCAAATGTAAGTACATTACATGAAATTTAGCAATAAAACTTATTTCAAAAATAGATCATATAATTTTTATTGTATCGTCTGTATGCAGATGTTCGGGCTTACACCGCTCACGTGCCATCTTTTGCTGATACATGGGGCTGGGTTATTGTAAGTAAAACTGATAGCTAAATACAATTAGTTCTACAATAATTTTGATTAAGGAATAGTAAATGTACACAAATATTAATTGTTTAGCGGAATTAACGTGTTACATGCTATTTTAGGCATCTGATGAGCCACTATGTATTGAAGCTGGAAAAATGGACAAGAAAATAGCAGAGAGGATTGATGGAGAATTGTTGTACTTGAATGGACCCTCATTTGTTGCCTCCACCATTTTGAACAAGACGGTCGCCAAAACGTATTATTTTTCTTGCCAAGCAAACTAATTTATTTTCAAGAAATGAAATAATATTTTCAACGTGCAATATACTTTTATCGTCGGTTGTATGACTTAGAAATTTTATCGGTGTTTCAGATTGAAGAACGAGAGTCATGTCTACACGGAGGATAATGCGAGGTTCATCCATGGACAAGGAGTCGCATATCGGATTTGAGATCTCCCGTGTACAGATTGAAGAATATCAAGAAATTAATGATGTTTAAAACTATCAAAAAATTAGTAGAAAGAAACCTGTTTAGAAATCTAAGCGATTGGCTTTGGACTGCAATGCAAATTAAGTTATGATAGGCTTCATATGGTTTTTAAGACTCATGTAATGCTGAAAAGTCATGAGGCGTTCCTCCGTTATGCTTTAATCTTATTGCATGTTTTGAAATTAAAAATGGATTTTCCTTTTATTAATTCCTTGCAAACCTTTCCCTTAATATATGATTGATTGGAGCCAGAATTATCATTTAAGGGTGTGCCAAAAAAATTGGGAGTACACCTTATACTCCTCATCGTTTAATAATAGTAATGCTTTCTGCTGGGAAAATAAATAAAAACTTTTAAGGGGTGCGAAACAAAGTTGAAGAACTAGTTGGTACTTGGTAGGTCTCATGATTTTTTTATTTTATTTTTAAATCTGACGCTTAGGCGACATTGTTTCCGAAATTGTTTGAATATTAAGGATGATCAATTAGTGAGAGAAATCAAAAGTGATCTCATTTTATTTGCAGTCAAAGTTTTGAATGCAATCTTTGCTCGACTTGTTTGTAAATTTCATATGAAAATCATATCTTTTATAGGTCAAAAGGCTCCATTCTTCGATAGCTTAGATTATATGGAGATTATCTTTTTGATTGACTTGCCTTATGGGATTTATATAGTTGATTTGGGTATATAGGAGCAAAGAGAGGATAATTTGTTGTGGCAATTGTCTATTTTTACAAGCTGATTTGTACATAGAGGAGTATAGACAATTTTATTATTTCTGTAAAGATAAAGTGACAATGTGCGAACGATCAATAGAAAAACCGGAACAAGTCGAAAGGAAGATTAGAAGAAAAAAAATGACATAAATTGTCCTTTCTAACAAAAATGATTTCAGAATAAATAGGTAATGCTAACAGAAGTATGTCAAACTGTCTTTCAAAAACTAATCCAACAATTTCGCAAGAAGTTCCAACTTAAAGACTACTATGTAAAGCATCATTCATAATCACCAAAACACTAATAAAAAGAAGGGTTCATACTAAGTGCAGTCAACCAAGTAAAATTTAGACTAAACTACTCGTTTTCGCACAAATGGATCACCATGATAAGTATCATTTCCCAGTCCCTGCGGTCGCTGTTTTATCAAAAAGATAAACTTCTTGAGGAAGAAGATCGTATCTGATACCCAGCTCTTCAAAAATGCTCTTCATCTCGAGGACAAAACTAGTTCTGCGTCTGCTCCTCTCTGGATAATCTTGAAAGTTCATGGTATGATTGAAAAAGAGACACATCTTAATCTTGTTCACATTTTCAATCTCCTTCACAACCAAATTGTGGTTGGGATGCCAGTGTTGCGGATTTTTCTCCAGGTGCCTGATTGTTCGAAAAGCAAGACAAAAACACCATGGTTAATGTACCGACATACAACAGAAATTAATTATAAACAAATCTAAGTTTGAGTGAGACATGATATGAATAAGCATCTGCACAAGATCCTATTCATAATTACCGTCAAGAAAACTAATTATGTGAACATGAATCCCTCATGTTGATAAGAGGAAATTTATATTTTCTAAACCTTTTTCCAGGATAAACACCAAGAGAACAGATAAACGCCAGACAACTTACTTTTTTATTTTTTCTTTCAATGCGCCAATTTTTTCCAATGGCGTCCTAAAATCAATGGAGAACTCGAAAGAATCACCCATATCTGGACTTCTGTAGAAATTGCTTATGGGCTTGGTGGCCAAAACAGAATTTGGATAGTATATCTTCTCATTATCAGACTTCAAAAAGACCGTTGTCAAGATATTCATCTCTTCCACAATCATCTGTCAAAGTAAAGCCAAGAATAAACATCAACAAGGAATAGACGCCACAAAGCAAAACGAAAGAACAACTAGTGAAGTTACCTGAATACCATCGATAACACAGCGATCTCCAACATCAAAAGGATGCATTACAAATACAAATATGATAGCTTCAAATATAGTCTTGCAAGTGTTTCCAAATATAAAAACTGCAACAACAAGCTGTGACGAGAGCAAGAGAAGCACTTTGGTGTTTGCGATTCCCGCCAAGAGAAGCCACACTATTATGATAATGACAATCAGAATCGCTGTAACAAGCTTGTTCAATTGTTTAACTGCTGTTTTAGTGTCATTCAGTGCATGTGCTAGAGCTTTTCGACCTTTATAAACCTTAACCTGCATAAACACAAAATATAAGCATGAACACAAAATTTACATGATTACGAAAATATTCCAAAAGAAACTAACAAGTTATACTTATTACAAAATGATATATGACAGTGGCGGATATACTGATTTACTACCTTTCTTTGTCTGTAATCGTCTCTAAATGAAGGCAATCAGGAATTCTAATAGTTAACACTTAAAAAGAATTATTCTTTTCCAGTACTTTCAAGACATTTTGTGGTTAAATATGAAGAATTAATCCTTTCCGGTTCACTTATGTCTTTTCTCCACAGAGCAAATCATACAAATTTTTATGTACTAATTCCAGAACTATTTTAAGGCAGTGTAGCTACAAATGAGCCATGAGAGATCCGGCTAATCCACTTTTCTAGTTTAGGAAGATTTGGAAAACGGCCTGACTTACCACCCAGTCCGTTAAAGCTCTACGATCAATTTGTCCAGTTTCAGCGACATCAATCATTGGAAATACAAGTTCAACTTCTTCTTTAATCATAAACCTTCTAAGGTCAAGTTCATCAATATACCTGCTTATAAAATATTATTATAAGAGAGTGGAAATACAATCTTTCATCATACAAGAACCATATTCATTTTAGAAAGATGGATTTGCTTACTTGGAACCAGGCTGAGCAACGTTCCTGAAAATGTGATATGCAGCAGCAATTGCCTCTTCTTCGTTGGTAATCTCCTTATCCATTTGATCGTTAGCTCCATTATAGAAACTTTCATCTATTGTATTTGAAAGAGTGGCCAGACCTGAATTAGATATTACGTCAACTAACATTTTCATGGTCCAAGCAGAGACCTTTTCTTGCTTCATCTGATGGATTTTATTCATATCAATCACTTCTTTCTCTTTCTTTACCTTTCCTTCTTTTCCCTTCTTGGTCACACGGAAACTGAATCGGCTAACATTACTACTAGTTCTCCCCAATAACTGTTCTGACTCCATAACTGGTGATCCAGATAAGGTCAATAAAATGTATTGATGGAAGATTGACTCCTGAATCCTATCAAAGAATGTATTCACGTGGAAAGAAGATGCCAACATTTTAAGCAGCAAAGTCTTTAAGAGCCACAAGAATGCCCCAATTAACACTGCGGCAATTGTCCAAGTAATGAAATCCAAAATTTGGGTAGCCGTAGGTGTTCGCTCAACCCCTTCTCGGAATAGCAAAAGCCAAGAGATAAGCACCAAGCTTAACCAAATACAGACCTGCACGCTCTTCTTCAGACCATAGACAAAATACAACACCTTCTTTTTAAACAGGAAGTTTAGTTCAATCAACAAAACAACAAAATGCATCAGCCAATCAGTAACCAACAATCCACTAAAGGTCACCAACACAAGAACACACCATTTCCAAATTTCCAGACCCCAAGCCGTCATTCTTCGCAACCTATGAACAGTTAAGCTAGTTATCAAACATCCCAAAAGACAGAAAAACAAGAACCATTCAATCAAAACCTTGGTTTTCACTCTCCTGTACTTAAGCTTTTTCCTACTGCTGACTTTTTTATATATTTCCTCATCCTCGTCCACGCCTCCAAAACCACCGGGCGACATCATCAAGGGTGTTTTGGGAGTTATTGGCACTGAACGAGCAATACTAGAACTATTGGCATCGGCCTTAGCAATAGGCGAACCCAGACGAGACACCTGCTCTTCCATGAATGATTCATTTTCCCCCAAAACTTTACTATCAATAGGCATAGTTTGTTCACCAAATCTTGACTTGGGCTTCGAGTAAAGTGACCTTGAAAACGATTTTCGACGAGTGAGGTTCTCATTCGTGGGGATTCTGGGAGGTTTATTGGGGCTCCCAATGAATCTACCAATTTCAGGAGAAGAGCTACTCGCAAGCACTGACTTTTCAGCAGTAAATGGAGTATCATTCGATAATCTACGAGGCGAATCAGCAGAAAGTTTAAACCTTTGATCCTTTGAAGCATCCGGGTGCGAGTATTTCGACTCTTTTTCATCACCAGTAATGTTAACAATAACATCACCAGGACTTTTCTGGTTCTGGGTCATGCTTATTTCTCCACTAGTCCTTGGAGCTTTACCATTTGCCTCCATTAAAACCTGCCCAAATCAGCCCCACAAACTACTTCACAACACATTTGAGAAGCATATGTACACAAACATATCTAAAATGAAAAATCTCACATAGAATAGAATACAAGTAACCTTGAAACTTTAGCAAACTGTAATGAAACCAATAGAACAGAGCCCAGTTGCATTTAAAATAAAAAAGGACAAAAACTGAAAAAGCACTTGCATTTAATACCAAAAACAAACAGACACACATAGCCAAGATTCTTTTTTTTTTTTCATTTTCCCCTGTTTTAAATGATTTTGCCACTACAAAAGATAATTAGAGAAAAAGGGTTTGCTTTGTTACCGGTGGAAGATCTAGCAGTCTTCAAAGTTTTGTGCTTTGTCTTGTTGAACACTCATGTAAATATTAAAGTTCATTCATGGTTATTGTCAAGCTATAACTAAAATAGGCTCAATAAAAATGCAGAGCTTTTCTTTTAAGTCCGATATTTTTGTAGGGTTTTTGGGTGTGAACTGAGAAGGGGCAGAGAAGAAAAAATGTGGCGAACAAGCGGTAGATTGAGTCGTGAAGTGAGTGAGAATATTTGAATATTGAGAAACGTGCTCACCTCTTAACTACTCATCAATATAATAAAACAAGAGTGACACAAAAACCCAATATTAGAATTTAGGGAGAATTACACAAACCCTTATTAAGGTATGGGTTAGTTACAGATTCACCCTTCATGTTTAAAACATTATGCAAACACATCGTATAGTATGTATCTCATTACGCAAACCTCCTTTGTAGTGTATATCCATTATTTAATTACACAAATAAAAAGATTATTGTATACCAATGAACATTTTCTCGAACATGACAATTTAGTATGGATAAGATCGGATCATCAAAGAATCATCAATGTAAGAGTGTTGAACTCTGTCGTGGGCAGATCGAAATTTAGGAGAAGGGGTTTCATTATTCGAAGAATTTAGACTTAATTTATATATTTTGTAGCTAGTTTGGTTTATTACTTCTCATTTATTATACATAATGAACTGGGGGCGTAAATGTGTATTAGTAAATCTATCAGATTTCAAAACAAAATTCGCTACAAGTGGTGTTTGTGTAATTCTCCAAACATGAAGGGTGTTTATGTAATTACTTAATAACTTATGGGGTGTGTGTAACTCTCCTTAGATTCTTATTACGCCATATTTTTGTTGAGTTATAAATGATAAAACAGACAAGAGAAAGAAAAAAAGGACCTCAAATTTATATTGTTAAATGCATGTTTTAAAAATTGGCATGTGCAGATTATTTAATACAAAGATCAAAAAGGAAAGTTTCTGGAAGACCACATAAGGTAGAATATTAACTAGCCCCTACCACTTAAGAGTTGCTAGACCCTACCTAAAGATCGATTGGAGTCATTGGGACCAACTAACCTACAGATGTTCTTATATGGATTCGATTAAATAAATAATTTTGTGTTTCACGTGCTAACTTAAATGCATGCTGAGTTCGCAAAATTTTTGGAGAAGGTTTGATCAAATGATGACAAATTATATCCAATTCAATATGGAGTTATGGACCATAAATACCATGCGTAAACGAGGTAAATATATCAGAACATCACAATATTATTACTATTTGACATTTCTACAAATATATAAAATAGAAAAGTCAAAATAAATCGATCATTTTCACTAGAAGATTTAGATTAAGACAATATCTTCACTGGACATATAAGATAATTCCCCCCATTATAAACGTTCTACCTAATACATTATATGGTGCTCCGTTCTCTGAAAAATATATTGCACTATTATGAGAATCGATATTATCTTGTGAATCCATCTCATTAACTTTTTTCCATGATAATCATTATGTTGTCACTTTTGGTCAATTTAGTCATGAAATTGTCGCATTTCGTTGATGTCAGAAGGCACATTTTGTTGTGACCCAATTCAGTGAAGAATTCTTGGACAAATGACAAAGAGACAATAGTACTAACTGGAAAGGTGCATGTTTTTCTCATGACGACAGAGCTCACCTAAAAGCAGACAACGCTATATGATTTTATTTTATTTTTTTCATATTTTGATAAGGACACTGCATGTGAAATGATCAATGATTATATGAAAAAAAATGCACTTTGAATTATTTTCTTCATTTTGAGTAGATGATAGTAGTTAAATTCTTGTGCAATATAGCATGCAGCTGATGTCTTTATTCTTTCCCGGATTCTGCATTCATTGACAAAAACTATAAGTTTTTCTTTCCACTCATTCTGTCGTTTAATTTCTTTTTAGATCATTCTTGGGCCGATATGATACTTTAATAGGTCTTGGAAATGTTATTTGAATGATCTTGGGCTTCAGTCCACATGATTTCTTATCCAATAAAAGCCCGTTTGCAGTTTGCACGTAGATTAAAATCAATTTGAGTGTCGTATCTGTTTAAATTAGCGTGATCGAATCAAGATTAATCAGGGATGTTAGAGTGTACGAAACGAGCACTAATACTATACCCATATATCAAAGTTTCGTTTCTATAGTATGTTTCAGTGTCTTAAATATCATAAATTAATTTTTCGTTATGTTTCGAGATCTTTTCAATTTGTTTCAAAATATTTGTAGAAAATGTTTTTGCATTAGACATAGAAAATACTGTATATTTCGTTTACCGAATGACAAAATTGGAAAAGTTTTGATATTTTCGAAGAAAAGAAAAGAAACTTTGATCCATACCTATACCACGATGAAAAAAGAATATATATATATGGGGGGGGGGGGGGGGGGGGGGGGGTTATGGTTTTTTGACCAGAATGAAGAACTTTTCAAAATTGCAAGTAATCAGTGATGCCTAATTAAGGTCCTCCATACGTCAAACAGATCATGTCACACTAATCTTCCAATAATCAAATAAAAGTTACCAAGTTTGTAGAATAACATAACATCAATAGAAACTAAACCAAAACCACTAATTAAGAACTATCTTTTAATCTCTTCATAATAATTCTCAAACTGCAAGTAACTTCACTAAAAGTTGGTCTAGCTGCAGGTTCTTGATGCCATGACTGTTTTATGAGTTCGATTAGCTCTTCTATTTGCTCATCGCAATATCCAATTGATGGCCTAAGTCCATTCTCTGCAACCTCCATGGCTATCTGTTCATACACAAAACAGGAAGCCGTTTCAATTATGGTTAAATTTTTATGCTTCAAAAATGATATAATGATATGAATTAATAAAATGTTGTAACACACCTTGGCAGGATTATAATCTGTTTCGATATATGGATATTCACCCGTACTAAGTTCGTTCAATATGATGCCAAAACTATAGACATCACATTTTTCGTCATACGGACCACATTTAATCACCTCAGGCGCCATGTAAACAAATGTACCTGAAAAATGAAATTCAACAAATTAGAAGATCATAATTCATAAGAATAGAAAAATGAATTTCCAAAATTTAAATTTATGATTTTACCAGTTTCTCCTGTTAGTGCCATTTCTCCATTAATCAAGTATCGGGCATGGCCAAAATCGGCTACCTTCACATGTAACGCATCGTCCAAAAAAATGTTACTAGGCTTTAAATCACGATGAAGGATCTTGGGCTTGCTCTCGTGAAGATATTGCATTGCTTGAGAAATCTCTAAGGCCTTTTCTATTCTCTCTTCAAATGGTGGAAGAGGAGCTGTTCTTTCCTTTTGTCTCTTACCTGGTCCATGTAGCCAGTCTTTGAGATTCGAACTCAAGAATTCTGTCACGATCCAACATTTTTCAGGTGGATCGAGGGATGCTCCCAACAATTGCAACACGAAAGGATGACGTTGCCTTGATAAGGTCTCGACTTCTTGTGCAAAGAAGCACACTCCATTCTCGTTTGAATGAAAGAAATCGGGGAACATGCATTTGATTGCAACGTCGAGCCCCCTCCATTTTCCCTTATATATGTCGGCAGTGCTGCCTTGGGCCGATAAATGTTGCATCTCAATCTGTTTTGTTCGATCATGTGCATATTCAAGACATAATATGTCAGTAATTACAACCATATCACATTTGATTGAGTTTTAGAAACTATAAAAACGAACCTCTAGAGGGTCGATGTACCATCCGTTTGTCTTGGCCTGATGTACGAGGGGAGCAAGATCGGGATGGCATTCATTTGGAGGTGGGCTTGGAGGGCTGACACTTGATTGTGTTACGGAGGAGGAAACTGAAAATTCTTGGCTTTTATCCTTGTTGAGTATAAGATCCAAGAAACCATTGTCTTGTGCCACTTGAAGACAGTATTTTAAGAAGCCTTGTGTTCTTTCTAGCTTCATCTTGTACATGCCCTTCAGCTCTTTCTGCTTCTGCAGTTCTTTGTCTATTTCTTCCACCTTCATTTAGACCCCAAAAACACATGCATTTGTTAAACCAATAGTATCTTGTAAGTACATCTTCATTTTTTGGGATTTGATGTAATTATGAAAATTTCTTTTAAGACTTGAATAACTATGAAACACTCCTTGAAGATTTAAAAAGATATGGAAGAAAAATTGCCTATACTGTAATGTACTTCAAAGTTCATGGAGTGTAGGTGTATGATCATTTAAGCCTCGAATGATCCAGTGTATAACATTTTTTTTCTCCAAAAATTTAAAGTGGTTTCTCTGTAATTTTTCACTTATTAAGAAAGATTTTGTAGTTCAAACATAGTTGGAGAAGGTGTAAATTGCAGTCATGGATCATGTATTCTAAATGTCTTCATAACAAATACTGAAATATTCTATTTCAGACTCGATGGAAACGAAAAGCAAAGATGTTTTTATACCGAAATCTTTTTCTCGTTTCTCCAAAACAACCCAAAAAAGGTCTTGAAAACTTGTTTAACATTCTTATACTAATTAAGTTGATCGAAATATACCTCAAAACTGCTTTGATCTATGTATGTGGTATCATAAATTAAAGTAACTTGTGTTCATCAATATACCATAAATGATGTATCATATTCATACTTGTTGAGGAAATTGGTTGAATTCAATCGCACGTCGATCTTGGATGACGTGGTGCGAAACAGCCGGTCCCATGACGACACAATCGCTGAGCCGCCTACAAAAGCCTCGACTCTTGGCGTTGGTGGAGGCCATCTTTTGTTGCTTGGAGGTGGAAGTTTTATGCGTTATTTGTTGTCTATTGGGACTGGTTCTCTTCTCCGGGGTTGTTGTCCCATTGCCATTCATCTTGTGCAATTTTGGACTACGAAAGTTTGAAAAAAAGATGCCTAGGATTTGGTTGATTTCGGCTCTTATATATTTTCTTGTTTTTGTTTTGAGTGTTGTTACAATGGGACAAAGTTTGGCGGACCTTCTAATGAACACTCATGATTTCGTTACATTTAAAGTAAGCTGAAATAAAAAAGTACCATGTGAAAATGGGATATGGTTTAATTTGGACTAACCCAAGAAATCAGAATATAATTTTACTTCACATATCGTGGACTTTCTCCTTGTTTTCTATTGAAATTTACTCATTGGTGATTCAAAAACATATAATCTCACTTGAGCTGTTGAGCACATCAAATATAATTACTTGTAAGTTAATTTGTAATAAAAGAAAAAAACAGAATTTTGCTGCCAATAAGGAGGCCGAATGATTTGGTTCTGCTAATCCGGTGACAAAAATTGACGATGTTGTCAATGATATTGAGCAAGATTGAGCATTTAGTATTGGATGAGAATATCATTAAGTAACGTTTTTATAAATTCCAACATTTTTTTTTATATGTACGAGAAGAAATGTCATAAACTTCAATTAATTCATGGACATAAGTATTAATTTATATCACAAAATTCTAAGTTAAGTTGCTTCCATTATCGGACCTTAAAAATTTGTGAATATCTATTTTTCTTATGAGCTTTTAAGCATGCTCAATTTAAAAGAAAGTGATCTGTTTGTGCTCAAGTTCTTTATCCCACTCAACCTTAAGAAATCTATGAAAAGTTGAAAGCCTCAAATGCTGGGCAAGCGCAATGGGTCAAGAAAAAGCCCACAAAGATAAAAAAGATGGCCAATCCCATGGACTGGTACTGATGTTTTATTGGGCTCGATTTTAAGGGTTTTTAGGTGAATTGGTCACTTCGTTTATAAAGATTTTTTTCTTCGTTTTTACAGATTTCGTGAACATAACGCATAAAACAGATACCATAGTGTCTTTTGCTTTAATCTTTCTAAAGTTGTTAAATTAAAGTTCCCTTGGACTAGTCATTGTCCCCATCATCAACTCACCTCGGGATCTCCACTGCTAAGAAACAAATCAAACTTTATTTTCTACCACTTTGTTGGAGATGGAGCATTCTTACACAATTATAGAGAGTGGGACTGAAACATTCAATATTTTATATTTTGGATGGAAAAGTAAGTATTTATTGGAGAGTGAAATATTAGTGGGATATTCAAGTTCTAGCTTTAGCATATAATAATAAAGCTAGATTCCATAGATTTCAATTGCGCAAGTCAGTTAATATCAATGGATATCCATTGGTTATTTGAGTGCTCTGTGTTATACATGAGCCTTCAAATTTAATTGTTTATTTGATGAATTTCGATGACCGGTCAAGTCAAATATCTTATGATCTTTAACATAGTTTTTTTAATATGTCTTGAGGATGCGTATCTCAATAGTATGCATGTATACAATGTTTGTCGAGTAATTACATCAAGCAACATGAAAGTCACGTACTAAAAAGGCATAAAATCAAGTTGCTCTTTGCACGTGAGAATTGAATGAAATGCTGCACATGAGCACTCCATGAGTTTGAGATGACGGTTAGATCATAACAACTTGGGATTTTCCTACGAATTGAGATATTGGGTTCGATGGCTAATTATTAGTTAATTATCAATCATTAAAGCAATAATTAATAGCTAATAAGGAATATTCACAATGGGTTTAAGAAGAAAATACATAAGTAGAGTATTGTTCATGGAGGTCAATTGCCTATGCATGTCGGTTATCCTTTCTTTATATATAATACGCTGCTATTGCTTGCACTTCCCAGATTTAATTTATGCCTCGCAATGCGGGTAGCATAACATGAATTTTGCAACAAAATCCCTGAAAACTTAACTTAATACTTTAAACCCCCAAAATTTTATAAAAATGATTAATTTAATTCTCAATATATATTATCTAGTTAATAATTTAATATATGTAATTTAGAATTAAGAATGCCAAACTAAATTATATATTTTCTTATACTTTTATAAAACACTTGTATTATTATTTTTACACTTAACAACACAATTATATTAATTCCTTTTGCTAAATTTATTACTTTAAAAATCATGAAAAGTAAAAATAAAAGATACCAACAAAAAAAAAGATTAAAAAAGATACATGTAACGGAATTTTCCTAATCTTCATATTATGAGATACTTTTTGTTTTGATTCCTCTTTGTTTATCATTTTTTGTTGGTATCTTTTATTTTTACTAATTATAATAATTTTAAGAATTAACTTTAGCAAAAACCAAAAAACATGCAGTTGTTTTGTAAGTGTAAAAGCAAAAATAAAAGTGTTTTGCAAAAGTATAAGAGAACGTAAAATATGTTGCAAATGTGTAATTTTAATTATTAATTACATATGTTAAAACTTAATAACTATACAATTTATTTAGAATTAAAACTAATCAATTTTATAAATTTTCGGGGGTTTAAAGTATTAAATAAAATCTTCAGGGATTTTGTTGCAAAATCCATGTTATGCTACCCGCATTGCGAGCAGGGTAGCATAAATTAAATCCACTTCCCACTTTCACCAACCATAATAAGACCAATGGATTTATCATAATCAAATTATTCATATTAGATTAAAATAAACTTTGGAAGGCACAAGGAACCTTCGAAAATATGTTTAATACAACAACCTACATTAGGAGTCAATCCGTATAGCTATCCACGTACACTGGTCGGATTAGTTACAACTTAAAAATACCTTTGCCGAAACAATAATATATAATGAAATTGTTTTATGTTAGTAATCATTTGATCATGCTGCAAATTGACAATTAAGATTCCTTCTTAGTTTCTTATTTCACGACGTGCATGCTTCTCACGTATCGTAATTAGGATTGTGTACATACTTATTCTTGTTTGTCTAATTGATCACTATTGTATCATGTAACTATGACTTTTGCCCCAGTTCTGCATCTTTAGATTTTATTTGGACTGTCTGAAGCAAGTTCCTTTATAAAATGCAAATAATTTTTATAAAGTTGACAAGTCGTTTTACAAGATCATGAGGAAAGAAAATATGTGGCGCAGATTAATTAATTTATTTAAAATGGATTTTTTTTTCTATAAGAACATTTTGTTATCTACCCTTGGTAAGTATTAATTTTTGAAAAACATGTTTGAGTTCCATTATTATAGTTCAGTACTTGTTACCAAAATCACAAAATTAATGCTTCATGCATTGCGTTGTTGTACGTATATTTTGTATTTCATAATTTCAAATTTATTATTACCACGTTATACGTACGTAAAACTTCCCTGGTTTAATTATTTGTTCGATCACATCTGTTTATTGATAACGTACCATCTTAAACTGAACTATATGAAATAAAAGGGGAAGATCCACAATCCATGGTAAACTTATCGTATAGCGTATTTTCTATAACTTTTTCTAGTTTTACAATGCAATTTATGTCGAATCTAGCTGCAATATAGATAGGCAAATAATTAAGCACCATAGGCAATTCATTCTAACCCTATATATATGATTCGGGACCAAAATTATTAATATTTTAACCACATTATAGCACGAACAGCAAGGGTTTTAACTTGCGATCAATATATATGGTCCAGCTTCTCAATAATTAAGCATTGATGATAATTAATCTTAGCAGTAAATTATTGTACTAGTTACTACATACAAGCGATTACTTTAGGTCCTGCTTCTCAATAATTAAGCATTCATGATAATTAATTTCAACAGTAGTTATTGTACTAGTTACAACTTACAAGTCACTAGCTACTTACTCTCTGTGCACTTTAAACTCTGAGTTTCTGAGGTATGAGTCTAGGACTCGTATGATAATTCATAATTCAGTTTGATAAGTTCTGACTTTAATTTGTGACAATAATTTGGATACTTTTTAGTGTATGACCAAAATTGCCCAACGGTATCATCTCCACTCTTGGACATTTCAGTTAAAGATTAATGTTCATAACAAAAGTGCTAAACAATAAGATAAAGTAAATTTGAAATCTTTTTTGGTTAGTAAAAAGTGACAAAAAAAAAGTCTCTAATCCAGAATATGGTCATCAAATTATTTTAGCAGGAGTTTAGTATAAATGATTTCTCTACGAATTCCAAGTTATTTAATGTATAATGGAGAGACCTCGCCCGTCCGTGGTAAATCATCGTACCTATGGTCCAACCAATATATTGGGAGAGAATCAATGGATTCCTATTGGCACTATGCATCAAAAGTTTTAAATTTCAGCGCGCAGTTGGTATTGTGGAACTTGCTTCTTTGGATCTTTAAAGGCCATCTCCTTGGCATTTGTTAGCCTGTTTAATTCTTCTTACAGTAGTTGAAAATTTGAGATAAATGGTCCCCATAACTTAGTATGGATGCTGACTTAACATACTGAACAATGCCAGTGATAAATGTACGGGAGAATGATGAAATATGAAATTATCTATACAGCTATACTAATATTCAAAGAGTTCGAATTTGAAATCTAAGGGGGGAACGAACAAAAGAGTGATGTTAATTCTTGTAATATTCAAATGGTTTGTGTTTATCATATCGGGTTTGCTTAGTGTGATTTGCCTGACATGCATAATTTGCAGGGTAATATAGTCCAAAGATTTACTCAGTGCACACTTTAGTAGTAACTGCATATGTAATTTTAACAATTTAAAACTCCTTGAATCGCTATCATATTTGTTTACCTTGCCATCAAATTAAAGTGTGATGTTAGTTTAAATTTAAGTTCTTTTATAATTATAATCTCCACATTTGTGAAAATCAATAAAGGCAATAAGATTGCCATTTTATACTTGACCAACTCTGAGTTAAACGCCTATTTGAAAAGGGAAAAAAAGAAAAAGGACCAAGGTGTGAAAACTGGAAAGAGATCTAAGCTGATAAAAAGAACTTAGGAAGCAACACAATCCCAATAAAAGACACCCAAACAATTGCCACTTTTCTTGGACACATGGGGATTTGAGTTAACACAATCTTGAAGCAAGAATTTTGTCTTTGTCCCAGACCAAAAATTCCTTCAAACCTCATTAAAAACAAGAAAAAGAAAGCAAAAGATGCCCACTTTCTCTATTCCCATGGGGAAGGATTTGCCTTTCTCTTTTTACCCTCTCAAATAAATATTATTGCTTCTCATTTCGATCTCGAATCTTCACTTCTTTTTTGCTTTAGCTCATCTGATTTATCAAATCTGTCTCACTCTTGCCATACTTGGGATCAACAACCATTGCATTCCTTTTTCAGTGTTTGTCTCTATTCCAAATATTGCTTTTTCAACAAAATCACATTTATTTATATTTTCTTGGAATAATTACACTACACTGCCTTAGATATGCTCTATTTATACAAACACCTCTAACTACTTTAATAATCACAAATTTCACGTCAAGGATGCCTATCTGTAAAGGCTGTTTCAAATTTAAAGGGGTGATCATGTAATTCTCCATAGAGGTACTTTTGTAATTAGACTAAAACTTAGGTGTACAAATGTTATAATTGATATATTTCACACCATCAAATTCCGAAAAAATGAAAAGTAAAGCATTGTACTAAAGTATATTTGATCTGATCAATCAAATGCAAAATAAGACAAAGACGCTATACCCAAAAAAAGAAAAAGAAAAAAAAAAAAACAACAACAAAGAGAAACAAAACTAAGTTTAATTCCAATATGATCAACGAATCGAACCACTCGAAATAGCACGATTGGTGTTAAATCGAGTAGTCTCATACACTGGAAGTTCTTCACAAAATCTACTATTCCCAATCAAAGATAAATTATCTAACTCAAATAAATCCGAACTGCAGTCACTCATTGCATCATCATCATTATTATTTTCATCATAAACATGACTAAAAATAGAAAACTCCTCCTTCTTTTGATCCTTAAAAACATTTCTCTTGGCCCCCTCAACTTTCCTGTTATTCTCCTTAATCCTCATTTTAAGCTCCTCAATTGCATTTGGGGGCAAAGGCGGTCTTTTGTGCCTATCAGACATTATTTCTTCATCATAAACAGATTTTTGCCCACAATCTTGATCGACGATCACGCTCACGGGATCAAATCTGACCGTCCGTTGAATCCCATGACTCCTCAACTTCTCCCTCGAATTAGGCGAGTATTTACTCAAACACGACCTCGAAAAAGAAGAAGCTGAAGAACAAGTCGAATGCGTAGCGGATTTCACCGTTTTTTCACCGTTCTTCGATTTTTTGCCACCGTTGTTGAAAATGGTGTTGATGAAATTGGTCAGCTTCATCCCCGGCGAAATGGGCTGCTTCACTTTCTTCAGATTCGAATAAATCTTCAATGCTCTGTTTTTCGACTCGTTCTTCTGAATGTTCTTGTAATCGTCGAACAAGTACGAATCTTCTTGTTCGTAAACATGGGTCTTGATGGGTTTTGGCTTTAGAGTCGAAAAGCAAGAGACTTGCTTCGGTTTTGACTTTAATTTGGAGCCGAAGAATTCAGAGTCTGAAACAGAGAGTTGACCTGAACTGTCCGAAGAACTCGAAGTTGAGCTAAAGAACAGCAAATCGTTGTCGTATTCGGGCAGTGGCGATGGCCTTCTTTTGGCCTTCTCGTTTATCTCTCGTTCGATCCATTTTTCAACCAAACGGGCTCGACGAAAACTGGCTGTTTCTTCGTCTTCAACGGCGCTCTGTTTTTTGGGTTTGTGGGTTTTGGGGTCCTCTGTTTTGTCGTCGATTGAGCGGTAGATTTCGTCGAGGAGTGTGGAGGAGAATGAAGGGATGGTTCTGTGGGTTCTTTTGGGTTTGTGGTGATGAGTTTCTTCTTTGAGGAGTTTTTCTCTTCTGTACATTTTTTGTGAATTTGGTGTTTTGAGAAAAAACAGAGGAGGGAGTGTGAAAAGCAGAGGAAAATTGTGTGTAGTACTGTTTTGAGGTTGAATGGTGAGAGGGTTGTTGGTTTATATAGAGTTGCGGCACGCGCAGTCTAAATTTGAGCTATTGCCAAATTGCCGTTTTTTATTTATTTATTTGATTAGTGTTAAGTTCCTAAAATACGGTAGTAAGTTCAAAATTGTATGGCTTTGTAGGACAAATTTGGTGATCTCAAACTTATTATTATTTTTTTAAAATCTTAGTGCGACCTTTTGATAACTTGTAATTTATTTATTTTAAGTTGTGAAAATTAGTAATATCTACTCTAAAGGTATGCAATGCGGTAAAACTTTCACAATAACTGTAGTAGTCTGCAAACGGTACCACTTGATGAAAATATAGTAGCCAGCAAACAACACCACTCGATCAAAATGTAGTAGCCAGCAAATAACATTGTCTAACATTCCATAAGCTCTTGCAAACACTCGTTTAATTATTGTCAATTTTCTCCGTAGCTCAATAATTTTAAAACACTATTGTTTTTAGCAAGTTGTAGGACAAATTACAAGATTTGTCAATTAATCTCGTGGTAATCTCAAACGTGGTCCTAATGTTTATATTTATGTTAATCTGAAATCTAGGTATAGCAGCTTAGTGATTGTTCATATTTTGCCTCTATGACTAAATATTAGTACTCGAACACTCTATTTATGTGTTCTTTTTTCTTAGATTTTCTACTATATGGATTTATTGTGAATTCAAGTAGGCATTGGTGTAACGTCCATGCCTAAGGAAAATCGCGACAATTGTTAAATATATTGCGTAACTGATGACCAAATTTCAGAAATATAATACAAACTGATTCATGAGGAGGATAAAGGAAGATATGCGGAAGTTATGAACAAATTTAGGACAGTTTTCACAATATTACATAGGTTTGGGGATTTGATGTTTTTTAAGGTAGTTTTAAAACTAGCTAGGACTTATATTGCAATTTATTCAACATTAAAGTATTTCAGTTTGGAAAACTTGTATTCAGCCAATCATTTGGGGCGTAAAACAATCAATATTCATTAGTAGGTATAAATGGTTATTGGTAAAAAGAATAAAAGAAAGTAGGTGTAGACAGCAAACTCTTGTAAATGCCTTAATTTCTGACTTGGCCGTTATAAGAATACAATATTTTTTGTAATATATTCAATGAATGGATTTGAGTTCCGATGAGAATTCGAATTTGAGTTAGAATTTTCACCAGAAGAATCTTTTATTTATGAGCATTGATGATTATGGGAAATCATTTATTATATTTTATGTGACTTTTATATCGCGAAGAAAAATCTGTTCAAAGATCCTTTAATTAAATCTCATAATATTATATTAGTTTAGTATAACAGATTGAGAAAATAATAGTCGTAATTGTTGAATATCGATCTAAAATTGCATCAACCATTCAGTGATCATCTCTAGTTTAGTAATTAATATCTTGGAAAATATCACATGTAAGTATAATTACAAAATACGCAGACAACACCGTTAGAGAGCAAAATAGTTGATTGGAATGGGTCCAAGTACGTGTTTCAATGGGGACACATAATTCTGATTTGAAAGTGCAATTTAGTGGGAGACAATTACGTGAATCAGTCTTGGTTAGTGTACTACTTATTGCCATAAATTAAAATAAATTATTAGCAAACATTCTGCGGAAAGAAAAAGCTGAGGTTTCGAAAATTGAAAAATACTCTTAAGACAGTAATGTATTAAAAGTCGGGATTTTTTGATTCTTGAAATTGAAACTAATATCATCCTATAAGTTGGAAATATATAGGGTATGTTTGGGTGACGGTGAATTTGTAATATTTGCATGTTTAAATTAATTTTTTGGATGGTTGGATTTGAATAATGTGGTTGGTGGCCCGACGGTTGGAGATTAAGATTTAATCCATGGGCCATTAGCTTCAAGTTTTATTCTTTTTATTTTTACTTCTGTACATGGTTGTTGACCTAGGCTTTATGTATTATTTATTAACTTAATATATAAGGATAATTACATCTATGTTTCCTGACAAATGGTCTATTTACGAAATTATTACTGACTTTTTGAATTATTAGACACCTGGTAATTCAAAAACATGTACAATATGGAGTTTACTCGTAAAATTTTGAAATTATAAGTCTCAATGGAGTCGTATCTATAACTTTTTTGTTAAATTTGAGAAGGAGTTCAATTAATTATTCAAATCGTATGAGATGTTTTTATAAATTAGACCAAATCTCAGCGCTAGGTTAAATATAATTATCTCTAGTATAAGATACAGAACTCATGTAAATCCAGGTCCGTGCATGTTTCCAAGAGGAATAAATGAGTAGTGCAAATAATGGGGTGATAATATAATAATGACGGTAGGTTAAATAAATAATAGTAGAGAATAAGGCGGCTGAAGTAAATAAGATAAAAATTATCTTGTCAAAAGTATAAATAAATTCTTTCAAATCGCGCATTTCCATAAATAATACAACGTATCCCTGATTGCAGGGCAGATTACTTATCGAATTTCAATCTTCATTAAATAGTAATTTTAGCTGCAGAAATGGCGACGGTATGTTACTTACTAAAATTAATACTATCGTGGTCCTATATTCTTATTATTTTTTAACTACATTTTATTGGGAGTTTATTATTTTTTTTGCTACGTTTCCATGACTCCTTAATACATGACTTTCGTTTGGTTTAAATCTTTTTCGAGTTAAAAATATGAAATAAAGTTTTTACCCTTAATTGGTGATTTTCTCCTTCATTTACACATTTTCAACAAAGATTCTGAAAATATATATTAGTTCTGGTGACTGAAGTAGGAAGGCATCGTTATAAACTAAGGAACGTATAATTTTATAATTTAGTTATGGGAAATTTATCCTTAACGCGTTGAAATCTTTTTGGCATTAAACTAGGTAGTACGTACAAAACGGGAACCAAACCACATGCACATACCAAACTTAATGACTTTTAAACACCCTTTAGTTACACGGGCATATCTCTTTCATTACAATTCAGAAAACATCGATCCTCAATTATTCCAAGCTACCAAATGAAAGTGAAGAATATGCTGTAGTTGGCTTGGCATTCACCCTAATTTTCGTCAACTTATTATTAAGGAATTGCATGCAAAATATAATATTGTTTTGATTCTTCAGCCTTTTTCTCGCTTGGCTTAAAAGGCTATATAATTCAAATTTAAGTGTTATACCGGCTGCACGATGAAATGGTACAGCAAGTCAATTATTAGTGAAAAATTCATGATTGGGATGAGATGTGAAGAAGTTACTTCCCTACAATTTAAGAACTATGTTAAATTTCAATATTAATTGTACCACGTCACCATGCTGCAACTGCACCTAATAATTTTTTTTCCGAGGGGAGAAACTAAATTGCTCTTCAATAGGTCGATTAAGTGGACGAGTAGTGTCCAAAGAGGAGTCTCGAAGTTGTGTAAAAACTGATTTTCTTTTTAGAAAATTAAAATAATATTTACAATTCTGATTGGTTTGAATTTGATCTTTAATCATTGTAATTTGTCGCAGGAGACTCGAATTACGTTACTAATTAGCTCCTACTCATTGGGAATGAAAAGACGTTTCGGAGTTAAACGGATGTTTTTTCTCTAGTGCTGTAAATAATAACTAATTAATGTAGGTAAATTATCTGTAAACCTGAAGGTAAACAACAACAATCACGGCGAAATAAATGATAAAGAAAAGCCTTCGAATGGTATCTTTAATGACGTATTTATGCTTTATAAAAATTGTTATTTTCAATTTTTTTTACAGTAAGTTTATTTCCAATTATCAAATCAGAAGAAAAATGGCAAATCTTGTGTTGTCACATCTGGATTAGACATTAGGTTCACAGAATTATTGGAGCGGTAAAGTTGAGACGTTTACTGCCACTCGAAAAGGGTCTACTTGGTTTTCACTCGGATTAAATATTATTACATAATTCATTATCTGTCACATTCAGGTTAATGGACAAAATAGAAGATTGGCACGGGACTACAAATTCTAATTTTTGTTGGTTACTTTTGTCTCGTGATGAAATTTGTCTTCGGCGGTGAATTATTATTAAGTCATCTACAGTTGAGAGTTGGGACAGAAAAAAAAAAAAAACTACTGAAAAAGAAGAACTTTTTTCAGCATCTGTTTAATTATGATGAATATATCTCTCGCAGATGTAAGCTATTTAAATAACTAAGTAAAGTTGAACACAAGGCCTATATATAAAGTCCTAGCCTAAGACAAAAATAAATGAAAATTTCTCTAACTAATCTAAATCAGGTAATTTTCTAATATCTAGTTAATTTCTCGTGTTTCTGAGATATTATTGCTCAATCCCAAATGTAACCCCTTCAAGTATTAGTACTAGTAAGACCTTAATATTTAACTTCTTTTATGTTTATATTCAAAGTTGCGTGCTTTAGATTACTTAAAAATAAAATGGACACTGTTTGCAGAATGTCTCAAAAAACTATTTAAAAGTGAGAAGCAACTATACAAAGTAACCAAAAATCTATTTTTAAACTATTTGCGTGTATCTTTTAACAATTACTTATTCTGTCAAAGTCATTCTTAATTAATATAACTAAACTTAAAAAAGAATCTTCTATTTTGTAAAGAAGTCTAAAACCCTATTTTTTTAAATTTTTTTTTAGCCTCAGCCTCACTGCCAATACGAAAAAAAAACCCTATTTTTAGGCTTGGTTATCTCTTGTATTTTAGATAGATAAAAACATAAGTCAATGATTTAAACGCATGCAAAGTGCTTTTGTGGCCACAAATGTCAATTAATTTTTTTATTAGCTTTTGCTATAACTCTTTAATTAGAAACTTAATTTCTATTCGGCTTCGCATAGCATTTCAAAAATTACACTTCAATCCCATCAATAATAAACTTTATGTTTTATTTCCTAACAAAATTGTGTTTTTTTTTCTTTTCAGAAATACGATTATGTGTGATATTGAATGAAAAGTTTCTCGATTTCATTGTTCAAATTTCAAACCTAAGTATGAATTCATCAATAAAATTGTTCCAAGACAATAAAACATCGCTAATAGCGACCTGAAAGCGAAATATTGGACGATCTTACATAACAAATCCCACACCTCCAATACAACAGGCCACTTGGTGCATGGGACTATATGACTAAAGGGTTATTTTGCCCCCATAATCCTAGTCAAGATCACATGCTTTTTCCTCTTTTGTCTTGGCTAATAATTCTGATTCATGTTCGGACATAAAAATGTTATTTTTCTAAGAAACATCACTTTCCCTGCAAAAGGCATAGAATTCTGGTCTCTTTAATGGGGTTCTCATCCCGATTGAGGCTCTCATCCATCGGCCTTAGGTACAAATTATACGTACGTACATGTATGTTTGTACCATAATATGATCTTATATATATGCAGTTCCTATTATATATGCTACAGGTAATAATTACAATATATATTAATTACGTCCGACCAATGTGCTGTAGTAGAAAGTTTGGTAAATAATTTCGTTTGGAAAAAGAAGTGATAACACAATCCGACTAATTAACACGTATAGACCTTGTTGCCACAGCTGATTTATGCGTTAAAACTTTTGGCCCTCAGTTATTTTGTGTATTTAATATTACACATTTATGATGATCCCCTGGGTCGTGTAATATGCATTATCAGGAAATAACTTTTTTTTTGTGTGAATTTGTATACATGATAAAATATATGCATTTCATTTCCAAGTTTGCTGGGCTTATGCTACATGAGATTAATTTTCTTTTTTTTTTCTGAGAAAGAATTACCCTAAAGTTCTTAAAATGAAATTATTCTATCATGTTACATATATATGCTTCTGAGACACATTATGCCTAGTGAAATAAATATATTGTTTATCAAATAAAAAGTCAATTCGAGATTCACTATTTATTTGAAAGTATTTTTGTTTATACAAACCAAAGTAAGTGAAATAATCCAGAGGAAAGCAAGGAACTACTTTTTTCAAAATCATTGAGGGTTTATGTGATACTTTTTCACAAGGAAGATAGCAAGCTAGCTACTCGTTCACAATCACATAAGAATTATTTTTCTTATTTATAAAGGCGCAATGTATCTAAATAGATGCAACGTTGGAGAATATTGGTTACTATATCAAAACAAATAAAACCATGCATTGTAAGGAAGATCAAATCCGTTAATTACTGTTTCATCACTGAAGAGTCATACCTATACCAGCCTGTTTTATTTCCCTTTTTGCATTTCTTTTTAACACATGCTTAATATAAACCATAATAGTGCAATAATTGTGGCACGGTTATATATAACTATATAAGCATTAAAATATATTGCACTAGCTAGCTAGCTTGCAATCTTTATTGATCAATAAAACGACCGTATGGGCCATGCAGTATGGCATGCGTTATGCACGGTCATTCCATTTGAGACCATACCGTCGAAACCATTATTTCGCGCTCTATTTTCCTATTCTGGAGTCACAGACTAAATCTTGAAAATAATGGGCCATGTAGTACTACTTTTTTTTTCCCTAACCTGTATGTGAACCTTCACTCATTATTATTTGAACGTGCATCGAAAAAATTCTTTGAGTATCCACAATAACCTGCAAACGACGTCAACAAGATAAACAACTCTAGATAAACTTGGTGTTACTTACAAGACATTAAATCAAATTGATGTCTGTGGATGTTAAAAATTCCGGGCCAAGTGAAAAGTTGCATCATGCCAGGTCACCATTGCGGCAAACATTAGTAAATTTTCTTTCTCTTGACGTAAGTTGATCGGAAAAAGAATCAATAACTAAGTTATTCGAAAAATTAAGTTTGAGAACAAGGAAATCATGAATCATCTTGTTTGGTTCTCCAAAAGTGAGTACAAGTAGAACTATCAGCATTATTAGATTTTACACGAAATACACTTGGGACGAAGCTACATTTGTATACCAAAATCCCAACGGCTCTCAAAATTAGTGGATAACTTTATTAAAAGCCACATAAATTAACTACACATCTGAAATATCTCTCACTTTCGTAATTACCCAAATCTCTTCATTTAGGCACGTGTCTTAAAATTTCAAAAGAGGGACTTGATTGTGAAATAAGCAAAGAAGCGGAACGGATACAGATCCCAAGGAAACTTTGTGTAGTGAGGTTTTGGAGAAGCCGGGGACCATGCATGTTAGAATCATATTGATCATGTACTCAATTTGTCTCTAACAAAAAATCGTACGTAAACGTATGTCATGTTTTTCTCTAATAAAAATAACGTATCATGTCTTGTCACATAATGCTTACATAGTTGTAGAAACACAAAAAAAATTACTTGATAATAATTTGTTATATGAATAAAACAAATTTATTTTTTTCGACAAAAGCCGCTATCTGATCGTAATCAGGAGCATGCTGTCACGTTCTGACAGCAAATATCTTATGTTCTTGTCAGTAGCGTGGCACGATGGGCACTTTGCTCCACGTGAACATTCTCAGGCCCCGGTACTTTATTGGTTGTACCGTCGACGTCACGTGCAGTGCACACCCCTTCACGCCCTGTGCTGTGTGTGTGCATGTATTTGAGAAAGAAAAAAACGTCTTTGTTTTATGAACAATTGTGCACCATTACATCCCCTACTTATTCTATCTGTAATTTAATGCCAGGGTTATATTATAGAATGCAAAAACATGGACACTCATGATGATGACAAATGACTTTTGTTTCTTTGTATTAGTTTGTCTGTTTCTGAACGACGGTTGTAAGTTATAACCGAGTTCCGACAGGATTGTGACGCTGTAATGAGGATGTATTTGCTCTATTACGATAAAAAAAATTGTGTACGCTGAGATAAATGGAAAGAAAGAAAAGAACATTGAATCTTGACAAAAACACCAGAACAAGACTTGCGATTATTAAACAACAAAGCAACGTCTGTTGGTGAGACACCATGTCGAGTTAACTTGGTTCGTGTGAAAAAATATCAAAATTTCATGTAGAAAAGGACTCACTGTGATCATTCTATTCTCCGTAAAAACCCAGTACATGTATTGCAAAGTTAAAACAGGTACAGTTCATCTGAGATTTTACACGCGATTGTGGCATTAAATCCAGGAATCATTCGTGAATGAAACAACTCGACTAATATAGTCGAGAGACGTAATATTGCATCAACCACCGAGCCACCTCTAAGTTCTCTTCCAGTACAAATTTATTCAGAATTCATTCTCTGGACATCTGTAAACTGGATCGTAACATAAACACGAGAACAAGACTTATTCTTTTTAGATGGCGTGCATAGTTTGTTGGTAACACACTTCATGTCTAACTGAGAGGTCACAAATTCGAGTAAACTTGGATGTGCAAAAATAAAAATTAGGACTTGTGAAGATCATTCTATGCCCTAACAAAAACCCAGTACATGTTGTAAAGCAAAAGCTGATAAATTACATGTGATTGTGGCATTAAATCCAGGAGAAGGAAAGGAAACGGCTTCGACTCATATAACCAGCAAGTATAATCGACAGATGTAATATTGCACACCCACTGAGCCTTGAGCCACCTTTAAGTTCTCTTCCAGTACATATTTATTCAGAATTCATTCTCTGGACATCTACCAACTGGTAAAGATCGCCTCGCCTTTGCTTCTCCAATGGGAGGTTTGTTCTGAACATAATAAAAACTATTATGAGAACAAGATCATATGTATCCAGCTATATGCATGTCCGTACATAAAGAACAGAGTTATCATGAAGGACTGTTATTTCACCTCCTGAGCTCAATCTCTGAATAATCAATATCTGATATAATTATCGCCTCATCATGTTCGGTAGTTGCAAGTACTTCTCCAAACTGTCAAACATACATGACATTCACTCAGCAGTTGATCTCAGGAAATTAGATCATCGAATTTGAAAAAGAGGATTCAATTCAACTCAGCGTTCCTCCAGATGCAGCTAGCTGTTCTTAGAACTTACTGGTCCAATGAGTGTGGAATGGCCCCAAGCGACGTATCCAGCACCAGCATCTCGAGCAGGCGAACATGTTGCTACATATAACTGTCAATTTATGGTCAACGCATGTAAACACTCCATTGTTGGCAAAATAATAGCTCTACTGGTGATACTGGGAAGTTTAATTAATGAAATTTTCTTTTCTCTGAAAAACCTGCTTATAGTATAGCTGAAACTCATTTTTTCTTATTTACTGGAAGGTAATTATTAGATAGCAATGCCCCTAATCCATTTTAGTCCAAAAGTATTGATGCAGGGGTTGTCATTAAGTTATGCTTATAGTAACAGCTTAGGCCATACTTAACTCAATATCAGGAGTCTCTTTAAACCATAAGTAAAGATTAATGGAACATTTAAATGGAGCATACAGGTTTAATAAGACTAATGTAACATTTAATTGGAGCCTCTAGGTTGAGGTTTATATGACTGATTGGCCGACTAACTACTTGCACATGGAAAAATCTGATACTCCGTCTCTTCTGCATTGTAGATCATTTGGAAGAAAGGTTTTAAAAAAATTAAAATTTTCATTTGTAAGAAAGGTTTTCAGAAACAAAACATTCGTAGGTACAAAATATTTGATACCCAGAAATGTTATTACTAATCCCAAGGAAATGTCTTTGATTCCCGCTGTTCAATAAATCAGCTAACAAAATTAACTGACAGTAGTGGAGTGGGTGAATTTTGGGATTTAGGCATCACGAAAGTGTTGGTGTGATAAATAAATGAGTTCTCGGACATACCTGATTATCCACAGCCCTGTAACAAAGTATGAAGGACATCAGAAGGTAAAGATGGAGAAGTTATCAGCAATTTAGAAAGAAACAATAAGAGATTCAAATGGTGGGTGACAACAAACAAAGCACAGAAGCATCCTATCTAAATTCCATCTGTTCTCCAATATAATCAACAAAAACCATACTGTAGATGTCAACTGCCCGCGATAGCAGAGCTTTACCAGGACTACCATACATGAGTCACGTGAAACTTCATAAACTGTCTAAGGTCCTAGGAGTTAGAATTAGACTGTTGTACTTTTCTTTTATCACATATTTTAAGTTAGTTAATCTAACGCAGGCTTGAGGCAAGAGTATTTGTGTTTTGTACAATTATTTAGAGATGCTTGAATATGTTATCCAGAAAAGTGTTATATTTACCCACATAAGTAATTTAGTGAGTAGCTTGAAGGAGAATGTCAATGACTAAGCAAATTCAAGCATCTGTTATCAGCATAGTCAATTCATCTTGATCACCAGCACAAGGTTCCAGCCTATTAAGCAACATTATCATCCTATAACCCACTAACACATTTTTACTGTAAAAAGTCTCTATTTCATCAGATGAAGCTCAAGAAAAATCTGGACAAAGAGGAAAGTGTCAAATAGTTAAAAGGAGCAAGTGGTAACATCATTCTTATGCTGATACTAATATCATGGAAGCTGAAACACAACCACCTTGTCAACCAAATTGAATGCAAGTCAAAGAGTGAAAGTCTTCAAGGAATACCTTGCCCGTTGTAGTAACTCCCAGTGCAAAGGTCCGGTAGTCATGTTGAATGCACCGGGATAGCAAATCAGTTGAGCACCTACCAAAAGAAGTTTTATTTTCAGAAACATCTAGAATGAACATCAAGAAAATTTATAGCCACAGACAAAGCTAGGACTTGAGAGATGGTGTTGGTTGAAGAATACAGACATATATCTAATGTCAGAAATAGGCCAAAGAAAGAGACTAAGAAGTCAATAAGGGATAATTCTAAGTTGTCTGTACAGTACATGAATTCTGAGTCGCTAAATAATGACATGATAGCCCAAATATAAAAATTAACCATTCTCAGTACTCATTAACCAATTAAGGCAAAAGATGGGGGAAAAAAAAGGCACCTTCAAGAGGTTTTAGGATTTAGCCTAAAAATTGGTAAATCTTTCTTACATGATTCAAGACCAAATAAGATTTAAAAAGAGTAGAAAACGTTTTTATGATGAGATATGCATCTTCTAAGACCAATCGCTGGATGACCTTGTCTTCTCAGCTCAGTGATCCATATTAATGCTAAAATATTACCGAGAAAAAGATTTGCCTTGTATAGCAGAATATATCCCACAATAGAATTTTGTAATTCGTGTGACAGAGAAAATGTAGCAACTTATCATGTGCTAAAACGAAAATGGCTTTATCAAAAAGCAACAACAGAAAGTTTTATAAATGAAAACCAAAAACTAGAAATTATATTAGCAGTAACCTCTTGCAGCATATAGCATTGCCAGATCCTGAAACCTAATGTCATAGCAGATACCTATTCCAATCCGCCCAACCTCTGCACATAACATATGCAAATTTATCAGAACAAGTTACAATATCAGGTAAATATGGAGTTTTCATATATATTTTGTACACACATTCTCTGGTTTTTTAACTGTAAGTATATGGGCTCACAACGGATGACTTCTTTACATAGTTTTCATCTTCATCTTAGGGTGTATCATCTACAAGTAAGGGTCTGCAGCATCCATTTATTCCATTAGCTAGGTTTAAATTGTCTGATGAAGGTATCAAGGATTTGATCTTAATCAGAATTCTCCAAAGAGTAGATGGAAAGAGACTAATCTTAATAATTCTGTCCATATTAGGGCTCAAGACTAAACTCATACTGGCAACCCTGCCAAAATTTAAATTTTACAGCAGGGTTGCCAGTATGAGTTTAGGACTCAATTTTTGGCAAAACCTGAAAGAAGTGGAGGTTCAAAGCCTATTCTATCCAAAAACAAAAAAATCAATAAATAAAACTGAGCCTCTTTCAAAAATCACCAGAATACATGCATACCAAAACGTAAGTGGTTGATGAAGTCGTTAGAAAGTCATTTATATAACAAATATTCTATTCATGCAAAAGATATCTTGAAACAAAAATCACAAGCGAATGTCCTACTCAGAATATGACAGTAGTAGTTCAGGATGGGTAAAGAAGGTACAAAGTCGTTATCATGGATAGCAGCCCATTGAGTTAGAACGAGTACCTGTGTCCACTACTGTTGGAGTTTCCCCAGCAGTAAGAGTCTTAGATTCCTTGAAAGTGATTTTTCCAGGAATGTCAATATCAAATAGGTGTATCTGTAATCAGACATGCTCAACGAATTTAAAATCATTGCAGAATTATGAGAATAAACATACTCTCTCTCACTACACCAAATAAATATTACATATATGATATATCTGTAGTGTTATATAAGAACATAAGTTTATTGTAGGAAATAGACATGTTACAACTACATATGTTTCTATGCTTAATATTGCATGGGAAAATCAGCCTCATTCTATGAAAGTAGTGCAATACCAATATAATCTATATCTATCAATTGAGCGAAACCTGATGTCAAATGTCAAGTAAAAATAACATGATTTCAGGAGTTTAAAAAACTACAAATAACTTGCCAAATGGAAACTTTATAGCATCCCAAACGATGTAGTATCAATAAGTCGGAACATATTTGTTCACCTTACGGTGTTTAGCCTTGAGCTTTCCATCAGGTCCAAAGACACAGCAGGTGTTGTACAACTTATCTCCACTTCTTTCAGGTATTGAACCTCCAACTATTGTGATGTTTAGAAGTTTAGCAACTTCAGATAACATGGCCGTCGATGGAGAGGCATCAAAACCAGCATCAATATCCTCAGCATACACTGGAAAGCTATCATTTGAATATGGACTGTTCCATATTTCCTGATGGACAAAACAAAGTTAATGTCTCAAACTATTGCCACTTCATGTACTATGGCGAATGAAGCAGTCAATTTCAGGGGATACACTGCTAAACAAATTCATCCAAGAAAAAGTTTTGTTTGCATGTCCTCGGAATTAATCGCCAGAATCAGGAACTTTGTGTAGCGGCATAGAGCAATTTCATAAAAGTTAGTAAATTTCTACCTCAATCACTCAATGTCATTTGCACAATCAAGTAACTAAAGGTCCACGATCTATGACATTTCAGTTCATTTGCCTATTTCATGTATCCAAGTGCAATGATCACCAACATTTCCACTAAAACTTAAACATATAGAGTTCTCAATGAATGAGTAAAATAAACTCACTGGTAAAACAACAAGCCTTGCCCCCTTTTCTGCAGCATCAACCACCGCGGTGCGCGCATGAAGAATGTTCCTTTCCTTGTCAGCAGTCACTTTCAATTGGCACAGCCCAATCTTATACTACACAAAACACAATCACAAACCATAAACTGTCATAAAAAACATAAACTTGCCAACAAACTTCACATTTACTAAAACATGCCTAATCACAAAACACAAACACACGAAGAGAACTATCAACCATATATCAAACTACACAAAGTAACAACAGGCCTAATTGCAAAAAATAAAAAAAAATAAATAAAAATCCCTTAATAGCAGAATTAAATATCAACATAACTCAAATTTCACCAAAAGACTGGATTTTTACCAAAAAAAAAAAAAATTATATTATACAAAATACATCAAAACAAAATAGAGAATTGCCTTAGTGATGGGAGGAATTGGCGCTTGAAGGGCAGGTGGCACACGAGCTTGTTCAGAGGAGGCCATTGATGAAAAAACTGAAGCTTTGGGTGTTGTACTTATTGACTTGTGCCGAAGACTACCGCTTCGTGTGGTTGTACGTTTTGCGATTAAGTGTAATCGACGGTGAGAAAGTGCCGCGGTTGCAGGGCTTACGATAGAGCGCGTAGTAGAGGATTGAAGAGTTACCGAAGAGAGGAGGGCAGTAGACAAGAAGACCAGTCCAGCTCTCATTTCTTTCACTTTCCTTTCATTTTCTTTTTTGATCCCCTTTTAGTTTTATGTAATTAGAGTACAAGGCCAACTATTAATTTGTTTTAACAAAATACACCCCACATATTTTGAAAATAGCGAAACAGTCCCTTGAGTTCATTTCTATTTTTAATATCTAGACGCGCATATTGTTTATGTGAAAGTTAATGTGTTTATCATACCAATGCGCTTTTATCTCATTGATTATTATTATATCTGTAATAGTCGAGATTCGAGTTAATTATAAAACTTTTTTTTTGTTTGAACAAGTTACAAATACAGTCATCAAGGTTAAAGCTTTATATTAATAATGCAAGACTTACATGAGCCTATCTGTAATGTTTTTCAAAACTTTAAGGGGGTGTTCATATAGTTATTCAGATAGTGAGGGGGGTTTATAATTAGATCAAACCTCGAGGGGTGTTAATGCAATTATCCATTAACCATATTCAGTTGTATCAACTTCATTTTCACTTCTACCACTCTCAAGTTCTTAACAAATGACTAATGACCATACTTTGTTAGCACAATACAAGTGGTTAATGAATAATGACCACCTCTTGGGTCTGGACTTGATAAATTAAAGTCAGTTCCTAAAAAATGTAAACAGTTGGCTCAAAAGTTTAAGCACAAGTACCATAATAGCAAGTGAAGTTTCAAGTGTGAATCCACAGTAGAATGACACAATCATAAGAGCTGGGCATGTATCTTTTACCCATTTTTTTATCTTAAAGTACATGTGTATGTCTCATAATAATATCATGGTATAGAGGATGCACTCTAAACACGACGAAAAATCACTAGTATAGTTTTACTACATAAACATTAACATTCGTGTACCATAATGCAGCAATTTCTTCTGGAGCTCCTTTAATATTTGGTATCATTAACTTATATCTATTTTCGTACAAGATTTACACTAAAATCCAAGTGGACTATTGCAATTCAGATTAAACAGGTCTTTATGCTCAGTTCATATATATATTCTCACTTTTTCATGGAGATAAATAAGGTGAAAGGGCTTGTTGTATATTTCTTCTGGCACCATCTCTAGTGAAAACACTAAACTTGCATTTTTTGTCATGGCCTTGGCTTAGTCCGATTTTCTGGTGAAAAAAGATCAATCTTGATTGAGAGACATCTCAGTTTTTCTTTGGTTTATGACACCATGTTTCTACTCTTTTTTTCTCCTCAATTTTTCAATGCCTATTTCAATAAAACCCTTTAAGAGCACTAAGCATTAACTTCCAAGGATTATCATATAAATATTATCTAATCTTCTATCATGTTACTTCGTGGACTGAATAGAATAAGCTTAATCATAGTTTTAAAAACGTGATCAAACCTCCAGGTGTGACATTTAAACCATACTTTGTCGTTAATAGCACGTCACAAGCAGCAATTATTAGAGCATCTTCTGATATAAAAATGTTCCATGATGTGCAGCCAACCCCACTAATGGCCTCCTAATTAAAATTAGTTTATCTTCTAACATTCAGATGAATTAATGCTTAGTGATTATTTTACCAGGTTCTATATGGCAGCTGTGAAGAATAACTAAAAACAGATTTTAAAATATCAATTTTTTGTCAGATACTTTTAAAGTTTGGCTGACATGAGATACTGATAAGATCAAATGGTACTTTGACAATTCTTTTGCATCATAGTTATCACTAACTAAAATTTCTAAACGTTTTCCCGCAAAATACCAAAACATCTTCGTTTTTAATATCGTAGAAACGAAAAAATATATATTTTCAACCTTATAGCAAATATTGTTATGATGTTTATAAAACATGTACAAGAGCTTTTGAAAAACTACAAAAAGATTCTAATATTTGTTGGACCCAAACATATATCCCAAAATTGAAACTTTCATTCATGATTATTATATACGAGAAACATAACCATCTAAGGTAATCTCTCCAACATTTGGGCTAAAAAATAGAAAACAATGGATAAACTAACAAATATAAGGTTTTAGACTTTGAGTTTATTTGAGTTTCTGATGCCATTTGTGTTCTTAAAAAAATGCTTTAAATGGTCCAAAAGTTGATGAAAGTTCAAAGAGCAATGGATAAGTCTTTTGTACTAAGAAAAGTAGCAAACTTTTTGGACAAAGTATTCTCTTAAAAAGGTAGGTAATATGTAATTATTGGAAAAAGATTGATCATTGTACTCTTCATGATCATCTTGTTCTGCTATCAAGTCACATACACATCAAGAGAAACAAAATGCAAAATTATTAAATTAATAATATACTTACCACCATCTTGTTTTGCTTAATTATGTCACACATGAGGTCAGTATCATTGTCTGAATCTTTTATGTTTTAACTTTCTGCACCTCAACAGCTCACAAAAACTATAGTCTTAAATTAATACACAGATCTATTTTGTTTTCTTCTTCTTCTTTTTTTAATTTTTTATTTGTTGCAATTGGATAGAGTTTCTGAAGTAAGCCGTTGAATTACCAACTTCTTTTAGAATCTTTGTTTTGAATGTGGAATTGGGTCTGAGTGGAATTAATGCACTATTGATGCAACTTTTTTTTTTGTTTTCTTTTTTCAAAATTATAAAATATAAATTGCTCTGTCACAGGGCAATATAGACTAGTCCCATTCTGTATTTTTGGTGGGTTCAAGTAGAATTTTAAGAGGTGGGTTTGTGATTAAACCTGATTTAATTAAGAGGGTAGTGGCTCATTTCCCCAAAATCAAGATTGCCCATTTTCAAGAACTCATAAGAGAACAAAAGTGGGTTGCTGATATTTGGAGGAGGAAGAGTTAAATAAGTGAAAATATTGGGTGCTTTTGTCTTGTGCTTGTCCATTAGTTTTTGGAAGTTGATAAACTCCTGCAGAGGGAGGTAGTTAGTAGCATTTGTAGCATCCAAAGCCCAGAACAATAACATGGCTGAATCTGTCTCCAGGTGTCTATTTCTCATTTTTTCTCTTAGAAATGCAAACAAGAACTGAACTTTGACTTTTTGGATCTTTCTGTTTTTTGGTTTTTGTTCTTTCTACTGTATGTTTTCTTGTTTAATCTTAAAGGGATTAAGTTTTGTTTGGCTGGTTTCTGCGTTTTTTATGTTTTTGAGTTAAGCTATTTGGTATTGAATGTTTATTGGAATTAGTTAACTCTGATCTGATGAGTTTATGTGTATGAGGAACTTAAGAACTAATCTTCTAGTTTTTCAGTTGTATGAATCAATCATGGTTAATTGGATTTTGATGTTGAATATGAGTTCTTCACTCTTTATGATGAAATCTCAATATGGTTCGCGATTATATCTCTTTGCTGCTGATGCAGTTCTACCATTACAGAAATTTTTTGAATCTTGGCTACTTAGTTCTCTTGTTATGCTGAATTCTCTTGGTCAAGTTCAGTTTAAGGGAAGCTTAGGGTATATATTCTTTGCATCAGTCTGAGATAGGCCCTCGTAGAACTCGGTCATTCTTTCCCAATAGAGGGGATTAGAACATACATGCTCAGGTTTTTCTAATGATTCTTTTTGTAAAAGCCATTATAAATTTGATCCAATTATAACGATTTTGGAGAGGGCACTACTTCGTTGTAGGCTGAGGTTCTAACAGGTGTTAAGAAGCCAAAAGGGCAGAGTAATGTTAGTTAGAACCTTAATCATTAGATTACACTTTGGACAATCTTGGGTGGTCAGTATGGTCGCCGCTTATCCTCTGTGCTTTTGCAACAGGGATATAATGTGTTGGTATTAGCAATTGCGGTTCATGTCTTGTTATAAATCAGATTAAGGAGATAAGCCTTTGAGTCTCAGGATTAACTTCATCAAATTCCACTGGAATCCTGGCCTTCTTCATAACTTCACTTTGAGATTTTGCAAATTTTAGGACTTGAAATACTGTAGAAAAACCATTAGGGCTTGAGAGCTAAGTTTTTTTGTCAAAAACCTAGGTTTTCTTATTTTAATGTGAATATGGTTCAACTGAATGCTGAACTTTAATCTAGTAGTTTAACTCAAGTTACACCGACAATTCGATCAGCTTTGAGTGTTAATTGAATGGATATGTTTCATGTTAGATTGACTCATATGGCTTCTGCTAAACCAGGTAAATATTTAACAACAGAAAAATCTCCCATTTCCTTTTGGGATCGAGCCTTTGGTATCTAGAAGGGTGGTACACTAAACGAGGATGAAAAGCGACAAAAATTCAAATAAAACCTCTGCTTCATTTCAGTGGATCCGCACCAACCAACTACAGTTTTCTCTTCCCAAGAGAGTGACGACTGAGCTGGAAACTGCAGCTGAAAGCCATTTCCATTTGAAGGATTCAGATTTCCCATATCAAGAACCGGATTCTTCCTCAACTTTGTCGACAGAACAGTCTCATAGAGAAGCAACCACTTTGGCAAGAAGCAACTTGAACATGCAAAATATTTCTTTTCAGCCTGGTAATGGTCCCAATATTTTTTCTGGTTGTGTTCTAAGGTTGAATGATCCTATAACAAAAGGTTCGACTTTGTTTTTTATAGTTATATAATGAATGAATATGTCACTGCATTCCCCTTACTAAAATGACTAGATCCTCGCTCTATTACGGAGGAAAGATTGATGATTTCCTTCTTAAAACTTTCCATTTTCTTTTATTTACTAATTATTAATTAATAACATGCTTCTTTATGATTATTTGATAATAATTGGAACATCTAACAGTTTACTTCATGTTAAATGAATTAGCCTTAGGTTCTTCTTGATCACTATCCACTTCAGGTGTCCTCTACGTTGGCATTATGCTTTTTCAAGGACTGTGCACGAACCAATAATACTTGATTGAGCCTTTTATATTGTAATAATATTCTTGTGTTGATCAGGACTAAGACTAAAATATATCTGTTGCAGGATAAGTTCACATTTTTGCTACGTTTTCATGCTTCGTTTCCTCATAGGTTGATATCCAGCTCCAACTTATTATAATTTGTTATAGGAGTTAAGATAACTTTCGATACTTATTGTCAAAATTTTACATGTAATTAATTGTAATCCTTACTGTTTCTATCTCATTTACCATTTCTCACGTGTTTGACATAATATGTAGGCCACTCTGTCTTACATTGTCTTGAATGCTGGAATATGTATTTAAACATAGAGCTTTCTACACATTAACAAGTTTTTCTGCATAGGTTTCCTCGGAGCTCCTAAGAAGAATGCGGAAGATTATGTGAAACCGGGTATGCCATTTGGAAGTGCAGATTATATGAGTCATCAAACTCAGTTGGAACATAATCAATCACCGGTTAGTTACTATATTCCTTATTATAAGCTTGCATAATTTGTTAAGTTTTTTTGTTCAATTCCTCCTTTCGATACTATTGACACATTCGAGGTTATTATCGCCTAGAACCTGTCTGTAGATCTTGTACCTATAATTTTGCCATATAATCCAAAAAATCCTAATGTTAATTAATAATATATTTGCAACCACATATATTAATACATAGAGATTTGCGATGAGAAAATCTTCGATAAACCTCAAACACTATTGATGATGACTGAAGTAAATCCTCAATTGCTCAAACACCTATGCTTTATGTTTTAATCGCAGGCCTGCATGTCCTATCCTGCGGCTGCATCCTATTTTGGCGGGATAATAGCTTCTTATGGACCAAATTCTGTTGTAAGTATTAAGCCATATTTTTTATCATCTCTTCTTAATTAAGTCGAGCTTGCTGAGTTTTCTCAAAGATGGTTTTTTTGAAATTGTACTCATTGTTCAAGGCAATTCTTTGAGTGTCTTTCTTAAAAAATGTAACCAGGTTTATCCTCAGATGGTTGGGATTGCACCAGAAAGAGGCGTTCTTCCTCTTGATTGTACAGAAGGCCCCATTTATGTTAATGCAAAACAATACCATGCCATCCTTAGACGTCGACAAACTCGAGCTAAACTCGAGGCCCGGAGTAAGATGGCCAAATCCAAAAAGGTACTTGTTATTGTTTTGACATCAAACTTCTTGTGTTATGTCAGTTTGACAATTTATCCCCTTATAAAAACAAAATACCCCTTTATATGCGAGAGTATAGTTCACCTGCAGATAATCAATAATGGGATAAAGATGAAATTTTCCCCAAAAAGACATTTATACCCATCTCTTAAGAATCTATATCTTCTGTTTTATACTTTATATTACAGAAAGAAAATACTAGTATTGATTTCTAAACACAATTCTCTTATAAATATATTTGTGTTTTAATACTTTAAATTATAAAACAATATTGAAATTAAATCCTAAATCATAAAATGAAACAGAGAAATACTGTATTTTAAAAATTACACACAAATACTTGCAAAAATGAACAAGGGGACAATGAGCTACTTTCTTAAAATCTCAGGGAGGTCACTTGCCTTTCTTTGCCTTTTTATTCATTTGGGGTCATTCTTAAGGTCAACATAACACAAGACCTATTAACTCTTACAAAAAGTCCTTGGCACTAACTCCTGTCTGCAATGCTCCAGCCATATCTTCACGAGTCTAGGCATCTTCATGCATTGAAAAGAGCTAGGGGCACAGGAGGCCGTTTCTTGAACACAAAAAACACGAAACAAGCCAAGCATTCTCCCCAAATGCAAGACAAGAACCTCTTTTTTCAAAAGATAAATGGAGATGCATATGAACCCGAGTATCAGAACTCAGAGAGCAACTGCTCTGATGTCTCCGACATATTCAACAACGACGACATTTTCCAGCAACCCGAGTTTACCGACTCGATCTCTTCTTTTCCGACAGCACATGCACGTGCACAAATCAGTGCTGGTACGTGATTGCGGTCTGTGGTTGGTAACTGGCAGATCATCCTTGGCTATGAAGTTTACTGCTTTTCACTGTAATCCTTTGCTTTGTTAGATTTGATTGGCAATTTATTGTGTTTTGAACCTGCACTTGAACAGAAATTCTGAACTTCATCTTTGTGTAAGATTTTAAGTTGTTGCTTTCTTATTACAATTCTCTGTTGTAAACAATCTTGAAGGTATTCTGTCATCTGCAAGCTATATCCTATTAATGCATGTTATGTTTAAGAGTTACACCTTGTGAGGTTTGGTCGGATAGAAACTTCTCGTACTGTTTGAATCATTACAAAAACACTTCTTGAAAGTTAAAGTTCAAGATATATAGAAAAATGTTACAGATTCACTTATGGTTTGATTAGTAATCGAGATGCCATTTTACAAATTATTCCCAATTTTAAGTGTTATTAAGGTTTCAAGAGGTAACCTATAATTATGCAAACCTTAGAAAAGGTATCAATAATTAGACAAATTGCTTATATTGCAAAAAAGGGTCCAAGGTATGAAAGTGATAGAATGGTCCTTGAAATCTCCTAAGAATAAGACATGACATGACCCAGTGGATAATCCTTCACAATTACTTACCATATTGGTCTTCAATTATCTTTTTACGCAATAAAATTCGAATACAATCACGTTTATTTGTCTTAGCTATTCTCGTCATTCTCATGTCTTTTACGAGAAAGTTGTTTTATTTCTGGCCGCCCAGCGACTCTCATCCCATTTAATCCAACTCCCTGCCCCACTTCTCTCGCCAAATAAGGAAAAAAAAAATGCATAGCTTGTGGTGAAATATTATCTAAGCAATAGAATAATAATGAAAGTAGCTTTATAAGTGTTTATGAGTATTTTCATAACGGCTATAAAACGAAGACTAATTATGGCATTTCCAAAGGCATTTTGGAAGCAAACCCCCGTGTCTAACGAGAGATTATTAGGTGCAGCGGCTGTACGAGAAAGTGGTGCAGCAAGTCGGTTATTTATATAAATGCATGGTTGGGATGAGGTGTGTAGAAGTCACTTCCCTATAATTTAAGAATAGTATTTAATCTCCACCACATGCTGTACCACGTCATTGTTCAGCCGCTGCACCTAATAATAATTTTTCGTGTGTAACATGGCGATTTGGAAATTTAACATATTGAGAAAAGTATACTTCTATAGGTAGCAAAATACCACCACCACTGATAGTATAGTATAGTTAGGTTACTCTTGCCAAAATGATACCGAACATAACAATTTTGTTTTTACACTAAAATAAAAAAATAAACGAAAAATATTTAAACAACGTTATCAATTGAAGTTTTCCAGGGATTAGCTCATTTGGTCAAGTAAATATGTGGTTTACGTAGGCGCATTTTATTCATTACAAGTAAAAGTGTGTGGGAGAAAATGACGAGGTAAAATGAGAAATCTTTTGATATTACATGGAATAATTAACCATTATTATTTACACGAATATTAATTTTCTTATTCGACATAAACATTAAGGCTATTTGCTATTAGCTCCATTTCCAAATGTAAGACCGACCACCAAAATTCTGGCAGTTGCAGTCCAGGAAGCTCATGTAACGACACAATTACCAAATATGTATCAATAATATCTTTAAACCACTTGGGATTTCATAAATATAAAATATCAAGAAAAGTTGGCCAATCTTTTATAGTAACATGTTACAATGAATTTGTATCCTTACCAAAAGATGACATATTTAAGAGGCAAATGTGAGAACTGGTCTTCCCTTTCGAAGGAAGACTTGTTTATCAAAAGGCAATTTTTGACTACTCAAGTTTATTAGAGTCTTATAGATGCACCAATACGGCCAGCCTAATAGTTAATGGCCAATCTACTAAGCCCGTCTCTTCAATTCAAACAAAGCCAAAAGCCAAAAATACTACCAAACGACTACTTGGTACTTGAATTTTGGCTCTTGACATAGAGTAGATAGTAGTAAATTACAGCTGAAGACCCATCTGTTTGTTATCATTTTAAGCCAAGGAAAGATCAGACACAGCCAGCCATTGAAACCATATGGTTCATCGAGTTTTAACATCCCAAAACACGGTTAAAGATCTCAATATAACGAGCATTGAAGATAAAATACATTTTAAAGTTTGAGCTCAAGACTGAATCTTATTGATTGAAAGTTGAAACATTTCATTTCCAGAACCATAGAACAAGTTAACATGCATATCTACATTTTTACAGAATTTACACCTCTATGACGTTAGGCCGGCCAACAAAACCAGCTAGCGATAAACAGGGAACGAACATAGATAAAACATTTCTATACCCCCTTTCCAACTCTTTTCCTCATCTCCAATTTTCAACAAACCTAACTCATTAACCAAAGCTCTCTTGATTCTTGGTCGAAAGCCGTTTCAGAAACTCGTAAGTACTGATCATAGTTGTTGCAGACATCGACATCGAAGCCCACCTTGGCCCCAACCCTCTATAACAAGCACCCAATCCCCCTTCTTTCACCAATGTTCTCACCGTTTCTAGAATTGTCGGCGACCTCCCTCTCCCACTTCCTTCTCCATCTAAAACTTGTAAACGAGTCTTAATAGTATCGAGTGGCATAGTCACTAATGCAGAAACTCCACTAGCCATCGCTGCACTCAACCCTTGAACCGCCAGCACCGCCTTCCCATCCGGCCTATAACCACCACTAACGCCATTCCCCTTCTCATCCTTCTTACAACAATAACAACCTACGCCACTCCAAATTAACCTATGCGCAACAGAGTAAGAAGCCCACCACGCGGCATTAGAAGGTGCATAAGTTAATATCGATATCCCAAATCCTCGGTACAATCCCCTAACCCCATCTGTATGCATAATCTTGCTAAAAGCATCAATTCCACCATTGTACTTCTTCAACCCAACCATACAAGTGTTTCCATTACAACTACCTCCTTGCACCATTAGCCTCTGGCTCACGACATCAATCGGTGTCCAAACTAACTGTGCGGCCATTGCAGCACTCAATCCAGCTGCGGCATTAGCAATAGCCGAGGCCGAGGTTTCGGACAATCCAAACTGAGTAGTGGCAACATTGCCTACATTACTCTTTGTAACTTCAAGCGCTCCCATATAAAGGGCACGAGCAGGGATAGTTCCCATGAGGGAAGTACCAAAACCGCGGTAAAATCCCCTGCATCCCTCGGTCTTGAAAATGGACGCCGCCATTTTAAAACAAGAGACGTCGTTTATCATAACTTGTTGGCGTGTTTTCAACACAACAATAGGGTAAAGTGTGCCCGAAACACCCGAAAACAGTGCAGCTCCAAGGACGAAGAACTTGGATTTATCAAGCATCTCCCAATCTACATCAGCAGGAAGATGAATCTCAGTAGCTGAATCATCTTCCGCAGCACCTAAACTCATCTTAGCCACTTTCAAAATCCCTTAAACAAAGACCTATGTACTCCCAGACAAACCCCTCAAAGAAATATCCAAATCTGCCTATAAACAAGACCTTTAAGCTCCTAGTCTAATAGAGACTAAAGTTCCTCTAACCTCTCTATCTATTAATATATACACAGTGAAAAAGACACAAAACTAGATAAAAAAAAATAAAAAAACCTAAAATCTTAAAAAAAACAATAAACTAAAACAAACCCTCGTCCTAATTCCTAAAGTATTCAAATGGGTATGTCTTATATTATACAAAAAACAAAGTTCAAAAAAAAATAATATTAAAAATCAAATCTTTTTGCGCTTGCGCAAAGAGATTAGAGAGCGAAAGTGGGTCAGCACGAAAAGATCCAGCATTTCACCACCGCAAACCCGAAGCTGATCATTTGGGAAACAGATTTAGTTTCGGATAATAATAAGATTTATCTGTTGTTAAAGATTTGAGCTGAAAAGATAAAGAAAAAAAAGAAGGGTTTGATTAAAAAGTTTGCTTAAGTGAGAAAAAAAGTGAAAAGGAGGTGATGGTGGCGCAAGTTTGGTGAAAGGGTTAATGAGAGTTTGTTCGAGTCGAGGGTTTTGCGGATCAGATGGAGGTGGACACGTGTCGGTTGATGTTTCAAGAACTTTTCTTTTTCTTGGGATTCAGTGTGGTAGGGACTACTGAGAGTGAGACTGTGTGATAGGGCTGTCTGATTTGTGACCCTGTGGGTATTTTTTGATCTATGTTTGTTTGTTTTAAGGGTTGATTGATCATGGGCATGGAGTGGTGGTGAGGAGAAAATTTATTATATTTTTAAATTGTGTTGATGGGTAATAATTTTGATTTACAAATATTATAGTTTTGGTCATTAATTGCACAGCAACGTTATACTAATATTAAATGAAATATTATTTTTCATTTAAAAAATTATTATGCAACATGGATGAAAGTCTTGTTTTTAGTATATGTTTCTTCAATCTGCTAAATAAGAAAAAATGGCAATCTTTCGAGAATTATTCTATATATTTTAAAGAATTCGTAAATTTTGTTGTTACATTAGACATGGAAAGAACGTTGTGTATTTCGTTTGTACAGAATCGAAATAGAAATATTTTAGTACCTTAAGAGAAAAAGGTTTAGAAACTTTGAACCATAGTGTGCGCGTATAGATTGTCAAATTCTAAAACACGAACGCTTATAATGACACTGGCCAACGAAAACCTGGTAATATTTTATGTATGAATGAACACCATTACCTTAGTTTTATGATATTTAGCTGCTTTAAAATATTTGGGAATTGGTGAAGTTTAAGTTGAATTTTTGGTACTATAGAGTTATGACATGACTTGTGAGTTATATATTATGAAGCCCAATTAACTAGACACGCTTTATCATGTATGGATGGAAACTTATAAATATTTCTACTAAAAAATAACGACATTTCAACTTAGTGGAATGAAATTTAAAGATAAGTTTTAAGTTTAATGCATATATATAAAAAGAAATTTAACCATGGCGAAAAGCTCTCAAATATTTGCAAAATAATTGAACATTTAGCTGACTGTAAGATACCACAAAATCCAATCTTATCCATAGTTTCATGTGAATAACATGTTCTTACGAATCGAATCAGATTTTCGGAGATTTTAGGTGCTTTTGCTTAAAAAATTCTGACATATGTAATATTCAAATTTTAAAAACTGTGTGCTCTCGTGGAGTCGTACTCGTACGCAACATATATTATATATTACTGGTATTATATATGTTTATATATTTATTAGTTTAGTACTTATGGGAAGGAGTGTTTAATATTATATCTTTCCATCCATTTGTTGAACTTTAAAAGTCTACTTCATCTTTTAAACCGAAAAAATTAAAAGCGCATACTTTCACATGATCTTGGAGTTTTCTCGAAGATCCTTTTAGAGAATCAGTTAATCCTTGTGTCTAATGCTTTTAAAGAATTAGTTAACCAGTTAATTAATTTAACCCCTATAACGAATCTGTTCGCGTTTGGGGTAATTATGACCTAAATCATATTTGTAAATTTTGTGAATACATTGCTTAAAAGTTTTAGGGAAAATGAAAAGAACCCAAATATGAAAGAGTGATGTCACGATCAATTAACCATTGTCGTGACTCTGTGCCGCACCTACGAATTTTGCATATATACTAATGTAATTCAACTTTTCAATTATAAAATGGTTTGATGTCTTTAACACACACAATTTTATGTCACATGTATTAATATGACGAAAACTGATTACTTACTTATGTGTCTATACTCTAGACTCTAAACGTATCAATTGATTTTTTTTTCCATTACACTAAACGTATCAATTGATATTATAACTACAATGTACCTTATTGAAACATATTGTACACGGGGTAAATCCTACGTGGAAAGTAAAAGTTGAAGGGAATAAGCGAGTTAGATTAACAACTATACTGACGCTGCTATTTCACCTACCGTAAGTTTTACTACTCAATTAAAGATGAATATGGCGAGCACGGTACAACATGTCACCCGCTAGCTTCTTTTAGTTATCTTAACATTAAAATATTTACCCCTAAAGACTAAAAATAATTCCCTTGTCTTAATAGACGACCGATGATATCTTTCCTTTAGCACGGGCTTTGTCCTGACAAGAAATAGTTTGTGAATAACTGAATATTTATTAAAAAGATATCAGTTGATCGAAATATACTAATAATCTGCACCTTAGGAAGTTTGGTCTAACTATAGACACTTTTTCTATTGTTTGAATAATTATACCGACGTCCTCTCGAGGTTAAATATATGTATAAATTAGAATTTAGTGAGTAATATTTTCAAACTTCCAAAGGTGTTTCTAATTTAAGTATTCGCACCTCAAAACTAATTATACGTAATGCTTTTTCGAATCTCAAGACGTATTTTTGTAAGTTTTCAAATAATGAAAGAAAAATCTTGAAGATGTAAACATGATTATCTCTAACCTTGATTAGATTTGGCAGAGCTATATGGCAAAGTTTCAAAATGAGTAAGACTGTTTGCTTTCTGTTTAACTATTACTTTGAGTTCTTCAAAAGCAAAAAAAATGAAGCAAAAGCCGCCAGAATAATGGTGCCTAAGCAGCCAAGAAGGTACCAACAAAGTGAAGGCCCGCTCTCGAAAAACTGGGGGCGGCTTAAGTAGAGAAACATCCAAACTTATGCCAGGAAGGCGCAAAGGAAAAAAACAAACCACATAGGCTATAGACTTTAGTTGACTACAAAAAATTTACTTGTTCATGAACATTAAAACCATGATCCAAAAGTCTTTCTAAGTCAAGGAATAATTGCATCTACGCCCCTGAAGTTTGAGCTGGTTATAGAAATTTTGCTAAATGTTTGGATCTTCCTTAATAGTTCAACAAGTTTGTATAGAAGATTGACATTTATTTATATCCAATCTCCAACAAGCCTCCTCATGTGTGCAGACTGTAAAACTCTTTTACGCATATGGAATTGTCCAACCAGCCTTCTCACACGTGCAAACTGTGAATCTCTTGTACGCATATTGAAATGTCATCTATCTGAAGATTCAACCTTGTAAAAAGGATTGACTATTTATTTATTTACATATAACTCCAACAACAATCTTTCTTATATGATTTTGAAGCTTCAATTGGTGGTTATGTAATTATTACTCAAATAAGGGATGTTTGTATTGCTGAACCAAACCTCATGGGCCTGAATTCAATTATCCTTTTTGGTAAATGTTTTGATGAGGAATTCCACTTGCCAAGGCCAGACCCCAACAAACTGGTTTTCTGAGTCTTTGCCAAGTAGTTAGAATCCAAGTCAATAAATAACACACAAACATGTATCATTGAACGCATTCAAACTCTCCAATTGTAAGGAAAAACAAACATACAAAAAAAAATATTATGGAGGAAAACCATGAAGCAGTAGCAGCTCTTTATGAAGCTGCAGCAATAGGTGATATAAAAGCCTTACATGAACTATGCGAAAACAACTCATTGCTTCTTGATAGAGTTATGTCTGCATGTCCCAATAAGACCCCTTTGCATGTAGCTACAATGAAGGGGCACGCCATCTTCGTTCACGAAATCCTGAAACGTGATCGTCAGCTTGCCGAGGAACTAGACGTTCAACAATCTTCACCTCTTCACATAGCATCAGTTAAAGGCTATGCTGAAATTGTAATGGAGCTGTTAGCAGTTGCACCAAAAATGTGCCTCTCTCGTGACGGCCAAGGCAGGAATCCTCTTCATCTTGCAGCCATGAATGGTCACGTTGAGGTGTTGACGGAGCTCGTTCGAATAACTCCGTTTGCTGCTCGAGAGAAGCTGGACGGAGGCATAACCGTGCTGCATTTGTGCGTCAAGTATAATCAGTTTGAAGCATTGAAAGTTTTGGTGCCATATTTGAGTGATCTACTTGATGCAATGAATGGTGATGGTGATACTATATTGCATATGGCAGTAAGAGATAAACAAGTTGAGGTTAGACCAAGTTTTTGTCTTTTTACATTCATTATTGATAAAAGTTGTTAAGTTGGCCCATCTCTGAAAATATGAGCAAATCTTTACTTGATCAATCCAGAACATTAAGGCATTTAGCCAAGAAATGATGGGATATTGATTGGAATAGCTAGAGATTAGTATGGTGTTTGCCTGATTCTAAACTCAGTTTATAATGAATGCAGACTCTCCAATATTTGGTGGGAAGCACCAACATAAATGTCAATGCAAAGAATTCTATGGAACAAAGAGCATTTGACATTTTAGAAAAAAGTATACCAGACACAAGAGACTCAGAAATCAGAAAAATTTTGAGACAAAAACTGATCAACTTCTCCAGCAAGCCTCAAACTCAACCAGAAAAGTGGCTGAACGAGAAGCGCGATACCATAATGGTGGTGGCGGTCCTCATGGCAACAATGGCATTCCAAGCTGTGGTGAGCCCTGCAGGCGGCGTTTGGCAGGAAGATATGTTGGAAGATTCACTAGGAAATCCTGTACCTCACCCACACAGAGCCGGAGAAGCAGTGATGGCCTCGACTCATGCCACGGCATACCTGAGTTACCTTCGCACAAACAATATCGTCTTTGTATCATCATTCAGTACTATCTTGCTTCTCATCAGTGGGTTGCCCTTTAGGCGCAGGCTGTTCATGTGGGGCTTGATGGTGATCATGTGGTTGACGGTGACATCAATCGCCGTGACCTATGTAATATCCGTTTATGTGGTAACTCCAAGAAAATTTCGCAGATCAGCTCTCAATGTTATGCAGACCGGAATAATTGTATGGAGTGGTGTCATGGCCATTCTTCTAGTTGGGAACACAGTTCGGATGATATGCAGGGGATTGACGAGCAAGGGAATCAGAGTATGGCCGCCGCGAAGATTCAGAAGTACAGCTGGAGTGAACGATGAGGACCATAAACAAGCTAGTGTTTGAATCTAGGCTATCTTGCCACAAATTGGCCAAGAATAAATAGAATGTCTTTGATCTATGAGCTTCTCCAATTGTAGTTTTTAAAGTATGGTTCATGTTCCAATACATTATTACCTTCATAGTTTGACAACTGCAAGACCCTTTGTGATGTGATCACCAAATTGTTACAGAACAAGCTCTGACTAATTTAAGCATATTGTTAGAAGAATAGAATATCCTAGGCCTAAAGTGTCCTGAAGTTTATATAATTACGGCAATACCCTTAAAGTATATCACAACTATCAAGCTTTGTCCTGACTAGGAACATGCTGGAATTAGTAACTTCACTTGATCGATATAACCGTGACGGAACCTTACAGCTCAAGTCTTTTTCAAATCAATTGCCAAAGAACTTTCAAAGGAAAGACATACATTCTTATGGGACAATCACATTTGCACCCCCTGAGGCTTGCTTTAATTACGTGAGTTGTCCCTATTACATGAGTAACAACAGAGACACTCCTTTAAAGCTAGATAAAACCTCTCCTGAGAGTTAATAATTACCGCGACAGGCCATGACTTTTTATTTGTTACAGACAGGTCCCTCATGTTTTAGTGTATTTGCAGCTTTAAGGAGTGTCTATACAATTTTTTCAAGTAATATCGGTATTTTCTGAGAGTTTCTATAAAGGACCAAACTTCATGGAATGTAGAGGCAATAATTATCCTTATTCTTAATATCTTATCACCAAGACTGAACTCAAGAAAACCACACAACTAAGTCAACCAAATAACACCAAATAAAAGTGCATAATACACATTCAAGACTCTCCATTGTGTGGAAACTAAATAAAACATGGAGAAAAACATTGGAGTGGCAGCAGAAAACACTCTCTACGACGTTGCAGCGACAGGGGACATAAAAGCTCTACACGAATTACTCAAAAACGACCCCTTACTTCTCGAACGAGTTTCCTTTACATGTCCGAATAAGACTCCTTTACATGTAGCAACTATGAAGGGGCATCTAGCCTTCGTTCGAGAAATCCTGAGCCGTAATCCTCATCTTGCTGAGGAATTTGACAATCAACAATCATCAGCACTTCACGTAGCATCAGCTAAAGGCTATGTGGAAATTGTAAATGAATTGTTATTAGTTGCACCTGAAACGTGTTTCTCTCGTGATTGTCAAGGCAGGAATCCTGTTAGTCTTGCAGCTATGAAAGGACAAGTCCAGGTGTTGACAGAGCTTGTTCAAAGGTCTCCTGTTGCTGCTCGTGAGAAGTTGGACGGTGGTATCACCGTGCTGCATTTGTGTGTCAAACATAATCAGTTAGAAGCTTTGAGAATTTTGGTGAAAACTTTGAATGATCTACTCAATGCAGAGGACGATGAAGGTGATACCATATTGCATATGGCAGTAAAGAATAAACATAATGAGGTAAGAACTACTCTTTGTCTATTTACTTTTCTATTGATAAAAGCTCTAGTAACTCATATTAGAAAAAATGAGCAAATCTTTACTTGATCAATCTAGAATATTAAGGCGTGTTCTATAATCCATAAAGAGTACTTATATTGTAACTATATTTACAAGCATAGTAACTAGTCTTGTAACATATGAAACAAAAATCCCTTGATATTTCCAAGACTCGCTTATAAACCACCTAAGTAAGCTACTTGTTACCACTGTCACGCTACTTGTTGTACCACTTCTTATACTTAAGATACTACAACTTTAAAAGAGTTACAAATACAATCTAAACGAACAAAGTGATCACGCAGACTATCCTATATTTGGTAAGAAGTACCACCATAGATGTGAATGCAAAGAATTCTTCGGGAAAAACAGCATTTGACATTTTTGAACAGAGTCCGATCGACAAGAGAGATTCAGAAATCAGAAAAATTCTCAAACCGCGACTAATCACCTTCTCCCAGAAGACTCAAACTCCTCCAGAAAAGTGGCTGAGCAAAAAGAGGGACTCCATAATGGTCGTAGCAGTCCTCATGGCAACAATGGCATTCCAAGCCGGGGTAACCCCACCGGGCGGTGTTTGGCAGGATGATTTGACAAATGATTTACAGGGTAATCCCGTGCCCGAGCCACACAAAGCTGGGGAAGCGGTGATGGCGTACAACTATTCTTCAAGATACCAACAATTCTTGCGCGTCAACACAATAGTTTTTGTTTCATCACTCAGTACTATCTTGCTTCTCATCAGTGGGCTGCCCTTTAGACGCAGACTATTCATGTGGATCCTGATGGTGATCATGTGGCTGACGGTGACCTCAATCGCAGTGACTTATGCAATATCAATTGTGGTGGTTACTCCAAGAAAGGACAGGCATTCAGTTAGCGATGTTATGCGAACTGGAACAGTTGTGTGGATTGTTGTTATGGGCATCCTTCTAGTTGGGAACACGGTTCGGTTGATATACAAGTGGTCGGAGAGGAAAGGAATTAAAGTATGGGTTCCGCGAAGATTTAGAAATACGACCGACATGAACCGCGAGGATTATAGACAAGACAATACCGTTTGAATCCGACTGAAGCAAACCGCGAAAAAATCATTGACAAGACAGTGTTTGAATCCGTCTACATGCTGCATCAAGAATAGCATTTGAGTGTCTGATCTATGAACTTCACGGCATGTTCGTGTTTTATGTTGCAATACATTATTACTTCCATAATTTGACTATTTTCTTATGTCAAAATTTCTTGATGATACTATGTAACATATTGTTCATTGAAAGCTTATATTGCATTCAGAATAAAAAAAAAAAAAAAAGGTTACTAAAGAATTTTGAACATATGAAAGGTTGCCTCAAAAACCAAAATCAAATGCTTTTTGGAATTTAAACTGAATAATGCAGTTTTTCCAGGACACCTCAAATCTACGAAATAAAATTTAAATCAATTTCCGAGGTATCAAAATCATTGAATTCAGTAGGGGGCGCATCAATAAAGATTTTCAAACTTCAAGCAGTGACCTGCAATTATTCGAACCTATAAGGCTCTTTAAAATACTTGTTAAAATTGTAAGGGGTATCAATGTAACTATCCAAACAAACAATTTTCAATGTTTTAGTAATTACACCGTATCTTAAGTGTAACTGTATTTATCCCTCTTATTTACGACTTCCAATCTAATCCAATATTACATTATCTAGCTAAGGCCTCTAGGTTACTTTATTTGATCTCTTCTCCATAATTCCTAAAAACTTGTCAATCTACGTTAGTCTTGCTATTCGCTATTGGCTAATTAATATCTCAATACCGGCAACTAATCAACTATTCAAATATAGGAATCTTCCAAATTAAAGTGTAGCTCGTCCCATAGTATTCAATATATCCAACATGCCGACGGTCAATAAATGTAGTTAAATGTCAAAAATTAAAATGTAATACGGTTTTGATACCAAAAACTAAACTCTTTTATTATGACATATCACAACGTTAAGAACACACAACAACCAACAAACACAAACAGAGCTTTCTCTCAAAACAAACACAAACCAAAACAAAACCACACGTACGCCAACTCTTCAACCAATGTTGACCTCAATAGTCTTTGGCTTCTTCGGCTCCGGCGGCGGCAGCTTCTCCACCGTGACAGTCAGCACCCCGTCCCGACAAACCGCCGTGATCTTATCCGTATTCGCATTCTCCGGCAACACGAATTTACGCATAAACTTGCCGATCCTCCGCTCCATTCTGACGTACTTAGCGCCATTCTCCTCCTCCTCCCTTTTGCGCTCTCCGCTGATGAGCAAAACGTTGTCGTCTTCGACTTGTACCTTAATGTCTCCCGATTTAAGCCCCGGCATGTCGATCACGAACACGTACGAGTTCGGGTACTCCTTCACGTCGGCGGGAGTAGCCGCCATTGCCTTGGCGTCCCGCACGTAGGTTCGTGTCGGAGCGTTGACGGATTTGTTGTCGTCCGATTCGAGGATGTTGTTGATCGCGTGGAGGATCGGGGCGTCGAATCCGAGTAGCCTCAAATCCATTTGCTGCTAAAATTGAGAAGATATTAAATGAGATATTTGAGTTGTTTATTTATTTTTTATGCGAAGCTTTTAGAGTTTGTTCGATTGCTGAGGTGAAGTGTTGGTTGCAATTGATTTATAAAGGGGAGAAGAGAAAGATGAAGAAGTTTCTGGAGGGAAAAGAGAGAGATGTTTTCAGGAACATTCTGGTACTAATTAACTTCTTTTTTCTCTAGACGCCTCTAGTAACGGGCCTTGTATTTTGGGTTAAATGTATCAAAGCCCACCAACATACTTTTAAGGATTACAATATACTTCCCAATCTTTCAGAAAATTGTGTGCGTTGCCTAATGAGTCATTAATTAACTATAGGCAACTTCCCAATTGGATGTTAAGGATCAAACATCCTTAATCTTAATGTGTTCTGATTCGAGTTTAGAACGAACTCCTAGAATTGAAGACGAGAAGACAATAGAAATTTAACACTAAAACTTAATATTCATATTTCTTATCATTTACAATACATTCAATTCTAATATATAAGTAAACTACATAACTTCTCTACTAACACCACTAATCACATAACACCCCACAACACATAACTATTACAATCATATCCACTACTCATAAATATTATCTAATACAATAATATAATAATAATAATCTAAAATAGTTGGGCCCGTATCAAATGACTTGGCTAGATTCAAACATGGTTTTGTCTATGATTCTCATGGTTGACTTCAGCCATATTTCTAAATCTTGTCGGCAGCCACACTTTAACTCCTTTTCTCTTCAACCACTTGTATATCAACCGAACCGTGTTTCCAACAAGAAGAATAGCCATAACACCACTCCACACAATTATTGCTGTCTGCATTACATCGCCAACTGAACTGCTATCCCTTTCTGGAGTTACCACAACAATGGATATCGCATAAGTAACCGCGACTGATGTCACTGTAAGCCACATAATCATCATCAGCATCCACATGAATAGCCTGCGCCTGAAGGGCAATCCACTGATGAGAAGCAGGATAGTACTGAGCGATGAAACGAAGACTATAGTGTTGGAGCGTAAAAAGCTTTGGTATCTTGAAGGATGGTTATAGGCCATCACTGCTTCTCCCGCTCTGTGTGGATTGGCCACGGGGTTGCCTTGTGAATCTTGAATCAGATCATCTTGCCAAACGCCACCTGCAGGGTTCACGCCGGCTTGGAAAGCTATTGTTGCCATGAGAACTGCCACCACCATTATGGCGTCGCGTTTTTTGCTCAGCCACTTCTCTGGTTGAGTTTGGGACTTGTTGGAGAGGCTGATCAGTCTAGGTCTAAGAATTTTTCTGATTTCTGAGTCTCTTGTGTCTTTTGGACTATGTTCCAAAATGTCAAATGCTGTTTGACCTTTGGAATTCTTTGCATTCACATCTATGCTAGTTCTTTCTACCAAATATTGAATAGTCTGCATGCATTAATTTTTACTTGTAATGTTCTAAACTGATCAAGTAAATATTTGCTCATCAAGTAAAAAGGTAAATTGAGAAAGACTTGGTCTTACCTCCATTTGTTTATCCCTTACTGCCATATGCAATATGGTATCATTGTCATCATCTTTTGCATTGAGTAGATCATTCAGATTTTTCACCAAAGTTCTCAAAGCTTCTAACTGATTAAGCTTGACACAAACATGCAGCACGGTCAAACCTCCGTTCAGCTTCTCTCGAGCAGCAAAGGGTGCTCTTTGAACGAGCTCTGTCAATACTTGAACATGACCTTTCATAGCTGCAACATGAATCGGATTCCTGCCTTGGCAATCGCGAGATAGGCATATCTGAGGTGCAACTGATAACAATTCTCTTACAATTTCTGCATGACCGTTAGCTGCAGCTACGTGAAGAGGTGACGATTGCTGATTGTCTAATTCCTCGGCAAGCTGAGGACTGCGGTTTAGGATATCTCGAACAAAGGCTAGGTGCCCTTTCATTGTTGCTATGTGTAAAGGAGTCTTATTGGAACATAAAAAGGAGACTCTATCAAGAAGCAATGAGTCGTTTTCGAGTAATTCGTGTAGAGCTTTTACGTCCCCGGTTGCTGCAGCGTCGTAGAGAGCATTTTCTGCTGCTCCTGCAAGGCCTCCCTCCATCTCTTTTTTCTCTGCTTGTTTTTTTTTTCACACAGATGGAGAGTCTTGAATGTGCAACACAAATATATGCATGTTGGTTGACTTGGCAAGACGTGTGGTTTTCTTGGGCAGTCTTTGTAACTAAAATTTGTTTTTTTTTCTCTCTGCCGAATTCGCTAAATTGAATATAGAAAGACTTGAGATCAACTTTTAAGGTTCCATGAAGGTTCTCATCTAGTGAAATTAGTAAGTTTTTATTATTATAATTTGGGTATTTCTAAACTTAAAAGGTCAGGTGGCATCTGGTCTGTTGCTCTTTGAGGAGTTTCAATTCATTGTTTGACTTCTGTTAATCTGATCATTACTTAGTCCAATACTAGGAAATTAAAATTAGGACATAGTATACCTCCTAAAACTTGGTCAAATTGTGGAAGCATCTCTTATAGTTTGAATAAGATTTGTAGAGACACCTTACGAAACTCTTGAAACAATATTAAAATATAGGGGACTAGCCGAAATATTCCTCAAACTTACTGCAAGAAAGTCTGCATATAATATTTCATTAAATTCAAAAGATGCTCGTCTTATTATTCAAAAAAAGTAGAGAAATCTCATGGATTGTAAATTTAGTACATCTCCATCTAAAATTAGATGTCTTTGAGGTTATGTTATAACAACTATATACACTTGTGTTCTGCATAAATGAACATAGTCCACGGTGTTCGATGCATGTTTCAGGTCAAGACTCGAGCATATGCATGATAGTTTTACTATGCTTGTGTTGAGTGGTGCAATTGCCTTAGGCCAAGCGAGTAAGTTCTGTGAGTTGGGCTAAGCGCAAATGTCGGCCCAGCTTCCTACAGTCCATCAATCCAATTGTCCTAACCCATCATTACCCAGCGGCGCTCGGGCCTCCTTCCTTTTTGAAAAGTACATCCAAAACTTTTTAAAAAACTATTTAAAAACTGCATAAATTGCTTTTAGTGTTCAACTTACTATTTTTAAAACCTCTGAAACTCTAAATAAATATCCAATAAGTCATTTTGTTTCGAATTCGAAATATCGTCTTTGTAACAATTCAAAGCTAATAGCTTTCAACATTTTAAGAAAATGCTTTAATTTTTGTAACCCGTAGAAAATGAGACCTTAGCTTTCTTGCGGAAATTCAAATCCAGAATTCTATTATCTAGATCAGGCCTCTTTTATTATATATGTCACTGGATATATTCACTTTTTTGACTGATAAGCATTTCAAGACCGACAAGTCAACAACTAATTTAACTCAATATTTATACTCCCAATTTAAAATCTTTACGAGATCATCATAGAAAATTCTACAGTAACACATTAAATTTGTAGACCAAGCCATAATTAGTTGAAAAATATATAACATAATACAAATGTAAAGAGATCATCTTTTTATAAATTAGGCTTTTAGATGAGAAGCAAAAATAACAAAAAGAACGTCTAATGTCTTTTTTTTATTTTTAATAGGTGAAAATCTAATGTTTAAATTGTACCTTCGTCTAGTTACAATAAAATGTCACATGTTAGGAATAAATTTAATTTATGATAAAAGGACTTGTTCGTATTAAATGTTAAAGTTATGTTGAAAAGTGAGTTAAATCTGAGCTCTAAGATTGGGATGACAATTTCAAACAAACAAATTCAAATAAGAAAATTTGGCGCAAATATATATAGTACATGAGAAAATTCCGTCTGCATGGGAAATATATACATATATATGTTGAAGCATATCTATATATGATCCTAGTTGTCATGTAACAAGAACCACGTGGCACCGCATATCTCTGAATTCCGCCACGTATCACCCATCACGGCATCACCTCCCTTATCAGATCATCACCACCGCTTACACTTCATATTAATCCCATAATATAAATACATCCGTGTCTCATAAAAATTAATAAACAATCTAAGTTTATCAATACACAAACTCTTAAAATTCATAACAATGGAAGTAGCTTTGAGAGACATGGGACTGGACAACGAGATAATATCAGCAATCCACGACATGATCGACATCATCGACGTCGACTTCGACGCCCCCGAAAAGCCGCACCACCCTTCACGCGCCTTCATCCGTGACAACAAGGCGATGAAATCCACCCCGGCAGACGTCGTCGAGTTTCCGAACGCGTACCAATTTGTCGTCGACATGCCGGGGCTGAAGTCGGATCAAATAAAGGTCCATATCGAGGACGACGGTGTTTTGGTGGTGAACGGTGATCGAAGGCGGAGGGAGAAGCACGAGGGGGCCAAGTATTTGCAAATGGGGAGGAGAGTTGGGAAGCTTTTGAAGAAGTTTTATCTGCCGGACAATGCGGATAAGGAGAAGGTGTCGGCGGTTTGCGAGGACGGGGTTTTGACGGTGACGGTGGAGAAGAGGCCGCCGCCCGAGCCGAAGAAGCCGAGGGTGATTGAGGTGAAAGGGAGTGGTGGAGGAGGGGGGAAGGTTGAAACTGGTGGTGGTAATTGGCATGAGAGTGGTGGAAGCCAAGGAGATGAGACAAAACAGGGTTGATGGAAAGAAGAGTGAAGAGGACTTGATATATATATATATATAAAGTAATAATTATGGCATGTATAGCTAGTCTTTGGTAATGTCAAATGTGTACGTACGTATGTGCTTGTGTTATGTATGTGTGAGATATACAATGTTACTAATAACTATGGCATGTAAAATAGCTAAGTTTTGGCAATATCAAATATGTGTTTGTGTAATGTGTTTTGGTTGTTTAGTTTACCCAAGCGAAATGCATGGGTGTCGGTTGTTTGGTATTATGTATCTAGACGTATGGAGATTGGTTCTCTCACGCTAGCTACTTTTTACATTTTTGATAAACGATTTGATTATTCATAGACATATATTATTAGGTTAGGGACTTCTTCTTGACTATCCAAATTGTTGGTACTTACCTAACATAACCCTGTATGTCAAGCTCACACACGACAGTCGTGTTGGAGAACTTTGCCAACTATTACAAAGAAAATATTACCATAACATCAACATAGTTGCACAAAGATTATTTTTTTGCACAAGAGTAGGTTTTCGTTCTCTTTAGAGGATTTTGTTCCATAGTTCTCCATGATTATGCAGTAGGATTAAGATATAACAGCTTAGCTCCAACTGATGTTTATTGCGTCTTAAAAAAAGAAACTAAAGCATTTTTTTTCTACTCACTTACTCTTTTCTCAAATTCAGATTGTCTATTGATTATAGAAGAAATATGCTAGTATGGGAAGGTTGAAGAAATATGTTAGTATTGGAATGTTCTGTTTTCTTTCTGTCTGTGTGAAAGTGCAAAGAGCATGTGGTACATATATAGATGATGAGAAGAACTTTGAGAATCCTTGTAAGTTTACGTTATAAAATAAGATATAAAATCTGCATAAAGGATCAATGCGTTTTCTGCTTTTTAAAGAGAGTTACTCCACCGATTAAGTGAGAACCAGTGCTCAAATCATTCTCTGAGCATTGAAAGTAGTAATGTGAGTATGTACAGGATTAAAATCAATTTGCTTTCAAACAGAAATTTTTCTCATTATTACTCCAAAGAAACGGATGCAATTTGAAAACAAAGGAGTTGAGTGGTCATTGTGACACTCTGACCAATTTCATATGCACAAGAGAGTTATGGCAATAATATATGTATAGAAAATTGAATTGCCATTATCCACTCTTTAAAATAAGAATTAAGTGGGGTAAATAATTATGCTGACCACCTTAATTTCTCAGCTAATGAATACTCCTCTTAATTTATTTATTTTTTTAATTAAAATACCACAACAGGGCGTATATTAAGAGAAGAGTAGTCATTAATACTGCAGATATAACTGTGGGTTATGGAGAGGATATTTTGCTTAAATATGTGCGCTATATACCACTCGTTCTGCAATGTATGTTAACTTTGTATCATATAGTAGGTACAGAAAAATAAGAAAAGGAGAGACTTCTATTATGTTTAAACATTATAAAAAGTGTCAACATTTTTTGCCGTTGGATTTGGACTCAGGGGGCAAAGTGCTTATTTATCCGTAGTACAGGGGGCAAGTCACAAAAAATAAAAGGACAGGGGGCAAAGTGCAACAGGGGCAATAGTATAGGGGGTTTAATGCTTTTATCCTTATAAAAATGAAATGAGCGGATCCAAGTCATAAATTTGATATTTGCTAGACTTTTTACCTTTAGCTGTCTGTTATTTGTAGGAGAAGAAGTCACGTAACGGTTCAATCAATGTAGCCAATCTTGAAAAACAAAGAACCAAACATACATGCATGGTTTTGGACTTCGAAAATCGTATTAAGGCCAAGTGGCCAAAACGAAGCATTAAGTTCAAAGTGGTTAAAAAAACCTTCTTATATGAGCATTATATATGCATTGCTCTTTAAGTTCATTGATAAAAAAGGAAAAAACAAAATTAAAGAAAAGAAACTATACTTGTAATTAAATTTGTTGTAGCGCGCTAGAAAAGAAAAGAGAAAACGTACGTGCCACATTCTTCCTCCCGTCTAGAAACAAAACAACTTGCAATTAATATTACGAGAATGTTCCTGAAGCTGCCTCCTTTCCCTCTAGAAACTTCTTCCTCCTTTTTTCTCCCATGCATAAAATCTCTTTATATAAATTGCAACCGAGACTCCATCCTCATCAATCAAACAAAATCGAAAGCAACACACTACTACAACAAAAAATATCTTCCAATTCAGCACCACTTAATTAGTACACCAAAATAAGAGATCAAATGGACTTGAGGCTACTCGGACTCAACACCCCCTTTTTTCACGCGATCAACAACATTATCGATTCCCACGATAACGACAACAACAAAATAATTAATTACTGGTGTTTCTGAGAGTCGCGTGTGCCTTTGTTTAATTAATGTTTGTTATAGATGTGCTTGGTTTGATTATATATATACTAGAAAAGCCTACACACGCGGGGAACGCGTGTAAATTAATGATTGTTTATTTTAGCAAGAACAATTTGTAATTTTTGATTAAGATTTTAAATGTAATGGGAGAAGATTAGTAGTTACAAATTGAGAGATTTTAGGGGATATAGATTTTTAGGTTTTTTACGTGGAAGTTTTATGAGGAGAGAGAAAAGTGGATATCCCTTGAAAAGTCAAATTTATCCTCTTGATCATTTTGGTGATTGATGAAAATAGGGGTACTTTAGGAAAACAATTAATTTGGTACAACAACTGCAAAATATGTGAGGGTGGAGGGTTTGCTTTTAATATACTAGCCATCGGACCGCGTGCAATGTGTTCTTAGGTATTAAAAGTGGGCTTGTAATTAATAGATTAAGTAGGGTTGATTTACTCTATTGCCAAAAAAATTCATGGTAAAAGCTGTAAAAAAAGGTAGTTTGTGGAGAAAAACGAAGAAGAAATAAGAAGATGAAGAAGTTTAAAATTTTGAATTTGTTTAATTAGGATAGAGGTGGTGAACGTGATACTCTCATTGAATCAATCTCCCTAAATTTTAGGAGGTGGTTTTGGATGATGGTTACAAATATTTGGGTAGTTAAAAGATCGGTGTTGTGGTGTACTAAAATAATTACAATATTAGGCTCTTAGAAACTAAATTTAGATGATTAAATAGGGGCAAATTTGGAAAACACTTTATTTGTACAACACAAAACCTATTTATTTATATTAGTAATATATATATATATATATATATATATATATATATATATATATATATATATATATATCGCTATTGAATGGGTGATGTTGTATTAGTATGTGATGCTTTTGTTGGTGAACGTGATCTGTTTTCAAAGGTGAAAGTGGTGTTTGTAATTTTTGCTATTGTTATGAACCATAAGACCAGTATTATGAAATTTTTTTAGTCGTCCGTGCTACCGAGAAAATAGAGAAAATAATTGGGAGACAAAATAATTGGGATTAGAAAAGTGACGAATTCTTGGGCTCTGTGAAACAAAATTTAAACTTTTCCAATATCCTATTAACTATTAAGGGGTTAATTTCATCCACCTCCCCTTAGGTTTCTTCTCTCTCCAACCACCTCCCCTCTACTTTGAAAAATTCTCATGCACCTCCCCTTGGTCAATTGTTTGATGGTCAAAAGTTAACTTTTAAGGGTAAAAGCGTCATTAATGAATATAAAACAAACTATTCAATTATTAAGTTAAGTAAACATATTAAAATGCAACCAAGAAACTTGAATTATTAAATTTATGATTATATTTAATTGCACATATTAAATAGAAATGTTATATTTAAATAGTTAAACTTTAACAAAAATATATATTTCCATTTCCAAGAAAACATAATTACATAATTGTTAAATAATATAAGTGAAAATAAACTCATTTGCGTCGCTTTTACCGAACTAAGTAATCAAATCAACTTCTTCAGGCAAAACTTTAAGCTAACCTTTAAATGTACGTGGAATAGTGTAGTACAAAAGCTTTGGCCGTATTAATAAAAAATAAAATAAAATTAACTAAACTTTAAAATTTGAAATAGTAAATCATAATAGAATAAAATTGGTGAGACGACCAATGACTTAAATAGCTTTAAATATATTTAATTTACTAAATTTCAAACAAAAGTATCTAAATTATATAAGAGTCATAATTACTTTTTAGAAGTTCAAATCATAATTTCAACCCACGAGGTATGTTATTTAAATAATCAAAATGCACATATCTTTTTTAATTTTTAATCGACATGTTACAAACGGTGCACAATGAGTTAAGTAATCGGTTGTTTATATTTATTTAAATATAATTTTATTTTATCTACAATTCACCATTTAATTACATATTTGTGACTTTCAATTTATAAAAAAATTTAGTTGCATTATAAATAAGTCTATTAACTTAATTATTTAATAGTTTGTTTTGTTTAGTATTATTTGACATTTTTGCCCCTCAATATTGGTTGGTCAACGAACTAAAGGGAGGTGGATGGAAAAAGTGAAATTAGAGGGGAGGTGGATGAAGAGAGTAAATACCTCAGGGAGGTGGATGGAATTTGCCCCACGTTGAATCAACCTCGTCTTCTCAGGGAGGTGGGTGACACTGACAGGTGATGCATGTGCCTGTAATAATAAAAGAAAAAAAAAAGGACAAGCCTGCACTAGCAAAAGGTACACCGTAGACCCACCCAGTTACTAAATTCAATAAAGTAAAAACATACGGACAATTTCCATCATTGCTCCGGTATTTTATGTTTTACCTCTCTTATATTGTAAATTGCATTCTCGTGCTATTTATTATAAATTTAGGCTTCATTCAAAGACATTTCATATAACGTGTCATGTTTTATATATTATGGAATAAATAGGTCAAGTTTAATGGCGAATAACTCATTCCTCTGTTAACTTTTATATATATATATATATATAATATGCTCTTATTCATGTTGATTCTTGATATTGTAGTTGTATGGTGTAATTTTAATTGTGTGATAGAACGATTATGTGGGTTTATGTGCTAATTTATGCTCATTGATATATATAACATTTCACCAACATGTACCTTGTTCTACAATAGAACTTCATCGATTCAAACTCGCGGTTTGAATTCGAGAAATCAGAATATTTTAGGGTTAGGGTTCTTCAGGAAAAGGGATCGCGAATTTGGGGGGTTTTTTCTCCGGTTTTTGGACTGAGCGTTACATTATTATTTTTGTTTAAAAAATTAATTCAGCATTTTTAGAAAGGTTAATCGCAAGAAAGCCACCAACCAACTTATGAGGTGTGTTGCACCTTTCCCCTAAGTTATGAAAATATACAGTAATTTATTAATTTTTGACCAATTTGCTCCCTATATCATTTATCAACCATCCATAATTGGACACGGATTTTAGTTTTCGTCATTAAATTTACATCAGGGGACAAATCGCATAAAAATCAATAGGTTGGTGCAAAATCGTACATTTTCATTATGTAAAGAGGTATAGTGCAAGAGAATGCATAGAGTGGAGGGTTTTCTGCAATTTTAGAAACAAATAAATTAAAAACAGCCGAGAGGGGTCACTTTCTTCGGCCAAAAATCATTTCCTTTCCACGTGCAATAATGTTTTAAGCGGCGACTTTTTTCGGCCAAAAAATCAGATTTTGAGCAAAAAGGACCGAGTGCCAATTGTTATACTAATTAAAGGACTAAAGTTATAAAATAAAAAAATCAATATGAAATTAAAGATAGAGTTAGTACTCGTCAAAGAACCAAAATTGAAAAATAACCTTTATCACCTGTAAATTGTAATACAATAATTTTCAAAACTTTTCTATCCTAGAAACTTTAACACAAAATCAACCTTTGGAATTTTTCAATACTGTTAATATCTTCCTATACCATGTATATATTTACATATGAAATTTCGCTACACAAAACAAGCACGTCTCTTGAAAAAAGTTGAACTCCAGTTACATCACTGCTTTGCAATGTAAATTATGATCTTCTTCCATGCATCATTTTCCTCAGTCAATCACCTCTTCCGAACAAAAATTATCCTTGTTTTTAATCTTTTATATGATCCAAGTTGCTTCTTATAATTCTTCACTAATCCAAAAAAAGAAGAGTTGCTTCTTCTTCTTCACCATCTCAAACAATATACAAATTAATGTTTGATCCAACTGTGAACCAATAAACTTAAGCATTGGTAATTGGACTAGTCTTTCACGTGCGAATAAACTATGTAAAGTGCAATATGGATCCACATTGAAAGTCAAGAAAAAGGAATTGATATAGTTTTGAAAGGAACGAGATCAAATTAAAGATGCAACTCCAAATTTAAAGAACCCCATATATAGACATTCTGTTTCTTGTAAAATCGATATGAAAATTGATGAGATATGCACCCAATTATGAGACTCTGCAATCTGTTTTTTAATTAAAGTTTGATTTTGGTGTATGTTTGGTTAGCTAAATACTTAAGGTTTTCATACTTACAGTTTTAAAAAAAAAAAAACAAATATATCAGAAAATTTGGAAAAATAATAGTTAGAGTGAATCTATAAGATAATAATTGTTAGTATTATCTTGTTTCTGTTGAACCGAAAGCGAAAACATTTTGATACCATGAATGACAGTTTCGATTTTAAGGTATGTTTCAGTCAACCAAATTATATTTATAGAAAAATTTGGTAAAATTATCGAGAGTTCTCGAGATGTTTCGAGAAATTACAGAAAATGGTTATTGCAATGAACTAAAAAAAAAAAAAAACATTTCGGTATGTTTGGTGCCAAAATTTTGATCCATGTTAGATATTTTTCTATCAATAAACTTAAGAAACTCTGATCCACTCATACACAGATTTAAAATTCGCTCTCACAGTCGGACAGTATATCACGGCTGCTAAACCTTACGTCACGCCCATGCACAATTATTTTGAATTGTTCACGCAAATCATGACATCATGGTCATGACATCACGGTACTACATGACCATATTGGTATAGTCTTTGAATGCCCCAGACCTAGTACCCCACATTGTGAGGAGATTTGTCTTTAGCACGAGACCTTGCAAATAAAAACATAGAATCAGAGAGTCTAGGTACCCACAATTAGTCATGCATGCTCTACTTTAGCAACTCAATTGCTTAGCCACCACTGGTAAGCGATAAGCAGCATCTAATATACGAAGCTTCTTCTGCATAAAAGGAAACTTACTAAGAAGAAAATACATGAATTATACAAATTAACCCTATTATCAAATTTACATACAAACCAACGCACACACATAAAAGAAAAAGAGATGGACGGGAAACTTGCACAAAAGGCTCTCTACGACGCCGCATCAAGGGGGGACGTAAGATCCCTACACGAACTACTCGAAAACGACCCATTGCTTCTCGAACGAATTACCTTTACACGTTTCAATAGGAGTCCTTTACATGTAGCTACAATGAAGGGGCACCTAACCTTCGTTCAAGAAATCCTGACGCGTAATCCTCAACTTGCTGAGGAATTAGACATGACTCAACAATCATCAGCCCTTCACACAGCATCAGATAAAGGTTACGTGGAAATTGTGAAAGAACTGTTGTTGGTGGCACCTGAAATGTGCTTCTCCCGTGATTGTCAAGGCATGAATCCTCTTCACCTTGCAGCCATGAAAGGACGTGTCGAGGTATTGATAGAGTTGTTTCGCGTGCAACAACTGTTACTAGTTGCACCTGAAATGTGCTTCTCTCACGACTCTCAAGGCAGGAGTCCTCTTCATCTTGCAGTTATGAAAGGACATGTTCAGGTAGTGAAGGAGCTTGTTCAAAGATCTCCCTTTGCTGCTCAAGAGAAGCTGGAAGGAGGCGTGACCGTGCTACATTTGTGCGTCAAACATAATCAGCTACAAGTTTTAAAAGAATTGGTGGAAAATTCGAAAGATCTACTCAATGCAAGGGATGATTGTGGCAATACCATATTGCACATGGCAGCAAGGGATAAGCAGAATAAGGTAAGACCTAGTACTCTTTGTCAATTTATATTTTATGGATAAAAAAAAGTCTAATTAACTCTTTGAAAAGGTGAGAAACGTAGTATGTACTTGAACGATCTAGATCAGTATGAAGGTTGTATTTCATAATCCATATATGTTATAAAGTATAGTTATTTTGCAGCACATAAAAATAACCTCTTCATAATTTCAAGGGAGAATTACACAAACACCCCATGTAGTATGCATTTTTTACACAAACGCCCTTTGTAGTGTATTTTTTTAATCGAATAGACAAGCTTCTGGTGTTCGATCATAACGACAAAAATGATGTGATGATAATTTACAAAGTCTTTCAAAATATACATTGTTTTTTATATTTTTTCATTTTCTAAAAAAGAATAAATGAGACTTATTTTTTATTTTTTTTAGCAATTTTGATTTATTTTTAATTTATTGTACAAATAAATGAGAGGCGCAAATTTACATTCAGCAAAATGTAACAAATCTCTGAATAAAATTCAATCATAAGGGGTGTTTGTTTAATTTCCCAAACATGAGGGGTGTTTGTGTTATTAGACCATACCCCAGGGGGTGTTTGTGTAATTATACCTATTTTTAAAGATTATTATATATTAAACACCTAAGTAATTGTATATTTGTATTAGTTACATCAATGTGTTATATAACAGTAGGGCTATTTGTTGTATCTTTTCTTATACTTGTTATGTTAAAGATATTACCACTTTAAGAGTTAGAAAAACACAACTTAAGAGTATAAATCATGCAGACTATCCACTATCTAGTTGAAAGCACCAACATAGATGTGCAAGCAAGGAATTCCGAGGGAAAAACAGCATACGAGGTTTCAGTACCAAGTCCATCAGAGATCAGAAAAATTCTCAGACCAAGTTGGTTCGCCTTCTCAGGAACCCATCTAGAGATGTGGTTGAGCGAACAACGCAACGCCATAATGGTAGTGGCAGTTCTCATGGCAACAATGGCATTCCAAGCCGGGGTAACCCCTCCCGGCGGCATATGGCAAGAAGATTTTCCAGGCGATAGTATGCTCCGTATCGCTCCACATAGAGCCGGAGAAGCGGTGATGGCCTCTCTTTCTCCTCCAAGTTATCGGGGTTTCTTGCGCTCCAACACAATAGCCTTTATTACATCACTCAGTACTATCTTGCTTCTCATCAGTGGATTACCCATTAGGCGCAGGTTGTTTATGTGGATTCTGATGGGAATTATGTGGGTAACGATTACATCAATTGTGGTGACTTATCTAATATCCATTTTTTTGATTACTCCAAATCTCCAGTTCAGTTCAGCTGCCCAGGTTTTGTTTATTGGAATACTTGTTTGGGGTGGTGTCATGGTCGTCATTTTTATTGCGAACATGGTTCGATTGATAAAAAAGTGGTTGAAGGCCAAGAAACTGCTTAAAAATAAGCCTGTAGTGAACCGTGAGACACGTGTTTGAGTTCGTATTCTGCCGAGTGCAGACATCACCGAAGAAGCCCAAGACTATTAGATAGTAAGCACTGGAGATTTTTTTACAATTACTGCAGGTAGTAATTTTGGTTTGCTTTAGATGGGTTGTGACATATATATACATGCGTGTGTGTGTGTTTATCTGCTTTAAATGTTATATATGTATGATCCTTTTTTCCTTTTCTTTTGATGAAAACAAGCTGACTAATGCTGAAAACTGAAAACCAGAAATTATCGCTCTTCACTAAACAAGAGGTTCCTCACTAGCAAAGATGTGAAGTTATTTAATAGGATCACAAATCATCAATAGTCCATATATTCAGGACTGGATGAAGGTTTCAACTAGTGGAAGTTGTTTAGGGACCTCAATCATCTGAGCAAAATGATTTCTCTGGGAGTTTGGAGTAAAATAGTGCGGATGTGATTTTCACTCTTATAATAAAATGAACACACTTTAGCATGTGAGGGCAAAATGAAGAACTAAGTGAGGTGGAATGATTTAAGTATAGATCTTAAAAACCAACTTCTCGGATGAAACTCACCTGCGCTATATGATGGGAGTAGATGATCCAATCTATCATAGGCAGTCCCAGACCCAGAACATGATGGATCCAAAAGTATAGCAAGGACCTTCAGGGCAGTAAGAATAAAACAGATGAAAATTAATAAGAGAATTTGGGAAACCGAAAGACTAACAGAAAGGAAGGGGAAAAATTAACTATTCCGGATTACCTTAGGTCTTTAGGGTCGTGGTTCAAGAAGTGTTCATGCTTAGCTTTCACATCTAGGCCAAGTTAAGTATACGAGATCGACTACCCATTAGTCAAAATAAAAAATAAAATAGAACACAGGAATTGATTGGCAGCATTTGTTGAACAGAAAATGTGAAGAGGTGGAGAAAAGGATACTTGTGGCACCAGCCAATTTGATATTATTCTGCAGTCGCTTAAACCTTTCCTTGTTAAGTTCACAAGCTATAGTTCTTCCCTCGCCCTTCATAAGAGCGGCAAGGTGAAGAGTTTTATTTCCTGGAGCAGAACAAGCATCAATGACCTTCACAAAACATTTTTTCTCCTCAGCAGCATCACACGTGAAAAATACATCAGCTATAAAAGAACCATACCTCCCATCCAGGTTTAGGTCCATGCAGCTAGCTTTGCCCTAAAAACAGAACAGATAATCATATTTCCTGTCCATGCAACTTCTTCTCCTGTTGGTGTAAGTCGAAAAGGAAAAATAAGACTCTTTAAACTTTAACCATTGAATACCTGCAAGAAAATACGTCGATTGGGAAAAGAAATCAACAACCACTAGGACAAACTACTTTGTCTATGTAAACCTTCTTGAGTGGACGAAGAAATAAATGGTTTACCTGCCCAAAAATAAATGTCATATATAATTCTATATATTAATTCTTTCTGCCTCTGTAGAAAAACAAAGAGCAAAATCAATGTGGTACTAGAGATAATGTAGTGAAACTGAAAACTTGAGAAATCCTAAATAGCGCGCATTAGGGCTAAACTGCTAATGTGTTCCATTGCTAACTACCTTCCACTAGGCATTTAGAACATTTGCATCCTCCAAAACATCCTTAATAACAGAGAGAGATCTACAAGAAACAAAATGCAGAGTAACTATTGAATCCACTTCCTCATTTCCCACACAGAGTCTAATTGCACTGATAGTTTACATTGAGATCGGAAATAATATGTTCCAGCTTTATTCTATTAATCGTTAAACCAAATACAAACTTCATCTCTCGTTCTACATTCGCTCAAATAACGAAGCTTCTCATATAACAGAAAAAGGTACGGTTTTAATTAATGCATCAATCACTATCGTTGGGCGTTGCTCGGCTTCGTTTTCGCGCCGATTTGTTCGGTACAATCGGCTTCCTCATGGCTCAGTGAGTTGACAATTTGGGGGAGATGATGAAAACTCGGATTTAGGGTTTAGGGTTTATCAGAAAGTAATTGTCTTTAGCACGAGACCTTACAAATACAAACATAGAATCACAAAGTCTAGGTACCCACAATTAATCATGCATGCTCTACTTTAGCAACTCAATTGCTTAGCCACCACTGCTAAGCGATAAGCAGCATCTAATATACGAAGCTTCTTCAAACTTACTAAGAAGAAAATACATGAATTATACAAATTAACCCTATTATCAAATTTACATACAAACCAACGCACACACAGAAAAGAAAAAGAGATGGACGGGAAACTTGCACAAAAGGCTCTCTACAACGCTGCAGCAAGGGGGGACGTAAAAGCTCTACACGAACTACTCGAAAACAACCCATTGCTTCTCAATATAGTTACGTTTACATGTCCCAATAAGACTCCTCTACATGTAGCAGTGATGATGGGGCATCTAGCCTTCGTTCAAGAAATTATAAAGCGTAATCCTCAACTTGCTGAGGAGTTAGACATTCAACAAGCATCAGCCCTTCACACAGCATCGGCCAAAGGTTATGTGGAAATTGTGAAAGAATTGTTATTTGTTGCACCTGAAATGTCACGACTGTCAAGGCAGGAATCCTCTTCATCTTGCAGTCATGAAAGGACATGTTGAGGCAGTGAAGGAGCTTGTTCAAAGATCTCCATTTTCTGCTTGATGGAGGTGTGACCGTGCTACATTTGTGCGTCAAACATAATCAGCTACAAGTTTTAAAAGAATTGGTGGAAAACTCGAAAGATCATCTACTCAATGCCAAGGATGATGATGGCAATACCATATTGCACATGGCAGCAAGGGACAAACAGAATAAGGTAAGACCTAGTACTCTTTGTCAATTTATATTTTATGGATAAAAATTTCCATGTTAACTCTTTGAAAAGGTCATAAGAGAAGTACGTACTTGCACGTTCTAGATCAGTATCAAGTTGTGTCTTATAATCCATAAATGTTATATAGTGTACTTGTAAGCATTGTAACTCATTTTTGCAGCATATATATAGTAATAACATCTTCATAATTTTAAAGTCTATTATGAAACACCTAATTACATCAGTGTGTTATATAACAGTATAGGGCTCCTTATTGTATCTCTTCTTATACTTGATTTATTAAAGATTTAGAAAAACACAACTTAAGAGTATAGATAATGCAGACCATCCAATATCTAGTTGAAAGCACCAGCATAGATGTGAAAGCAAGGAATTCTGAGGGAAAAACAGCATTCGAGGTTTCAGAACAAAGTCCATCAAAGATCAGAAAACTTCTTAGACCAGGGTGGTTCACCTTCTCACGAACCCATCCACAGATGTGGTTGAGCGAACAACGCAACGCCATAATGGTAGTGGCAATTCTCATGGCAACAATGGCATTCCAAGCCGGGCTAACCCCTCCCGGCGGCGTATGGCAAGAAGATTCTCCCGGCAATAGTACGCTCTCTATCGGCTCACAAAAAGCCGGAAAGGCGGTGATGGCCTCTCTTTCTTCTTCAGATTATCGGGATTTCTTGCGCTCCAACACAATAGCCTTTATTACTTCACTCAGTACTATCTTGCTTCTCATCAGTGGGTTGCCCATCAGGAGCAGGTTGTTTATGTGGATTCTAATGGTGATTATGTGGGTGACGGTTACATCAATTGTGGTGACTTATCTAATATCCATTTTTTCTATTACTCCAAGTCAGAATTTCGATTCATCAGATGGATATGTTTTTGCATTTGGAATGTTGGCTTGGGGTGGTGTCATGGTGGTTATTTTTATTGGAAACACGGTTCGGTTCATAACCAAGTGGTTGAAGGGCATAGGACTGCTTAGAAATAAGCCTGTAGTGAACCGTGGGACACCTGTTTGAATTGTGTGGTGTAAGCACCGGAGGTTTTCTACATTACTACAAGTAGTTAACTATGGTTGCTTTAGATGAGTTGTCATATCTGCTTTGAATGTTATGGTCTTTCCTTTTTTTTTTTCTCTTTTTTCGATGAATACATGTTATGGTCTGTTTGATGCTTCTTGTTGTGTACGCATCATATGTTTAGTACGTAATTCTTTTGTTTATGAACTATCATCATATTTCGAAGATGAAGTGATCTGTTGTTTGTTGCTTCAAAAAAAAAAAGTGATCTGTTGTTTGCTTCTTGTTATGAAATAATAATGTTTGCACCGATAGGCAAGGCAACAGGCATGCTGCATTACAACTACAAAAGCCTTCAGATATAAAATTTTGGGACGATTATATTTATATTTGAGAAATGTGATCTAAATATAAAAATGCTCTTTAAAAAATAATGAATATCCTCCCTCTGAATTGTTACAATAACATTTTGAAATGTATATAATAAAACAAAGGATTTATTTGTAATATTTCTCAACCTTTATTACACCATAAGCAGTTATTAGAAAGTCATTTGGACTTTTCATGTGTTTTAGGGGGCATTATGTAATTATTCAATCAGTAACAAATTTAAAAGCACTAACAAATGTTTATGTAAACCAACGCATTTATTCTTGAAAACATTAGAGAAGCTATTGCAAACACATAGTGACTGCTAATTGCTAAACATTATCAAGGTAGAAAAAGCAAATTCAAAGTAATGGTGCACTACGCGATAACTACTTCCAAGGGGGCAAAATACATAAGTTGTGATTTGTAAAATAATATTAATGGTAATTAAATGTTACATTACCCAGGAATATGAGCACATTATTGCATTGTTGCAATAGTGTTGTGCTATGCGTACTGTGGGCGAGGCCACATTTTAAGCATTCTAGCAACAAAAACGTTTAAAGGTTTTCTAACCTTTGCCCCATTTCTACGCACTTGATTTACTTTTCTTTCACTAACTTCTGGCTGATGAGCGCTCTCCCTCACGAACAAAGAAATAAAGAAACCTTCTTTGTCTTCTGTTACGTCTGTACGCAACAAATGTTCAGCTGAAAGAAGGAAAGTTTAAGCAAGCGTGAGATTCTACTTGTACTTAATAAATTTATAGAACCATACTGCAGAGGAATGGTACTATTCAAAGTCAACAGTCTCGACGTCACAACAGATCGTATATGCCACGTCGTTTTTCATTCTAGGTGTCACATGACACCATCCTCCGTGTATTAAAAAATATAAAGGACACGTGTCATCTACACAATTAAACGAATGGCACATAAAGTAATGTAGGCCATTGAATCTAGTCTTGATACAGAAGCATAAGCATATACATATAAATATATATACACGTACATATTAAATATATATTATGAATTATAATCAAATGAGAAGATTTAGCTTGCAATTAATACCTATTAAACTTTTGAAACATAAATCCAAATCCAATTGCCAAGCTACTAACATGAAATGTTCAGTTAAACATCATTTACCTTATTCCAAGTAACTTAAAACTGTTAATGTTTGCTGCTTCTCACTGTAACAAGAGAGAAGAAAAGATTGCTTAGGTAGAAACTTACATCCACTTAAGGTTGGGAGACCACGACGAGGCCACTGGGGAAAGGGTGTTGCCAGATGGAAATCGTGAGATGAAGCAAGATCCAGAACAGATTGGACAACATCTTCATTCTCAATTTGATGTATGGAACAGGTGCTGTAAACAATTCTCTCAACTGCTGGGACTACATGAAATTTAAGAACAGAACAGCTACTTTAGATTTTTGCACCGTGAATATCATTATTTTAGAATGTGAACAGGAAAGAAGGATTTTAGCAGAAACAGACTTGTTAACAACAGTTGCAGAATTTTCAAAGCCTTGAGCATTGCAGAAATAAACTGTTTCATCAGCAACTATCTTTGAGCAAATAAATATAGCCTTACAAGAAAATGCATGTTCCAGAACTTTCTTCTGAAATCCCGCAAGCTTCGTGAGACGGTTTAAGTCAACATCATCAGTATGGCCTTGTAAAAGATTCAAGAAGGAGATTTCATTATACGAGTAATGCTTGCATAATCGGAAGCTCGAAGGCAGTTTCACAAAAAGAGATGAAAACAAGCTGACTATTGCTGAATATTGAAAACCACAAATTATTGCTCTTCAATAAACAAGAGGTTCCTCACTAGCAAAGATGTGAAGTTATTTAATAGGATCACAAATCATCAATAGTCTATATATTCAGGACCAGATGAAGGTTTCAACTAGTGGAAGTTGTTTAGGGACCTCAATCATCTGTCCAAAATGATTTCTCTGGGAGTTTGGAGTAAAATCGTGCGGATGTGATTTTCACTCTAAGGGTCAGCTTATAATAAAATGAACACACTTTAGCGTGTGAGGGAAAAATGAAGAATTAAGTGAGCTGGAATGATTTAAGTATAGATCTTATAACCAACTTCTCGGATGTAAGAGTTAAAACTCACCTGCGCTATGTGATGGGAGTAGATGATCCAATCTATCATAGGCAGTCCCAGACCCAGAACATGATGGATCCAAAAGTATAGCACGGACCTTCAGGGCAGTAAGAATAAAGCAGATGAAAATTAGTTAGAGAAATTTGGGCAACCGAAAGACAAACAGAAAGGAAGGGGAAAAATTAACTATTCCGGATTACCTTAGAATATGATGGGTCTTTAGGGTCGAGGTTCAAGAAGTCTTCATGCTTAGCTTTCACATCTAGGCCAAGTTAAGTATACCAGATCGACTACCCATAAGTCAAAATAAAAAATAAAATAGAACACAGTAATTGATTGGCAGAATATGTTTCAACATTTGTTGAACAGAAAATGTGAAGAGGTGGAGAAAAGGATACTTGTGGCACCAGCCAATTTGATATTATTCTGCAGTCGCTTAAACCTTTCCTTGTTAAGTTCACAGGCTATAATTCTTCCCTCGCCCTTCATAAGAGCGGCAAGGTGAAGAGTTTTATTTCCTGGAGCAGAACAAGCATCAATGACCTTCACAAAACATTTTTCCTCTTCAGCAACATCACACGTGAAAAATACATCAGCTATAAAAGAACCATACCTCCCATCCAGGTTTAGGTCCAAGTGCTACAGCAGCCATGCAGCTAGCTTTGCCCTAAAAACAGAACAGATAATCATATTTCCTGTCCATGCAACTTCTTCTCCTGTTGGTGTAAGTCAAAAAGGAAAAATAAGACTATTTAAACTTTAACCATTGTTTTGAATACCTGCAAGAAAATACATCGACTTATGACTAGAGGATGATTGTGTAAATCAACACCTGGTGGGAGAATCAACAAATCAGGAACCATGTCATCTACTTCGACCTGATTAGAAGAGGCAACAGTCATAGAACAACTTTATGAATAAATTCAAGATGTCATTAATCACAGGTAATATAACATATAAATCATACATCTAGATATATAACCTGCGTGTTCTTTTGCACCTAAACCTCAGCAGTTGAAAATTTGCCCATTCACCATTAATTTTTCTTCTTCTGTAAATATTATTTATATTGATATCACTTTCTCCACCTCTTCCCCTCACTTCCTTATGGGTCTCAGCTTTTTTGCTTTATGTGAATTTTAATTTTAATTGTGTTCCTAATTCAAAATTTGGTTTTTATTTAAACAATAAGTGACATTCAATGAGAACAGAGGCTTACTGAAACTTCTTCACAAAGACATACAATAGAACCACATCAAGAAGATGGAAGTATTCGAAAGTCGACATACCATATATTTCTGTCTTAGTTCATGTAAGGCGGTTTCTGTTTCTATCTTCAGAGTATTAACACGAACATAACGAGGTTTTTGCAAATCTGCAGGGACATCAAGATAAGTTCAAGCATCAGAATACCTGATATCTGCAGACGGTAAAGCATGGGGCATTACAAGAGCTTATACCCCAGAAACATGTATGCATGTTCCCACTAGATTAAATCAGTAAGTGGATGCATAACCTTGGTACAGCACATTTATCTAATTCATAGTCAAAAGTGAAAAATACATTTAAAAGCCAAATAGAACTACAAATGCAAAGAAAACTCGAAAACCAAGATACAAGTCGTCAATTTTTTCCTTTTTCTTCACTACTACTCTCACAGTTCCTCAATAGTTTAATAAAACCAGATTGGAAACCTGCATGCACACTTATGATAATCACGATGATTCCTACCAGAAGTTTTATCAAGAGCCACCAAATCCGCTGCACTTTTCATTCCCTTGCTCTTCAAAATCCGAGACAGAGCCAACTGTAGTGCATCTCTTTTCAGCAGGACATACTTTTCTGCATCACCTGTCAAAGTATCCACCTAGAATGATATCCAAGCATAAAGAACACCAGAAATATTCAATGATGGTGTAAAGAAGAGTACTGACATAAACTGGGACAAAAAATTTATATTGGTAAAATGTATATGGAACCCTCTTGAGTGGATGAAGAAATAAATGGCTTACCTGCCCAAAGAGAATGTCGTATATAATTATGTACATTAATTCTTTCTGCTTCTGTAAAAACAAAGAGCAAAATCAGTGTGGCCATAAGTGGAGCTGTTAAAACTTAAGAAATCCTTAATAAAGTTAAACTGCTAACGTTTCGTTAATGTGTTCCATCGCTAATTACCTTCCACTTGGCACTTAGAACGTCTGCATCCTCCAAAACATCCTTAATAACAGAGAGATCTATAAGAAACAAATGCACCATACACAAAGAACTATTAAATCGACTTCCTCATTTCCCACACACAACATCCTACAAAAATTAGCAAATCAAACGGCTATGGCACCGATAGCTTATATTAAATTCGACAACAATATGCTTTATCCTATTAACCGTTACACCAAATACAGCCTTTACTACTCGTTCTTCAATCTCCGCAATTTCAAATACCAGTTTACAAGCTATCTATATAAGCTAAACAATAAATCTTTTCATATTACAGAAAATATACGGTTCAATCATTAGTCCTAAAACAACAATGCATCAGATCACTATCATTTTCTAAGAACCATTACAATATGAACCACACTATGCTACAACTTTGCACAATTAAATTAGAACTTGAAGAGATTTGCTAACGTACGCTTCAGAGTTTGGCAAACGAGAGCAAATGTAGCCTTTTTGTTTCTGACGGAAGGACTGTAAACGAGCGACTTGATCGATCCAACGGCGCGCCGCCGAGCGTCGCCGTGGAGCGCGCTGCGCAGGACCTTGGCGGCTTCTCGGCGCGCGAAGTAAGCCGATCGTTCGGCGCTGCTCGGCTTCGTTTTCGCCGGTTTTGGCGACGATCTGTTCGGTACAATCGGCTTCCTCATGGCTCAGTTGCAGAAAATTTGGGGGAGATGATGAAACTTCGGATTTAGGGTTTAGGGTTTCTCAGAAAGTAAAATGTTATTTTATTTTTTAGATTCAGTCCACGTCAGCAATTCGTCTGCAAAATTCCAGTTCCAGTGGATAATTAATTACGGCTACACCCCCTGAGGTTTGGTGTAATTACAGATACCACCCCCGAGGTTTGAGAAATTACAGAGACCACCCCTGAGGTTTGCATCAACCTTACAATAAAGTCCCTCTATTGAACATATGTATGAAAACTTCCAATTTTACCCTTGTTCCATTTCAATTGATATTATACAAAGTTTGAGTAGGTTTTATTATATAAAGAAATAGTATTTTTTTAAAATTCTACAAAACCTTTATAAATATCAACATAAAAATTATATTGTTAAAAAATACTAAAAATAAAAAGTATATTTTTTTAAAAAGAAACATACATCTATTTAATTAATTCGTTTATTTAAATTTAATTATAAATGTTTAAAAAAAATCATAATATTATTTTAATATTCACTAATTATAGTTTCTTCTAATAATATAAAATAAAAGAATACAATATGCTTAGAACTCCTCATTCATCTCAATAAAAAATGCACAAAAGAATGAAGCAAACATAGGTTTCTTGATTTGCAAATTTAATAATATTTTAGTATCAAATTTAATACAAAACTAAAAGAAAAAAGAAAGAAGAAAAAATGAGAGCTCATCAAACCAAAGAGAAAAACCAATTAGCCTTTTGTAACTAATTAGATTCTCTAACAAAATTAATGAAGGGCATTATTGTCTTTTATATGACATAAGTTAGTTAGAGGGGAGGTGAGTGTAATTTCCCAAACCTCAGGGGTGGTGTCTGTAATTACACCAAACCTCAGGGGGTGTAGCTGTAATTATCCCTTAATTTTAATCTGTAGTTAATCATTCATTTCTTTTTTTGCTTAATAACAGTAAAACTAATTAATGATATTAAGTACTATAGACCATGGATAAAAAAGTATAGCAACGATTATTTGAAAACTAAAAGTACAAGTATTCTTGTTGCAACAACAATACAAGTTTTCGAAACATATAAAAAAAAATTAAGATATTGCAAAAGATTCTAATACTTACTACGAAACATACATTCAAAATGAAACTTTAATCCATGTTTTAGGTAACTTTATTTTTCTTAATGGTACAGCTATTGGCGGAAATTAAAATTGTAATGAATGAAATATAATTTATTTAGTATTTTTATTATTATTATTATTATTAACGAGTATAAGCCACTTCTTAGACCATTTAAATATAATTTTTTCTATTAAACCAAAACATAGATTCAAAATCAACAGGAGAAAAAGTAGCTGAATGTGTAGGAATATAATTAAAAATGTACGTATATTTTAATATTTCCTTTTTTCGTATTCAATTCTTCAGCTTCAAAATAATTCAACACTCGAGTTTGAGTGATTTCACGAGATTTGATTAGCTTTCGACACGTGCAATTGCTAAAAAAGTTAACAAAATATAATTGTTCTATGTTCTATCTTAGCTCATTGAGAAAAATGGTGTGATTGGCTGGCTCGAGTTCTTTGTTTCGTCCATAAGACCGTCACAATTGCTTTGTAATGTGGCTATGTTTTATCAACAAATTGAGTTTAATACGTCAATTGTAAGACTTAAATGTCTTAATTCACAATTACCATAACAATTTCGACAAGGTTTAGCAATTATCAAGCAACTGATATTCAATATAATGGTAATCAAAACTACAGGTCAACTTGACCTGACGAATTGACCCTTGAATTTGATAGCGAGTCCTCTAATTCAAAATTCAAAAATGGAATAATTACTCGTGACCAAAAGATCCATTTTCTTTCGAGTGGAAATGGGCCCGTGGACTGATGTTCTTCTTAGTCGTCCATGTTGTTTTTGTTGGGCCTCTCTAAGAATTACAGCTCAGATTCACTTTTATTCTGAGCTAAGCAGCCATCGGAGTGAGATTTGATGGCAAATCTTTTGATGAAATAAACTACCATAAGAATAATGTTTATTTATTATTTTTAGTGTCGAGTTTTTAGAAGAAATTATACTTTAATTAAATAACAAGTTGATTGCGCATAATTTGTTGGGTATGAAGTACTACTCTAAGGTGAAAAATGAATATATATATATATATTTGTACTAAAGTAGATATATCAGTAGCCCCTTTATAATAGGAGATGCTAGGAATATTATATAGTTTTAGATACAGATGTACTAATAGGAGTGTATTGAATTTCTCATTCAATATCAGGAAAGAATACAAATTTGGGTTGAAGTGATACGCAACAAGATTCTTGCAACTGAACTTAATGAAGATTTTTGTTCAATGGTCGAGATAAAGAAAATGTTTGTACAAACTTACAGAAGCAATTTATTTATTATTTTTACTTAAAGTGACTTAGACAGACTTTGACTAAAATCTGGGAGTAATTACAAGTATATCTGAATTAATAATAACTTTTTTGCAATAATTCAAGAGAAATGTTTTTTCTCTCTTAAAAGCTTTCGAAAATGTTTGCGAAGCACCTATACTCGTCATACGAGATTGGTGCTATTTATAATTCGTTTTAAGTGAATCACAAAAGTAAAAATCAATGACTATATATCATTATTATAAGCATATAGGCCACCTGTAATAGAAAAATTTATAGCCACGACTTAATATAATCTCAGTAGATATGAGTAGTCTATGTTACTTCACTGAAATTGAAAGTTTAATTTCCTCATCATATCAAGACATGCACTCGGAATCCATATTACATAACTCAAAATTAATGTGGGTGGCCCATTGATGAAGGCATGGACTCCGGGTCATAACAAGAATGTTGAATGCGAGAGCATGCCATTTTGACCAATCAATTGACTCACTCGTTAAGACTCTATTTCATTGAAGTAAAAGTCTGTTAAATATTATCATGTAATTTAGATAATAAGATATAAAAAGCATTAAATCTTAAATAATCTTGAGGTTCTAAATGAGCCCTTATTAACATCATCTCGAGTATATTAGAAATGCTAGAGAACTAACATCTAACACGCATTATGAAATCGTATTGATAACTGATATCATCTAAGTGAATTAATAACGGTAACCGATGGATCATTAATCCAATGTTAGGTTTAATATATATATATAATAGGGTGTGGTATTTAATGAGTAGAGGCTTAAGAGTAACTTTTTTTATATGAGGAGCTGAAATTATATAAGATGGTAATGATCCATGTATCATACGAAAACTTTTTTTATTTTACACCGTATTAATAAATAGACATTAGAGAGGATTAAAGAAACTCTCAAAAGTTTCACATTGATCTGGAATATCAACCTCACAATCCATCGCTCAGGGTCTCGATTAAATTAGACTTTCACATTACACACTTTAAAATAGTTAATTCTTGGTGATTTAACATAAACAACTTGTGACTTTATTCCGATTTTAAGAATAACTTCTTTACCATGTTAAGAACGGTGAAAAAATATGAAAGCTTGAGAGAAAAACGTGCATGGCGTATGCAAATGGTAAAGATTAATACATAGTTACGTGTCCACTTAAGCGCGTGCGCATGTACACACACACACACACATATATATATATATATATATATATATATATATATATATATATATATATATATATATATATATATATATATATATATATATATATATATATATATATATATATATATATATATATATATATATATATATATATAAATAAAATACCGTTAGCTTTTATGACATATGGCCATAGGTCTGGAGGAAGCAAATCAAGGCAAGTAAGGGGATATATAACAACTATATGTTTATATATATAAACATGTTTTTTTAATGTTTTAAGAAAGTTGAAGTACTTTATTTATATTAACACAGTAATTTTCTAAACTTTCCGATTCCAGAAACTTTGACTATATAGACCCACTAAATCAACTTTTGAATTCTTTATGTACTCCCAAGATCTTATACCATATTAATATCTGAAATTTCACTACACAAAACAAGTACGTCTCTTGAAAAAAAGTGGAACTATAGTTACTTCACTTTGAATGGATATATAATGACCCAAAAAAATGCATCACTGATCACCCTTCCGTACCAAAACTATCCCTATTTTAGTATTTTACTACCATCCTAGTTGCTTCTTCTTCACCATCTCTAACACTATACTATCGGACTGTGAACTAGTTCTGCACTTAGCCATTGAAAGTCAAGATAAAGATTAAGATAAAGTTGATGATAAAAATTAATTTGGAGGGGATGAGATTTAATTTTTTTAATTCAACATAAGTCCGATATAATATCCGCACTCACAATCGGAGCTAAACCTTACACCACGTCTAAGCACAAGTATTTTGATGCTCAAGCAAAGTATGACATCATAGTACATGACCATATTGACTTGTATAGTCTTTAGAACCCCACCCCACCCCACAGTATGAGGAGATTTGTCTTAGCACGAGACCTTGGTAGACTTCTCACACATAAAGCAAAGAATCACAAAGTCTACGCACAAGTCATGCATGCTATGACACCCCCCCCCCCCACCCCACCCCACCCCACCCTCACCCCACAATCCACATCATAATCATCTGATGTTAGGCATTGTTTGGGGCCCAATTCAATTACTTAGCCACCACTGATAAGCAATAAGCAAACTCCTATGAACCTTCTTCTGCACAACAGGAAGCTCACCAAGAAAATACTCCACACTCCCTCTTATCAAACTTAAATACAAACCACCACTCACCCTATCATCAAACTTGTACACAAACCAATGCAAACTCTGTTGCAGACCATGGCTGATAATTACTATCCCAATACAATGGCGACTTTCGGGTCGCAAGACTCGTCCCCGAGCACATACAGTCATGACATGAACTTTGAAGTTTCTGATTTCTTCGAGTTAAACGACTGGATTGATCAGGATGATCCTCCGCCATATTCTTCGTTCCCTGCATGTTACAACAATCCACAGAATCTAAGTTATACAGTTAATGAAGGAGTCGTTAATTCGAACAGAATGGGCAGCATGAGCTTTCAGGAAGAGAATATGAATAGTAAGCTAGTTATTGTAACTAAGTTTGAGCTTTCGAAATGTTATTATTGATTTAGTATTAGCATATAGTTGTAACTTGTAATCGCATAGAGACGATAAAGCGTAATATAATGGCTAATATTGTGTTGTGTTTGTTAACAGGAGACAGTAGGACTAGTGGCAAGGAGAAGAAAGCAATAAGAGAGAAGGTTGCTTTCAAGACAAAGTCAGAGGTTGAGATACTTGATGATGGCTTCAAGTGGAGGAAGTATGGGAAAAAGATGGTGAAAAATAGCCCAAATCCAAGGTATTATGCATTTAAATTTGAAGGAACTATGCATGGCATAAAAAGAGTTGCACTTGGAAAACAAACAACTAAGCCACTTCTGCAAATTTAATTCCATAGCGACCGCTAACGTCAATTCCATATAGTTCCTTAAGATACTCATCAATTCCATATAGACTAACGTCAACCTGTTATGTTTTAACTGTAATGCAACAAAATTTACACTGATAACTCTATCTTGTATCAACAGGAATTACTACAGGTGTTCAGCCGAGGGATGCCCCGTGAAGAAGAGAGTTGAGAGAGACAACGATGATGCTCGATACGTGGTAACGACCTATGAAGGCGTGCACAATCACCAAAGTCCTATGCTCTAATGTCAGTCCAGGAAATATCATAAAATACCATCTCTGTTTATCATGAAATGATATTCTTACAGTAACTAGTGAGTAGAGTCCTGAGTCCTATTCACCTCTAGGACTTGACCAGGATTCTCGAGAGTACATGTAAGAGTAGAAGAATTCCAGAGCTTATGATGTCTTGTTCAGGTTATTAGATTGAGCAAACAGGATATTTTGTTCATGTATAATAGCATATTGAATTTCAGCAATGTATGAAAACCTTGAGAGCAGATGACTCTAAGGCTTGATCTAATTATAAAAGCTTTCTCTATTGCTTGAATGAATATGGAAACTCTCCTTGACAGTTGAGAAAACATTACAAAAAAGTTCTCTTGGGGTTTGTATAATTACAGACACACCCGTAAAGTTTGAAAAACATTACAGTCGGCCTACTTTATTCATTGTTTTTCAGAGTTTCAGGGGTGTCTATAATTATTCAAATCCCAAGGGAGGTTTCTGTAATTGGATTATTATGTGATTATCCATGTAGCAAAAGATAAAGTGCTTCTCAGACAAATTTCTGATGGGAAGTATCATGGACTTTAACACCATCCAAATTGTTAACAGTCAACAATATCTTAGAACTGACAAACAAGGCAAATTTTGAATATCAGTTAGCTACAATCATGTGATCATGAAGTTCAACTACCTTTCATCTTCAGTGCTTATTTAGAACCACCTTCTCTATATGTGATGATACTTTCCAACATAATCTAAAAAAAGATAAACTAAAATGTAAAGGTAAAGAATATAGAAAAAGATTCTACTTTAACTTGCCTGAGAATCTCAATTTTGACAGCACCAAGAAGGAACAGTGTGAAATCAATGAAGAAACACAAGAATTAATCTACAATCAATTTTGGGACCACTGGAGCAATATTAGATAAGGAAACAACATCTTATGATGATCCATATGTATGGTCTAGTTTGCCTATGTCTCAAATAAATACATTAATAAATGAAAAGGGAAATGTACAAGGATGACATTTATAACTTCAATTTGTAATGTAATATTCTGTAAACGGTTGAATTTCAAAATATACATTTCTGTGGTTTCTATCGGAAACTGAAATGTCGGCTGCATGAAATCCGAGTTCGTAAAAGAATGATGGTATTGAAACTTATCTATGTTAAATAACAACAGTTTAATGGATTCACACTCTACAGAAAGATCTATATCCTATACAGAGATCTGTTCGGCCAATCTGTGCAACTTAAGCTGAAAAGCATAGTTTAGGCAATTTGGGAATGCCATGCTATGTTGGAAAAGGTAACTCCAACAAGGTCAGCTATAACTTCGATTCTACTTATCTGGGTAACCCGAAGACTCATTAGGAAAAATAATATCAGGATTTCTTATGTGAACGTTAAGTCCAACTGACTCATCCCATGCAGTTGCTTCACACCGAGTAGGGAAAGATATACTCCACAAGACATCTGCCTTCTTAATTCTTGGAGACGAGTTCATAATCGCATTTGAGTTGGATATATTATGTTTCTTGGTACTAGCCATGCCACTAGAAAGCAACCATCGGAGTCCAGATTGGTGTTGTCTGCTTGTACCCCAAAGCTGTTGATTACCAAGAAAACCCGCAAGATGAACTTCCAAGATCTTAAATTGATGAAAAGAGCTATTGCCTGGCATAGTTTGGTTTTGCACAAAGCCAGTATCTTTTTGATCATCCAGATTATCCGCTTCTACATTACGTACCTTCTCAACTTGAATCAGAGCAAGCATCGAGGATCCCACAGTTTCGTAATCACGCAAGGGATTTCTAAGCTGCACGTGCATAGCCGTTGTAAAGTTGTTGCTGAAAACATTAGCTGTCTGATTTTCCTTGATTAGTTGTCCACTGCTCATGGCACAATGGGCTGCAAAAACATTCAAGAAATTTTCATCATTTTTGTCTTCGCCATCAAAATCTCCAGAATCTAGCCTCAGCCATTCCTCCAATGACATGAAATTTTTAACTAATTCATCAACGTCTTGAACCCGTTTTCCAGTTCCATCAACACCAAAGTTTTCAGAAGAATTGGTACTTTTGACCATAGAAGCTGACTTGGCAGGAATCGGGATCCTAATGTGCGAAGGTGCTTCTTGACCTGCCATGCCAGTCTGAATCTTTAGCCCCTCAGTCAAAAGTCCCTCAATACTTGTCATTGCCGATTGAACAAGATTTTCATACGAGACATACTCAGACGACTCTATATCAGCTGTTTCTTTCTCAGATAACGCCTCAAACCCAACCTTGCATTCATTCTGCAACTTCCATCTATGCGTTACACAAAAGCAAATAAGAGAAAAACACAAGTCAGAATCAAGACTTAGACGTGAACCTGTTTGGAAATATTTTTTCTAAGTACCATTATAATGAACTGACATACCTCTTTGACCTGGACTCAGCTTCTAACAACACTTGCTTTAATGTCTTCCTGGTGATATCTTCCAAAGGCATCAATCTTATTGCCTGAGTGGACAGCTTTTCAACTCCTCCAGTCGCCCAACGCTGTAGTATATCCATGGCTCTAAAACCCATTGCTTGAGGTAATACAACTGGAGCAGAGACTTGCGCGATTAATCTGGCACCATCGTTCGCTTTCACAAAAAGCAACGGATTCATTGACCGCAAGAAACCACCATCCTTCGTCTGAATAATTGGACCTAGGCCTTCTCCAAGATTAGGTAACTTTAAAGGTTCTTCCTCAGGAAAATATACTGGACTTCCAAATCCGCCGGAGTTATCACATGCAGAAGATTGGAAAGCATTTTCTTCCAGACCCCATTCATGCATTAAAGATCGGGTTTCCAAGTTTTCAAACACTTTAGTATTTCTTTTACTCCTGACTGACCGGGTTAAGCTACCGTTATCCGTTTCAACAGCTTGAAGAGCTAAAGATACCTCAGAGTCATCAGCATCAAAAATGTGGTTTCTCCAAGCTATCTCCTCTTCAAACAGCCTCAAAAGGGTATCTCCGGGGGAGTCAGTGCCATTTTCAGAAATTTTGCTAGCTGGAGCCTGCTCAATGCTCAGCATTTTGAGGAAATCGTTTTCCACAGATTCTGCAACATCGTCCAAGCTAAGTGACTTTTCCGACTTACTTTCATAGAAGCTAGACTTGGTTGCGGGGTAATTTTCTTGCTTGTGATACTTGCTTATATATGCCAACGAGTCCAACTCTACTGATCCGGGTGTCAGCATCTCATAGGACTCTGAATCAGGTTCTTGAAAAGTTGGCTCTTTAACAGAATTGCTATCACGTTTGTCGTCTGTTGCACTTTCATTCTTTTCATGCCCGCTTTTGTGAAGTTCTATATTTGGTTCAGTACCCACATCAAAAGCTGGCTCGTCTTCCTTGAAAATCTCTTCAACATCAATGGTTTCGATTAGAGAACTATCAAACCTTTGACTATCACGCTTCCCTCTCCTAAATGATTCTTTCATGGATAATTCTACACCCTGCTCACCAACATTTAACCCCAAATTACCAGCATAATCAGGGGAGAGGTCAGACTTGAGCGTCATTGAGTTTAAGGGGTCATGAAAGAAATCAGATTCTATGTCACTTCTCGTCTTTTCCTCATTTCGGGACAACAACGTAATTGACTGCGAAAGCTCCGGTTCTCTGGTAGTAGAAGTTTCATCAAGAGAATTTATGGCTGCAAACTGGGACTGATGCGACTCTTGTGCTAGATTTGACGCAACAGTATCAAGATTGCGTCTATCATGGCTGGTCCTACTAATCCTACCAAGATCATTAAAGCGAGTTTCCTTGAATGGTCCATTTACCCTAACAACATCAGGAACTTTTACAAAATAACCTGGCTCAAACGAATTACTGTCCGATATGGAAAACGTGAAACTAACATGCAACATCGCACCTTTAGCAGTGCCTGTGAGCTTAAAACTAGTAGTCCACTTATGTGCGCTTCTATTCTCCCTCTCTAACTCCTCCAAAGTAAGTGGAAGCAGCCTTGTTAGATCAATCCAGTGTTCCCCTATTTCGACTTCCGGTGACTCAATCACAGAGGTTTGAAGCAAGAAGAGCTTGGACTCGTACTTCATTGAACTCCGTGTCCCAGTTCTACTGGCATATACAGTACACCGGTGCATGAGAGTCTCTTCGAACTCGGACATTCCCGCACAAACTGGAGCAGGGCGTGTTCTTATCATAACACCCTTTCTCTTCCATGTAAGACATAAATTAAGGTTGTTAAAATTTGAAGGGAGTCCTTCAACAGCATGAACATGCAGAAAGAAAAAACAGTTGAACCGCTGATTACGGATGCGGGACAAAGCCCTCAACAGTTTCCATTTCCAAATTGATGACTTTTTGTGCTTACGTGGCGAATCTTCATTAAGGAACTTAGAATCGGATTGCGAAATGGAAGTTCTAGCAGCCACGTTTGATCGGTGATCAGAAGGTAAATTAAATGCTTTTGGCGGATTGCGGCGCAAAAAGAGAGCTTTGCTAATTTCTTCAACATCACGCAAGAAACGTCCACTGCTAAAATCCTCGTCGCCCCCCATCATGCTATTGACTTTGCTTGACATCCTTTTCTCCCCCAAACTAAAATCTTTAAGAACATAATCAACCCTCCTGTCATAAATTTGAATTACTTGCCATATGTTTCCAATGAATAAAATGGAGAAAAAAACAATGCTTCGAAGAAAAAGGAACTTTTTTTTTTTTTTTGGCTACAACTTGAAGTGGTTTATTTCTATTCATGGTAACTTAGCTTCCCTAATTCATCAATATTCAAATCATCAAATGGTTAAACTTTTCCAAAGAAACCAACATTAAGTTTTATTCCTCCATTTTCATCTACTTAGATTATCCAATTAATGAAACAAACTGTTTAAATCATAAAAATATAACCTATATCCACAAAAAGTTTCAATTCACAGCCAAGATCATAACATGCACGAAACACACTTCATTACAGCTACAATCACTCACAACAACTGATAAAATGAAACTCAATCAATCAAGCAAAACTCAAATCAAGTATACTCTTTCTAAATTCGATAAAGAAACTCAAGTTGCAATAACACATTCATCATAAACAGTAACAATCAGATAAATCATGCAAAATTGAAAAGAACAAAAAAAAGCTTTCTTTGTAACTTACAGAAACTCAATCCACAAAATGATGAAGCCCAACACCAAAAAAATCTCTGCTTTTGACTCTTCCTTTTATTTGAATTTTGTGTTGGAGTTGTTGAAAAAATTTAATGGCGCTGATTTGTAGGTTGGCTGATAAGATTTTCGGGTTTGTGTTATTAAACACGGATGAGCAAAATGTTTAATGTTGTAATGGAAATATTTAAGTATTATTTTTGGTACTTAATGGAAGTGACAATAAAGAGATGCGGAGTTGTTTAATTTTTGTCTTAAGTGGTAAGAGGTGGGGCCAGTTTGACTGTGGTTTTGATTGGATCGACTAAAATATATGCTAGTGTAATAAAAATATTGTTATAAATTTATGTTGTAGATCTGTTGTCACTAGGCATGCTTTTTGTTGACTAATTATATTTATTTTCATTATTAGAAATTTAGAATATATGATAGAACGCGTGAAGTATATTTATATAAATATAAGCAAATTAGCCAGAATGTAAAGCATTAACAATATAGACTCTTTTTTGTACAATTAGTTTAATTGATGAAACGTTTTGTGACAGCCCATCTCCATAAATGAATTGTTTTTAAATAAGATGATAGAAGTTTGGATAATATTCATATGATTATGTTTATACCGAAAACTAATATTCATATGATTATGTTTATACCGTTTTCGGAATTTCTATGTTTTCTTAAATGAAACAATGTTGGTTATATGGTATGTATGTGCTTAAATGGCCTTTTGACTTGGTTGGAATATTTGTAATTTCATATATATTTATAGAGATCGTAGAAACATTTTTTTGAAAATGTTGTTCAAATATACAGAGTAAAAAAAAATGTCTCTTCCTTCTGATAATAACATATTAATTTGCATTTAAAGTCGTTCCCCAAACGAGCAGTTTACATTATGAATTTGTAAGTTGTAACTCCAAATCAGTATCTACTAAGACATAGAATTTAATGCAATTTACTTGAATGATGAATCAACCATAAATTTCAATTAATGCCTAAACTATACCAGCCCATAGAATTAAAATCATGGATTTATTACATTCGGAGCTTAAGCCAACAAATTTATTATTTCTTTTTGCTCAGGAAAAACTCAATTACTTCTAATTAAATTTTGAGCATACTTTAATTCCGCAACGGACGTCATAGCTCTCGTTTGTCATATATGCGACATATTTTAGACATGACCACGACCTCTTTTGTTTTATTTTATTTTTATCTTTGCATAGTATCTCATTCCTTTATCCCACAAAAACTGTTATTCTAAGTTACTTAAAACGACTTTAATCTCGATAATAAGAAAGTATTTATTAATCCAATACACAGAAGTTTAGTGCCGTAACAAAACTAATTTATTTTGTACATCACATAAACGGTAGCAATATGATTTTGGTTTACTATGTGTCGTAAATTAAGGCAGCCACAATTAAATAATTACTACTATTCCACTTAAACCGAATGCAACAAATCACCCCCCCTACAAACAAATAAAGCATATTTGCTAACAACTCTACTAAAAAAATGATTATTTTAACGAAGAACACACAGTAACAAAACAAGCCACGTTAGTGAACGTGACAACTCAAATTTTAGATAATATATAAAAAGCCACTCACTCACTCACTCAGAACATTATCACTTCCACTCACAATAATTGAATTGAAGCAGCAATGGCGGCTATCAACGGCAACAATGGCGGCATTGTGGACACAATCGTGCAGGTTCCGTACGATGCTACCGTGCGCCTGATGCTCTCGTCGCTCGAGCGCAACTTGCTTCCGGACGCCGTCGTCCGCCGCCTCACGCGCCTCCTGCTCGCGAGCCGCCTCCGCTCCGGCTACAAATCCTCCGCCGAGGCGCAATTGTCCGACCTAATTCAGTTCGCGCACTGTTAGTCGCTGCAATTTTGTATATTCTGTTGTTGTTGTTGTTTATTTATCTGAAATTCTAAAACCGATGCCGTTGTTGGAGTAGATTATGATTGAAGATATCGCGTATGTTGACGATTGTAGAAAAAAAACTAGTTTAATTCACTCTAGAACTGTTTTTGTTGAGTAAATCCGAGAATTAGGGTTACGTATTTGCTAGAGGTTAGGCAGATGTAGAATTTGATTAAATTGGATAGATTATGCGAATTGTATATGAAGTGGCTGTGAATGGATACAAGTACTAATGGCTGTGTATTTGTAGCTTTGAAAGAAATGCCAATAGCAATCCAGACGGAACAGCCAAAGTCTCAGCATTACGAGGTTCCGACGTCTTTCTTCAAGCTTGTCCTCGGAAAGCATCTTAAATACAGGCAATTTTTTTTCGCCACTAGAAATCGATTGTTAGTGTTTCTCTTGTGGTTATTCTAGAAGATTGAGGGCTGGGGGTATAATCTAGCTATTTTGTGTCACTTTAGCGCATCAATGATTAGCTCTTCTGTGAGTTGATCTGGTTTGTTGGTGGTACTATGCAGTTGCTGCTACTTTGAAGACAAGTCGAGTACTTTAGAGGATGCCGAGAAGGCAATGCTAGAGTTATATTGTGAGAGGTCGCAGATAAAGGATGGTCATTCTGTTCTCGATGTTGGTTGCGGCTGGGGATCTCTTTCCGTTTACATCGCACAAAAGTATCCCAAGTGCCAAGTTACAGGGATTTGCAATTCAATTACCCAGAAAGCACATATTGAGGACCAATGCCGGTACTTTACATGATCATTTTAGTTACTGTGTTGAAGCAGGAAAAATTGGAAATCGAATTACTTCAGTGCATATAGTACCGCTATACAAATTTTCGCAAGCATTCTTAGTGATGTAGTCGTATGTCTTTTAAACATTTATCTGCAAAAGTGGAGAGAAACCGCGTTGAAGGAATTAGGTTGCATCTGTATTTCCTCAAAATAATATAGGAAATTTCTTCTAGTTGTTTTGCTTATAAGGTTGCAGTGATATAATTTCTGTTTTTCAACATGTGTATTTGATTTTGAAAACAATACCTTGTTGCTTCGTTCATACGATTCGCCACAATCAAAATCCAAAAAAACCGGTGACCAAAATTACCCTAACTCACAGGAACCTACAGCTGAACAATGTGGAGATCATTGTTGCAGATATCAGCACATTTGATATGGAAGCTTCCTATGACAGAATATTTTCCATTGAAATGTTTGAGGTACTGACTTCTCACCTGTTTCCAGTATAGAGCGTTGAGGTATAGTCTTAATATTCATGGCTAATCGATTTTCTTTGCCCATTCAAACAGCATATGAAAAACTATCAGGATCTACTTAAGAAGATGTCCAAGTGGATGAATTCAGAAAGTCTTCTATTCGTCCATCATTTTTGCCATAAAACTTTTGCATATCATTTTGAGGTAATCATGAGCTATTGTTGCTTTTTGGTTTCATTTTATAACTCGAAGACACCCACATAACAAATTTTATTGCTATTCATCTTCTTTTTTCTTTCTCTCTCTTTTGTTTTTTGCAGGATGTCAATGAGGATGATTGGATCACTAGATACTTCTTTACTGGTGGTACAATGCCTGCGGCCAACCTACTGCTTTATTTTCAGGTGAGCTACGCATTTATATTTCAGAGCATCTTGCTTCATTATATTTGGACTTGATTCATTATATTGTAGCACAGTACTCTCATATTCCTCCATTCTTTATGCCATTGTCTATCCCAGTGGCTCATTACATCTCAATTATTGTTGCTTAACATCATTGAGGCATCTTTCGATGTCACAATCATATGAATATATTTGTATACCACAATTGTACCTGCCTATTGAAACTACATATGAATCAATTGGAGAAATTAAATAAAGAAAATTCATAATTCATATTTGTAAATAACTGCTCACTGCATAACTAAAGTATAACATCAATGTGGGGCAGAGTAATGGGGGCATTTGTAAATAATGCTCACTAAATATTTAATATGTGCTGCAGAGTGCTGGACATGTTGAGACGCACATGTTACAAAAAATATTATTTGATAAAGCTTTGCTATATATTCATGCAATGTACAGAACTTGTTGATCTGAAGCTCGAAGCTGAGTCTAAGTTTCATACTCTGGCTTCTTCTGATGTTATTCGTGCAGGATGATGTGTCTATTGTTGATCACTGGCTTGTGAATGGCAAGCATTACGCACAGACAAGGTAAGGGCGTGGAATAATTTTATCCTTGCCAACCATTTTCGTCGAAATTAGAAAACGAGAAGCAGCATTGACTGATTGATATTTTGTCGGGCCAATCTCTTTGCACGTGACTTCAGTCGCGAAGAAGTCTAACCACAAAAAATGTGTTCTTGTAGTGAGGAATGGCTGAAGCTAATGGATCAGAACTTGGTATCTATAAAGCCAATAATGGAATCTACTTATGGCAAAGATTCAGCTGTCAAATGGACCGTCTACTGGAGAACATTTTTCATTGCAGTTGCGGAATTATTTGGCTACAATAATGGAGAAGAATGGATGGTTGCACATTTCCTTTTCAAGAAGAAATAAAAGCTTATGGTGATGATCTACAAATGGCAAAAACTTGCAATAAATTTTAGAAACGAATTGGCCCTTATTTACCTCAACTTGTTATCCTAGCTTGTGACTGAAACATCTTTAGATTTGACTAGGTCCTCCAAATCTAAGCCTGAGCTTGCTTCAGTAACATGAGCATGTAATGAAATGGAGTTCTTGCTTTTATAAGCTAGAATCAATTGTATGGAAGAGTTTTTGTCTTTTTAAGCCTGGAAAGTAGTGGCACAAACAATTGATCAAATATGCCCATTTAGCACAATTATGATTGGATTATTTTTCTTAAACTGGGACTATCAATGAAATTCATAGGTTTGTTACCTATATGAGTCTAATGAGTTCCAGGATTTTGTACCTTTAGGACTCCAGAAGTATTCGCTTGAATAAGTCGAAATTTTGTACCTATATCGGAAAAAACTAGTACCAACATTCGAGCGTGTATTTTTTAGCAAAAAAAGAAAAGACGGGTGTAGACAAAATTATATCTAAAATTACAGATAACTTCTGACGTATTGCATTAGTGATACAGTTAAGGAACAAATTACATAAAATTAAATATAAGTTGAATATTATCACGAAGCCTGCTACACGATCAAAATCTCTGAGTAAGGGATTATTACAATAAACCTCCTAGACATACATAACATGAAAAATAATTAATGTAAAAAATTGGCAAAAAACGCTACATATTACATAAACAAACCAAACCTTTGAAATAAAAATAAGTCTTGGTAGGTGGGGGGGGGGGGGGGGTGGTCGTAGTATATTTTTTTGGTGTATTTCATTTTCTTATGGTGGGACCTTTGTATTTCCTTCTTTATTCAAATTATTGTAGGAGTTTTGTGTTACATTTTGCAATAATTGTGTTTTCGTGATGAATTACAATTTTTTGTAATAAATTAAAATAAACTAATTTTAGAAATCATACGTGGAAATGGAATGCCCAAAAATTGAGTCGAAGTAAGGTGCTAGTTGATTTTTATTCTAATTTACTATAGGGTAGCATGTTGGACCTAATATGAACTAAAAGCCTGGGAAATTAAATATTTTAAAAATAAACTATTACTAAGGTACTTGATTTTGAAAATAAGGAACAAGTAGTTTAAACATTTAATTTTGAGGTCAAGACTGAATGGTTCTTTCAAAAAAAGTTTGAAGGTTAGTTAGTTAGTGGTTGAATGAGTAGGGTGGCTAAGGCATTCCCGTGGGTAAGAAAGTATGCCGCAATTGAGTAGAAGTGTTTCTCAAAAGAACGGACGCCACAAATCCACACTAAATTGTTACACTCTAGCAAGTAAATTACTTATCAAATTGGGTACTGGTCAAATGTTTGCGTCACGGCTATAGCTTTAGGAATTTTATAGAAAGAAGAAAAGTTTACTTCATTAATGTAAATACTTAATTAATCTTCTAAACTATTTTTTAAAAATACTTACAAATACCTCCAACTTTTAATCAAAAACAACTTTAAATAACTTGAAGCGAAAGTGACGAAGAAGTCGTTCACCCTTAATATCAAGATTGGCAACTCTATTCCTTAATTACAATGTTCTTAAAATTACTATTATGAGAAACTAAGACAACAACAATTTCTATTGGTAAAAACGTATTTTTTGTGAATAAAGGTGTTGCAAATAAATAAGTTTATTATTCAAATTATTATCGAATGTATCTCCAACAATAAATAAATAACTCTTATGTTTATGAATAGTTTCAAAAATTATAAAAAAACTTATAATATTTAGTTGAGTAAACAAAGTTCGATACAAAGTTTCCTAAATAAAAATTGCTAATTATTGGTATAGTCAGTTTGTAATATAATGACAGGGTTATTTTCCTAATTTGTAAACTAGATGAGGAGGTTAGGTAATAAAAATAAATGCACAGAGGTTTTTTGCTAATTAAAAATTATAGTTTCATACTCCAAAACTACATATACATCGCGCTTATAGTTTCATACTCCAAAACTAAAGCAATGGCTGCTCATAACGACCGTGCTGGAATTTTGAGTTCCATTGTGCGACTGATACTCTCTTTGCTTGAACGCGATTTACTGCCCGATGCCATCGTGCGTCGCCTCACTCGCCTCCTGCTCGCTCGTCGCCTCCTCTCAGGCTACAGATCCTCAGCCGAAGTACAAGTATCCGACCTCCTCCAATTCGTGCACGGTTAGTTGCTTCTATTTTCAGAAATTGCTATGGTTTGATTTAGTATGTGATTAATTTGTTTATTAACTATAAGAATAATAAGTAGCTTAACTTAGAGCTTTGTGTAGGTTTGAGAGAAATGCCAATAGCGATCAAGACAGTTGAGACAAAGTCTCAACATTACGAACTTCCAACATATTTCTTCAAGCTTGTACTTGGAAAGCATCTTAAGTACAGGCAATATTTTCTGCAAACGCCAATTTGAATGTTAGCATAACGGCTTCATCGTGCACATATACGCATATCCTAAAGTTTTGTATTTTGATTTAGAGACTTTGCAGCCAATATTTAAAAAATAATAATAAACAATGTTTCCCTAGTTTTGTACTTCTTTACGGGTTGAAGTAAAACAATTATACCACAAGCATGCATTAAAGTTTTGATCTCAATTAGGGTAAGTTTTCCGCTAGTTAAATATCATTTTTATTGGAATTTTTTGAGATGTTCCGAAAAAACCAGGAGCAGTGTTGCAAAGACCTTATAAAATAAAACGTAAAATTTACATATATAGTTATTGCAGAAACATTTAGAAATCTTGATGCACGACCACAAGTGCACTGCAACCCCGCCAGTCTCTTTAAAGAAGAAAATTAACAGTTATATTTTTCAAAAGAATTATGACAAATTATCCATCATGTCATGTTTATTTAGTTCATGAATGAGCTATTTTGGAATAACAAAGGGTCAAAAGTATGAAAAAATTTAGAAGGTAAGAATTCTATTTAACTTTTTTTTTAAAACAGAAATACGCCTAATAAATAAAGTAGAAGTACTATAATTTGCTACAAACTTTTTTGAATTCAATACAACTATTCAAGTGACGAGGTAAATTGCATTGTGCAGTTGCTGCTTATTTCGGGAGAAGTCAACTACTTTAGAAGATGCTGAGCAGGAAATGCTAGAGTTATATTATGAAAGGACTAAAATGAAAGATGGCCATTCTGTTCTTGATATTGGTTGCGGCTGGGGGTCTCTTTCTCTTTACACGGCCCAAAAGTACCCAAATTCACAAGTTACAGGGATTTGCAATTCAGTCACTCAGAAAGCATATATTGACGAGCAATGCCGGTACATTACATGATTGGCATTTTTGGTCCGTATTTTGTGCAACAAAACATAGTATTGCGTACGTAATTGCTTCGATTGATCTAAATGCAAAAACCACCTTCATATTGTTCTTTTTTTACTTGACAAAAACTTATTTGTGTTAAGCCGTTAAGGATCAATGGAAATTGTTCATGATATATATATATGTATACGGCACATTGCGATTTTAGTTCTTTTAACTTTAAGATGACCACAAAAATAGCCCTTAAATTTTGCAAATTTAGTATTGTTATCTTTATAGTTTTGGAAGAAGAACCATGGGAGTGATTTTTCTTTTCGTGCTAAAACAGATCTTCTGAGCCGCTTTTTGTGCCACTCTAGCTATATGCCAAATTCTCCATATATTAAGATTAATGACATGTTAAATGGTACACGGATCAGTGGCACATGCCGAGGATTATCTTCTGAATTAATTCGATTGAAATTCTTACACTAGTGACAGAAACCATTTTGCGTCACAGGGACCTTCAACTGCAAAATGTGGTGATCATTGTTGCAGATATCAGCACATTTGATATGGAAGCTTGTTATGACAGAATATTTTCCATCGGAATGTTTGAGGTAATGGCTCATCGCCTTTTCTTATTAAGTTTAAGACAAATTTATTTAACAAATGGTACATTGATTTTCTTTTCCCATTCAAAACAGCATATGAAAAACTACCAGGATCTTCTTAATAAGATATCTCGGTGGCTGACATCAAATGGTCTTCTATTTGTCCAGCACTTTTGCCACAAAACTTTTGCATATCACTTTGAGGTAATCATGACCTATTGTTGTTTTTTCCGTTTCCTTTTAAATTAAATATTTCTTTCAAGATATAATTCGGTCCGCTAAATATTAGAAATATATTTCATATAAGGTTTTGAGAATTTCATTACTTTTAAATTAAATATTATTTTCAAGATATAATTCAGTCTGCTAGATATTTGAAATATATTTCATAAGGTTTTTGAAAATTTAATTACGCATGTTTCTAAAGTACTTACGAAAATATTTGTTGATGAAAAAGTATGTTTTAGTTAACGTTACCGTTGTGTTACGTACAAACAGAAGCACGTCAATATTTTCAATAATGATCCACAACATATGTTTCTGCGTCATGACTAATCAATCTAACTATTTGATTTGATTGCTTTTCGTCAACATGCTTAGTGACCAAATATATAATTAATTTCACATATCTATCTGCTATGCAGGACGTGAATGAGGATGATTGGATAACTAGATACTTCTTTACTGGAGGAACAATGCCTGCGGCTAACCTACTCCTTTATTTTCAGGTGAATGGCACTATAAGTGGACACAACATTAGTATTCAACATTTGTGCTGCAAAATATAAATGGACTTTGTAGGGGGCACACATATGTTATATGCACCTTTGATAGTATTATTTGAGAATTTAAATTATATATACATTCTCATACATTAATTAGAAAAGCATGATTTGAAGCTCAAAGCTGTGCCTGAATTTCATACTCTCTGGCTTCACAGGACGAGGTGTCTATCGTTAATCAGTGGCTTGTGAACGGCAAGCATTACGCACGGACAAGGTACGAGCGTGGAATGTTTTTATCATACCATATTCATGAAATCAGAAAACAAAAAAAAGCTTCCTAGATAAGTTGGAACTTGGGTGTGACTTGAGTAGTCTAGAAGAAATGTATAATCCAATCACGAAAAACGTGTTCTTGTAGCGAGGAATGGCTGAAGCGAATGGATCAGAACTTGGTAGCTATAAAGCCGATAATGGAATCTACTTATGGCAAAGATTCAGCTGTGAAATGGACCGTCTACTGGAGAACATTTTTCATTGCAGTTGCAGAATTATTTGGCTACAACAATGGAGAAGAATGGATGGTTGCACATTTCCTTTTCAAGAAGAAATAAAAGCTTGTGGTGATTAATTGATTACAAATGGTGCAAATTTGCAATGAAATTAGAAAATAATCACTCTCTTTCATTGAAACATCAACTTGTTATTGTAGCTTGTGACTGAAACATCTCTAGATTTGACGAGGTCGTCCGGATATAATCTTAAGCTCGGTTAAGTAACATGAGCATGTAATGAAATTGGAGTTCTTGCTTCTTAATTATTTTATAAGCTAGAATCAATTGTATGGAAGAGTTTTGGCTTTTTTAAATATGGATAGTAGTGGAACAAACAATTGGTAAATGTGCCCGTTTAGCACAATTTTTATTGGAATTGTTTTTACTTAAACTGAGACTATTGAAGAAATTCGTAGATTTTTACCCATGTTAGTCTAATAATTAAGCTAGTGGAATTTTTACAGGAGTCCAGACGTATTCTCTTGAATAATTTGACTTTTGTACCTATATCGAAGGAAACTATTATAAAAGGTTTTTTTTTTAATAAACTGGTTGGATAACATGCAATATTGCTATTAGAAATTAGAAGGTGTAACCACTGTATAATGTATACTAACGTGGCGTAGCAATGATTAAGATTGCAAATATTATATAATAATGTGGTGTATCAATACTTTTGATTATAGATATTTTTTAAATTATATAGGACATGGACTTTCCAATGTTCGTTCTAACTATTCACACGCATTAATAACTTAATTGCACCATTCATTTTTCAGTCTTGCACATAATAATTACTCTTCATAAAGACCTATCATTTTCAGGTATTTAGTTCTTTTTCATTCTTTCATTGTTTCCAATGTCCATTTGACACTAAAACCTATGATCAGTATAGCTTCTCCAATTGTTAGTACAATCCTCCTCCTCGAACATCGAAAATTACAGTTTTCGATGAAACAATAAACTTTCTGAAACTAAAATACATACAACTTTAGCTTTTACTAAAAATCAATTAAAATTCAATTTTTCCTATATTAGTCTCTTCCAAAAAAGAAAAAAAAAAAGGAATTCCCATCATCGGCCAAAACTTCCTTTTCAGTTTTATCATTTACTCCAAATTCCGTTTTAAGTTTTGTTATTTACTTACTTCACAATCTAAAACGTGTCACTCCAGCAACCTTCACACGTGCGAAACAAAATATAAAAAAAATCCCACACGAGCGAGTATCAAGGCCGCGCCTATATATATATATATATATATATATATATATATATATATATATCCCCATAAATATTTATCAGATTCAGATTAACAACAAAATCCTCAATGGCGGAGAAAAACCAAAAGCTCTCTCAGTTCAGAGGCCAGCCGAGGCTCCCAAAATTCGCAATCCCTAAGAGATACGATCTCAAATTGAAACCGGACCTATCGGCGTGCAAATTCGCCGGCGACGTACGGATCTCCGTCGACGTTGTATCGGAGACTAAGTACCTAGTCCTCAACGCGTCTGAACTGTCAGTGAACCCTAATTCCGTCACGTTTACGTCTAATGCGAAGGTACTCTCTTTTTTACACCGTTTCAGTGTTTTTGTTATTCGAGTAATGTGGTTATGTGGTTGTGGTTTTGATTTTTGATTTTGTTCTGTTGTTTATGCGTGGAAGAAGAAATGTTGTGAGATTGAGTGACGTTTATTGTGAGATGAGATTGCGGTGACGTTAAGTTTGAACCTAGGGTTTAGTGATGTTGAGTAATTTTAATCAGTTGATATGTCTTGTTAATTGTGAAACTGTATCTAGACGTTTCAATGACATTGAGATTTTTTTTTTCCGAATAGTTGATGTAATGATATTTAGTGAAGTTTCTTTTGAGATAAGATTGCAGTGACACTAATTTAATCAGTTGATAAATCGTGTTAATGTGAAACTGGATAGTTGAAATTGTTGGGATCTATCCCACATTGCTTGGGAATGAACTTGGGCTTCTGTTTATAAAGGATTTCCCCCTCTCCCTCTAATAAGGCCTTTTAGGGGAAATATGAGGGGGCCCTAATTTCTACAGAAATTGTATCTGGACGTTTCAATAGCAGTGAGATGTTTCGAGAATTGATGTGATGACCCTAGTTGGAAATTTCAGAAAGAAACTCAGCCGGTGTGACTTCCATGGATCAGAATTTTATTATTATAATTATTTTTTGGAAAATACCGATATGCTTGTGTTTTGGACTTTTTTTGCTATGATACGTAAAACGTAGTTTTCAAGTTCGACGCAACATTATTTTCCTGATACATGCCAATCTTTAAATACACCATAAATCTCATATAATGTGCCAACAGTGATAGGAAATTGAGTCTCAACTGAAATTGGAAGGAAAAGGAAAAGGAAAAGCATATTAGCTAACTGGCTAAGAAGTTTATTGTAAAATTCCACCAACAATTAGCAAGCTAAAATTTATCAACTCTTGCTGCAATTATATGTGTCATTCCTGGAAAATTCTGTACCATTATGCATTCTGTTTCACCAGTAGGGCCACATATGCCAGCTGACCTATCTCAATCTGAAAAGATGTGTTTTCTTTCTAAAGGAATTAGAGAAATAAATGTGTCCTAAACACACTATCTCCATAAGATTTTATGTTTCTTAAAGTTTCTGGGACGTTACGATTGGATATATTAAACTAGCCAGAAGATTCATATATCCAGAGATTTCAAGAGCTGAATATTTATGCTAGCAAAAAAAATACAGAGTATCAAGATTATAAGAACTGAATATATTTGAGTTGTCAGAAGATTTCATGATATCAAGATTCTCGAGAATTCTTTATATGAAACTAGCTAAAGAATTTGACAGTTTGAGACTTTGAGTTTGTGAGAAAAGTGGAAGTGGAAATGTGGTCTGAGGGAGTAGAAGAATAGGTACTTTGTGCTTTCTTCGTCCAAGCTTCAAATGCAGTGATTAAGTTTTTGTTGCTGGAATTGACAGGTAGTGAAAACTGTGGAGGTAGATTTATATGAAGAGGATGAGATTGTGGTGCTGGAGTTTAGCGAGAGCTTGCCAATTGGAGTTGGGGTTTTGAGCATGGGGTTTGACGGTACTCTAAATGATAGAATGAAAGGGTTTTATAGAAGGTAAGGATTCTTTTCTTATACAATTGTATTATTATTTTGTTCTTGTCCTTAATACATGCATTATGTGTTATTATTATTTTATTACAATGTCTCTTAATCCATTTTGGGCGTCAGAATCAGGTCTTTTTACCACTTTATGTCTTCATTTTAAAACAAGCCTTTAGAATTCGTTATATGTATATTGTTCGTGAATAGGTCCAGCTTGATAAAATAGTGGACATACAATCTCGTTTAGAACATGTTTTTTGAGTTTTGGGGCTATCATAACATACTGTTCGGCAGTTTGTTGTGCTTGTTATATATATACCTGATCAACTGCTTGGAATTCCTTGAGGAAATTGTATTGCTAAATTGTACGGTTTTCTCTAATTAGGACGTATTTGGAAGATGTGGATTGTGGTGCTTTTTTGTGCCAGCTGTAACAGTAATTCTGAATAACCATGTCCTTTTTCTGGGAGGGAAGGTGCTGTGCAGCAATGGATAATCTGACAACTAGTGATTTTAGTAGAAAAAGTCATTCATTCAGTTTTTCTTCCTTCTGATTCTGATTATTTCAACTAAAGAATGGCAGTGGACATTTTGTATCTGATTTTGTTTTTTTATGCTATATAATGTATTCACTTCTGCATTTTTTTCGTTATTGTTTCAATGTTTTAATCCAGCACTTATGAGCATAATGGCGAGAAGAAAAATATGGCTGTCACACAGTTTGAGCCCGCTGATGCAAGGCGATGCTTTCCTTGTTGGGATGAGCCTGCTTGTAAGGTACTAGTGTTTTAGACCTTGTTGCTCATGCATGAAAAGCATCTATGCATTTGATGCTTTCTCACTTGTGCAAGGCGAGCCACCTTTTTTGTGTTTTCCAGATTATTTTGCCCTTAGAAGGTGAGCTTCATTTTATTTCTGGAGACACATTGTAATTGTTATAGCTTCTTCGTTGAGCTTCGGTACCGAATAATATTTATTTAGATCTCAATGAGTTACTCACATTCTGGAGTTCTAATCTACGTGCTTTTCAGGCTACTTTCAAGATTACGTTAGATGTACCATCAGAGCTGATAGCTCTTTCTAACATGCCCATCATAGAAGAAAACCTGAACGGGAATATTAAGACAGTACATTATCAGGAATCACCAATCATGTCCACTTACTTGGTGGCTGTTGTTGTTGGTCTGTTTGATTATGTTGAAGATCGCACTCCAGATGGTATATTTGTTACTTTCCTGTAGTGTGTTAGTTCTATTTCATAATCTGATTTTTGCGCTTTTTGATGATGTAATAACATGTTTTCCAGGAATTCTTGTTAGGGTATACTGCCAGGTCGGCAAGGCCAGCCAAGGGAAATTTGCTCTTGATGTTGCTGTCAAAACACTTGGCATTTATAAAGAGTATGACGTGCATCTCACTTTATCCATTTACCTAACTGATTTTTTCCGGCTATTAGTGATTGGCTTGTGATTGCATAACTAGCTCTGCTACTAGATATTAACTTTACATTTGATGAAACAATTCTTAGCTCATCTACCAGATGAAGTTAACTCAGCATCTTTAACATTGGAAACTAAATAGGTACTTTGAGGTACCATATTCACTACCGAAATTGGATATGATTGCCATCCCTGATTTTGCTGCTGGGGCCATGGAGAATTATGGTCTTGTTACATACAGAGAAACAGCATTACTTTACGATGAGAAGCACTCTGCAGCTGCAAACAAACAGAGGGTAATGTAGAATGCCAGATTAGTTATCCAATCCTGGTTTTTATCAATGCGTTGATTATTAATTCTTGTCTTCTACTCAGGTTACCACTGTGGTAGCTCATGAGCTAGCACACCAGTGGTTTGGTAATCTTGTGACTATGGAATGGTGGACTCATTTGTGGCTGAATGAAGGATTTGCTACCTGGGTATCACGTTTTATCCGAGTTTATATGCATGTTTTATTCTTTCAGTCTAATTATAATTCATTCAGGCTTGCTTTTGGTATTCAGGTCAGCTACTTAGCAGCTGATGGTTTGTTCCCAGAGTGGAAGATTTGGACTCAGTTTCTCGATGAAAGTTGCGAGGGACTTCGGCTGGACGGTCTTGCAGAATCTCATCCTATTGAGGTAATGATTATGGTTGAGTTCTGTTGTATGTAATACTAAATTAGATGCTTGAGTAGCAAGATCGTTTATGTTCGACTGTATAAATCTCATACAGGGAAATTGTTCAGTCTTATTGATCTGTCATTTTCAATGTACCTCTCTAACATTAGTAGAGATGATATTACCTTTCAGGTGGACATCAATCATGCTGGTGAAATAGATGAAATCTTTGATGCAATCAGTTACAGAAAAGGTGCCTCTGTCATTCGAATGCTGCAGAGCTATCTTGGACCTGCAAGTTTTCAGGTTCATCTCTTGTTTTCCAAATTCCTTATGCCTACCATCATTTTATGTCTCAGCTAATCAAAATAATAATTTTTTCGTTTGACTATGAAGAGTTCAAATTAGTTGACCCATTACTACTTATTTTAGGTGTTTAGTCTGTTTGGGCTATTTCCATTTGTGATAAATAATGTAATGCGGGAAAAAGTTATCTTCTCTGAATGTATTGGTCTGGTAAACTCTATTTGGGTTGTTGTATGACTTCTTTAAAATATGCAAGTTGTTTGGGGTATGATTTGGTTGCAGGAGTGCAAATTGTGTAGAAAAAGCCTTTTTGTTTTTGTTTTGGTGAAGGTGTTACAATTTTCTCTGGTTTTGGTTCATAATTGGAATCTGTTTATAAAGTCTGCTACAGCTGATTCTTACATAATACAGATAATATCCTACTAATCCTCATTTACTCTTCATAGAAAAAAAAAATCCTCATTTACTCTATTTACGTTGACAAGGAATAGCCGGCTAGTTCCTTTTATAGTTCTGAGTTCTGATAACTGACGTCTTACCAAGAATAGAGCCATGTCTTCAATGTCTAAGAAACTTTAGAGTGAGCTTGAATCGTTTTGATTTTTGTCATGCTAAACCCGTAACAACTGCAGCATTATATGGCAGGTGACGGTGGTTTTTAATGTTCTTTTCTTTGATAAATACCGTAGACTAAAACTTAGTAGCTTATTCTATTTGCTACAGTATTTTCCATAACAATGAGTTATGTGTAAGTTATATATATCGCATATCAACCCATGTCTAACAAAAGTTCTGAACCCAATTTGCACTTTATTTCGTAACATGAGGCATCATATTACTTGTACATGCATTTCTACATCCTAATAAATCTTGCCCTTGGTAACCATCTCTGTGGCTCCTACAGAGGGCACTTGCGAAATACATCAAAAAATTTGCTTGCTCTAATGCAAAGACAGAAGATCTGTGGTCAGTTCTTGAGGAAGAATCTGGTGAACCAGTGAATAAGCTAATGAACTCGTGGACAAAACAGAAAGGATATCCTGTTGTCTCGGTAAAAGTTAAAGACCAGGTTTTGGAGTTTGAGCAGGTGATCTGTCGCTCTTTGTTGAATTATATGATTGGAATGCAGGCATCTTCTCTTCTCTGATGACCTTGGATCTGATTTTTTTGTCCTTCTCTTTCTTTTTGCAGTCACAATTTTTGTTGAGTGGTTCTCAAGGTGAAGGGCAATGGGTTGTTCCAATAACTCTGTGTTTTGGCTCTTATGATGCTAGTAAAAGGTTCTTGCTGCAAACAAAAAATGAGACCCTCAATGTTAAGGAATTCTTAGGTGCATCAGTTTCACCTCGTAGCCCTTGGATTAAAATTAATGTGGAGCAGACTGGTTTCTTTCGGGTGAAATATGACGAGGACCTATCGGCAAGACTGAGGGATGCAATTGAGAGGAAGTGCCTGTCAACCAGTGACAAATTTGGTAATTCTAGCATTAGTTTGATTTTCAAATTGCTGTACGTAAAAGGAATCATTGAATTCAACTTTTGTATGAGCAGGAATATTGGACGACTATTATGCTTTGTCAATGGCATGTCAGCAGTCCTTGACCTCTTTGGTTACCCTAATGAGTGCTTACAGAGAGGAGCTTGATTACGTAGTCCTATCTAATTTGATAAGTGTAATGTTTTTCTATTCTATACTCATCTGTTTTGCCCTCAAGATAGCTTTTGCTTTTATACAGTATATTCTTTCACATAATCCTTCAGTTTTTGTTCTGCAGATAGCTTCTAGAGTGGCCAGCATTGTTGCTGATGCTGCACCTGAGTTGTTTGATGAAACCAAATTATTCTTAATCAATCTTTTCCAGAGTACCGCAGAGTATGTTCTTTATGGCTTCTCTATCCATGCTTTCCACAGAATAAATTGAACTTGGTTGTTCATGCATACTTGTTCTGTGATTTCTGTTACCGTGCTGTATACCTAGAATGCTCATGCCTCTTCACTTGGCTTTCTGAGGGTCCATATGTCCACGAGTTTAGATCGAAAACTTTGCTTTATAGCTTTTTGTATTTTCTCTGTAATGCTAAAGAAAATTCAGAAGTTGCTAATTTTTTCGATTGACATTTGGATTGTGAGTTAAACTGCAAATTAGGTACTGTGGCATGTCGTCTCGTGATTTTTTAGAGATATTTTGGTAGAGCAAGAGAACTGATTCAACTCATCGATCTAAAATAGCATATAATCAGGCTTAATGTCTATTATAGTACGATACAATTTATCAATTTTAGCTGTTATGGTTTTATCAGGAGACTTGGTTGGGATCCTAAACAGGGGGAGAGCCACCTTGATGCCATGTTAAGAGGAGAAATCCTAACAAGATTGGCTATGTTTGGGCATGAGATGACCTTAGCTGAAGCGAACCGGCGCTTCGACATATTTCTGGCTGACAGAAACACACCTGTTCTTCCTCCTGATTTGAGAAGGGTCATTAAGAGAAACTTTAATTCATTTATACTTATGCCTTTTATTTTACGAATACCTTGCTGATGTTTTTTCTTTCACCCATGTCCCAGGCAGTATATGTTGCTGTGATGCAGAACGCGAGTAAATCAAATAGATCTAGTTATGATTCTCTCTTGAGAGTTTATAGAGAAACTGACCTCAGTCAGGAGAAGACCCGAATTTTAGGTAGAATTCTATCATTGAAGAGTTAATACCAAAACCTACTCTGCAGCAACTAATCCGTTGCATCTTTCTTTGCAGGTTCGTTGGCATCTTGTCATGATCCTGAATTAGTTCATGAATTTCTGAACTTCTTGTTATCTTCTGAGGTATGAGGCAACGTTGAGATTATGACTTACACTTTCTTTCACAGTCTCCCTGCTCATTTCTTTCATTTCATTATTTCCTATTCCTGATGTAGGTTCGGAGTCAGGATGCTGTGATTGGACTGGGTGTTAGCAGAGAAGCCCGCGAGACAGCTTGGACTTGGTTGAAAGTAAGCTCATGCATTTATTGTCTTCTCCTAATCTGTACAATTGTTGCATTAGCCTTATTAGTTTATGATACTGTGACAAGAATAAGTTACTGAGTTGTTATGTGCAAAGAGTTGAAACTATGTCCATGTTGCGTTATGCAAAAGCTACGGAAAATTTATTTTATGCGAGCACAGTTAGGGATTTCGATGATGTTTAGATCCCAGTAGCCAGGACTTGGTTATAATCCGTTCATTCAATGCATTCTACTTGTGGTCTTGTTTTACAACAGAACAATGAGAATCCCTTTGTACTCATTTTACTTTACCCATGATACCCCACAGTTCCAATGACAAAGATCTCATACAGTGTTCTTAAGATAACGAGATCCCTGAACTACAACTGTAAGACCCATTTCACTTACAAAAGACGATTAGAAGATCCCTTGTTTTCTGAAGACAAATCACCTACAAAAGATGATCATGTGACTCTGGAGTCTTCTGATTGCACTTTATATATTTGTATAGTCAACCCATCTTTATCTTGAAAACATTACGACTAGATGAAAGAATGAATAATGAATCTCTTGTTTCGGCCCTTTCAATGAGATTCAAATCAATTATTGAGTAACTCATTGTATATCATGTATGGGAATACAGGAAAATTGGGATCACATCACAAAAACCTATGGTGCTGGATTTCTAGTTACTCGCTTCATCAGTGCAACTGTGTCACCGGTTAGTTCTTTTTACCTAAACCCTTTAATTGTCTCCACTCAGGTACATCTATGATGACACTTTCTGTAATATGGTTTGTCTTCTCTCTTTTTTCTTTTTCCCAGTTTACTTCTTATGAGAAGGCTGAAGAAGTAGAACAATTCTTTGCGAGCCGCATGAAGCCTTACATTGTGAGGACCTTGAAGCAGAGCCTTGAGAGAATTCGTATCAACTCGGCATGGGTCAAAAGCATCAAAACTGAGAAGCATCTTGCTGAGGTTGTGAAGGAGCTGGCATATAGGAAATATTAGAATCCATTGGTTTGAAGTGAATGCTCTTATAAAACTGTGGCGGTGGAAAATATTTTAATTTATTTTATTTTGTGCTATGTTAATTATGATGTCACTGCAACTTTTTGGTTGTTGGAAAAACCTCTTATAATAAAGCAAAATGCAAATTATTGATAATTTTGTGCAATCTTACCTTCGTAGGGTTCGAAACTTTCTACTCACCTGAGCCTACAGATCAGTTAATCCCCTTGTGACTAATAAATATTTCAAAACTTTTTTTATCTCACGGCTGCAGAAGTGCATTGGGCATCAAATCATATATGTTATGATAAACATGACATGATACTTCTTTTGTTTGTGGAAGTCTTGTTCACTTGCGTGAAGCCATGAACAGGTGAACTCAAAACTCGAGTGACGATGAACTTTTGGCCGAAAAAAGAGACGTTTATACTATTTTCTCATGGACATAACTTTTGTTTATAATATAAAAATTTACTAAGAACTATATCTATAGATATGTATAACTTCTATTCTCAACTTTCATTTACAAAAATGCGAATAGGGCACTGTGTTACTTTTTAAAATTTTAAAGCCCGGGTTTTCAAAACCTTAATCATCTGTTTATTCAACACAAGAGAACAGGAATTATTAAAAAAAAAAAAAGTACTTGAATTAGCCATAATTCAGTGATCCCAACGTCAGCTTTAGCAATAAGCAGCATGAAATTCAGATGGATATACATTGGAAACAACTAAGCCACATTATACATCTAACCAAACACAAAGTGTTACGCCTCACAGAGCCTTTAGCTCGGAGGCATAATAATGTAGTTGACTGGTTATAAGACCGCCATTCCTTTAAAAACTACAGCCCTCAACGAAAACAGAAGGGCATAAACCAAATATACTATTACATTTCCTGGTAAAAAGTGAATCACGAGAGCGACAAATGGTTTTTTCGCTAAGTTTTGCTCTTCTTTCTCTGAGCTTTTAAGTCCACGACAATAACAGAGATGTTATCTTTGCTGCCCTTTTGAAGTGCACGGTTTGAGAGATACTCAGCTGCTGCTTGGGCTGCAGGATCGATCCCTTCACCTCTTTCCAATGGAAGAGTGGCACTGTTATTTTTATGCCAGATTAGAATCCTTTTACGAGCGATATCACAAACTTCCTCATTTGTCATCACATCCCATAAACCGTCGCTGGCTAGAATGAGGCATTCATCTTCTCTAGTTCGGGGAACATATGTTACTTCTGGATCTGGGATAATCCAGGGCTTCAGATACCTATCACCTGCAGCAGTGAAGGGAAAAAGAATGAGGACCACGCTAGTGTAGTATCATGCTTCGCAAAGAGGTTTTTAACTAAGATGAGTGCAGAAGAGATACATATCTGCTGTATTGCAGCAGAGACATGTAATGGCAAATAACCAACTCCTAAAGTTTGGTCTAGTTACGTAAACCAACTCTACTATTTGAAAAATTATCGTCATCCCATGAAGTTCAAAAACATGTAAAAATATGGGATGTAATGTAGTATTTTCAGTATCCGAGTCTATCTCTAATGTCAAAGGGTGCTCATGTTATCATTCAATACATGAAATATAATGTACCAAATCCCAGCCGTATAGGTGTCGTTATCCTATATGAGTGTGTATATGTAAGACACGAGTTGCGAGATACCTGAGGTCAAATATGGGATGATAACAAATTTGATTTTTTACCTTTAGTTGACAAAAACTGTATCGCACACAAGGTAACACAGTATAAATTGACAAAATCTTTTAGGAGCCGGTGCATCATCCTGTTTTGTTAAAGACAAAGTAGCAGAAAGTTTCTTATCACCTGAGCCTCCAACAATAAGTGGCAAGTGCAATATAAAATAGCTTGGGTCTTTGATGGTAAGGCTTCTCAATCTTGCCATAAAAAGTTAAAAGAGAATAGAACCTATATGCATTTCTTAATGACATGATAACCTAAAAAATGACCTTGGAATGCTTTTGTTTGTTCCAGTAATTCTCCAAACTTGATATATTAGAAATTTTCATCTCACTTGTGTCATTAATCAAAGCCAATTCACTTAAGTAACTCGTGTACCTTCCATTCCTGTGATAATTTAAATTCCCTTTAGTGATAAATGATTATTAAACAATTTAGATTGCATGAAAACCTGCATATAGAGCAGCATTACTAGCTCGCAAGCAGTATCACGCCATGACAGTGCGCAATAAGGAAATGCCATGAGATAGTTTTAGCCTAAAACAGAAAAAAATTGGCAGCAAACCTTACATGATAGGCAAGATAAACCCATGTGATAAATAGGGGAGAGGGGGAGAAACTTTTATACCCTTATAGTTTTGAACAAAAAAACTATTAGACCCTAAAAGAAAGAAGAAGTAGTAGAAGAAGAATAGTATCTTAAAACTAGGGGCTTACACATGTGGAAAACATAAAGAGGAGGGAACACAGTTCCTAGGGGCTATGTATCCATTATAGACAGAACACAGGGGATCCTTTCGCTAGTAACATATAGAGATGATTCTAAGATCCGAAAGGAATGAAATAATGTAATCAACAACGATATCCATTACAGGCTTCAGACACTAAATCGATGCCAACTTATGGAAGAAAACAATGAAATGCAACGGAAAGAAACCTGTGAATAACATACCAATGGACCTAGACATTGCAAGGACGCCGAAGACACGATGTCCATTCCACTGAATAACCTTACCCCCAGCTGCTTCAATTCTTGCATATTCATCTTCCCGATTCGGCTATTGGAAAGGGAAAACATAGTATTAGATCATATTAAAAGATTCCTACGAAATCCTCAAAAAAAATACTTACCTTATGATCTGCGGAGAGAGCCACAGGTTCTTTTCCACGGCAGAGTACAGCCCTTGAGTCACCACAATTAGACACTATTATATGCGATGAACAAACTATGGCAACAACAGCAGTAGAGCCAACTGTTTCTGGAGCAAGTGGTTCAGCACCTTCTTTCCCTTTAATTTCATCATCCACTTTGATGAAACATTTAGTAAATGCTCTTCTCCACTGCGCTTCACAATCATCCTTGCTATTTTCATCCTTCGGGGAGGTCATGATAACTTCCAACTCCTCAGCCAAAGCAGAGTGCATACGATCTCGACAATAAGTAGCGACCTGAAAATAAAATAATTAAATGCTAGATGTGAAGCAACAATAGGTCTTCCAGTTAGTGTGAAATCCTATCAGGATGTCCATATTTTAACTTGAGTGCATCGAAGAAAAAAGAAAAAAGGGATCATTACATACATCTCCTGAGATTTGGTCTTTTTACAGAAATGTCTCCTAAGGTTAGAATATACAGACTTAACTTAAGGGGGTTTTTCTATAATGATTCAAACTCCAAGGGACTCTATAGGTATTGTTTTTTTAACTTTCAAGGGGCATTGTTGTAATTATTCAAACCGTAGGAAATGTTATAGTAATTAGAGCAAGCCCTAAAGGATACTTATGTAATTTTCTCAAGAAGAAATCTATACCTGAGAGCCTCCATGGCCATCATAGACTCCGAAGAAATGGCCCGTCAAATGACTTAAGCAGGACGTCACTCCATTGATCACCCGATCACCAATTAGCATCTGAAGAGGAATTTTCATAAACCGGGGAATTGTTGCAACCGAGTCTTCCATTTCTGGTCTCCTACCGCACACAGATGTGACTCCCCAAAGAGGCACACAATCCACCTCAAAAATACTGCGGCTCGCTCTTCCATTCAGTCCTTTATTCAACTGACTAAGCTCTGTTGATGGTTTTGAGCTTGAACCACCTTCAATCTCTTCCCTCCCAACCAGGATGTTGCTTGGATCTCCCAAATTTATGGTATTGGGAATAAGTTCAACATCCCCAATGCTCTTATCAACTTCAAGAAAATGCGTCCCAGTTTCTGAACCGGTTTCAAAATTTAAGAAATCATCACCACATAGACTACTAGTGTCGCTCACCACAGATAAGGAGCACGAGCTATCAAGAATTGCATCACCCTCCAACGATGAAGATCCATCTTCTTCACTTTCACGCACTACAATATCAGCAGCGAGCCAGTTGCTTTCATCCTCGGAAGTCATTGCCAACATTGATGATGCTCCACTCTTATTCTCCTCAGACCCCAATAAAACAGTAAAACTAACTTCACTTCCCGAATCACCACAACTGCAATCCTCAATGTCACCATCTAAAGGGTTGGCCACACTTTTAATCTCGGAATCAGGAAACAAGCTTGCCTTGTCAGCCATCAAGTTGAAGTTTGTAACATCCATACGATTATCGACGCCCCGACTTTCAAAGATCAAATTACCTAATCTAAATGGCACTGCAGCCTCCCGACACATCTCCTCCATAAAAAAAGCTACTTAAGTAGAAAAAGTAACCCCTCCGCGTATTTATAACTACAAGACCTGTCATTGTCACGCTATCTCATCATCCCTCTTCTATATCACGAAAAAAAGTTAAACGTACAAATCGACAAACTGTTTCCCATACTCACAACAGACCCAATTTATAAGCACTGCAGTTTATCGTTAAATCGAGGCATCCCACTTTAATTAAGAGACTTAATACACAAATGGGGGTAGCTAGATCTGGTTAGACAAAGTTAACCACCAACTACAATCCGTGGAGATAGAAAAGTGTCACCTTATGTAGGGAAAGGTGAAACTAACTTGTCCTGTCCTTATTCTCTAGACTCTTCATTACCTGCATCCATCAAGTACAGCCACACATGAAAATTGACAAAATAGCACCAATATAGATCCTTTAAACTCAACAAGTCAACTTAACAACAAAAAATAAACACAACTACCCAAAAGAACAAATAAAGCTCAGCCCTTTATTACTCCTACCAAGTACAAGAGACAAAAAAACAAAAGGGTTCATGTGAAAGAACCTAGGAGATAAAAAAAGTTTCAAGAATCACAAGAAAGCCCTGAAATCAAAGGCAACCACTTTTTCAACATAATAACTTTTTAGTACCCTGGATCTGAGGCAATCTATGTCAACCCCTCTATTCAAATCTTGAGCTTTTTTATAAACTCAATAATTACTTCAACTTAAACTTGCATCAGTGCACTATCAAGATTAATAACAGTAATACTGTGAGCTGAAAAAAAAAAAGAAACTACAATTGCTACTAAATCTTTCTTACTGTTTTTGTTTGTTCTCTCACAAGAAACTTTTTAACCACCTTTCGCTTTCTTGAACATCTGCTGGAAACAGAAGAGAGAAAAAAAAAATGTTGAGATATTGAAAAAAAATAAAAATCAAGAAAATGAGGAGAGATGCTAATAAAATGTCAAACAAAAAAAGATTCTCTTTTTAGGGGTTTGCTTTTTATAGTTAGTGAAGTTGTGTTCTGCACAGCAATTGGAAGACCAAGAAAGCGAGTGGGGTTGTAGGAAGAAAATAATAATAATAAAAATAACAATAAATAGACTATTGGTTTATTATTTATTAATGAGTATTTTATTAAATAAAAGATACTTTCATTGAGAAAGAAATAGAAAAGAAATATTGGAGAAGACAAATCATTGGACAGATGTCAAATCGTGAGACGCATATTAAAGCATCTCCACCCGTTTTTAGGAAGCACCTTTCTTTTTCATTTTTGATGATGATTGCATTTTTACTGCATATTATTATCGATTTTTACTGTTAGCATAGTTTTCAGTCCAGCTTTAGTGGGTTGTTCTTGACAAGTCCGGTTAGTTGATCTCCACCGTTCATCTTGGCAAGTTGCGCGACGAACTTGATTTGTGCGTGTGTTGTATTAATCTACTTTGTGTCGTTTCGATTTTATCGGATGTCTTCGTAGGGACGTGCATCTACATTCGATTTTATCGGATGTTTACGAAGAGACGTGCATCAAATATCAAGTATCGTAATGTTGAAAATTGAGTTTGTATTAAAAAAAAAATTGAGATAAAGTTTGTATTAAATTTTGGAAGTTATAAAACAACAAAAAAATTGGTCGATCTGACAAGTGAAGGCAGGTCAACACTCAACACAAGCTTGATGTAATCAAGTTTTTGGTTTTGGACTTTTGGTGTTAGTTTGATCACATAATATAAAAAATAAATAAATAAATATAACAGTTTCTTGAAACATTTTGAATACACAATTAAAGAGATTGTCTTGATGAAACCGAAAAATGTATTACCATATTGTTTTTATATAGTCAAAATAAGTATTTTAGCATTTTCTATGAAATATTTTCGAAGCTCTAAAATACTAAATCGAATAGTCACTAACTTGGTGTATTTTTAATTACTAAAATTAACTTTCCTTCCGATGGAAAGGGAGTAAAGAAAAACCTTAACAATATCTTTGTTTCCACAACTACTTCTTAAACTTTTGAATACAAATTTGTTGAACGTCTAAACATCTAAAAGCGTTCGGAAATATTGTGTAGTTGTAGATTTAATCTGGTGAATTAAACTTAAACATTAATTCTTTTTGAGTGTGCATCCAGTGGTGCGTTTCCTTGTATATCTAAACAAGACGTCATTCAAAATGATCTATTAGACATATTTGTGAATGGCATTCGTACGTACTTATATATTCTTGAGACTTATACAAATATCATGAGATTCTAAAGGAGAGCATTTGAGCTTTAAAAACAGCTCTGATGGTAAAAGTGGTACCGGAGGAAGTAATTGTTCTAGATCGCTTGAAATTATAGGCCAACAAATTGAGTTTAAAAATAAAAAGTTAAACTTCCATCTCAGTCAAATTTCAACAAATCAATCTGCAACCTATCGATCTCTTCATATGTTTTTCTTGTCTCAATTTATATAGTCAATTTATGTTATGAGTTTAATTTGTGTGTGGATAATTTAACTTTTGATATATGTTCTAAGTGACACTGTCGTTTAAGTTTTCATAAGCGTAAGTATTAAAGTTACAATTTAGTTTATCGCAGTTAGTTCTTATTCTCATGGTTATATTGTTGAAATAGTTTTATGGAATAACACTTTTACTAACAACAAGAAGATAATGGCATATATCAAGCACCGAAACAATAAAGAGAAGTTCCTTTTTCCTTATATAAACTCATCTTTTCATTATTGTTCTTTCTTTACATTTTTTGCGTGGAAGCAAGTGAGAGGTGTATGGTAAAAATAAGGGATAATTACAGCTACACCCCCTGAGGTTTGGTGTAATTACAGACACCACCCCTGAGGTTTGGGAAATTACACTCACCTCCCCTGTAACTAACTTATGCTATATAAAAGACAATAATGCCCTTTATTGATTTTGTTAGAGAATCTATTAATTACAAAAGGCTAATTGGTTTTTCTTTTTCTCTTTTTGGTTTGATGAGCTCTCATTTTTTCTCCTTTCTTTTTTCTTTTAGTTTTGTAATAAATTTGATACTAAAATATTATTAAATTTGCAAATAAAGAAACCTATGTTTGCTTCATTCTTTTGTGCATTTTTTATTGAGATGAATGAGGAGTTCTAAGCATATTGTATTCTTTTATTTTATATTATTAGAAGAAACTATAATTAGTAAACATTAAAATAATATAATGATTTTTTAAACATTTATAACTAAATTGAAATATATGAATTAATTAAATAGATGTGTGTTTCTTTGAAAAAAATATACTTTTTATTTTTAGTATTTTCTAACAATATAATTTTTATGTTGATATTTATAAAGGTATTTTGTAGAATTTTAAAAAAATACTATTTACTTTATATAATAAAACCTACTCAAACTTTGTATAATATCAATTGAAATGGAACAAGGGTAAAATTGGAAGTTTTCATCCATATATTCAATAAAGGGACTTTATTGTAAGGTTGATGCAAACCTCAGGGGTGGTCTCTGTAATTTCTCAAACCTCGGGGGTGATATCTGTAATTACACCAAACCTCAGGGGGTGTAGCCGTAATTATCCCTAAAAATAATGTTAAATATAAAAACGACATAATTGAGGATCTATTTAAAGAAAATGATGATGATGCTAACGGGCCCACACGCCCCACCCCTCTTTTTAGCAGCAAAACATGCTAATAGTTTCCTCTTGCCACTTTCTGTTTTGAGTATGATTAGCTAACAGTTCATTGCTGAAAATATTATGAATTTAGCACTTTGACCAAAAAATTGCTTGTAGATATTTTCATTCAAGTTTTATAATTTATACATCATTTTTGTGATGACATTTTTCCTTATGAAGAGTGAAATACGTGTTAGCCATATTACCATTCTGATTCAATAAAGGGAATTTAAACAGTGGAGCAAAAAGAGGGAATTATAAGTGGATATATTTTCTCATTTAGTTTTTTTTTTTTCTCATTTAGTTTTAAACAACATTCATTACATGTCACGCGTCATCAGAATCTAGAAAAAAAGAAGAAAATAAAAGTTGAACATTTATATAAGTTTATTATAGTCCGATGTGTAAGAATATTAATGTTACAATACAAAAATGTGAACTATGGTAGTTTAGTTTTTAATACTTGCATCAAATATCGATGAGCAAATTTTGGGTTGAGAATTGAATTTCAAGTCCCAATCTAGATTGAAGCGTTCTGCTTGAAGTAAGTCTTTGATTTTGATTCAAGTTTGTGCTTTATAAAAAGAAAAGAGAGAAGTGGGAATTTGTTACGTGAAAAATCTGATTTGTGACCATTTTTGGATACACGAATTTACGGGGAGCTAATAGCAAAATTATACCACGAATTGTAAGTTTTTTGTGGATTGCACCATAAATTATAATTACAAGCAAAATATACCATGAATTGTAACTCTTTTTGCAAGTTGCACCAAAAACACACATTGTAGATTTTTTGAGGGTATTTTGGACATTTTCAATTTTACTAAATTACTTCTTGCAATTTACACCACCTCAAAATCGGTTTTTTACATTCACAGTACTTCTTCTTTCTTACGAGAAAACGTCTCAAACTTCAGTTTTTAAGGAAAAGAAAAATCTAAAACATTGAAGCAGCAAATCAATGGTTGAGTATAATGTTCCTCTCCCTTAAATTCTTAATCTGCTATTAATTTCTTTTCTTGGTTGACAACAATGGCGGAGGCTCAACTTCTCCCTTTAATTCAACAAACTGACCTCGCTCTCTTTGTATAATTGGGTCTCTGACTTTGATTTTCTTGCTTCATTTTACAAATCTTCATAACATAAATCTTTTTCATTTTCTTATTCGGAATTCTTTTAATAATTTTAATTTCATGATGTTATCTGAACTATTATTTTTTCTTCTTTTTTTTTTTCTAAAAAATTGTCCCAGACTTATTCCATTTTAGTACCATGTGCTGGGAAATGGAAAGAACAGAAAGAAGAAAGAGACGGTAGTAAAATTTTTTATTACAATTAGAGAATTAGTGTGACTTTGCATTTCAAGTTTTCTGATAGTAATTTTGCAGGAGGCTTTCTGTAGCTCACACAAAATCAGAAACTACTAAGATGAAAACCTTATTGCAATGAAATTTTTACAGTGAATTGTTGAAGAAGGTTGCTTTGTTTCTTTCTTTTTTTTTTTTTTTTTTTTCGATTTGCTGCTTCGAACTTAAAAAATAAAAAAAATAAAAATGTTTGACGGTTTTTCTGGAAAAGAAAAAAGTTGTGTAAAGAACTATTTTGTGGTGGTATAAATTGCAAGGAGTATTTGGTAAAATTTAAAATGTCCAAAATGCCCTAAAAAAACCTACAATGTGTGTTTTCGGTGCAACTTGCAATTCATGGTGTATTTTGCTTGTAATTACAATTTATGGTGCAATCCGCAAAAAACTTACAATTCGTGGTATGATTTTGCCATTAGCTCAATTTATGGGTAAAAAACCAATTTAGTCGGTGATACAAAAAGTCTAGAATGGTCTAGATGATTAGAGTACACGATCCGACAGTCTCGAATCTCAATCAATTGACTCTATCCCACCCCTACTTTACATCATATATATATATATATATATATATATATATATATATATATATATATATAAAGTATATGAACGAAGAAATAAATTTATAGACGGAAACGTCAAAACATTAGAATTAAATATAGCTACACTTATGGTCAAGTGTAATGAATAGAATAAAATCTCGAGGATTTATCCTAACTCACACCTACAAAAATAATATTTGTGAGGGCTTAAAATCAGTTATAAGGTTCTGATAAAAAAAAAAAATCAGTTATAACTTATAAGGCACGATAGGCTAAGCTCATTCTTGATACCAAGGATTGGATGAATAGAAATCTCTGGCCCTCGTGACGTTGTATAGGCACTTTATTAGGTCATGTTTTATTTCGTATTATAAATTTCCCAAAATGAAGCCAACTCACTTTTTTGTAGTCAAACTAGACTTAACAAAGAAATGATGCAACAGTCATCCGGTCATATCATGAATAGTAATATATACATATACACATTATATATATATATATAATATATATATATATATATATATATATATATATCATACTCGTTTTTCTTCTTAGTTAGATATTTGTTTTGAAAGGACTAAAATATCGATTTTTTCGATTAATAAAGGAATACAATAATTGATGCTGTCTCCAATTACATAATAAACTACCAACAAAATGTTAAAAGAAACCATTAAATTAAATTTCAAAAGTAACCATTTTCAAACTATTTTATGCCACAAAACCCGCAATATTGTTTCGCAGTGAACCCGACTTTAGTATAAGCTGTAGGAGAATTATTAAAGATAAAAATAGTGTATAGATTATCTCTCGTAATTAACTAAAAGATAATTTCTGAGTTTTATACATCTCTTCTAGTTAGGACTTAAGGCAGAAGTTTTGTAACACACACACATATATATATAATTATATACATATATATATACACCTTTTTGTTGATATAATAAAAATTCTCTCACTCATAAATCCTATAAAGAATATAACCCAAGAGAAAGCGCGTGTTTTTGTGTTGCGAAACGATGTCGTATTTGTTGCCGCACCTTCACTCCGGATGGGCCGTCGATCAGGCGATCCTCGCCGAGGAGGAACGCCTCGTCATCATCCGCTTCGGCCACGATTGGGACGAGACTTGCATGCAGGTGAATTAATATCTCCAATTTTACAGCTTTTTGCCCTAATTTACCGATGAATTGTGCTGAAGCTTTATTTTCTTTTGTTAATCTGTGATTTTAGCCGTCTATTGCATCGGTTAGGGTTTTTCTAGGGTTAATTTTGGTTCAGGGCTTTGAATTTTAGGTTTTCAGTTTTTGTCACGCGTTAGATTTGAAACTTTGCGATGTACAGACCGTAAATTGTAGCATATAAAAATTTAATCAGGATTTAATCATCTAATCTCATGAAAAATTTTAATCATTTATTTTGCGGTTTTGATTGTTCCGCTAAAATAGGTCTATAGATTTGTTAGTTCTTTCTTTAACCAGAATTAGGGCAGAGTGGATAGAATATGTTACCAGTATGAGTTTTACATAGTGAGATTTAGTACTCTGCTACTTAGTCGATAAGTTGCTGAACATGAAGTTCGACTTAAGTACTTAAAGAACGTTGCACCGCTTTCCCGCTTGAATTTCGTGCTCTATCTGCCATGTCCATGAAATTGCAAGATTGTTCTATATACCATGGTTTCTTGAAACATTGTTCGCAGTGTCTGGGCTTCAGATACGGGAAGGAGTTAATCAGTTGATATCTGAATTGATTTTGTCGAGTTGTTGTTAGTTAACGTTGCTCATGTTGGCAGTGTCCTATTGGCATTCAGATGGCTAATGTGATCAATTTATGTTGAGTTGCTGAGCATTGTGTGCGTTGTGTGCGTTGGTCTTTTCTTTTTATGTTTCTTTGATGCGGAAAATATTGACCCAATTACATATCCTTATCCTCTGCATCAACCCATACTTTGACTGCTTATGATTGAGGCTTCAAGCTTATGCCTACCCCCTTCAGATTTTATGTAGCCAGTGGAGTTTGGTACCTGCAGAAAATAGTAAACTTGATGGCCTTCATTCTGTCTTCAGTTAAGTTTTGACTGATTCTTTATGAATCCTTTTTGTCAGGTTTCCCGATACAGAATGATAAAAAATGTGGCGTATGTATAACAGTGAAGAATAAAGTCTTTTGCTGCTGAAAGATTTTAATGGTTTACTAATTTTCTGTACTGCACGTTTGGCACTATGCAGTATCTCATTAATTATAAATATTTTATATGGATAAGTAAAGTTCACTACTGCTTTTGATTTATACTTCTTTACGTGTAAGATTTCTGGACTCTCTTGGAGTTTATATATATGATAATTCCAAAGCCAAAATCTTCAGGGCAATGAAGTTCACTTATTAGTGTCGGAAACTAGATTATTGTATTACTTGGGGGAAGTGTACATAAATATAGAAGCAAATCACCTTCACAGGTATGAATGATCATTCGCATATTTGGCAGCGTCTGTATAAATGCTGAACTATTTAGCTTAGTGATACTGAAGTGTTGTTATTTCTTTCGGTTTCCCCTGTATTGAGTACTGAAAATTATGCTTATCTCTCTTTCTTCTGCACAAAAAGTGTGCACGCTGTCACAGGCACAAATACACACACAACAGAAGCGAGACCATGGTGTTTGATAATACATGCACGCCCTCCTAAATGCCCTTGTGTGTACTTCTTGCTTTTTAGTGTAACAGTGTTGTATTATGCTTAATCTTTTCTAGATCTTCGTATGACATCTGATGATTTCAATTCACCGTAACTCCTTTCATACAAGTTGTTGATATTTTTGTACTATATTTTTGGTCATCTCATTTAGTGTTTGTTTCCAATTTCCAGATGGATGAGGTGCTGGCTTCAGTTGCTGATACCCTAAAGAACTTTGCTGTCATATACCTAGTGGACATCTCAGAGGTGCCTGATTTCAACACAATGTACGAGTTGTACGATCCTTCCACCATCATGTTCTTCTTCAGGAACAAGCACATCATGATCGATCTTGGAACTGGTAACAACAACAAGATCAACTGGGCCATGAAGGATAAGCAGGAGTTCATCGACATTGTCGAGACTGTGTATCGTGGTGCTAGGAAGGGCCGTGGTCTAGTTATTGCTCCAAAAGATTACTCCACCAAGTATCGTTACTGAGTCTTTTATACTCTCTGGGTGTGTGGGATTTGCACTTCTTACACATCTAGCTTTATATGGCCATAATTGTAAACAATGCCATCTAGATCTAGACTTGGCAACTCAAATGTCTACTTCATGTGCTTTCAGATATGATGCTAAATAACTGTTTGAACAAAGCCCTATCTCTATAAGTCAGGAACTTATTTCTCTTTGTAATATGTGACTATCGACCTCTGCTCTATGTTCCCTGTTTCTTTGAGTGTTTCGTGCTTTGTGTTACCCATTTCTGCAAATATTTTTCTTTTTTCATTTCTTGTTGAATCGTAAAAGTTTCTCGATAATAAGACATTAGTTAATGGTTGAAACATATTTCACTAGTTCATTAGTGGTCCACGTAATTGAGTGGAGTAGAATATAGGGAGCCTAGTCGCCTGAAATTATGCTCAGTTGAAAAAAATCATGTCAATATACATAAGTTATAATGCCAAAAAAAAAAAAAGAAGAAACTGTAATTAATAGTGGATATACATTATACTTTTTATGTCAAAATAACTGTAAAGCTAACTTGTGCTCTTTTTCTCTGGACAAAGCTGGAGTACGCGTGCCATCTATTATTCTTTACAAAATTAAAGTAGGACCAACATATCAATGTTGCTATGACGTGGTATGCTAGCATAATTTCACCCAATATTAATTAAAAATCTACTGATGATTTTACGTAATATTTATTAAAAATCTGCTGACGATACAAAAAAATCACTTACATATAATACATAAAAATAAAATTGTCGTAGCAAAATGTGTGTTTGCGTTGGGATGCAATTGTTGTGTAAAGATATCACTCACTCCATCGGCACCACGTTATATGGGCCACATAGCCAAGCCCACTAAATTCATCCCAATCAAATGGGCCTTCGAAACCTTTAAAGCAAAGAAGCCGCACTCATTATTCGTCCAACGCATCACAACACACACCTGCAACCCTAATTCTACGCCAGATCTCACTACTATCTACAGTCATGGCCAGCTCAACTGAACCCACTGCTCTCAAAAGAGAAGATGAAGAAGAGGACACCTCTAATCCAGCCGCAGAAGATGAAGACACCGGAGCTCAGGTTGCTCCGATCGTCAAGCTTCAGGAAGTTGCCGTTTCAACCGGAGAAGAAAACGAAGATGTTCTCCTAGATTTGTGAGTTATTTTGTGACCTAATTATGATTTTTTTCTAGTTGATCGTGATCGATTTGTAATTTAGATGTAGGATTTGAAAAGAATTGATGCGGTCGAAGCAATCGAGTTAAACTAGGGTTTTTAGGGTTTTAAACGAATTGAAGAATCAAATAAACGGTGTTTATTGTAATTGCTTGCGGCAAACTGAGTTTGTTACGATTATTCGGTTATTTTGAATTGTTTGTAGGAAAGCAAAGCTGTACAGATTTGACAAGGACGGTAACCAATGGAAGGAGAGGGGTGTTGGGACCGTGAAGCTACTGAAGCACAAGGAGACTAGCAAAATAAGGCTCGTCATGAGGCAGAACAAGACCCTGAAGATCTGTGCCAATCATCTTGGTTAGTATGTCGCGTATATTTGTCTGTAACAGTTGTACTTGTATTCTATGAACTTATCAACGAGTTTGTTGGGAGTATATATTTCGTTCTGTATTAGTGATCCATGACATGGAGTTAGGGCTTTATTTTTTGTTGCGACTCTGTGTTGGTTGTTTAAGGATTGTTGATATTTGACAATGAGTTGGTGAGTTCGGCTGAATATTTAGGTCTGCTTTTTGATTGCAGTGCTGCCCACGATGTCGGTGCAAGAGCATCAAGGGAATGAGAAATCCTGTGTGTGGCATGCTACTGATTTTGCAGATGGAGAGCTCAAGGAGGAGTTCTTCTGTATTAGATTTCCATCTATTGAGAGTAAGTTACTTTTTTTTCTTCCTGTTACTAATATGTACTATTTATGACCAGTTGTTTTCCGTGATCCATTTGTTGGGAGGCTGATTGTTTTCCACTTTAAGAAGCTTTGAACGGATGAGTGGGTAGTCACATGTTGATTTAGTGTCTTTTGTTTGGTGACATCTTAATGATTGTGTATATCTCCAATGCGTTAACGAACTGTGTCTTTAATGTTGTAATATCTTTGTCAAACTTGAGTCTCCATTTTGTGGTAATTAGCTTGTCCGTTAGCTTGAATTTGTTGCTCATCACACTTGCTTCATGACTGAGTGATCAAACCTTGATTTCAATGTTTATTCATGTCCTCTGAACATATTTGTATAATTTGCTTCTGAGTAAGAAGTCTGCATCCATCTATGTGCCTCGGGTATGTTGGTAAACAGTCTATGATGTTCAACTTTATTGAGTCCTTAATCTGATTTATAGATTTTGAAGCTTTGTTGGGGGTATGTTGAAATGAGGAAACGGAAACCTATTTATTTTGCCCTTGATAGTTTTTCCGAAATAAAGTATAAACAAAGAACCATCCACCCATCATAACTTTTCTTGTTGATTTTGGTTGTGAAAATCTCAGTTCAAGTTTTGAGTTTGGATTTCCTTGTAGATTCTTATGAAAAATAGATTTTACCTATTCAAGTAGTCAGAGGATTGGAGTATTATGGCTTGTTTTCCATGTGTGTTAGCTGAGAAATATCAATATATTTGTAGTAATATCATGGAGTAGCAATCAAAAAGATAAATCATCTTTTTTTTAATCTAAGTTCAATCTCATCTTTCCTGATAATGATTATTTTGTCCTCTTGTGAGTGATACTTGTAATTTTTACTACATACCAACTATATCCTCATCTGTTTCCTATTTTTTTTTCTTCTTCAGATTGCAAATCTTTTAAGGACAAGATTGAAGAAATCACTGAATCTCTTCAGGAGGAGGGTGGAGAGAGTGAAGAAGCCACCTCTGCTACCGAGCTTATTGAAAGGTTGAGTGTTGAAGAAAAGGATGATAAAGAGAAATCAGAGGCTAAGGAGAAAACGGAGGCTGAGAATGCTCCTTCGTCCTCAGAAGAGAAGAAGGATGACAGTGAGAAAACGGAAAAGACTGCTGATGCATAAGGCCTACTTTGATCTTGTCTGGGGTTTTGTTGGCAACGGTTAAAGCATGGGTAATTCAGGTGAATTAACCTAGTGTCTGGTATTATAATCACAAAACATAGCGTCTTTTTGTGCTTTGGTCAAGTTTGCTGGTTTCCGAGTCGGTTGGTTTGTTGTGTTTGGATTGTGGGTCACCTTGAGTTGTCGTCCTTATACTCGGTGTATTTTGTATTTGGAAGTTTTAAACTGGGTGAATTACCCTAGAGTATATTTTTATTGATTACGGGGTCTTTAAAATTCCATGCCTGTTATGCTTGTGGTGGATGGCTTTACTGGTTTACTTATTATTCATATGCAGTCCTGAATAGAGCAAATTTTGTTTTGTTCTGATGGGTTTAGTGGGAACTGTTTGGGTCTATCGTTTAACAAAATCTGGAGTGTGTGGGTTCTGTTCTTTTCCTTTTGAAAAGACGGTTGAAATATAGAGCCCGTGGTGGAAGAGAATTTGTTATATTGGCGAAATTGTCGACTAATGTAACATATCCTGAGATGAGGGATCAAGAAAACTTGGGAGTGAATGCAGGTGCACTGGGGATGAATAAAGTGCCAGCATTTTGAAGTATTATGAAATGATAATGTTTCGACTCTGAAGAGGCATGAAAACTCACTGATGATTGCTGGATTTCCCTTCCACGGGTAACTGGCATGTATGAATGATAATTTCAAATGTTCATATTTGACTTTGATTGCTTCAACCATGTACAAGTCTCTATGATGTTGATGAACACATCTAAATCATCTGCATATGACAGAGGAACAATCACATTTTGACTAGAATCGGTACAAGTAGCTCCTCACTTGTTCTGGATAACTATATCCACAGAAAAAAGTGTTGCGGAGTCCCTGTTTGTGTCATGAATTCAACTGAATAAAACACTTGAAAAATGTTTTCCTTGCTTCAAATAATAGAAGTGGTTGGTATAATGAGTCACTAGTATAATCTAATTATTTTCAGCCATCAAATCCAAGAACCATACAGAACCTACTACATATGCTTTTTCCACCATTTTTTATCCAAACTCCAACCTAACAAATAATAATAAAGACATTGAATGATTGTGGCGTTTCTCATGCCATTTCCATAATCCCTTTAAACAACTAGTTTAATGGTGTGAAAGCAATAACCTACTGTCCTTGGATTCTTAACTTTATTGTCAGCAACGTTCACACTGAACTCATTGGAAGCAGACAATTTTTTGTTTTAAAAATAAAAGCAGGAACATAAACAAATATAATTCCCAAATGGTTGAGACAAAAAGCAACAAAACAAGGAAATACTTAATGACAATGGGCCCTAAATCACAAGTTTATTGTCAAGAATAGTCCCAAAAGAGCCATCAAACTGACAGCTGAATGTTATTTATGGATAATTACAGTTATACCCGCTCAAGTTCGGTCCAATTGGAGAAACCATCTAACTGTACCCCTGATACTTTATAAACATATAAAAGTATAGAGAGATTATCTGTAACGTTTATCAATATCAAGGGGGAGATTTTGAAAATTATTAAAATGTTAGGGAGCCTATTTGTAATGTTTTTTCTTTCTTTCCAAATTTCATGGGGTGCTCGTGTAATTATTCAAACATCAAGGTGCGTTCCTATAATAAGACTAAACTTGAGTATAATTGCAACATACATCCTCAATACCACAAGAATGATACATTGAGGCATAATCTGGCTGAAATAAGCAGTGTGATTCTTGCCATTCTTTGAAAAAAAACAAGTAAATATAGTTCTCATACAACGTGAAATATTCATTCAAAACCTGAGAGTATAAACAACAGTATATTATTTATATATGGTAAAATTAGATTACAGTCCTGCTGAGGCATATAGCAAGGAACTAAACAAGGAGCCTTGAAAGTTGAAACTAATGAATTAACACAACTGTTATTGAATGAAAAAACAAAACTAAATGTGTCTATAATTTCTGTGTATGACTTAAACCTAGAAGACAACAATCATCAACTTGTTGAAGGGAAAATGCACCTATCATGGAGAAGTGAGCCCCTTAAAACAATTTGTGACCACCTATTGCACAAAGCTATATCACAAGTATAACAAGGTCATTCAATGACGAATAGAGATTGGCGAAAGGAAAACAATTAAACTTATACTATGAGAGGTATGATGTGCCAGCATGGTTATGATGCAAAAGATTATGAGCAATTGCATCTCTTGCCTTCATAGCGTTTGCTGATCTCAACCCGATTTCAGATACCATTTCATCATCAATAAGCTCAAATTTCAGTGCCGGATCAAAATCCTCGTTCATCAGCTCACATATGTTATGCAAAACGCAGCATGCCCCAAGCACCACAGGCAAATCTTGAAGTTTCACTTCAGTCCTCTTCTGCAAACAACCCCACCTCCCTTTCAATCTCGCAAACGCCTCTTTAGAGACCCTCTGAATTTCACCAATTTTCTCGTTAAAAGCATGTTGAGTCCAAGTTAAATGCTGGTGTTTATAAGGCACCAATACCCAATCCGTCAAAGGGTATCCAGAACCTCCAACAATCCAAACACCATTGTAGAAACCTGCATTCGCCCTCTGGAAAAGGGTCGACTTCTCCAAAACTTGATCATCAGGCATTGAACCAGGGTACCCAATGCACACATCGGTAAAAACTCCCCTCGGATCCACAACACCTTGAACAGTAATTGAATAAGACGTCTTTTGGTTCCTCTCAGTGTGCCTTTTATTGAAATAAGCCGCGACACTAATCTTAGGAGCAATGATCGGTATATGCGTCGTGTACATTGATCCAACGACATTAGGTATCCCCGACATTGATTCATACTCATCTTTAATCCTCCTCAAAGTTTCTTCCTCAGGCCATCTCAGATACTTCGGCATTAACACATTCCTAATCGCGGAACAAACCTCCAGCACAAGCTTGTGGCACGTCGATATCCCTAATCCAAACTTTTTCGAAACGAGCCTCAACGGCTCCCCAGTGGCCAACCGCCATATACATACTGCAACACGCTGCCTAACGGGGACCGCATCCCTCAACATAGTATTCTCCTTAGCAACAGCAGCACTCAACTCATTACAAATCAAATCAAACGTCTCCTTCCCCATTCGGAACGCCTTCTTAAACTCCTCCTCTGGAAAATCAGGACTGTTACATTGATCCCACCAATCTTTCGACCTATTCTTAACCCACAACCGCCTTTGAGGCCCTCCTGCTACAGCTTTCTCACTCACACCACCAACACCATTTTTATCATTAGAAACAGAGTCCTCCTCACTTGCAGCACCCATCATAAAGTTAGCAGCAGCAAAAGCATTCGCCTTCACCTTTTTCCGCCTCGTCCCTTCGGCAAATTCGTCGTCTTTACGAAAATCCTGAAGCTTCGAATAGTAATCCACCATAGCCCTCTTCGTTTTATCATGATTCTCCTCGAATTGAACACGCTCCTCTTGATTTGACCTCTCCAACTCATCAAGATCGTTCTTTTCTTGATCCTCGAGCAGAACCAAGGATGTAATAATCTCGTTCAACCCTTTAGTCTTCACTTGCTTCTCATCTGCTTCAGCATCTACAATTTTAACACCGCCTTTCATTTCCTCTTTTCTCCTTCTCTTCTTCTGCTGCTTATTCTCGCTCATATTCGAACTGGGTTTTGTATAAAAAGTCTAAATTACGCAAAAAGAAAGAGCAAATCGGGATTTTCTGAGAGAAAATGAAGCTTCGTGTAGATATGCAGTTAAGGTGTTTGACGGAATGTGTAAACGAAGTGTGAACACATAGCCAATGTCAAACTATGAAGGTGGGCTTTGAAAAACTTTTAGAGTCGGGTTATTTTACGCAATAATTTAATATCTGTTGATAGTTGATACGTAATTGAGATATAGAGATTAACATTTAATATAACGTGTGGGAGTGGTGGGAACACGGTATTGGGATTGGGGAAGTTTGCAGCATAACAATATTAGAGATTGGTCGAAGACGGTGCCAACAAGAGTTGATAAATAAGACCACGCGTTTTGTCATTTTCTTTAAGTTAATTTTTTTTATTTTTGTCTTTGATAATAATTTTTTTCTATTTTGGATTTTTGGAATTCAATAAGTTTCGATATGTGTTAGTTTCTATGAGTAATAGTTAGAGGAGATGATAATAAAGTTGGATTTTGCTAGTTAAAATGTAGGGGTGTGATTTAGCCAGGTTAAAGCACAAGTCGTATAATCTTTTACTTATTTTACTAAATTTACTTAAATTGTATTTGGTTTATGGAAGATATTTATGAAGTCTATGTCAAAAGATTTTATAATTTTCTGTTTTGTGAATTGACTACTAGCTAAAGTATACGTAGCTACCAAAGTCATCTCAGTGAAATTTGATCCTTCAAATTCAATACTTTTAGTACTAGAATCCACAAAGACCAAAGTAAAATCTCCATGACATTAATGGAACTTGAGAAAGATTTAGTAATATTATTTTGACACTTCTCTTCTTTTCATTATCCTATTCCTTATAAATTCTAGGTGGGGGTTGTTTTATTATCGTATATAGCAACTCTTGTTTATATAAAAGGCAAACCATAATATCAAATTAACTATATAATAATGTCTCCATCATATATGTTGTGATCAATTCAAATACTAATTCATGTTAGGTCGTCCAGTGAATAAATTTCCCCTACTTATTCATGCAATCGAGACGTTCAAGCATTAAAGTTTGCTCATGAATTCCAATTGAAATTGTTACAAGAATAGGTGGCTCACACTTCGGAATAGGCACCTCTAATTTCCAGTATTACCTTTAACATACTTTTTGTGTCACTTGTTAAATTTGTTTCACGAGATAAAACTATAAATTAAAGATATATTTGCTTGATTTTCTAATTATCCATTATTACATGCATCAATACTCATCATATATTATGAACACACCGTAAATATAATTGCGAAACGAGAACTAACACACTATTTGACACTAAAAGCTGGATTTTAGATAATGGGGTGTTGCAGGCACCTATGCAAGTTGCATATATTAGATTCTAACCATGAAGAAATAACTAGAATAAGAACTATATAATTATTAAACTCTTGAGAATTTTATCTATTCATTTAATTATTCCTAATACAGCAAGTGTGATGATAAACTTAGAATCCAAAATAGATAACAAGAAAGCAAAATGAAAAGAAGTCAACAAAAGTGGTATGAACAGAAAACCTCGGCTGATTCCATTGCTTGCCTCAGTCTCCAAAGTATGACAGCTAACTTTAGGACATTATATTATTTATTTTCCCTGGTTGAATACTTGAATGAATCATTTACCAGATCTATATACATGCTAGAGTCAAGGAAACACATGTGAAAATACTATCAAGTTCAAGATCCACATTAGGGTGTTTTATAAAATTCCAGCACCTATTGAAGATAAATCCAGTTAATAGATTTTTTTCTCTGATGCAGGATATTTTCGTGCTCGTTTACTCCACTATAGCCGAACCTCCATGTTCATGCATATATGTATACAACTTGAATATGAACTCAAGTTGTTCGAAAGGAACCAAAACTCCCTTGCACAGTTCAACACTGAAATATAATATAATATTCTGCAGATTGGAGCCGTGTTGTCACATTGTTAGACTTAGGACCCTCCATGATATATAACCTTGGACCAATCTATTTTTAGAAATTCCGCAACAAATTTATGAGTTTCATATACCCTCATACCATCAAATGGAGCATAGTGTTATACAGATCATGAGTTGTGTGAAAACAAAATCAGTTGGGAACTACATATGATATACTCTGCTGTGATTTACTACAATTTATGTGATGAATGACCATCTTATCCAAATATTTTAGAGAGAACTCATTTACTATTATATATTTTTTCAGTATAGCAACTAACTTCTCATTTGTTTTTTTTGGTCTTAGTACGCGACGCATTTTTTTGATAAATGGATAACGATAGAATTCGACATACAACCACTTATTAGCCTCGCTCCGTGTTGAACAGTAAATGACCTCCTATCACTCCCATGCCTTCAATGGGCCTGGTTGGGCTTTTGAGGAAGGGGCATATTTCCAAATTGGCCCTGAAATTTGCTATGTTTGAGAAAAAAAAAAAGACCGGCCCACCTTGTTAAATGTTAATGACACATTAACTGCCAGAGCTTATCAGGCAAAAAATGAACTTGGACATAACACATAGGCCTATCTGCTTTAGCCCTGATAAATATGATACTATTAATCAATATCTGTTTAATGAGCATTTCATTTACTCATGTTCTTGCATTTCCATCTTTATCCCTTGTGTTCTTCTCTTTTGTCTTACAAAAATTGCTTCCTTGTATTTCAGAATTTTGGGAAGTGACTTAACGATGTGAGCCTTTCTGAAAAAATAGGAGGATTCGCTCCGACTGCAGGCGAAAAACTGGAATCATAGTAGTATTTTAGATTATGTACAAAATACAATTTGGAGAAATATATCTAGGAAAAGTTTGAATGACATAAGTACCAAATGGGATGTTATCCATCGTGCTAAACAACTATTTCCCGATAGTACAACGTGTTCGAGCTAGTGAGAGTTACTTCAAGTTTCGACAATGCTGCTCGTTTTTCTCGGTGTATAACTAGATTCAATAAATCGCATCTGATATTGCGAAATCATTTGATCAAAATAAAGGTTATAGCCTGTGATTACTAGGACAGAAATGGTTTCTTCTTGATGGTGCTTCTATATGTATCCTCTTATAAGACAGATGATCATAATTTGTGAAGGAGATTTTGATCTATAATATCACAATCATTTGTCAGATCTTTTAAGGTAAAGTCAAGCTTATTGAAACAGTTCTGAGTTGAAACCTGAACTAGAACCAGCTGTAGTACTAGATATGTAAAGGGAAATTCTTTACTTGGGATTGAGGCCAAAAGGGGTAGTGTGTGTGGTTATTCTAAAGTCTTCCATAAGAAAAGTATATGCAAAAGCATAAAGTATGGCGGAATTGGTGGATTGTGTTAAGAGAAAAGCACAAAAAATAAAGTTTCAAATTGCCACTCCCTCCTATTTACAATCTACTTGGGATTCTCTTTGCCCTTTTGAAAATGGACTACAGTTTGTGCCTAATACCCGGATTTTAGAAGACAAAATCTATTGTTTATGATGATTATCCATTACATATGAACACAAGGATTATGTCATTTATGCATTAACTCCTAATCAAGACAAAAATAGCCACAAGTTGCATCAAGTACTCGACTTTAAAATGTTGTTTCTTCAGATAGAAACTCTTGTACAGTTCTACTGTAATGGCCAGATGAATTGTGCATTGGTTGGTTTTCAGTTGTCTGGTAGTTAAATTTCTACTGAAGCTTCTAACTTTAACCAATTTTCGGCAGCAGACAACATCAACGATAAGTTTAGTGATGGATTTGTGAACTCTATTGAGAGAATTTTCGGTCGTTGAAAGTCGATCTTTCTGTTGTGACTTAAAATCACATAACTAAATCATATCCACAATATTAACTAATTCCCAACTGAAGTTTTCACCAAAAAAGGAAGAGCCATGAGAAATATAGAAATCATACTTTTTATGATACTTTAGTGAAAGTGGGAACAATAGTTTGATCTGTGTTCATTACATTCCTCAGTCTTGTATGATAAAGTGCATCTCCCCTAATTCAAGATTCTAGTCCAGGCATTGGTCTATATATACTCAAACCGCACAGAAGCATTACAAGTTTTTCAAATCTCATTACACAAATTGGACAAAACCAAATGAAACTTTCATCCATGTTCAAAAGGCAGATTCTTTTCCTCCTGGTCTTTCTCTTAGCAATAAAATCCAAAGGCCAAACAACAGGAATTTCACCAGCAGGTTTACTATGCATAAGCGAATGCGGCACGTGTCCTGTTATATGCTCACCACCGCCATCTCCAACTACTCCAACGCTGTTACCGCCTTCCTCACCACCACCTCAACACCACTCCCCTCCACAATTCGAATTTGTTTCTCCTCCGCCTTTGTCAACGCCATCTCGTCCACCTCCTTCGCCACGACAATTTGATTACATTTATCCTCCGCCATTGTCAACGCCGTCTCGTCCACGGCCACCACCACCGTCGAGTAGCTCGTCGACAGCCGCAACGCCACCACCTCCTTCAGGATTTGTGTACACTACTCCAGGCGTCACAGTTTCACCGCAGAGGAATTTTACATATCCTTACTACTATTTCTACACTTCAAAAGCTTCTTGTTCACTTCCTCTCCACCAGGGATTTGTCCTGTTTATGTTGTTTAGATTCTTACAAGTTTTTTTGGGCTTATAGATTGTAGTTGAATTGATTGTATGCATTTAATATGTATACTGGCCAATTATTTGGGGTGGGGTGGGTGATGTAATATCTAGCATGGTGATTGGTGAACATAGTCTTTCACTGAGTTAATCTGTAAAATTTTATGATGCTATATAAGGAACCATTTTGCCTTCTGCATTGGTAGTTAATGTCTTACCAATGTACAATCCCAGTAAAAATTATCATCTGCAAAACTAAGAACTCGTTGCATTATATATTGGACATAAAGTGAGATAATTAATTTCTTGATCAATTTGATTTTCCTTATAACAGATGCAACTTCAAGCAGAATTGGTATGTGAAATGCAAAGTCTGTAGAATACTAGTATAGTTAATGGAAGCGAATTTCTCCAAACTTAAGTAAAGGGATAAAACAAAATAAAATAAGCACCAACTTCCCCATAAATCATAATGTTTATCACTGTGAACAAATTATGGAAGCAACTAATGTTTGAACAAACTATCACATAAATACGTCCAATAGATTGTGTAATCAACATTTTCTTCAACCTTTTTTTTTTATTTTGTGGATAAAGATCTGCGTTCACTATATATTATATCGCGGCATATGGGTTAGAGAAAATATATTTGCTCTAACAACATGACATATTCAAAATGCTGTTTTTAGTTTTCTAATACTAAATTTGATGATTTGTTCACTAACATTTTCATTCAATGTTGTTCAAAGATTTTTTTTTTTAACATAGAGAAATTTTTGTAATCGAACAGAGTACGAAGACAATCGAAAATAATGTAGATGGAAATCATACTAAAAGATTCGGCGTTTAGAAGACTACAGAAAAGTGCCTTACTCAACCGTGAACTAGTAGAGAAGCAAAATTCATATTTTCGACTCGATGTGATTCTCCTTTCACTCATATACCTTATTCCAATTAATTGGGGTTACAAGTGTAGACACTTAAAATTAGCGTCAAATTAAATGATAACACGTGTATATTATTAATCAATTAAATTTTCTTTTTAATTTTTTGGAGTTATGATAAATTTAATTCCAAAATAAAGTAGTTAAATTTGTTGATTTTAAATAAATATGATGGACAAATCAAATAATGCCATGTGTCAATTGGAGAAAATAATCTAGTTAAATCAAATTATGGCAATATCTCAATTTTCAAGATATATATATATATATATATATATATTCAAATAAAATTGAATATTATTTAAGGGATAATATCACTCACAGCCCTTGAGGTTTGATTTCTAAGTGTGTCACTTTTAAAAGTACACTTGTACCATTTAATTCAATATTACAAAATACCCTTCAATAATTAAAAGACACAAGTACCCTTTATTGTTCAAGTAATAAAATCAAACAAGAATATAATTAAAAGACACAAGTACTTTTTTGTTTTTTTGTTGTTGTTCTTTACATTTTGTCAAGTCGTTTCTTTTCTTATTAAATCAAGAATCTTAGTTCTGTTATTAGTAAAAGAAATAACATTTTGATTTGAATACTAACATATCCCAGTCAAAATTAATTTGTTTTTAATTCATAACTACGAAACTATTTTGTAGATATAATAACTGTTTATAATGATGTTAACTTTATATTCTTGACGTATTATATAGAGTCAATACTCGAGTTTCGGTAATATAATTCACACTAAGGAAAGGGCCACCTAATCTTAAAATTTTCAAATCAAGTGACTAGGGTTACAAAGGAGTTTCTTTTGTCTTCTTATTATTAAATATAGGAATTGTTTTAATTTATGCAAGATGATCAACGATATTCTTAGTTGATTTTATTATTTGAATAATAAAGGGTACTTGTGTCTTTTATTTTTGAGAGGTTTTATGTAATATTAAACTAAAGGGTACAAGTGTCATTTTATAAGTGACACCCCCTGAAAATCAAACCTCAGGAGGTGTCACTGATATTATTCAAACCTCAGGGGGTGTTACTGATATAACACCAAACCTCAGGGGTGTGAGTGATATTATCCCATTATTTAATCCTAATATTATAGGGGTGGAAATATATATTCATCAAATATCACGAGATGGAAACTATATTTCATCTAAATCCCAAGAAAAGGAAATAATTCTCCATTAAGTCTCAATATACAATAAATGGAAAGAAGATTTCCACAAACTCTGTCTTCGATATTGGAGAAATTCAAAACTTAATATCACTCATCCATCTCATTAGGACATCAAGAAGTCATAATTCATATTCAAGCATCATTGGAGCAAATAAGTTCACCGAAATTCTTTACAAGAAGTTCATCATCTTCAAAGGCGTTCATCAAAAGATTCAACGTAAAGTGCACTTTGATTCGAGATCAAGTCTAGAAGCCCTCGAAGAATTGTTTCTGAAGATCAAAATTCAGATCGAGCTTCAATAAATTTAAAAACTCAAGACAAAGATCATCCAGTTCGTCCCAAAAATCCAATTTTATTTCAAGATCAAGTTGAAGAGCCATTCAATTATCGTTTTTCCAAGTCCAATTCAACTCTATCACAGATTAAATCAAGAATTCTAGCCCAAGAGGATCAAAGAGTGTACCAAAATTTCATTTAAATTCGATTAGATTGATTTTGTAATCTTTTTCTTGTTTTTTTTTTTTTTGAATAACTTTGTCTTTTTTTTAGAGATGAAGAAATTTGTTGTTACAACAATATTGATTGATGTTGTAGTATTTATATACAAGAAACTAAAAACTCCCGTAACAAAGTTTATGACATTTTTTATGCTTTTGTCTTATCTCAATTCGCATGGACATTCTGAAAGATAAACGTGGTAAAAATAAAGAAAATTAATCACCATTCTCATAAACATACATCAACTCCAACTATACACCTCAAAATGCAGTATAAACTGGTCACTAATATCCGGGGCAACTTGCTTAGAACCATAAAACCTAAGGCGTTAAAATGCAATATCCCAATTATTAAGCTCAATTGAACAAATTTCAATTTGCGCCTCTAAAATCTCAAAACATCATTTACACCCACAGATTAAAAATTAGATAAAACTCCACTGCACAGATCTCCAACACAGTACGATCAAAATCCGAGTTCTCAAAAAATGACGGCAATGTCGTCGCCTGAATCTCCGGAAAACGCCGACGTTTCGACGGCGATGTCGAATCTTCTCCCGCTCGCCTCCGCCGCACAACAGCCGTACGTATCGGAATTACTCTCGTTCACTCTCGATCGCCTCCACAAGGTAAATTTAGGGCCTCGTACTGCTCGATTACGTATCTAGGGTTTGTAATTTGATCGATATGCGTGTTTAATTTGTTAAAGGAACCGGAGCTGTTGAGAGTAGATGCGGAGAGAATACGGCGGCAGATGCAGGAGGTGGCGGTGGGGAATTACCGCGCGTTTATTGCGGCGGCGGATGCGCTGCTCGAGATCAGAGAAGAGGTTTCATCTATTGATAAGCACCTGGAGTCTCTGGTAAAATTTTTGTTTCAGTGTTCGATTGTTAGTTTTTTTAATTTGATTGGTGTAGAGTTGAGCTGGCATTGTCGTTTTGATGAATCGTTTGTTTGTTTGGAGAGTCGAGCTTTTGGATTTGATCGATTGTGAGTGGTTTAAGCTCCTTTGGTGGAGATTCGGTACAGAGAGTTGAAAAGATCTTGAAATTGAATTTCTATGTTGTAATTTGTAAGTTGAATGATCAGTTGATCGTCATTCTTACATCTGATGCAGCTAGTTATGTGAGGTTTAAGATAAAGGTGAAAGCCCAGAATTTAGATATTCATGGACAGTTTTAGGCTAAGATAATATTCATAATCAGAATGTGTGCTACATATTAAAGGTGATTGGGTGAGATAGTCCCATATGCATATAATCTGATTTATGATCTTTTTCCTTCCGAAAATTTCTTTTGTTCTTCATGGCACTAGTAGACCAAATCTGACCTCATTCAACTTGACATAGATTTATTGATCCTTGTCTTCTTCTGCAGATAGCTGAGATCCCCAAGATAACAACCGGATGCAATGAATTTGTTGATTCAGCAAAACATATTTTGGAGAAAAGGAAGATGAATCAGACATTACTGACAAATCACAGTACTTTGCTTGATTTGCTTGAAATTCCTCAGCTCATGGAAACGTATATGCCCAGTTCTTTAGTTGTCTCATACTCTTGATGTTGCCTGTTATATATAGTAGTCCACGTCCTCAAGAATGATTATATCTCTTATTGATACAGATGTGTAAGGAATGGGAATTTTGACGAAGCTCTTGACTTAGAAGCATTTGTTGCCAAACTTACCACAATGCACCCAAAGTGAGTTTCTTTTATGATTGTGAATACAAGTGCTATCTATTTCATCTGTCAACTTGGTTTACAGCATTTGTTGAATTGTTTTCTGTTTTTTCTCTTTAAAAAAAAAAAAAAAAAAGAATTCCCGTGATTCAGGCTCTGGCCGCTGAAGTTCGTCAGACTACCCAGTCTCTTCTTTCCCAACTTCTCTTGAAACTTAGATCTAACATTCAGGTACTCTTTCTCTATATCAAATTAAACTTGTCCAAATAATTTAATTGAACTTAGTGGGTTATATTCATCAGACTTTTTGTTCATAGTTACCAGAATGCCTACGGATTATTGGATATTTACGTCGAATTGGCGTTTTCAGTGAATATGAAATGCGCCTACAGGTAAACTTATTAGCTAATGATTTTTCAAGTAGTATTTGTGGTCCATGTCCATGTTCAACGAATTCTGTTTCATTTCTGACGAAAGACTTATTATCTTTTATTCAGTTTTTAAGATGCCGAGAAGCCTGGCTTACTGGAATACTTGATGATCTGGACCAGAGAAATCCCTATGAATATTTGAAAGGGATGGTAAATTGTCATAGAACACATCTTTTTGATGTTGTTAACCAATACCGAGCGATTTTCGCTGATGACACATCAGGGAATGAAGAGAATTATGATGGTGGACTTCTCTTTGACTGGGCCATGCATCAAATTACTTCACACCTGAAAACACTTAAGCTAATGCTGCCTAAGATAAGTGAAGGCGGATCTTTGTCAAATATTCTGGACCAATGCATGGTGAGAATCAGTTGCCACAATTTTCTGCCCTTGCATGCATATTGCCTTGCTTCTCCCTCAGCCCCAAAACCCAACAAATCGATTAACAAAACCCTGATAAAAACTCATAAAAGAAAGAAAACAGAAGAAAGAAGCTTGGAAACAAAGAATCTACGGATTGCAGTTGAATTTTTAGAGTTCTTGGTGGAGATGATAGACCAGTTAATTTTTGCTGATTTGTGTGTCGGAGGCCGAGGAATGGTTGATAAAATCTGTATTGTATCGGTAGTGTTCATAAGGGATTCATTGATCCTCGTAAGATGCTGTTTCTCATCAGAACCAGTTTCTTATTGGAAAATGAAAAGGACTCGAGCTTTAAGAAAAGTGCCAAAAAAGAGAACAATTCCCCAAATTATTGATGTTAACTTGATGTCTTCTCAGCGTGATAGATGCCTTCATGTGTAACGTTTCCCTTTAGCTTTAAGTTCATGGCTGCAAGATAATAGCTTGTTGTGTTTCTCAATCGTGTATATTGTTAGGTTCCTTGATGAATAATTTTTCTTGGCAATAGCTTAATGATCATTTTCCTCTGCTTGCGGTTACAGTATTGTGCTATGGGCCTTGGTTGGGTTGGGCTGGATTTCCGAGGACTGCTTCCCCCTCTGTTTGAAGAGTAAATATTTTTTCCACATTTACTTAACTCTATACTTAAGGCATTAGCGAATCTCTCATTGCCTTATTTTCTTATTTCACAGAGCTGTGCTAAATTTATTTTCAAAGAATATGGCTACAGCTGTTGAAAATTTTCAGGTAAGATTTCCATCAAGTAATAATCAGTTGCATTCCTCGTTACAATTCCGTCTTCCCAGATGTGTTTGGATTCGACGGTCTTTCTGCGGTAGCAATATGGCATTCTTGGCTGAAGTTTCATAACACATATTTTCTAATTATCCAGTTAGTGTTGGATTCTCATCGTTGGGTCCCGTTACCAGCAGTTGGCTTCCCAGCCAGTAATTTTGGTGAAGAAACTCTGGATGACATTACTCCCCCTTCAAATCTCATGGAGCACCCACCTCTTGCTGTTTTTATCAATGGTAAATTTGTCTAGTCTAGATCTTTTGTGTATTTAAGTTTGGACTTGAAAGTTAGTTTAGTGCTTATAGCATTTCTATATCTGGTGATGGCAGGTGTATCTGCCGCAATGAATGAACTACGTCCTTGTGCTCCATTAAGTTTGAAAAACGTGCTTGTGCAAGAGTTAGTTAAAGGTTTGCAGGCCGTTTCTGATTCTTTATTGAGATACAATACTACAAGGATTCTCAGAGAAAACGAGTCCGTGCTTTTCCTTAAACTTTGCCAAGCATTTATTGAGGTGAACTTTCTCTACAAACTTCTTAACTTTTAGCTCCAATTTTTGCTTCATTCTTCAAATAATGATCCGCACCTTATCTATTACACGCAGGTTGCTTTTCCACATTGTGCTACATGCTTCGGTCGTTGTTACCCAGGTGGAGCTGCTTTGATTACAGATGCCAAGAACTTATTTGAGGGGATTGGCCGACTATTAGCAACCTCGCCCTCAAGAGAACTGATAAAACCAGCTCGTGATGCAGAGGAGAAAAGTGTATCAGAAAATGGTAATCTTCCCACGGTAGAAAATGGAATCGCGCATCCTATTGAACGTACTTCTAGTGCCAGCTCAAAGGAAACAGATCAGAATTATACTAGCCCGCAGAAGGAGGTCAAGCCAGAAGAAAAGGCAGTTGGTCAAGGATCACCAGTATTATGAGATCCTTTCGTTGTTTTGACATCAGTTTTCTGAGTGGGATTGATCACATTTGACGTTGTAATAGTCACTAATGAGTGGTTGGACTAGCTGAAATTTGAAATTAATAGAGAATTATTTTTGTATGTAGGTGATTGGACATTATTTACAAAATGTGTTGAAGAAATCCATATGATTATAATTTACAAGAATTCGATACCATTTTTCTTCTTATTACTGCATTTCGTACTTGGCGCGGAGGAAAATTACTTTATGCAATTGGTACCAACGTTGAAGACGATAATATCTTCATAAGTCATACTTAAATACCAATAACGGTGCATAGACATCCGTAATTAAACTATATCTTATAAATACCAATTTACCTGATCCGTCGGGCATTCTTCTCGAATTCTTTGTTTATGGATCAAGTTATGTCCTATATTGATTCCTTTTTTATTTTTCTTTTTTCTTCGCATTATCTAGACATTTTGAACATTTGCTTTTGTTTTGTATTTTGCAAGACGTATTTATAAATCGACGTCAAATTGGGAATATCACAATATGAACTAGTACTTTAACTAATTATATGTTTTAATTGGGCTATGATGGCTAACTAACTGCACCCGAATACTCGTGATTCTTACCTAGCTTAGGTTTATAATCTATATATTGTGATTATAATTTTGCCACATGCTAAGTTTATAAAATTTATTGCACGCTACAAATTTTAATATGTGCACAATCACAACTGTGAAGTCTAACTGTGTACGAATTTTCTTTGTTGCTATACATGAATCAGGCAGAAAGATGCAATGACATTGCCAGACTAGTTCTGGCATACTGAACAAAATACATCCTTGTTCCATCGACAAAAAAGATTAACACCAAGCCATTAAATAAATATTAGAGTTCAACGGTTGTAGTAAGGGTTCAATTACACCATTAAGCTCTCAAAAGCAATAGCTCCATAAAAGTACACCGGGAAGTCTTGAAACAACAAAAAATCTCGTTGAATAAATACATACAAAGAGCCCTTATTTTGAAAAATATATAACCTGCCACTCAAATAATAGACGCCATCAATTCCTTCTAAACAACACACAAGGAACATAGCCAACCACGCAGCATAACTAACCTCCATCTCAAAAGATGATGTCCTCGTCTCTCTGTGCAGCCTGAGCTAACATGTTATGTGCTGTGTTGACAGAAATACCCCTCTGCAGAGAAATTTCCTCAGCAGCCTTCTCCTCAGCATATGCCAAGGCAGCTTCACGTTGTTTCTCAACCTCTCTCCTTTTGAACCCTTGTATCTTTTTCAGCCTAAAGAAATCCTCCCTTTCCAACTCGTCCAACTCTCCCTTGATGTAAGTTATGGTATTCTCCAATCGTGGCTTTACAACACTTTCAAGAGCATTGACCCTACGATTCGTGGTCTTGATTGCTTCATCAAGGGTCAAGAATGATGTTTGGAGAGTAGCAAGCTCAACAAGCAGCTCAATTGCTTTCACATATGCCCCGCGACAAGCTTGAACCTGTTGGCCTCCTCTAGCCAGTCCAGTTAAATCATTCTTAGTCTCTCCCTCAAAGAAATATGCGAATTTTGGGAGTTTCACACCAGCAACATTTTCTTGGTGTGAACGAACCTTAAGTGACGCACTTTGGACATTTTCGCGGACTATGTGCTTTATGTTCTCACCTGCAACATATTTAGCCTCGGTAAGGGCAAAGGAAGAAGTTTTCATAACATCTCCCATTGATTCTTTTGTTGAGACAATCTTCTTGAGAATCTGTCGGAACTGCACGGTCAAAGCATCACTCTTTTTCTTGAGCAATGCATGACCCCTTGTGGCCCCAACTAATCGAGCTTTCATCACTCCAAGCATGGTAACGGTTGGGACAACATTCAAGCGTTGGCTTTGCCCCGACATCTTGTCAAATTAATGGCTGAATTAAAGGAAAAAAGGAGATTCAGACATGATACATTTTAGTGATAAAAAAGACTTTTGTCCCTTTGAGTGTTTCCTTGTTTCCTATGTATCTAGGTTCCTGGCAGGGAAGTTAATGATAGTTATATAAAAGACTCTTGTCCTATTGCGTGTTTCCTTGTTTCCTATGTATCTAGGTTCCTGACAGGGAAGTTAATGATAGTTACCCACCTAGGATGCTTTCAAGTTTGGCTAAAATAACACTAATTCACAAACTTTATATAAGGTAGGCAATATCGGCATTTAATTTGAATTATTGCAGTAACATTCTTAGAGATTTAACTAAAATTTCTCATTAACTAGACTATGGCAAACAAAAACAATCAATTTAACCTCTTTCTCAACCGAATATTCTTAATTTCCTTTTAACCTGTAAACAAATGGAGTGTGAAGTATGAACTGTTAAGGCAAGTTATACACCAGACCCCATTGCAAAAACCAGTCTAATATGAGTGGGGTAAATTTCAAATGTAATTCTTTAGCAGACAGTGGTTAAGGCATGGAGGGCTTGGTCAGCATACCCAACAACATCGGATAAGAGTAAGAAAATAAAAAGTCAGTGACGACAAAATGAACTCGATCTCCACAATCTGATCCACTAACTGCTCTGCCAATGTGCAACTCTTCAATCCAACAAATATTTGCAGCACCCAATAGCAAGAAAACTTTAAACAACAAAAGAATTACAATGTAATAGGAGAAGAATGCCACTACGTACTTACCATGTACATTTCAATTGAAAAGGAAAAGAAAAAAGAGGTTGCAGATCCAAACAGATAGACTGCACGTTTATTAACACTGTCACTCTCTAACTAATTAAAAACATGACACTGCATCACTCTTGCACAGCTCCCGAAAACATAATAAGAAAGCATCAACGTTGTTCCTTCCCTAATATAACCTACCAACCAGATATGTCTAACAGGCTTGCTCTAGATAATAAATACTACATGATAAAATCCAGTAAAACAACTAACATTATCAAACTCTCTAATGAAGAAGACAATAGGTAGTGTGGTTGGCATAACTCTACATTCAAAGTTTTGAGATTCTGAAAAGAACTCAAATGACGGAGGCGAATATCGCCCATAAGAGGGAAAAACGAGAAGTTTCACTATATTACATTACAGATTTCAGATCCTTCATATAACTACACGATATTCACAAAAAAATCAAACACGCTAGCCTCATTGATCAATCGATTACTATTCCCCAAATCAGCATAATGCACACAGAGACTGTAAAATTATAACATCACCACATTTTAAGCAAATCAAATTCCTAAAACACAAGCACGATCACAATGTCAACAACAAAACACAAGATTTCAATCAGGTCGAACACAACACTTTAAAATTAACCATAAGAAAGAACCCTCGGATCTTGATCTAACGTTTTAAACAATAGACAATTAGATAATTGGCAATTGAAGCTACTAGAGTCATTGTTTAAGCCTGTTCTTATCTCTATATTAATCAAATCAAACACGATCGATACATTAAACAAAATAATTGAACGCGTAAAAGGAGATGAATTAAGGTTTTGATTAACGGTACCTTTCACCGGAATCACGCCGTGAAAATATTCCGGCCAAATCGACGTGGAAGAGAGTGAGTAGTGAAGAATCAATCGGATCTGAAAGTGTGCGAAATCGGGATGATTGCTGACTCGTTTTGATGATTGATTCAAAGGGGGGTTATTTTATTTTGATATATTAAACTCTTGCGATAATTAGTTATTATTAAAATAATAAAATTCTCGTGTATGGGCCTAATCGCGGCCCAAATGGAGATCCAAATAACTGTGTGCAAACTGCAACGTGCACGGTGCGCCTAAATTTATTATATTAGATTTTTCATGTTTACGTTAAAACTTTCTGCTTAAAGTCCATCAAAATTTCATGGGGAATGACATTAACTTGGGGAAGAGTGTCTAATTTCTAATGTTTGATGTGTTTGCAAATAGTTACGAAAATAATTTACTGGTTGTAGTCAAGATAAATACTATTTTGAATTTATGTTATGGACTTTTGAGTTTTGACTCTGTTTGTCCTAAAAAAGAAATTATAATGAGACAAGCCAAATAAATTAAGTTTTGGTGCTTCTCACATTAGTTTTAAAAATATGATTTTAGATAACTAACGTTTTAAGTAGCTCTTTTAAAAGAGTAGTGCACTTTAAATTTCAGACAATTTTTTTTAAGTAAATCTAAATTAAATTATATATATTTATTGTTTTCCCTTTTTCTTCTTTTTAGTAGAAGTAGAAATAAGTGAGAAAAAAGCAAATGAAAGAATATTGTTTATTAACCAAACAAGTTAGAAAAACTGTAATACAGGAAACATTTAAAAAAAAAGGAAGCAACTACTATATTTTCGCAATTGAATATAATGATTGTGACGTTGTTCGTAATTAAATTGGTTAAGGTTCAAAAACAGTACAATTGAAAAGAAAAAAAAGGATAGTAACATATTACAACGTTGTAACATACATTGTAAAAAGAGCAGTTTCTTTAATTTGTTTTATTAAATTAAGACGAAAAAATGAAAAAGAAAAAGAAAAAAAAAAGAATCTATTTTGCAAGCTTATTGATTTGCTAGATGAGTAATAAAAGGTATTTTGCAAAAACAAAATGCAACTCCGTTGTCATAAATTGAAGTAGAGGGGTATATGCGTAATTTAGAGATTATAAATTTCACAAAACCCCTCAGGGCCCAAAAATCGCAAAGTAGTAGCAATACTGTTGAGCTTCAATTGAGAAATTTATCCAACAGATTTATTGAAGCAGAAGCTAATTCGATTACTGTATCTCCCAGAATAAAAAGGGTCAGCTTTCAATTTTTCTTTTTTTTTTTGTTTTCGGTATTTATATGTTTCTTTTTGTTATTAGTGAATTAGTAAGTGGGACTTCACTGGTTCTTATTTTGCCGTTGTTGTTTATTGTTGTTGCTGCTTCGTTAGTTGAATGTGAGTTAATTTTTAAACCGAGAGTTTAAGTTTTCTTTAACCTTTACTAATTGTTATGATTTGATATAGTGGATTAGATCCTGCAAAAGTTTGTAGCTTTTCTCTGTGATTTTTATGGATCATTATTAACTTTGAATGTTGCATTATCTGATTTTTGAAGCGTTTTTTAACAATGGACTTGAAGTTACCAAAGATTGTAACTTTTATGTGTAAACTTGGAAGTTACTGAATATTATGTCATCTCATGGATCCATGTCAATTTTGAATGTTGCGTTGGTTTATAACTTTATACCTTAAATTGTTTAGTACAAGACTGGAACTTTCCGTAGATTATGACATCTTTGTGTGTGTGTGTCTTTGTGGACCCTTATAATGCCTGATTTTTGTGCTTTATGAGTTTTAATGATTTGTCTAAATTCAATTGTAGATTGGTAGATAGCAATGGCATCAACAACTGGTACAAACGTAAGCGTTGAAAATCAAGAACAAAAACCAAAAATACAGATATATTCGGCTTCCAATGATGAAGTATCCCCTTTCTGGAGAGGTAATAAGATTTCTGATCCCTTCTAGCTTTGGAGAATTCTCTGGCAGTTGAAATTCAACTTTAAATCAATGTTTCTGGTGGCAGAGAAGTATGAGAAAGACGCGAAGAAATACTGGGATATCTTCTATAAACGCCATCAAGACAAGGTTAGTTTCTTTGCAATGCATTTAGCTCAATGTAATGATAGTAGCATGATTCCATAGTTTTTGGTTGGAGAATAGTAGTGTTGTCTATGGTTTTGCCTATAATGATTTTATGTGGATTAAGAAGTAAGTGACTTCATTAAATTCTGTCTGGGCGTCAGTTTGCATCCTGGGAATGAGACAACCGGACTTGACTTAAGAAGTCAAGGTATATCAAATTTCACCTCTAGAGGGGTTTTCACAAGCATGCCTCTTCACCTTATTGTAGTTCGTGGCAAGTGGCAACGGCCAATTGCTTTTTCTGTTCCATATTAATATCCTCGTCCCATTTATTTTCTAGTGTTGATGATCAGTCAGCTCGACTAGGTTTCATGGTGTTGCAATTAATAATTCTTTTGTTTTCGTCTTTCTAGTATATGTTGTTGATATTGAATGATGCTACCAATTTTAAGATGTCGAGTTTCTAAAATTGCTAACCTGTAGTTTCAAAGCAAAGGAGTGAACTTTTAGGATAATAGATAATACTATTTTCTATTTAAGAGTGCACAGAACGAGCTAATCTTTTCTTTTGTCTCCCCTAGTTCTTTAAGGATCGTCATTACCTGGACAAAGAATGGGGACACCACTTCTCTGTAAGTATAAACAATCACACATTCGTGATTTGCTGATAATGGTGCTAGGTTCTGATCACAAATATCTCATTCATGCAGGGAGAAGGGAAAAAATCGATTCTGGAGGTACTTTGCTACTCTGATGTATCTTCTGATTGGGGACTTTTAGGTGGTTTATTTCATTATGCTAGTTATCTGCTTGTATGCCATGTATTTTGATTCATTTTATTTGGAGACTACCACGGCTAATTAAGAAATTTCACTTTATATTTATGTTCGTTCTTGTGGTACTCGTTGAAGCTGTCCCTCGGACATTTTGTTGACTTGATTGGTTTAAGTTTCATATTACTGTTGTTGTTTACATCACATATGAACTTTCTGTTGACCAGGTTGGTTGTGGAGCTGGAAATACTATCTATCCCTTGCTTGCTACATATCCAGATATATATGTACATGCTTGTGATTTCTCACCTCGTGCTGTAAATTTGGTTAAGGTTGGATCTCTTTCTTTTAACATTGGGGACTCTGATAATGCAATGAGATTTTGATCACTAATTCTTTCACCTTGATTCACTCTTTTATGTTGCAATAGTGTCATGATACTTGCATGCTCCGGTTAAGATGATCCATCATAATTTGCAAGTCAAAAAAACTGATTTTCAGTATATATTGGGCCTGTCTTATCTATTCAGCAGTGCAGTAGTAATCCCCACCTTGAATTTAATATTGATCATGCTATGTTTTTCCTGATGTCATTCTAGATGCACAAGGACTTCTCTGACACAAGGATCAATGCATTTGTTTGTGATCTAACTGCGGACGATCTATGCCAACATATTGCTCCTTCTTCACTCGACATTGTGACAATGGTAATAAACACGTGTTTATGCTGTACTTTATTGATGAAAGAAATCATCCTTTTTTCTTTTTTTGGTACAGATTGCTTTATTAATATCTCGTTTTAGTCCTTCATTTAAATGTCAATGTCAATACACATGGCTAACTTTCTTAAGCAGATATTTGTTTTATCTGCAGTATCCCCGGAGAAAATGTCTGAAGTGGTAAAAAATATCAGAAAAGTTCTCAAGGTGAGTACTGAATTTATACCACAATTCCTTACACTATTGAAATCCATGTACTTATAAAAATCTATAATAACTAATAATGTCATTTCAAATTTTTGTGTCCAGCCAAATGGTCGTATTCTGTTTCGTGATTATGCAACTGGTGATCTTGCTCAGGTTAGATTCTTATCTGAGGCAACTGATTTATTTTAGTCATAAATGTCTACTAATTTCTCTGTATGTAGTACCTATGCCAGTCAATTATGTGCTCATATAGTTTCTGATCTGTCATTCTCTAAAAAGAATGTCTTTCTGAATATCTACCAACTTCATTTTGTGTATTATAGTCTCAATGGTTCCTCAGTAAGATGTCTATATATTGCAATGCCTTCCATACAGATTTTTTTTTTAAGCTTTATTTGATGCCTCATTCACAGGAGAGATTCACTGGCAAGGAACAGAAGATCAGTGAAAATTTCTATGTTAGGGGCGATGGCACTGTAAGTTTTTGTGTTTCAAGATTAATGCGTCTTGGATATATGTCCACTTTTCTTATATTGTCTTCTTTGTTCTCAGCGGGCTTTCTACTTCTCAGAGGAGTTTTTGGGTAATCTTTTTAAAGAAGATGGATTCAGAATGGAAGAACATTTTGTTTGCTGCAAGCAAGTGGAAAACAGGTCGAGAGAGATAGTAATGAATCGGTAAGTTATTGCAAATGTTAAGGGGTAGCTTAATCATATATTTTCCTTTCTTTACATAGTGTAAGATTGGTCGCTATACCAATTCATCACACGCCTAGAAAAAATTCGTGAGAGAATGTCTCTTGCAGGTAGAAAGTTCTTTCTTCCTCACGCCTGCCTCTTATAGTTAAAGGTAGATGCTATGCAAATTGACAAATAGAAAAGCCATGTCTTTTTTATGTCCTGCTTTTTCAGAAATCGGCCTGGGGAACAGTTTCTCTCTAGTAAAGTACTTTGAATTTTTTTAGTTTAGCACTTCTTTTATGGTTCTTCCTGTCTGCTTAATTTTGTGCTACTCTAGCCTTGTAAATGAGTGCTTTACGCATGTACCAACTAATGTTGCAAATGGGTCGCAGGCGGTGGGTTCAAGCTGTATTTAAGGTAGCGGACAGTGACTCCACATTGAACCCAACAACTCGAAATGAATTTGGGCAACCACAAGAGGACCTTGACACAAGAAAAGATGAATCAAATGGGTTTGAAGTGGATATGTCCGAGGGAATGGCTGTCGAAATGTTTGGCATTTCATCTTCCTCTGAAGAGGTATACTGAAGCAACTTTACTTCTTCAACCTGCAATATCATTCCTAGAAGCGCTTATATCATGAAAAGACGTTAAGCTATCATTTCTTAAATCTGAATCTCATCTCATGTTCCTTCCTTAGATTATTGAGGTTGATGTAAGAGACTACGATTTCAAGATAAAAGTACTTTCGAAAGAGTATCAGCATACATGCACATCAACTGGCTTGATGCTATGGGATTCAGCTCGGTTAATGGCATCCATCCTCGCCACAAATCAAGAAATTGTCACCGGCAAAAGCGTTTTAGAACTCGGATGCGGCTGCAGTGGAATTTGTTCAATGGTTGCTGCAACATCTGCTGAAGTTGTCGTTGCGACTGATGGAGACGCAAAAGCACTCAATTTGTTGACCGAGAATATAACACTAAACCTCAAATCATCAAATCGTGATACTTTAAACGTGAAAAAGCTCGAATGGGGAAATCAAGACGATATAGCAGCCATCAATCAAAAGAATGCCAAAGGTTTTGACGTCATAATTGGGACAGATGTGACTTATGTCAAAGAGGCAATTGTACCACTGTTTGCTACTGCTAAACAACTGATTTCATCCAACAAATCTAATGGAAGGGATGAGCAGCCAGCTTTGATTCTGTGTCATGTGTTTCGTAGAGTTGACGAACCATCTATACTTTCTGCGGCATCTCAGTATGGTTTTGCACTTGTCGATAGGTGGCCTGAAGAAAGCTCCAGCGGCGGGTCAGTTGGAGGGATTATCAAAAATTGGTTTTCCAGGTGTGAGTATGATGTTCGTTCAACAGCGCTTAATATTATGTACTTTCACATTGCATAGGTTATTAGAATGTTGCATTTTTGAAGTAATTTGTGACTGAAGTGAGTGATTAACGAATAGTTGTGCCCTGTTGTACTTTTATTGTGATTTTGAGGATTGTAACATGCCCAATTCCATCAGCATATTTATTTTATTTTTTCTATACAACTCTACATACTTTCTAAATTATACCTTAATGACATTCTTGACCCCTTCTCTTTCTTGCTCCATCTCTTTAAACCAAATTATAAATACTTGTGCGATAGATTGAAGCTTATATGTGTGCACTTTAAAATGTTGAGCTCCTTGTTATGTATCAGTAGGGGAATATATCAGAGAAATTGAAACAAAATATCGCAGCAAAGGATCTACCATAGTTTTAATGAAGTAAATCAAAAAGAAAAAATTGAACGGGCCAGTCGACAAATTAAAGAGGATTAGAGGAGTAGAAGTACAGAATATGGTCTCACTCTTGAAATTAGGGGTCTAGGACAAATTGCAAAACAAAGTCTCTTAATTTTTGAACTTATAATCAGCAATTTATGTAGCCCTAATTTTTTTATAACTTGCAAGCTATTATAATATTTGATTCTCACGTGTTAGCAATTTACATCTTCTTTCGATTCGTCCTAATTTTGTTTTAGTAAATTGATTTTAGGCTTCAAGTAAGTAAATCTAAGATTTTTTCTTTCTTCTTTTCACTACTCTTAGATATGTCATGCTTAAGAACTTATACCGGGTCTATTACCGGGATAGGGAATTGGAACTTTTTCGCAAAGAGAAGGAACCAAAGGAAAAAAAAAAAAAAAAATCACTTCTAGAGAATTAAATCGAAAAATGTCTCAACAATAACTTATGATATCAATAACCAAACTTTTTTTATCTCAATTAATTAGAACAAATTATATCAAATGAAATGTCAAGTTGAAAACATGGATTCCTTTTCTACTCTTATTAATTAAATATAACCTCTACATTTAATGTAATCATGATCATGTCGTTTCGTATGATCTCTATCAACACTTTTTTTTGTCGTCTTTCTGTTTTATACATTTGTCCTTGATCGAGAACTTCAATGCATTGTATAGTGGTGCATCACATGTCAAAATTGTAAGCGGTTACTCGCATCATTTCCTCAACTTATGCTACACCAACTTGATCATAATAGATTTTATTTCTTTCTCCAAACTCTTCTCGTGTTAACTAATATCCAACCGAATATGCGCATTTCAAGTACAATCGTCTTTTGGTCATGACGTTGCATCGTATGCATTTCAAATATAATCGTCTTTTGGGCATGACGTTGCATCGTATAACAAGATATGCCTAGTAAAAGTTCTATACAACTTTCTTTCATTGTAGAATTTAGAGACTCGTGAATATACAATTTTTTGGCAATGTTTTTTTTTTAATTCATCCAACTAACTTGCATGACGTAATTGAGATAATCGTTTAATTCTCATCTTTTTGAACTATATCGACTAAGTACCAAAATCGAGTGTTTTTAGTTTTACATTTTTGGTCGAGTTTCCTCAAGATTGTCTTTAATATATTGTTTACTAAACTTTTAAGAACAAAAGTTACCAAAACGATGATAGGAAAGTTATGCACGCAAGATATCAAAAGGTAATTAAGTCCTAAATTTCGAACCAAAAAATAAAATAAAAATCTGAGTTGCTAATTAACTAAGAGAAGATATAGTAAGTTAGAATTAAAATTGATTCTTTATATCTTCGATCACACTTCAAAACACATCTACATATATTTGATTATGTAATTGCTATCTTATATAATTAATTATGTACAGATATTATTTTTACTAATCATGTAAATTGATTGCAAGGTATTGCAAATATAAAAGGCATTACTCTAAATGTAGACTCGATAGAAAAATAAAGTAACACTTGTTTCGTGGATGTAATTCAAATGACTGAACGCCTTAGTTCTTGCTTTTTCTTGTCATTTACTTTTCAAATTCATCAATTCTAACATGTTATGAGAACACATGTTTATAGAGTCCATGAAGTATGCACCTTTTGAAAGAGAGCAAGCAAGGGATAATAGGCTTGTTTGCATGTGGTTGAATCATTACAACTGCAAACATACAAAAAGATTTATATCGATAAAGATGACTGACTACAAGAACAACAGCAGAACTTTCATTAATCATACAAAAAAATCACAATTTATAGACACTACATAGCGAGACATAAATGTTGCAATTCAGTAGACTAGATCTCTACCCGTTACATGCTACATACATATGAAACACAAATCCAACATATACAATAACAAAAATATATATAGTGAGTTTCTTTGCCAATGCTGGACCAGCTCTTGCTATTTGTTGATCTTCAGATAAGGCAGTCCTCGAAACAGAAGATTACTGCAGTTATGACGGAGCAAAAACTCCCTTCGAAGCCAAACATCTTTCGGCCTCCACAACTGCTTTGTTAGTAGACAAAAAACCAAGAGTAGCTAAAACATTGTACATTATTTATGAGTATTTTATATGAAAAAGAAATTGTACTTGATTTATGAATATTTTGACTTTTAATATATGAACAAGAAATTGCACATACGTCGGTTGAAAACTAAACAACAAGAGAGGCTCAAATACAAAAGTAAAGCTGGCAGAAATTCACAAAGCACTATCGCATGTAAATGTGGTAAAGAAAGAGGAATAGTAGACCCACATTAAATCATAACACGTGAAATATGATAATCAATACCTTCAATTTTCAAAAGAATCATTTTTTGGACTAAAATCAACTTCAGGAATTAATCAAAAGACTTTTAAATTCATACATGTATGTCGAATTTCAAGTCAAGCCCTAGTACCAATTGTCTTTTCTATTGCTTTCTTTACATGTTTTGGGGTTTGCAGTCAAGAAATTAAAGAAACATATCAACTTATCAAAAAAATATAAAAAAAAAACACAGTGCAAATTAACAGATCTTTACAAGGTGACAACTCCATAACCAGGCCCCCTTTCCAAATTATACCTCTTCACAAGAGAGGTCCCGTCCGTTACAGGCAGAAAGTCAATTTTCCATGATGCAAGAAAGAGTTAAGTCCTCTTAATTAAAGTGGTGCGTGATTTTTTGTCAATATGCGGAACAAGTGATTTAGCAAGAAAAGGAGAAAATTGAGACAAAATTCAAAACATGTTTATAATTGAAGGATTTTTTTTCAAGATCTAAACTAGATCTTAAGAGACACTGCACATAAAAAGCCTTCAAACCCTAAATCTTCCAATTTTCTTCACTAGGCAAACCCTAACCAACAAAAATAAAAACAAAAAATCGCAAAGTCACCACATAGATACATTAGATTTTATATGAAATGAACGACATGCATAGATGACGAAAAAATTATACGACACACAAAGAGTAGCTTAGAAGATCCATTGTACTGGAGACAGATCTGTTGTCTATAGGGTTACAAATATCAATTATTTCCTTTTTAGACAACAAAGTACATAGGACATCACAAACAAGGACACACAAAATGGTAGATCTCAAAGGAGAGAGAGAGAGAGAGAGAGAGAGAGAGAGAGAGAGAGAGAGAGAGAGAGAGAGAGTGGCGGGGTGACAGGAAGAGGGTGAGCACACATAGCTTCAAGCACAACATTTATGCAAGAAAACACCATTTGTGCTCACTCTCTTCTGTCACCTCCGGCCCTTAATTACCCTTCAAAATCAAGACGATTGATTCTCTTTTACACACAATTTTTTATTTTTACTCCTCTCAAAGAAAAAAAAGAAAACCCTAATAGTAGGGTACTGTTCCATTAGAAAAGGAACACTGCTTTTGATTTTGATGTGGAGAAGTTGTTGCACCATATGTGCCCTTTTATAGGACGGGAAAAGTGTAACGGTTCCCATTAAAAATAGGATATGGGAATAAATGTGGGTTTATCTTTTTATGGGCCTGCACCCACAATTTTTTTTATTCTGACATTGTTATCCCATCTTCTCATAACAATCAATGACATCTCATCCCTTTCCAAAGAAAAAATTAAATATGGTTTGACCCACCCACGCAAAAAAGAAAAAGGATAAAGTAAATTAATATCAGAATATCTATAGTAATTTGAAGTACGTACATTTATCTATGCGTCTTGTTATTCTAAATCGTTTACTGCCCTATAACGGCCCCTGCCTCTTTTGCTCAGTTACAGATATATACAGCTAGCTTTTAATAAATCTCGAGATAATCATCTATGCTTATCTTGTTACGTTAATAAGTTGTAATGTGACATATGAAAATGAAAATAAAGATAAAATGTTGGAATGGTTGGAGACGGCAGATGATAATATTTCGATACCTAACCCTAATAGGGAGACAGGTTAAAAATATGTTGCGCTATACAAAAGTTAAAGCGCCCACTACGTTCTTGATTTATTTAATAATTTTTCGTGTACAAGAGCTTGGAAATTTGTTAGGAAGTTACTTTTTGTGGTGTTTCATTTTAACCCATTAGGATATAGGAGTTAGGACCTTTTTTTTAATCACCCTCAATTTTTATGTCGCCCTTTTTATGTTATTTTGTCTTTCCTATCATACGTCAAAGTTTTGGTTTCCAAACATTTTGCATTGTTCTCGAGATTTATACGACGTGTCTCAAAAAATTCAAAAAATTTGTCACGGCAACGGACGTAAAAAATACTTGTAATTTTCGTTTTTGCAGAGCCAAAAAGGAAAACACTTTTTGAAAAAATGGTAAGAAATTGTAATCCATATCTTAGACTAAGTTTGGCTCAAGAAAGTGTATTAGAAAATAAATATGAGAAAATTTATTCTTCAACACTTTGGCTAAACTAGGATTTCCTAATATATATAGGGAATCCTTAGGAAAAAGACAACTTAATAGGGTAAACCAAAGTTTGATAATTTTCCACCATAATACGAGTCTCGACATTGACTTTCTCAGAGTTCGAATCAACGTCTGATGAACTCGCTAAGGGTTCTCAACTCGCGTATTGAGATTGCATGATTACGAGTATCTGGATCATGTGTTGATTGTGACGAGCTTCATGACTCGTGTATCGACAATGTTGAACTACCTCGTCGATGTTGAAGTTTTCTCCCCTAGCATCTAGTCATGTCCGATGCACGTAGTCATTGAAATCAACCTTTAAGCTAGTGAAAGTTACCACCAAACTTGTTAGACGATGAAGGTTGTTGATGAATCGTGATCCTCCCCTCCTCCCTCCTTTGCCTCAATGATGTCATTGATTGCTAGAGGCGGATCCTCAAATTGGCAATTAAATGCTCACATATTTATTAAAAGTTAAAAGGTACAATGCAACATTTGATAATACTAATATATGACCTAACTATTATTTCATAATGAGAACTCAAACGCGATCAACTATGAATCAAATATGTCTTTTTTTTTTCAATTATGAGAAAAACAATTATTCACAATATGGCAAAAGTAATATAACATCTCATCGGTTAATCAATTGTTTTTCATATTATGAACAACCTATTATTGTACGATAAAATTAAATATATCATAGATATAAGTCAAACACCCGTTTGTCAATTTAATTACAACCCATTAGTTTATAATAGAAAGTTAGAACTGAAATAAAAGGAAGACAAATCAAAATCATTAGTTTTTCAAAATAAATCAAAAAGTTACTACAACGACCGAGGCACGACGGCCATACCAATAATCCATTACGGGATGCAATACAGCAAATTTATTACATTAAACGTGATTTAGAAATAAAAACATTAAATGACAACATTCTCGTAACTAATAATTAAAGACACGACTAAAAACACAGAAAAACTACTCATAGTACTAAGTAAATAACACTTATACTGCAATTTATTGGAGAAAACTGATGAAAAATAACCGAAGTTAAAACCTTCAGGGACTGATCTTTGATGTTGAAAGTGAAGAAGAAAGGTCCCAACGGTGGGATTAGCATTAAATCTATCAGAAACATAATAATTGCCTCCCAAAGTTAATTAATTAATGTTTTTTACCCTAAATTTGAATGGAGTATCAGAGATAAAACAAAAAATAAAAAATTGTTGATGATATGTGAAGTTGAAAAATACACTTGTGTATTATACAGATTTTGTTTTTCAAACTAAAAATAAAATAAAATTTAACTAAGTTATTTTGTCAAATAGTTGCTTATGAGCGACAATATTTTGGTTCCCGACAATCTCAAGTATTGAGAAAAAATAGTAGAAAGCTTCGCCTGCATGCTATAGTTCGCGCGTAGTTATATTACTTATATTCATGACGAGAAGATGCAATTGGTACATATGAATGACTTTGGAATGAATTTTGATAAGAGTAATATCAATTGAGTGAAGTAAATGGGGTAAAAGTGACGTGTAAATACGAAATGAACAGTAACTATTTGGATCGTACAAAACGATGGGTAAGAACGCACTGTTCCCAACTGAGTGTTCGTACGAAGCGTACCTCGATTGGAACTAGGCGAAGTATTGCAAAAATCCTCTCTCTAGAAAATGTAGAATTGGGATCTGTGTTTCTTTGGTGAAATGATCCGTACAGCCGAAGTATATATAGGCTGCCGAGCTTGACGCGTTGCGTCTTATCATTGGCCGTCGGACACGGCTCGTATTAATGCTACCCACGAGGGACGTCATTTAAGACTTACACACCACGTGGGTCGTATTCAATTTATGCCCATTGAAGAGCGTGATCATCGAAGATCGTAGCAATGGAAGTTAGTGATCATTGAAGATCGTGACCACAGAAGTTAGTGAACATTGAAGTTCCGTCAGACCTGTCAGATTCCTGGGTCGTAATTAATGTCTGACTGACCGCCGCCATCGGCTCTGACACCTATCAGTGCTCTGCCATTCACGTGGTTATTCGACCGTAGCATTTAAGCCATTCGACCCTAACAGTGAAGGTGACTTCTATATTCGATCCATGCCTGGTTCGAATTTGTTGACTATCGTAATTGGCTAACCATCGTAATATTCTGGACATCGTAACTTCGGGTTTTACGGTCGTAATATTCAGGACCATTATCAAATTTAATTTTGCTAAATCCATATACCAATCATATAAAACATATGGTTAATTGACACGCAGGAATATTCCTTAAACCTTAAATAATCTTAATTCTCATAACTTTTTTAATAGGTTTTCTTTCTTTCCGGCCCTTAGATTTGGTAATTCCCGATTGTTAAAAGTCTTCGAGTAAAGTAACATTCTCTAAATAAATAATTTACAAGAAGATATATATTCCTTTCGGCCTCCTATTCAGCAACATGTGTAGTGGTTAATGAAGCAAACTTAGACATTATTAGAGCCACAAATATAACCACTTAAGATACGTTAAAACTTGTCTAAACTCAATAAAATAATCAGCACAAGCTTATGGAGTGTAACCACCTCCTCAGTTTGTTAGAATTTATTTCTTCTTTTCGACCAAGTGTTAAAAGCTATTTGAACTAGAATAATGAATGAGACAAGTTATATAAAGCTATGCATAGTTAAGTTTCTGCGAACCCATTAATTATCGTCAAATCAATTTAGTATTTTTCAATAATGTAACAATTCAAGATTGATGCGCCATAATTCGAATATAACACTTGTCAACTACTGGTCGGGACACATCACGCACACAATCTCTCAATTTGAGAACTCAATTAAGAAAGCAAACAGTTTAGACAACTTCTCAATTTAAACTTTTCTGGTTAGACAACTCCTCAATCTAGACAACAACTCAATAAAATTGTGATCAGCCTATCACCTACCCAATGGGCCAAGTCATGGCCAACTCATCAGTAGGCCCAAGGCCCTATCCAAAAGTCCAACTCACTTGTGAACACTATATTGGACAAATACATATAAACCCACGTATTTGGTTTTATTCTTCCAATGTGTGATATCTCCCACACTCCACTTTTGACCTTACACACTACACACAAAATAACAATATATATATATATATATATATATATATATATATATATATATATATATATATATATATATATATATATGTTGAATGGCTACTAGTGGAGACATGATATGGTGAGGGGATCCAATAATACATATTAATTAAATCAGAAGTATAGAATAATATGTTTGGCTAGGGCTAGGATAAAGAATATGTTCATTTCAACTTTCAGAAAATCTAGCATATGTTAGGGTGGCAGTAACTATCGAGTATAAAAAAATAATATTAAATGTATATATGCTTTGAATCAACGGCTGGGGTGAAGCATTCTTTTCTTCGTCCCCCTTAATTGTGCATGGTCCCTCTCGCCACAAAATGGGGTTTCACTTTTTTTCTGTTGGAGGAAAGGATGATTCCATTTGGGGAGAATGCCCACGTCCATGATATTTCACTTTATAAGATTTGTTCGTTTATATATGTTATGTACGTATGACCTACATCTTTTGGGGTTTTATTTTCATGATTGATAAACATATTAGAATACCCCTGACCCCTAATATTTTGTCGTGTACTATAGTGTCAAATAGATTTGTCTTTCTTCTAGTCAAGTCATATATATTTATTATTCATATTTACATACATATATATATATATATATATACACACATATACATAGTTTTAATTTGCCCTCCTAGCTCTCAGGGGTGGCAAAATGGATCCGGATCCATGGATCCAACCGGATCCATGGATCCAACCGGATCCGTTGTGGATCCGCATCTGAAACCAAGTTGATCCGGTGGATTCAAGGTGGACCTGGATCCATTGTGGATCCGTGCGGATCCAGGTGGATTTGGGTGGATCCGTGAGTGGATCCGGCTGGATCCAATCATGGATCTGGGTGGATCCGGATGGATCCACATTTGGATCTGTGTGGATCCATCCAAGTCCATGTCTAGATTTAACTCAATTTAAAGCAATTTTTGGCATTTAGCTTTTTATTCGCGCCACTATCTCATTGTCTTTATGCATTTGTATACTTTTAAAATATAATTTTAGTTTACTATGATGTTAATTTTTTAATTACGTAAAATAATTTGACAACGTAACTATTCATTACGAGAAGAAGATCTCGTGCTTTAATTTGGTAACTATCAATTAAAGTTAAAGATATGTACAATATATGGTTGATTGGCATTTTTATTCTCATTATTAAGTATTATAACTTTGTAATCTTTAACCTCAATTTGTAAAGAGGCAAAAATTATTCTCAATTATATATAAAAAGAATCTAAATATTATTTCTAATCCTTAGTCAAAAGCTCGAGAAAGTCTTCCAAATTCCAAAACTCAACTTCATTAAAAACATTACAAAAAATAATATTACTTTTGTTATAGAAGTATTCATGAATTCTTATTTTTCTCAAATACACACACACACACACACACACACACACACACACACACACACATATATATATATATATATATATATATATATATATATATATATATATATATATATATATATATATATATGTATATATATATAAATGTTTTATGTGTATACATATATATTTTTAGTAAATACATCTCAAAAGAGCATTGTATATTTTAAAATTAAAAGAAAAAGTTAAATTATGTGAAACACTAGCTTGCACATTTATTCGTGATGTAGTTGAGTGTTAAATTACAATTTTTTTTTCTTTCTAAGCGTCCAATATCTTGTTAATTAAGAACTAAGAATAATGATATATATTATTAAATTTAAGGTGGTGGGATAGATTGGTGGATAGGAAAATTGGGTTGAGTAAAGGTTGATTTGGTGGATTAGATGGATCTACCAAGATGGATCCACTTGGATCCGACAATGGATCCACATGGATCCGACTATGGATCCGCGGTGGATCCACAAATGGATCCGTTTGGATCCATGATTGGATCCAAAAATAGTACTACTTGGATCCGCAGATCCACATGAATCCAGACCCGGATCCGATCCAAGTTGAATCCATTTGAGATCCACCCCTATGGATCCAGTTGGATCCAAATCCTAATGGATCGGATCCACATGAATTTAGACTTGGATCCGGTCCGGTTGATCCATTTGCCACCCCTATGCCCTCCCAATCCCCAACTGCAAAAAAGGATTTATTGAAATGATACATTGTGAACTTAAAAAAACATAAAGTGATACATTGAGAATTAGCCAAATTAATCGATATTTAACGTTCTGAATAATTAATTAGTTGATCATTCTCCGAACAATGTGATCTTTAAATTTATTAGTAAATGCGTGAGTCAGTAATTCGTTAAATTAATTATATTTTTAGGATAAAAATACCTGTTTCTCTAATATTTACAAGACGATGTGTTCATTATCTCGATACAAGAACAAAACAAGTACATGCCCGTTACAAGATTTTGTCGTACCAGATATTGTTTTTGGAGTCAAATTTATAATTGATATGTAGCTAATTATAGTAAGCTTGAAATATCTTTCAACGAATTTAGATACGTGCACTCTAGTTAGTATGAAAGTATCACATCTCAAAATCACTCTTAAGAAAAAACAAGAAAATAGAAAAGAAGTACAGATCATGAAATTAATCATCAAAAATATATACCAATGGCTATATGAAAATTATCGTCGGCAGATGATGGGGATCAGGCGCCGAAAACTAACTATATTATAATACTCTGAAGCAAGGAATGTGGATGTCATTTCTCCTTTACTAAAAGATAAAGGAAAAAGATAAAGCTACTGTTCATGAATTGATATTCCACCCACTAAAAATTCAACACAGACTGAGTGTACAAACCCACGCGTAGACCTTATACGGCGCCAAAGCATCTTTAAGTAACCATGATTTATGATGCTGTCTATTAAATTAAACAATTCAAATTAATATTTAGTATATAGTTATATGTGTGTGAGAATCAGTTGACATTTGTTTCAAATAATGGATACAAGGCGTGTTATGTCTTATGTGGGATCCCCTTCCAACCAAACTCATGTGGGTACTGTACCTTTTGCTTTGCAACAAGTGTATAACTACGTGGGATTATACTATTTCAATTCTTTAACGCCAAAGTATTGAGTTAACTTTGTGTCGTCTTTATTTATGAATAAGGCTTTCGTATATAAAAGAAAAACTAAATTATGTCGTCGTTAGATGTACATTATGTTAGCAGTTATAGTCAAGACAGAATCTTATATGCCTTTTTATTTTATTAGGATTCCTATTAAAAGATGTTAGGCTGGTAACTCGTTTTATTTTTCGAAAAGAAGTGGTTAAGTGTATATTAAATCGCGTCACATATGAAATTGTACATTTACAAATCTAACCAATGTGCATTAATACGAATTACCTTTATGCATGCCACGCGTATGCTTTGCAAAAGATAATGTATGTGAAAAGACTTGTCAATTTTTTTCTCTATTTCGAAATCAAGCTTTGATAGTAATATAGGGGCATCATGAGTCACAGTTTCGCAAAAAAATTCAAGAAATATCAAAGCATTTTTAAATTTGATATATGTTGAAACATAAAAAAAAAAATTGAAGTTCTTGGCAACATTTTTTCCATGACGTCTTCAAAATGTCATAAGGTTATTGAAGAATAATTAAGGGATTTTTTAACATTCGACAGACTGAATTATGTATTAAAATTGATACTTTAATCCATGAACTAAATTTATAAAGAATGAAACAATATTGGCACACTGTTGTTGAAAAGTGAAAACCAAATGAATTGCGATGATAAAGCAGATATTAGAAAAAGGGGCCGGCCCCATCTAAGCATATCGATATTTTTCCTTGGTGCAAGTTCGCACCTATGTTATTAAGTGCATGATGATTCTATATATTAGATTAAGTCAAAAACATAGATTAGGCTTAAGTCATGTCCTATTATATATAAAGAAGATCCCATGAAAGCTAGCTAAGCACTTCCCAATGTTCCATGTTATTAAATTAGTTGATGAATGCATATGATTGTACGAGATTAGTTCATATTTTAACCTGTAACAATTTTGTTGATCAAATATGATAAAATTATATATGCGGGTGGAAAGTGAGCATATTAGAACTTTCCCATATTGGACGGGTGATTCCATGACGTGGCGTATGGGTTCCTTCGACTTTCCCTTATTGGAGGGATGCGGGGTATTATGATTATTTAATATTTCGTTTTTCTTTATTAATTTTCTTTATCTTTGTTCTAGTTAATTTTGTTGTTTCGCGACCATTAAGTTTAATGGGGCTTAGGGAGCAGTGATCATTATGATGTAGGGTTTAAATGCAAAACTTATGAAGTAAAGTATTTTTTTTCATTTTAACATGCAACCAACATCATCTACTTCACATAAAGAATAATTTTGATATAAAGATTAAGGAGCTGTGAAATATGTTTAATTCTTGAAAGAAGATCAAATATTAACAACATCAGCCCAAGATATAGTATATGTTGTAGGGGGTGGACGAGACGAACTTATATTGCACTCATATACACGGCTGTGGTATATGTTGATTCTCCAAGTTTTGCGAAAAAATCCCAGTCTGATTTAATATTTTGATAGTAAAAATTTACGTAATTGCGATGAAACTAGTTAGTCGAGTTTAAATCTTTTAGAGAAGACATACCTGGTGAGTTCGTTTGGCCCGTGGAATAATTCATTATAAACAAGGAGACTATACCAATAATTATGAGAATGAACAATTATATAGCATATCAAAGGACACCAAAAATAGTTCAACGATCCATCGTGGTGACGAGAATATAGTGTGACCAAATTGGTCAAAAGATCCTTGGCATGTTCTCAATTCTCATTATCCTATCTTCTCCGCAGTCACTTTCGGCAATTGGAACATTAATGTGTGATACGTGGTATACTTATTCCAGAGCACGTTGCAATGTTGGAAACTTTTCCAGCTTTGGGCTATTATCTGTCCATTTGGATTTTGTATGATAAACTTTTTCGTTAATTTTTGTAGCATAGGTCTGTCGTTTAAGCTTGACATAATTGATTTAACGACAGTTTGGAGCGATGAGATATTCAATATCACACGTTATACAGTATTAGTACAAAGATAATTCAACCAGAATGAATTACTGGATCAAGGTTATGAATCCTAATATCTTTTGCTAAATTATATCAATTATTATCCGTGTATATATATATATATATATCTTTAGAAAATTCACGGAGATCGGAGTACAATTATTCACGACCTTTTATATAACTAAAAGTTATCTTTGAAAGTTGAAACAGATTTCACATGTAAGTATAATAAAGGGATAATATCACTCACACCCCCTGAGGTTTGATGTAATATCACTCACACCCCCTGAGGTTTGATGTAATATCACTCACACCCCCTGAGGTTTGAATAATATCAGTGACACCCCTTGAGGTTTGATTTCTAGGGGTGTCACTACACTTGTACCCTTTAATTTAATATTACAAAATACCCTTCAATAATTAAAAAGAAACAAGTACCCTTTATTGTTCAAGTAATAAAATCAAACATTAGTATAATTAAAAGACACAAGTACTTTTTTTTTTGTTCTTTGCATTTTGTTAAATCGTTTGTTTTCTTGTTAAATCAAAAATCTTAGTTCTGCCATTAGTAAAAGAGATAACATTTTGATTTGAATACTAACGCATCCCAGTCAAAATTAATTTGTTTTAATTCATAATTACGAAACTATTTTTGTAGATATAATAATTGTTTATAATGATGTTAACTTTATATTCTTGACGTATTATGTAGAGTCATTTCTGGAGTTTCGGTAATATAATTCATACTAAGGAAATGGCCACCTAATCTCAAAATTTTGAAATCAAGTGAGTAGAGTTACAAAGGAATTTCTCGTGTCTTCTTACTATTAAATATAGGAATTATTTTAATTTATACAAGATGATCAAATTGATTTTATTATTTGGATAATAAATGGTACTTGTGTCTTTTATTTTTGAGAAGTTTTAGGTAATATTAAACTAAAGGGTACAAGTGTCATTTTGTAAGTAACACCCCCTGAAAATCAAACCTCAGGGGGTGCCACTGATATTATTCAAACTTTAGGGGGTGTTACTGATATTACACCAAACCTCAGGGGGTGTAAGTGATATTATCCCTATAATAAATTCACAATTAGCTATCATATATATAATGATCAAAGAGACTAGGTTATTTTTTATTCTCGTTAAACACACTATTGCATAAATCATCCAAAACACACACACACGCTATTAAAGACTCAAGAAGTACGTAGCCAAGCCTCATTGTCATTGTTTTATGTTTCAACTGCATCATAACGTTTTGCAACTAATAAATTTAATCTAAAAAATATAGGTTTGAATGTGATCCATATGGTATACAATAATGTCACAATTACTATATTTCTCTTTTTTCTAATATTAATAACATGTGCAGCAATTAATTGCATGGTATAATCTTTTTTGTAATTTCATGTGATTATGAATCAAGGTTTCTAAACGTTTTCTCCAAAAGTATCGTAATCGTTTCATTTTCAACTTTGTAGAACAAAACATAAAAGTATTTGTCAATTCATTGCAACAACTATTTTACTACTTTTCTTAAAGTGTCAAAAACCTAATCTTTCATTCATGAATGTGATATCTACTTCTTCACTCCTCATACGAGACCAAGTGAAAGTTTTACAAGCCCAACTTTTGTGCAACATAAGCACTAAATCTTTTTGGGCTTCCCAACTGTCCACCGGACCAGCCCACACTGTCAATTGGACGTGCCATTACATTACAAAACCACCAATCTATCTACACTTGATAAAAAAATAACATTGAATTCTGCGTGTTACATCTTAATCACGTTCCAATATCTATAGAATTTCTTATTCTCTTAAACATCAAACTAATTTCTTCATTGTCATTTTTGTAGTAGGTCCTAAGGACCTTCAGTTTTAAACTAATTAGTAAGTTTAGACATTTGTGGAAAATCACCCTCGATATCTTTGTGAACTTATATTTACTTCTTCTAATTGAATTTTCATAAAAGTTGTACAATTAATTGAGAATAGTAAGTATACTTCTAATTTTTAACATTGGGGGTACCCAATGTGCTTCTTGTGATCTTAATTTTAAATTGGGCCTAATCCGAATCCACTACTCAAGTCAGCCCAGCTTCGTTGGCCCATATCAGAAGTCCAAGAGTTTTGAACAATCGCTACTCGACGTCGTATTGGAAATTGAAAGCCTGGGTTGCAAAATAGTAATTTCAACAAAAGAGGACAAACGCAAACTGAGGCGCAATCCAAATCCCTAAAAGAGCTCACATTTACAGTGTGTTGTATTGTTCTCAACTCCGCGGCGTAGATCCGAGGAGTTTTGGACAAAAATTTAACCGTTAAAAAAGCGCGCTATTCAAATTCTCTGTTAATCCGATCTTTATTTGAAGTGAGTATTTTGTTTTTTACTGCTCTAAATTCAGTTTTTAGTTGATTTTGATAGGTGGTGGATTTCTTTTTTTATCTTCTTATGTATATTTTTTAAATTTTATTTTTATCTCCGTTAAGTGACTTGATTTTAATGAGTAGCTACGTGTTCCAGTTGAAAGATTTAATTTTTGTGTGTGTGTGTGTGTGTGTGTGTATGCTGTGCTGTTCAACATGTTCGTTGATTTTTTTTGTTGTTTTTTGAACTGAATGTTTGTTGTTAGGTAGGGTTTAAAGTTAATGTTTTTATTGATAATTGGGAGCTAACATGTAAGTTGTTTTGAAGTCATTTATGTGTTTAACGGCTATAATAACTGACCTTCTCATTTATTGCTCATGAAACTGAATAAATACCATGTTATACCATTTTGTGCCTAAGGTTTTTGCTTACTATTGACCTGTGTAGTTTGCCGGTCAACATTTTGTATGTTTTTTCGATTGTTTTAGGTGGGCCAATTTGAGTTTGTGCGTAAGGAGGTGTTTAATTAAGCGTTTGTCAGTGTGGAATTGGAAAAGATTGGTACTTGGATTAGCAGTGTACTGTTTTTAGCTTGATGGTGGTAGATACACCAATTCAGTTATCGGAGTCATCTATTTCTTTAGAGGAGTGTGACCGTGGGATGTGTAACAGGTTTCTCGATTTAACCGGACCTTAGTTTATGCATAGCCATGTTTTATGCCGGCCCAAGTTTGGTGGCTTTCTCACTTTTTCAGCTAGCATGTAGACGTCTTTTGAATGTATTCCATCAATCAAATCTAACCCGTAGATGTCAACTGGTTGGTCAAACTTTATTAGATATAGTATTATTTGTGTTATTGCCAGTAGCAAAATTTATGAGTGCTGATTTGTGAATTACTGTTATGCTGGTTGAGTTTTTCTGGTTGAGTTTTTCTAGCCTTTTGGATTTATATTTTTGGTTCCACGCTTCTACAGTCATGGCTGGATTGGCTCCCGAAGGTTCACAATTTGATGCTCGTCAGTTTGATGCCAAAATGACTGAGTTGTAAGTTCCCTTTTTTATTTTAACTTCAACTTCCAAGTCCAACATTCTGATTCTAAGCTTAAAAAAGAGGTAAAGTATTGCTGTAACTTTTATATTTTCCTTAATCATCTAAATCATTGAACACAGGCTTGGAGCGGATGGTGGCAATGAGTTCTTCACTAGTTACGATGAGGTGCACGACAGTTTTGATGCTATGGGCCTGCAGGAAAACCTTCTTAGAGGAATTTATGCTTATGGTATGTAAGCATTAATTTCTTTAGAAAACTTGCTATTAGTCCTTATTGACCTACTTATCAGCATAACATTGCTGGAAATTGTTTTATGTCATAATTGTATTTCCTTTTACTGTAGCTGCATATTTTGTCCACGGTTTGATGGTAATTCATGTTCTTTTTTTCTGATTGACTTAATCAAATTCCTTTTCACATTGTAAGGCTATAAAACTCTCCATGAATGCGATCACTGTAATAAAAGAAATGGTTTACTTTGTGAATCTAATATGTAACAATGTGGATATCTTTTGAGTCAGACTGATATTGTCTTGTCTTGCTCGACTGTTTAAGATGTGTTGTGTCTTCTATTTTTTTGGAGTTTTCTTCACGGAGAATGAAGATGAATTCTTTTTTTTTGTTTTTTAAAGGTTTTGAGAAGCCCTCTGCAATTCAGCAAAGAGGGATTGTTCCCTTCTGCAAGGGGCTTGATGTGATTCAGCAGGCTCAATCTGGAACTGGAAAAACTGCAACATTTTGTTCGGGAGTTCTTCAGCAACTTGACTACAGTATAGTAGAATGCCAGGCATTAGTTTTGGCACCTACCCGTGAGCTTGCTCAGCAAATTGAGAAGGTTATGCGAGCGCTAGGAGATTATCTTGGCGTAAAGGTTCATGCCTGTGTCGGAGGAACTAGCGTTCGTGAAGATCAGAGAATTCTCTCCAGTGGAGTACATGTAGTTGTTGGTACTCCGGGACGCGTGTTTGACATGTTGAGGAGGCAGTCCCTGCGACCTGATTACATCAAGATGTTTGTTTTAGACGAAGCCGATGAAATGCTTTCCAGAGGATTTAAGGATCAGGTACTTTCTTTTCTGCTGCTTTACTTAGGAAAGTCATTGATTTCTTTTATTGTTTGTTATCCGTTAGTAATCATACTTTATCAGGACTCAAATTATAACTTCTGTTGTGATTGGGAGGACAGCTTTCACCTATTGGGCCCTGCTACCCTTCATCTCCTTATTTCTCTTAGTTAATTGAGACCTATATAAGTGATTCTGTGCAATTTCTTGCATTTGATACCTGAGATTTCTTTCTTTTCCAGATTTATGACATCTTTCAGTTGCTCCCTCCTAAAATTCAAGTCGGTGTATTCTCTGCAACCATGCCACCGGAGGCTCTTGAAATCACAAGGAAGTTTATGAATAAGCCCGTACGCATTCTTGTGAAACGTGATGAGCTGACACTCGAAGGTATCAAGCAATTTTACGTAAATGTTGATAAGGAGGACTGGAAGCTCGAAACCCTCTGCGATCTTTATGAGACCCTAGCCATCACTCAGAGTGTTATCTTTGTTAACACCAGGCGTAAGGTTGACTGGCTCACTGACAAGATGCGGAGCCGTGATCATACCGTCTCTGCCACCCATGGTGACATGGATCAAAATACTCGAGACATTATTATGAGAGAATTTAGATCTGGTTCTTCACGAGTTCTCATCACTACTGACCTCCTTGCCCGTGGTATTGATGTTCAGCAAGTTTCTCTTGTCATAAACTATGATTTGCCGACACAACCTGAGAATTACCTGCATCGTATTGGACGAAGTGGTCGATTTGGGAGGAAAGGTGTTGCTATCAACTTTGTCACAAAAGATGACGATCGCATGCTCGTTGACATTCAAAAGTTCTATAATGTTGTGGTTGAGGAGCTTCCGGCTAATGTTGCTGATCTTCTTTAAGGCGGCACTGATTCTGTAAGGTTAATGTTTACTCTGTTACTAGGAAGGATAGTTTGATTTTGTTATGAACTTTGTGGTTGGGAGATTAAAGTCCTGTGATTTGCAGAATGATCGTTTGATCTCCTAATTGGGTTATAGTTCCGAACTACTGTTGCCAAATTCTTGGTTTGCTTTTTGTGTTGTAATTGTCCAAAATAACTTAAGATTTGGCTTTTGTTGAGCTATATTTATTGTCTTAAAGTCTGCTTTTAATTTCGTGCATGTAAGGTCTAGCTATATGCATGTGCAGGTTTAATTTTATCTCTTGCGAAAAAATCCCAGCATATATTGAAACAAGAAATTTGGTGGGAACTACAAGATGTTCACTTTTGCTGATATTAAAGAAATTCATCAGCTTAAATCATAATTCGATAATCTTTCTCAAATTATTTTTCCTCTCTCAAATAGTTTATAATTCAAGTATTGTCTTTCGGCTTCCATTTTACTAATCACTACTTATAGATGATGTTCAGACCACAGTAGAAAATATAAGCCGTTGAAAACAATATCATTACTAGACAGTAGACACCTGTTATTTCAGTTCATCTACATTGATGACTTCGTTGAAATAATATATTTATTTTTTAATTTAATCTAATATAGCGTGTATACTTTTTTCTCGTCACAAACTTAATTGTCATTATGAATAATCCTGTAACACTTTTGCCTGGAATCATTAAATGTCAAGTTGGTTTGTCAACGATGCTCATTATATCAAACCATTTTACCTTTCTCATGCTTGAGCTGTGAAACATAAATTTGGAATCCCCAAAAAGTTACTTTATGCTCCCATGAATTATGGGTACACAAAAACACTAAATAGTAAAAGTAGTCCCTTTTGTTTAATATCTTGAATAGTAGTACTACCTTTTAAAGGATTTTAATAATATTTTCTCAGAAAACAGGTTTACTCAACTGTTTTGACAAACATTATTTGGATTTCGAACCACATTGTTTCGCAGTTACATTCATCATAGTACTCAAGGATTCTACCAAACATAAATTTTTTTTTTATAAGACAAGTTGAGTACTAAAATCTCTTTAATATGGGGTTTTAAAACGTTGAAATGGATGAGGCACACAAGAAACTACATGTTATTTTTGATATTTTATATTAGAAGCACAAAAATAAAGACTAAAAATGTGCAATGTTTGACTGGTCTAACCTTGGTTTTCTTAAGACAAACCTGACCGCTCCCCAATGTTAAACGGCATTAAGAAAATCAGACCCCACACTCCAAAAATATGAAGTATTCAAAACCATTATCCAAAGAGTTTTTGACACATCGCACCCCTACTTTATAAGATTATGCACTTCACTCCCCAAATGGACAAAAAATGGCACTTTGCACTATAGTGTGTGCCTGTGTGGAATCTTGTTTGCAATGTCGCAAAATGACAATGGCCACTTTGTCCCTTGTTTGCAAAAACCAATTTTTGATTAAGGGTTTCAAGTGCCAAAAATTTGAAAAGACAAAACTAGCCTTTAACTTGTTTACTACAGTACTACACCAAAAAACATATTATAGGGTTCATAGTGCCATACTTATGTAATTTCGGATGCAAATTGCTTATTTTAATTAAAACAGGGGGCAAGTGCTTAAATAGCCTATTTTCAGGTGCAAATGGCCAAGAGCTCATTAAATATCAAAGAATAAAAACTCACCATTCAATACAACTTTCAAATTCTCTTACATTGGCAGTTTGTCTTTACCCCACCCCACCTCACCCCACCCCACCCCACCCCACCCCCTGCCAATTCTTCCTCTCATTCTTACCTGTCCAGAAACTCATCAAAGACTCAAACTTTTTTCAAACCCACCACAGAAAAACAAGAAAAAAGACTATTCCATGGCAGAATACAGATCAAAATCCTATTCATACACTGATGGGAACATGCAGATAGAGCCTTATTATGGACCTCCTTCATCAACTAGGCCTAATGAATTCAGGTCCTACAGTGTTTCATATGAATCTTCTTACACCAATGATTGGGCTGGGCCTCCACCTCAGCAGCTGAAAAAGGGTAAGAGCACAAGTGGGTCAACTTCAAGTTCATGGGGTTTGAATGATCCAGAGTTTCAGAGGAAGAGAAGAGTTGCAAGCTACAAAGTCTACTCTGTTGAAGGAAAAGTCAAAGGGTCTTTTAGGAAGAGTTTTAGGTGGCTTAAGGATAAGTACAGCCAGATGGTTTATGGGTGGAGGTGATTTTGTTCAATCAATTGATGGGGGTATGATCTGTTTTTCATGTTGTGGTGTTTTGTTTTTTCAGTTATTTGGTTATGAGTAATTTAAAGTTTTGTCATCAACAAGTTGTTTATGGTGATATGGAATGGATTTAAGAAGATGATCCTTTTTGCATCAATCTTGATCTTGTGCTTAAGTTTGTTGGAATATGGTAGTATATGACTGGAAACCAGCCTAGGGGACTGAGTGATAATTGTTTGTAAACTGTGAATTTGTAACTTTTGAATTATTGAAATTATCATGGAATTAAGATGATTGGTCTCTAGTCAGTTTTTACAATATTTATGGTTTTCCATGGTGGTTCCAAATTGTTAGATTATGTCTGAAGTGTAAGAAGAAATTGGACCAATTGGTCCTGTTCTGGGGTTCACTATAACATATGGTTGTGTGTGTGTGAGAGAGAGAGAGAGAGATCTAAGTAGATTGCATCGTTAACAAATACCAATCCACATAATATTCACTAGAGAATATAACTAAACCTACAATTGTTACCAAGCACCCTATCTCCTTGCACCATCAAATAGCAAAATACTGACAGAACCGTAACCAGATATGAAAACTACCACCATCCAACAACCCAAGTTCTTGAAAAAAAAATAACTACATAGCATATCCTAAATTAAGAGAGTTAACTCTTAGACACTATACTAGGTTTAACTATGAGCAAGGACCCTGACCCAAACGTCTATTTAACCATTTCCGCCTGAAGAAGACCTTCCCTGATCTGTGAAGCAACATCCTTAACAGCACCAGGGCCGTGCGGAATAAACACAGCAGAAGACTTGGAATGAGCCCCGATTTCTTTCATTGTGTCGAAGTACTGAGTCACAAGAACCATGTCCATCACATCCTTGGCCGAGGTTCCAGGCACGTTCTCTGAGAAGGCTAGGACACTGGCCCTAAGCCCGTCTACAATTGCTTGGCGCTGCCGAGCAATCCCAAGCCCTGAGAGATATTTAGACTCTGCTTCTCCCTCGGCCTTCTTGATCTGCAAAATCTTTTCAGCTTCAGCCTTCTCATTTGCAGCAACCCTCATCCTAGCAGCTGTTATGCCATAGAGAAGTAATTAGAAACTTCCTTAATAAGTCGTTGTAATCAGAATAATCAGAAATAAACAAAGGGTTTGGAATTAGATATGTATAATTCTGTTTCTGGGGGAAAAGATGAGAGTTTTTTACATGATAAGACGCTTGGACATGTTATTTTAATGCATCTCCTCTCAAGTCTCAAACGACAAGAAAGACCAAACTATATGCATATGAATCTGATAATGATATGCCTAATTATAAGTTTTGTAGAGATAAAGTGTTGATATAGATTAGACACTAGTTCAAGCGCAAAAAAACACATCCAGAAATCTGGCATCTTAGTAACAAACCTGTTCTGGTATGAGAATACAAGGAAACTTGCCTGCGTTTATCTCATTCATGGCTCTCTTCACATGAACATCAGGTTCAATGTCCACAATGAGGGTCTGGACTATTTCATATCCATAAGCAGACATGGCCTAGAGAAAGTAAAGGCAGGGGACTTAACTTCTATAATAAACCTGGAAAATATTGACCTTAAAATTTCATTGAGTCACAAGGACACATTACCTTCTCAAGTTCTTGCTCCACAGATTTGGCTATCTCATTCTTCTGTTCAAAAACCGAATCCAACTCCAGCCTTGGTACAGTAGCCCTGATAACTATACAGACAAGTGGATTTGCATCAGTAATTGATAACAGCGGAAGTCAATATTTGTCGTTCAGTAATTCGAGGTGAGGCAGTGTCACGGGGAAGGAAATTAAAATTCCAATATTTATATCAGAACCCATTTTTTGTTCCATAACGATGGATAACAAATAAAAATGTTAGATGCAACCATACCATCAAAAACATATGCTTGAATCTGTGCCTTTGTGTTAGAGAGCTTATAGAACGCGTCAACTGCTTTATTAGCCATAGCACGGTACTGGATAGATGCAACCACAGTCACAAAGACATTGTCCTGAAACAGTAATAATATATGGTTAGCCAGACTAACAAACAGCAGAAAAAACATCACCAAAGGTGTAAGTAAGCATTTGGTGTTCAACAGCTAAATGAAATTGTAGCGGATTTAATTGGGAAGAAGAGGATTGGAAACATGAATCGTAACCAAATTATTTTTGATAAAATAAAGTTGGGAGGCACAACCAAAAGGGGTTGGAGGCTGAAAGCCTTCCAGTTAGAGTAACAAAAAAAGGATCTTATATAAAGCCATTAAAGATTACTACAGAAGACAAATTAACATAGGAAAAGATACTTTTCGCATGCATAAAATACTGATAGAACATGGAACCAACATTTGTAATACCATGTCCCAAGATCTTCCTAATTAAATCTGGTAACAATTCTGCACATCACGAATTATTCAAGAGAAATCCTCATACTCAATTGTCGTTCAAAGGGCAAGAAATAACCTTTGTTTTGGTTTCACAGCGCACATCAAGCTGTTGGACACGCAGTGATAGTCCGCCAGCCAACTTGTACCCAAAGCACCAAGGCAAGCAGTGACACCCTGGCTCGAGGATATCCATAAATTTGCCAAATCGTTCCGTCACAGCAACGGTGGACTGATCCACTTGGATACAACAAAGAGATTGACCCATTTTCCAGACCTACATTAGGAATTAACTCCAGAAATCAAACCCTCTGTATAGTATACACGGAATAATAAAAGAGAAATTCATATCTGCAACAGATATAAAGGCAAACGTCCAATTACAAGCTCCAAAACAGAGGACCACCTGAATGTTATTTAAACTCCAAAGGTCTATGATGATATAACCATTTAGTTACTATGGATTTAACCAAATGTATGTACCAAGAAACACAGCAATCCATATAAATTAAATATGGAGCACTTTTTACAACTCATAGCAAATCATAAACACAAATTTTGTAAATAAGAAAGAGACTATCAAATGAAAGAGTCCCATGAAACAAGGGGAGTAAATCATAGTGACTAAACCCAAAAAAACTTCCAACTCAAACACACAGAAAAACAAAAATTCATAAACAAAAACCAGGACACACCCACAACATTTTCTGTTCCAATAAAGCTCAAACATTAACCAAAAAGTTCTATTATTTAAAGAGAAAAACTAACATACACAACAAAATACTAAATCCAAAGAAGAAACTAAACCCACAAAGATTAAATAACCAAAGCCTGAAATGAGTCTCAAAACGTAAAAAACATTAGCCATAAACAAGAACCCAGATGATTAAACACTCACCAAACAATAATCTCATAAGATTACGTAATAAAATCAAGAAAAACAACAAACCCACCTCCCCATAAGGCATGCAAACATAATTTTCAGAACCATAAATAAAAAAGTACACATATACTATGTGCATGTAACCAAAGATCCAATCTTTTTTCTCAAAAAAACATATAAAAAAACGAATAGGGTTTGAAGAGAACAAACAACCTGTGCTCAGTGCTCCTCAAAGGGTCAAAGAAAAATCAAAAATGTGATCGAACAGCAAGCCCTAGTGCCCGTATATGTAGTAATGAGAGTATCTGATTTTGCGATACGTCAACTCGTTTTTATCTTTATCGAAATAGCTATTCCGTGTTCAAATTTTTTTCTGTTTTTGGTGTTATATAAAATTGGAGAATTAGTGACACGTATTTTATTCTATTGTTAGTTTTAATGGCAACTTAGGAAATTCTTTTATGTAAATTTTCTTTTCATTGATATTCCAATTATCTACGTTGGTTATACAATTAAGGTTGTTTATTCAGTTCACCACGGTAGCTAAGATAATAAATAGTTGGTTTTGATTAAAAAATAAAAAATTGTAATGTCTAAAGGTATTGTCATTTAATATTCTCTGTATATGTTTGGCATGTGGGTTCTTTACAACACTAATAAGTTCTTTATATTTGGAATTAAGATTATTTTTCAAGGCTAAAATTCCTTTTTCCTCAAAAAATTTTAAACTTAAGAATCTGTTTGGTTCCAAAGGAAATGCGTTGGGGGTTTGGGGGGGGGGGGGGGGGGGGGTGCCAGATTCTTTTCCCGACTGTTTGTTAGTAGTTAGTACAAAGATTTATCGAAAAATGATTTTTTTTTTTTTTTTTAAAGATGATAAAATTTTGTTTTAACCGCAAAGAAGTTAAAAAGAGGAACCCTTCTCTCGTCATGTTTCATATATTCTCTCCTACAAAATAGGTGAAAAAACTCAACAAACATTTAGATATTTTACCAAAATTTTGTTTTAATTTATCTTTTAGAATTGGTATAAAAAAGTTTGTAATATTTTTAATCATCACAAAACTCTAACTACAATCACTGGTTTGCAACTTCTCTACTTCTTCCTTTTTCGCAACAAATTCTCCACCCACATAAAAAGAGCCACATCTTGAGATTTTCTCATTAAAATAAAAAGTAATATGTTTTACTAGTTATTTATCAAACAATGTTTGTATAACAACGTAAATCTAATTATGAACCAAAATGTAAGGATCACAAAACCCATAACTTGAGTTATGTCGTTACATCCTAAACTGGGAGAACCCTAGTACCACACGCACGCTAACTGCACTCGTGAATCGACATATCATGATAAAAGGAAATTTTTTCCCTCTTCGTGATGACTAGTTCAATGATAATAACCACTGAGAAAGGTGTTTGTTAAACAGGCGAGAACGGAGAGCCCTGATATATAGAGTTGGTATTTGTTGTTTATTTACAAGTTATTTGGTGGGGCACGAAACTAACGATAATTGAGTAGTTTTTGTAGTCGTTTGGTTAGACAATGTGTATTACCGTAATTATTATTTTTATTCTTGATAATAATACAAAGTACTGTTTTGTTCCCAGCAGAATATGACTCAATCGAACCTGCGGTCTTTGGAAGTTCTTATGCTATGAGTGCTTCACTACTTTTGTTTAAAGTTAGTTTTGATCAATAGTGAGAGTGTTACAAAAATTTAAATAAGCTACTTTAAACGATATATATATATATATATATATATATATATATATATATATATATATATATATATATATATATATATATATATAATGGTCGAGTTAACTTGATTGCATTTTTCCAAACAATCTTTCTTTTTTTCTTTTTCGTGTGAAAACAACTAATTCCACATCTACTCTTTGTTTTTACTTTATTTTTCTATCTTTCATCTGCCTCTCACATGACTGGTAATGCCTCACAACCAAGCCTTATATATTCTCTTTCCTCTTTTATTTCATTACTCTCTCTCTTTTTGGCTTATTCTTAAATCCTTAGTTTTTCTTTAGCCGTTTTCATCTTCTTACAAGTCATTTTCAAAAGTCTATAAGGTCATTTTCATGAGCATCTTACTATAATTTCTTTCTCACGTCAATTACGTGCACTCATAGTTTTTTTGGTTAAATAGCTCAAGACTTAGGTGGTGTTTGCAAAGCGTGACCATTTGGGTAAAGAGGATTTTACTGCAGAGCGCCATTTTTCATTCTCAAAATATAAATGCCATACACTAATAAATAATCGATTTCAAATAAAAATATAATACCTAGAATACTGAATTTAAAACGAATAGAATTCTACACAGATGTCGAATCCATGCTGATATATGAACAGATTATTCTTAATTCATAAATATTAATTCTTACCACAGTATGATGATAGAATTAGCGCAGCATCATAACTCACACCAGTAACTCTGTAAACTCTCCTTACCAGTAAATGGACTCAAATTACCAGTTTTGTGTGCATACACATCATAATTGTACAGCCACCTATAGAACCTAACCAGAGCTCATATGCTAATGTTACAGCCCACAGATAAAATCATATAATAAAGACCAGGCACCTGAAACATGTTTAAGGTTCATACCATGTCAGGCTTCCCATGATCAAATATTTACCTGGAAGACTTCCAGCAGATGGACCGAGGTACGTGATTTTCTTACTGCACGCCGCAAGTTGAAACAAGGTCATGTTATTAGCCACAGAAGTTTAAAAAAAAAAAAAAAAAAACAATTATTCTTTGATTAGCGAGAGTTTCATGAACTCACCTTTCCAAGTTGATGTCAGTAACCCAGATGAATCCAGCAACATTACTAGAAGAGAAAGAGAAATCGTGAGACAAATTCTAACCTCATTTCGAACTACATAGTATGTAGTCAGGCAAAAGGAAATTTATCTGATAGAGAAGCAAGTTCCCCCTCAACCCCAAGTCCATAAAAAGAGTTCAAAGCACAGATAGTCGAACATACATGGAAGGGGGTTTATTCAACATGTTCAAGTTTACTTACAAGTCCAAGAGTAAGAAAAGGATGAATGCAATATACAAAAGCACCTTGAATTCATAATGCATGAATCAGATCAAAAAAACTTCATATGGATCATTTTGCAGCTTAATTCAATAAATGACAGATAAACCCAATAGAAATTAACATATGAGCTTTAAAGGCCCAGCTCCAAGGCTCCAAGGCCCAGAGCTTTAAAAACAGAAATTAGCAATACCTGGAAATAATTTCTTCCGGTTCTTTGGCAAATGAGACAGCTAGGACTAGATGTAGCAAGTCTCGGTTAACACTAACAGGCGTCAATCTTGTAGGATCGGCTGCTGGTTCTGCACCAACGGGAAGAGCAGAACGTGGGGCCGGTGGTCCACCACCCACACGATAGACGCACAAATCACTGAAACTCACGATATTGGAGTGTGGGGAGAGATCGTTTGCAGGGCCATAAAAATATTCCTGCAATCAAATAAAAGATGACATTTCAGAATGGAAGAGCTTTGCCAAAAAGTAAGTGTATGCAAGTAGTTCAAATTGAAGTAACAATCCCCTCTACAGGGTTGCATACACGTATTCTAAAGGCTCTGGCCTTCTGACGGACTTTCGCATTTCTCGAGACAACACCACCAGACTTTTGAAGTTTCACAACGTCTACATTAGCCTTGTTTTTCAAAACATCTTTCAGCATGCTCCAGAGCTTTTCCTGCAAAAAGTTTAAATTTGCACGAAAGCAAGAAATGGATCAATATTTCTGATGAGGCTTTGAAAAACATTGCAAGAGTCACCCTCTTTAACCCTCTATTGACAGACAAGTACAAAAAACAAAGAACACGTTCATGGTAAAGCCTATCGTTCATTAGATGCAAGTACATTACTTGTCTCTAGATCATAGTAATCAGCTTAAGTTCAAGAAGCTCCACTTAGAATCAGAGTGCGTACCTGACCCAAAACTAGAACGACAGTGGCATTGAATGTATCAATTGCATGCAACAGCAACTGCCAAGAGGAAAAGCTAAATAAGAAATAAGATGTCATACTAAAATGCTACAGAATAGATTTGAACACAAGTACCTCATAACCAACACCTTCGGTCCATCCCATGGTATTAATCACCATGCCTGCAGCTCTAGATTCAACGTTGCCAGCAAACTGCCTCTCTAAAACTTGTGCAAGCTCCTTCACCAGAACCCTGTACAGATCTACATTGGCACTGAAAGCACAAGGGAATGGCATGAAACTCATCAAGAGAAAAAAGAATTTAATTGCATAGGAATGCTGGCACTACCAAGTACGGTAAGTTTGCAACTAATAAGGACTATATACATAAGGTTTTCAGTTGCAGACGTCATACCTAGGTGTTACATGTCCATGGAAGTAAACTAAAGGCATATCAAGAGGAATTCCTTCCACTGGATCAATAGGTAATTCAATTGGTGTTGCAGCTATGCATCCAGGTATTGTTATAGTTCCCTGGCCTATGTCTAGATCCACAAAAGTAGGTTTCCATCCCAGTTTAGCTGCCCAACTAAGAAGCATCCTTGATATGGTACTCTTTCCAGAATCTGTTGGGCCCACAACAATAACCCTTGGTCCCTGAATGAAGTGACCAAAAGCAAAAGTTCATTGATAAGTGCACAAAGCAACAGTTTTAAGGTAATGGATTAACAATTTAAGAAAGAAAAAAGAACACTTGAGTAGTTGACATTCAGGAAGGCAAGACAAAAAATAACCAAGGTTACAAAAGAAAAACTAATATATCATTCCTCAGATAAATTAAAGAAATGATACTGCAATTCTCATTCTTCAAGAGTTTTACACACTACTGCCAATTTCCACAGATATTCCAAGCCCAGAACCTTGAGTATATGGAGTCCAAGAGAACAACACTAACTCAGTTGGGATATGATGTCTGGTTACAGGGATACTATTTTAACTGTCTAAGAATGCTACCCTCTGTTGATCAAATGTTTAATGAGTTCTGGAAATATCAAGAAAGCCAAAATATAAAACAAGAATAACTAAATAGCACAAGAAGAAAAGCTTATATATTAATTAAAAAAGGGATAAATATAAGTTCATTTATTATTGAGATAACTGAAAAAAAAAAAAAAAAAAAAAAAAAAAAAAAAAAAAAGGTAGAAGAAGCAGAGTTTGCTTGTTATAAGGTTAATCCTCCCAAACAAAGGTACCTGAGACATCTCAGAATCACTGGGTGAAGCTTTGGCACGACTTCTTCGGGCCTCTAGCACCGCATGCACATTGACATAGCTGATCATTGGAGTCTAAAAGGCAAACAGAAAAAAGAAAAAAAAAAAATGACATTCTAGCAGGGAACAAAAAAAGAAGGAAATGCATGAGTCAGTAGCTTGCTTGCACGAGATCCCGCAAAGTATGTGCTATAAAGCAAGAAAAATAAGAGGTGATACCTCATCTGCTGTATAGTCAGTTTCAGTTGACCCATCCATTTCAATCGTGGCACCGTGCCAAGTAAAAACCTGATGTACGCAATTGAAGTTTCAATAGTAATTATCACCCTATTAACCAAGTACAAGTAACCAGATACTTTGAAACCAAAATCCCTCTTATCCCATTCAACTGATTGATCTTCGATTTAATCTAAAGACTAAATAAAGGAAGCTGAACAGTCCAGCAAACTACCACCATAAATCAATCTCCAACATTTGAACATCTACACGATAACGAAGAGAACAATTTAAACCAACACAAACAACAAAAAGAACACCAGCTCAATATAAACAACAACACACTCTACACCAAGTCAATTTTCTCAATGTCTATCTCCAAAAAACTACCAAACATAATAAAATCACAAACTAAGTTAATCTAATCTATGTGCCTCCAATGCAGGTGAAAAATTTGAAAAAAAAAAAAGCACGAGTGTAGAATACTACTACATACAGCGAATTTGAGCCTGGGCGGGAAATTCAACCAAATCTCCGGCGGAACTTCGGTACCGAAAATCTCGGCGGTGCCGTTGAGCAATCGGAGGCGAAGCGGCGAATCGGGGCTGACTTCGACTCTGAGCTCACATTCTTTGTCCAGCTTCACTTGTCTCACTTTAGACGATGGCGCTGTGGGACCTACACCAGCTCCGCCATACGCCATTTTTTCGGAGCTGTTTCAATCAATTATCAATTTTCGGAGTATTAATGGGAGTATGATCTTCTGCTACAGAGGTGACGAGGGTTTGGGGTCTTTTAACTGTGTTCTCTAATTAATATTTTTGCCTGACGTTTGGTTTGGCCCTTCATTTCTTTTCATTCGAAATATTAAGGGTGTGTTTGTGTTGCGATGTTATTATTTTCTTTTTATATGTTTATTGTTTTAAGTCCTCTTCTTTTATATTTTTAAGACTTTTCTACGATATAAAAAAAAAATCATTTATCATATATTCTTATGAGATTTCAAGAGACGTATTCGTTTCTAGAAAAATATGTTTGAAGTTGTGTTTTAGGTTGATGCCTTACTTAATCGAATAATTTTATTGTTTATAAATTGTTGTGATTGATGAATAAGAAAGTTTCACGACAACATTAAATAGTCGTCCAAATATCTCTTTTTAATAATTTGTCTATTGTTTTTTTGGGGTGTTTTGCAAAGTGCATCTAACGTTTTAAAAAGAGCAATTTGCCTTCAAGCGTTTGAAATTTGCCCCATGAGTCCTTGATCTACCGTTCATTTTTGCCACGTGGCTATCTTTTTCATCCATTAGATTTGATATCAGGGGACAAACCGCACATTTTTAAAAACATTAGGGGGCAAAGTGTTTTTTTTTTTTTTTTTTTAAACGTTCGAAGACACTTTGTAAAACACTCCACATTAAGGGACAAAACGCCATTGACCCTAATAAATTTCATATCATAATTTTACTAGGACTAATAATACAGAGTATACAATCAACACAAGTTTAATTCTTGGTGACTAACTCGTTTAACCGATTGAATTGGTGAAATCACAGTTGGGTCCTTACTTGATTGTCATCGATCCTGAATTAATTATCTACGAAAAAAAATCACTCAAACATTATTGCAAGACACATTTTTTAGTGTAAAGAAAGGATAAACCATAGTATGAAATTCCAAACACAGCCTACACCTTTTATTAAACCGAAAAAAAAAGGACCTGCGTTAACTTTATAATTATACTCAATAGTTTGGACATATGTAGCTTTGTCAAAAATTCTGCTTTACGTGGCACATTAATTTTGGTAAATACATTTGCCAGGTTCAGAGGATCACACACTGTATTAGTGCATTGTAGAAAATTGATTAACAGAGTAAAATAGAATCAAATCGATGTGGGAATCAATTTTGTTAACGATAGCAGCCACCGCCGGTAACAACATCGGCAAAGTGCTACAAAAGAAGGGTACCCTCATTCTACCACCCCTCTCTTTTAAACTCAAGGTACATTCAATACACACAAGATTGTCTTTTTTTTGTATAATAAGTACTTGTCTGCATAAATTCTTTTCTGGGTTTTTTATGTCATGTGAATCTTGGACACTTTCAATTATTTTCTTGTTAATTTAATTTTGTGTACTCTGCTTCTTTATTTATGGTTGCGTTTTGATGGCATTTTCAAGACTCTGTCTGCTGGTGTTCTTTTAATCTTGGGATAGAAGTAGTTTACATATATACTCATTAATTTATATTCGTATTATCGGATTCGGGGTTTTCGAGCTGACATAAGTACTGGAGACATTCAGTTTTTGTTATGTTATTAATTTGGTTTTGTGAATCATTGTGCCTGAAAAAGGTAATATCTGATTGATGAGCTTTAGAGTTAGCGCATCGTACCAGGCGGAGCTGCAGGGTTCCACGTTGACGTGCGATGATTTATCTCCATCATTGATTCATACTTTTGATGACAACATTACTAATTCAGTTGAAAGTTTAATAGTAGAATTCGTGTTCGATGAATTGTGAAGCAAGAGGAGTTATTAAGTCCCGCTTGTGATTGGTTCGTTATTATGATCAGGGACTTCTATTTTCATGGCTAATGAGTTTCTTGTTCATATTTAAATGTTGGAAGCATTAGGATTTTCAAGTTGCAACCAAATTTTTGATTTGATTTTGTTATATTATATATTATGGTTGTTGGGCATCTTTGATTGGTGTCAAGATGCCTATCTAAGCCTAGATGATAGGCCTGTTCCATCACAAAGAAAATGCCCTTGGATCAACCCACGAGAACATGACCAGAATAATATAAATTAACTAAACGAGAAAGCAAGTAAGAACAGAGATGAATCCCTTTTCAGTATGCCAAATGTGATAAGTTCTTCTGTTTTAGAAGATATGTTCACCTTAGTGGTCTGCACTTTATGCATGTGAAAACCAGTCTTCTTTGCATCCCCTGAAAAATAGTAATTTTTTAAGAAGAATCATCTTTTATGTTTTCTCCTGTGCAGTGCTTCCCGTTCTATCAAAATATTGGCAGTGTTGCTTGGACTCTATGTTTTTCTTTTCACGTCATTATACCTTCCTCATTTCTCTCCCTCTTCCCTACTGACACTGTAACCAATATTTTCTTATATGACTTTGTTTATTTTCCAAAGTGAACTAACTAGATACATACAACAAATGGTATGTGCTTTTGCAGGTGATAAAAGCTTATGCTTCTAACAGAGCTTGGATTTTTGGCTTTCTCATGGATATTTCTGGAGCTCTCTTGATGCTGCAAGCACTCTCGCAAGCTCCAGTAATTGGCATCAAGCTTACTTATGGCTTAATTTCAATGTTTTCAGTTATTCAAGTTCTCTCATCTGTCATGACTACTCTGAAAATTTGCTTGTTATATAGGTATCAGTCGTTCAACCTGTTTCTGGCTGCGGACTTGCTATCCTTTCGGTTTTCTCTCATTTTTATCTACAGGAGACCATGAACTTTATTGACTGGATTGGAATTACTTCGGCTGGCATTGGCACTATAGGTAATGTAAGTTCCTCGAATGTAGAACGACAGGACTATGAATTTGAAGTATTAGTTTTTATTACAAGTTCAGTGCTGGTGTTTTACTTAATATAGCCATTTAGGTTTCTACTTGAATTTGCATTTCACTTTTTCTATAATGTGATTAAAGGGACTCAGAAATGGCTCACATTTCTTGTTTGCTTGCTCCATATTCTTAAACATATACCTGCCGCCCTTACTTACTTAAAACAATGGTTTATGGGAAAATTCTTCTCTGTGTTAAAGATAAGGTGAATATGCAACTTTGGCTTTAGCTCTGAACAACCATTACGTGAATGCTGGTTAATCCTCACGAAGATACGGCCAAAAATATTTGCTTAAAGTTTGGATCACTTTCTGTTACATGGTACCGTCACAAAGCCTGCTTTGGAAAGTGGCTTCCAAATTAATTATAATTTGTTCTTAGTATTTGAAATTAATGGTGGTTCCATATATATTGTCTGATAGTTGAATGAGATAAAACTTGAGCACATCCTAATCAAGAATACAGCCTGATTTATTATGTTTATCTCCATTCAGGTGTCGGCGCTGGAGGGGAAGAGCAGAAGGCATCTTCCATCTCAGCTTTTCATTTACCCCTGCTGGCATTTGTTGTCGCTATCTTGTTTGTAGGTATCTTATTCACCATCTAATCATACCAGATAAGAATGCCATTGCTTCAAAACAGCTAACTCAAAATTTTATGAAACTTTTGTTTGTTCTCCAGCACCGCTATTATGTTAAAGGAAACAATAGTTACACAGGCCTATCTGAATGTTCTATGTATAACAGCCATAAGCAATATTTTAGGATATATCACGTGACTGATGTTAGTAAGAAGAGTCATTGCATAAATTATCATTCCTGAGTATATTTGCAGAAACAGCAAAGCTCTATGGCAAAGGGTTAAAGAAAAATTTGTTAGGAAAGTGTGGAGTTTTGAATTTGCTACGCGATACAGCTTTCTATTTCCAATTTGATTAGCAGAGTCGCATCATTTTTGGCTATAAGGAAAATGTCTATAACTTGGAACATGCAATTTGTTGAATAATTGTTAAAATGATGGCTGTATAATTTAATACTTTCATATTTACATGAGTGTTTAATATTGATCCCATCTATAACATGCTTCTCGTCGTTTATTCCTATACCCGTTTTACAATTGGAATGCAGCCATATAAATGATAGAAAATGTGATTTGCTTCTCTTTTCAGTTAATTTTACCTCACTGTAGGTACTTCTCAATGCATGGCTCCGTGTGTACAGACGGCAAAGAAGAGAACAAGAATTGGTATATTTCAAAATTCCCTGATGAAGATGTGAAATCATGAAGTTATGAATGCACCTTATGAACTAGATATCAATTGTTTGCACTTCCACCTTTCAGATGCAATATGAAGTAATTGAGGAAATCATTTATGGTCTGCAATCTGGAATCTTATTTGGGTACTGTCTATGCCCTGAACCTTAAAAATTTGTATACTTGAATTATTATTTTCGCTTTATAAAGGATAACAACCCTTCTCCACTTGCGATTTGCAATTTCAGGATCGCAGCAGTGATATCAAAAATGGGATTTCTTTTCTTGGAGCTAGGATTTTCCAAGTTAATGGTTCCCGTTTGCATTTCAATCAGCATATGCTGCAGTGCGTCTGGTTTCGTTTGTCAGGTAACAGAAGTGCTATAGAATATAGATATATCAGCATGCACATCTTTCATTCTGTACTGCATTCACAGTGATGAAGTTTTTGCGTAATACACATTAAAAGTTCGAAGTCTTGTTTTATTTTGCACACTTTTATTGTTTTTTCTTTTTTTACTTTACCTTGAATGTTGAATGCATTTAAGATGATAAATAAATTTTGTCTATGCATACAGACACGTGGTTTGAAGCATGGGAGGGCAATCGTCGTTTCTACATGTGCAGCTGTTGCTTCGATCGTCACTGGTGTACTTGCTGGCATGCTTGCATTGGGAGAACAATTGCCTTCAGCTCCAGGGGCTCGTCTATTGCTTTTACTCGGATGGTACCCAATTTACATATCTCATCTTTCTTCCATTATCCAAGCGTCGGCCATTTTGGCACTGAATATTTCTTGGAAATAGATCCATTATTTTATCTTATTGATCCTTGGCATGATCATAACCATACTACTTTCTAACACGGATTTTTAGAATTTTCTCCTGATGCATGTTTCGACTTGCTAAATATTAGAAACTTCCTGCAACCTTTTTTTGATTTCATTTTTAACATTTAAAACCTTTCGGGATAATTATAACTGCACTCTATGAGGTTGATTCATTACATAAACCTCGCTTGTGGTTTGAATAATTACGGACACACTACCTGAAGCTTCAGAAACATGCAAAAGAAACAAAAACAAGGGCCTATCTAGAATGGTTTTCCATAGTCAAGAGGCATCTCTATAATTATTCAAACCTTGGGAAAACGTATATAATTAGAGCAACCCTCAATGGGGTCTAAATGTAAGTACCAACTTTTATAGATGAATATGTTTCCTTCTTTAACTGAAATCTTTTCATGCAGGGTATTTATCATTCTTGGAGTGATTCTACTAGTAACTTCCGCACGTCTTGCCTCACACCTTCCAAGGCCATTGCGGCGTCTTGCACGAAATGCATCAGAGAGGAATTTTGTCCTCAGGCGTTCGGCTTCAGTGCGCGCAAGAGAGACGGGAGATCCAAGTGCTGTTATCCATGCAAGCACGTTGCAGCATCTATTATCATCTCCCCCAAAAGAAAAGGCTTAGATTTCTATTAATTACAGCATTGGTATAGTTAGGTTCTTGAAACTTATATGCCTTCAACAAAAAGCTGTTGCTTTTTAGAGTGTACAGTTGTATCATCTACCTGACATTTGTCTTCCCATTCTGAAACAATTCAATGAAACCTCGCGAATATTGCCTCAAATTAAAAATATGCAGGAGCAAAACTTGTATGCGTTCAGTACCCAAATGAGGTCGTTTCGCGAGGAGGCAAATATTACATCCTTATAATAGCTCCAGACTCTAACATGTATTCATCTAATCTCGATAGATTACGTAATATGTGAAGATGAATGAATTATATTATGCCATGACCTAAACTCAATCAGGCCAACCTACTACACCTTCAAATGCTATCATAGTTCATGCTCTATTCAATCAGGCCAATCTATACATCTTTAGTAGTCTTAGGAAATGCTATTAGGATTTAGGGGCGCTACCGAATGACTCTAAACAACTGTTGTAGTGAAAAGTTTGCTACAGACCTAAACTGGAAAATACATTTTGAAGATTAAGTCATACTGTTACGTTCTAACTACACTTAATAATAATACAATAATAATATTTATAAGTTAGATATATTTGTTCCTCTGTAATTGCACATAATTGATCGATCCTAGTTACACTGCGGGATCCATTTTTCTCTTTGGTGTAGTAAATGCCCGACTCCCACCCAAAATGAATACAAAAGAGACGGTAAAACATAAAAATGAAAAAAAACGACAACATTAACTAATTTAACGGTCAGCATTAAGGTCACAGCTAAAAATAGGATCGCCTATCCCCTTCACCTCACCTTATCTCGTCACAACTCTGAATCCATGCAATTTCTCAAAAGCACCAATTTTCAGAAGAAAAAGAAAGTTTAGACTTTCAATAATTTCTAACCAAATACATTTAAAATTCTTTTGGTTTTGCTTAAGGAAATTGCATTCCCAATCTTGATATTTCGTTATACATTTTTCTTCTTGTTTGATGGGAAGAAAATTTGATGTAGGTGAGCATCATCATCATCATCATCAATATCACACACACAAAACATTATTTGTTCAATATTCATTATAACAATTTAATTCATGAATTGTTTTCAACATGCAGCTTCATTCCTCTGCGGCGCATTAACCCGGAAAAAGAACCCACCACCACCCGTAAAACAACCCGACAATCCCAAAAAAGAGGAGGAGCCAATCACCAACACCACCACCGCAACGCCACCACCACCCTCTCCTCCAGGTTCAAACTCCCCCGAAAAATCACCAACACAAACGAAAACTACAGAACCAGTCGATGAGGAAGATCTTCAAAATCGACCCCTTCAACCACCACCAGGGCGGTTACAACCGCAACAAATGAGGGCCACTTCTTACAACCAACATCGTAGCAAGTCAAGCGGGTTGTCCAAGCTCTCGGCTAGCTTGAGCGTGAGGTCGGCTTCTAAACGAGAGGATGCTGAGAAGAAGAAGAAGTTGAAACACGAGGATTCGATATGGAAGAAGACGATAATACTAGGGGAGAAATGTAGGGTGCCTGATGAAGACGATGATGCGATTTTGTACGATGAGAATGGGAACAGGATTTCGGCTTACAAGCCGAAGAACAATGTGGGTGGTAGTGTGAGTTCTCTCTCCAGGCAGAATTCGGGGAATAGTACTCAAGGGTCGGTTCGTGGAGCGCCTCATGGAGTAGGGTTGGCTATGCATGAATTGCATGATGAATTATAATGAGGGAAGAAATTATTGATTTTTGATTAACTCCTACGTCTTTATAGTACAAAACCTCGTTTGTTATACCAACACGAGGGATTGTTTTGTGCAACTGTTGCATGAAATATGTGGTGCATGCAACAATTTTGTTAGGAATTTGGGTAGATGCAAGGTTGAAATTAGATTATCATGAGTAATTTTGTGGTTTATAATTTGTGAAACTTGCACTTTCATTGTTGCACCATATAATTCATACATCAGTTGCATAAATAGGGTTCCTACAAAGGTCTGGTTATAGGAAACTGGTAACCGAGAAAACTCGAGACATCTATAAATTATGTAATGTATTTTTGATTTACTTTCTCAATTGCGGGTCAGTTTTCACTTCCACTTTGTTATTGATTTTCGTGAGTAGTTATTGGATTATGGAAAATAGTTACATAGACCACGGTTATATAGACCTTGTAGCAACAATAGACTGATAATGTGATATAATTATAACGACAAGATTATAAACTTCGTCTATATACGTATTATCCATTCCAAAGTTTACAGATCTCCTGCCATTCTTCGTGATCGTTTACTTCAGCCAATATATCGTTAGATTAATCTCATTTTGAACGTTTAAATTTTTCTTTGAATTCTAATGTTGCAGATACTTCAAGTTGTTTTTTTCCCTTTTGTTTCTTCTTTCATACAAGTATGGAATTAATCTTTCAGCCAATTAATAACTTTTCCCTGGAAATCTCATTTCCCTCATTATCCTAAAAGTGAAATACTAGATGATGGAAATATAAATTTTCCAATATCAATAAAGGGGAAAATCCGGAGTTTACCAATTAATTGAGAGAAACGCCAATAAAACAACCCGAGGAACGGAATGATGGAGATTTCCCTAGTGTAATTTCAACTATACAATTAGCTTTTATAGACACCATATTTTACTTTCCTTAATACAAAAAAATGCAAAAACCTATAAACTACTTAAGGCAATGCAGATGGAGACACTAGTCCTCCACCAATGTTAAACAAAATAAACAAACACAAAGAATGTCACATTCTTTGCTACTTTTCATATTCGTAACATCTTCATTAATCAACATATATAGTAGTACCAACACCCACAAACCCCAAGATTGATACAAGAACAGATGAACTCATCAACGAAATTTGTTCCCACACAACAAACCCCTCCTTTTGCCTAAACAATTTGCGTTCACTAAAAGACAAAAAGCTTCTTCCTAACCCTTTGGCAGCCCTTGGAACACGTTCGATACGCATGGCACTATCCCATGCACACAATATAGCTTACATGACCTGGACACAGTACAAGGCCATTTTTCCTCACAAACCTATACTTGCGTTGACGTATCATGCATGTTATCGTAACTATGAACATGCCATAGAGGATCTTAATAACGAAGCTGACAAGTTTATGAATAATGGTGATACAAAATCTGTTGAGAGCTTGATTTCGGTGGCCGTGAGTAGGATTAATGCTTGCGAAAAGTATTTGAAAGAACCGCCCCTCGAAACGCCGGATGTTCTTGAGGGGGCTAATAGGAGGTTTAAAGATCTTTGTAGTATTATTTTGGAGATATGCAAAAGATTTCCGAGTAAATAAGATGATGTAGTGTTGTAATCTATTTGAGAATAATTACATAATACATGTAAGCATTTATTTGTAGTTCAATAGCAAAATGATTATTATTATTATTATTATTATTATTTAATTTGTTTGCAAAGACAAATAAGGTAAAGTAAAAGTGGAGAAGTTCTAAGACAAATCTCTAATTCAATTAAGATTATTCGTAAAAGTTAAATAGGTAAAAGATTTTGTTCCGATTTAAATCCTAAGGGTTCTTTTTCTTCGAGTGAAAACAAATAACTCCTAAGAAAGTTAATAAACACCAAAATTATCTTTTTTATTTCTTCACAATCCTTCTTATAGAATAAGCCTATAATTTATAATCCGTCTCTTTACGAAACTACTTAATCAAATCTTTCGATTGACTGCATATAATATTAACCACACAATAAGTATAACAACTAATTATTATATCTTTAAGAGGAATATCTAGGAGTCCTATAACATGACATAGACTTAACAATAAAATACACCAGTTTGGGCCTTATTTATGGACTTTTATAATCAGAACATCTGGGGCCTGGGCCCTTCTCATGACTCAACTAATTCTCAATATATAACCAAATCTCATTGATTTGTGTTTCTTTGATTGGTCGCGATTTCCCACGCAAGTTGTCACTTTGAACTGCCATTTTTCAATTTAAATTCGAACTTTTTTTATTATTTTTATATTTGGTCAATTAGCAACCTCCAAGAAATAAGGAGACCTAATTCAATTGAAACACCAATTCTACATCTACTAGAAAACCCTCTTCTACTCAATCTCTTTTAAATTAGGGCAAATTTTGTGGATTTATAAAAGAAGGGGGATCTCAATTTACGCGAATGTGTATTGATATCATCGGAGAGTATTAGATTCAAAAGAATTCGTCTATTTTAGGGCAAATTTGATTTTGTGAGATTTGAATTTGCGTGTGGATTATAAGAGTGCATCTTTGTTGTTCTGTTTTATTGAGTTCATACTATAATTCTTGTGAATCTATGGAGATTTTCTTGATAGTTTGGTGTTGATCGGTATCTTCCTTTGCATGTATTGTAATTCAATCGAAGAGGAGGATTGGCTTGTGAACATAGAGTTTGTTCTCGGGCCATCGGTCTTGCTGCCTATCGAGCAGAACGTGTTTCGTCTCTGTTTATCAAGAGATCGGTGGGATAAGGAGTTCTACAAGTTGCAGGGTGGATAATTGCTTCTTTTGTTTGTTGGATATATTGGAAGACGAAGAAGAATTGGGATTAGTTGTTTTGGGATTTTTTAGGAATTTGAGAACATGGGTACTTCACAAGGGTCTACTAGTCTATCGTCGAACGTCAGTGGATTTGTGGATGGAACTTCTGTGCATCAAGAGGTGAAGTATCTTGATTTTGTGCCTGTCTATGTGAAGGAGTTGATTGCTGGAGGTGCCGCGGGTGCCTTTGCTAAGACCGCAGTTGCTCCGTTGGAGCGGACTAAAATACTTTTGCAGGTGAATGTTGTTTCTTATACATACATTCTTAAAAATTAGGATTTTCGTTTGGATAATGTTACATCAAATATAATGTGGGAATACTGTTAAAGAAAGATTGAGATTTTTAAGTTGATGACTGCAGATGCGTTCTAATTTCTAACTGATTGGTACCGACACATTGGCCATTTGTTTTGACCCTTTGATCCTATATTATTTGTGATATTGAAACATCTCTTCTATTTTACAAACGCGTTTGTAACTTATTTGAAACTTTGTGGTCACGTCTGCGTCATTTCGGGGAATTACTTTGCGATTCTCTAATGGTACTCTTGGCAATATAAGTGTCTGACAGTAGCACATCTGTTTAGCTTGCAAACGTCGTGTGTGGTTGCCTGCATGTTTTGATCAATTACGTGTCTATCTAAGAATTTGTGAACGAGAAAACAGTGTGTGTAACTGGTCGGCGTAATACATGACTTATTTCGCTGCGGATAATGGTAATTTGTCAGTTTCTACTTCATGGGTTAATTCTGATGTCTGACACCCAGAACGAAGTTATAGCTTGGATATTTGTCATTTGATGAAGCTATGTTTTACTTGATTACCTGTGGATTCAGCAATGAAGATTTTATTTTATTTGCTTGTTATATCAATAAAGAGCATAGTGTTATTGTTGTCAGCGGTTAAGGGTCGTCGTGGCATTCTTTAGCTGTGGATGTTTACTTTACATGTCTAACTTGTTATTCTCTCTTCTAGACTAGAACTCAGGGCTTTGAATCTCTTGGAGTCTATCAATCTCTAAAGAAGCTACTGAAGCATGAAGGTGTAGCAGGATTTTATAAGTGAGTTACAAACCACCATCTTTGTCTATCATTGGTATCTCCAGAGTATTAATTTTAAATATTCTTGTGTTGACCAGAGGGAATGGAGCTAGTGTACTTCGAATTGTTCCCTATGCGGCTTTGCATTTCATGACCTATGAGCAGTATCGGTCTTGGATTTTGAACAACTACTCTGCTTTGGGAACAGGGTCCATTGTGGATCTTTTGGCTGGTTCAGCAGCTGGAGGAACTGCAGTCTTATGTACTTATCCGTTAGATTTGGCCCGCACCAAACTTGCTTATCAGGTACTTGGCTTTTAAGTCTTTGAAAAAATCCAGCTAGCTGAAGTCAACATTGTCAATAGTAGCCTCTGAATTGGGTGTAATGATCAGTTAATTCTTTTTTGTTTTACTCAATTGCAACTTACGTTTCTTTATAAAGGAACATTTGAGAAACTTCCTGGCTCTATCTTGTAGTTCATGGATCAATTCATTGTCTTTTCTCAGCTTCACTTACTGATTGTTATGGGTCAGGTAAAGTCCTTATTGGCTTGAACGCCTGCTAAAATAAATATGATAAGAATGCGTTGGGTGATCTTGACAACTACTTTTGTGAGTACAATGAACATGGCGATATATGCGAAATATATATAATCACATAGCTATAGGGAATAAAATTCATATATAGCGGTTCAAATATTAGTTCATTTTGCGCAGACAGTCGAATGATAAGGGTTTGGTTGTTTTCTCCTTGTGAAAAGGTTAATTGGTTCGAATTCAAAACAAAAGTGGTCAATAGGCAGTATCCTTTATGTATGTCCAGAACATATGTAATTTATCAAGACTGATATTTTTCAGCTGTTGTACTTCTAGAACAAGACTTCATGCATTCAGGAGTGTCAGAATAACCTCCTATATTTTTTGATTTTCTCCGATTGTACCGAAGTTCTGCAAATTTTTATTCGGTACCTACGTAACATTGTAGAAGTTTTTTTATTCATTGATGGTTAATGTGATATCTTTTGATTCTAATTTTCTTATTTTATGTTTTTCAGATTTCAGACACACGAGCAACTCTGCAGCACGGGACAAGACAACTTCATGCTCATCCTGCCTACACTGGTATAAAAAATGTGTTACAGAGTGTTTACAGAGAGGGAGGAGTTCGTGGTCTCTACCGAGGCATAGGTACCATGCTACACTAAACATTGTGACGTTATTCTTGGTTAGAAGCCGTTACTGTCCTATACAAGGCACCAATTATTTGCACACATATATCGCTACTTTGAGGGGATATATTTAATTATACTTCTTGGAAAATTTGATCTGTCTTTCATGATCAACTTTGGATGTCGTGTCTTAAATTTTGATTTGATTTCAAACAGGTCCAACACTCATTGGTATTCTGCCATATGCTGGCTTGAAGTTTTACATATACGAGGAGCTCAAGCGACGGGTACCTGAAGAGCACCAGAAGTCTATCTTAATGCGATTATCCTGTGGAGCTATGGCCGGTTTATTTGGACAGACTTTTACTTATCCGTTAGATGTTGTCCGGAGGCAGATGCAGGTAAAATTTCTTTATATGCCTTTTAGTGTTTGCTATGCAACTGACAAAGAATGATACCTGATCTTCTACTTGAATGGTAGTACAGGAAAAAATGCTTAACAATCCATTTCACGTAGTTTTTGTGCATGTGCGCGCGATTTAGGTTGAGCAATCTCATTTCACATTAACAATTTAAAACTATTTAAGGTTGAGCACCTGCAACCTTCATCACAAGGTGGGACTAAATATGGAAGCACCTGGGATGGACTTGTTTCCATTACACGCAATCAAGGTTGGAGACAATTGTTTGCTGGCCTTAGCATCAATTATATTAAGGTAAGAACCGAAATAATGATTCTTACATAGACATAAAGACATTCTGCAACAATTTTTAGAAGTTTGTTATACGAAGTGCTTGATATATTTCTAGACTAATGTTGATACATAATTTTGGTCACGACTTTCTATGCATAAAGATTTTATGGTCACAAGGTCTAACTAAATCCAGCACAGACAAGAATTTCCGTACCAACGACCTTCTCTTGTTCTGTTTGTGCTCCTTTTATGGTCATATAGGTGCATGACTATTCAAGACTGATTGACCTTGTAAACGTGTTTTTTATTATTCTTTGCAGATTGTTCCCTCGGTTGCAATTGGGTTCACTGCATATGACGTGATGAAGACATGGCTAGAAGTACCTCCTCGACAAAAGTCAAAATCAATATCTGCAGGATAAGCTGCATCATTAGTTAGATAATTTCATCTCATTTTTCTTTTCTTTTTTGCTTATATTAGTAGTGCAGATCTATAAAGCAAATAACAATATCAAATGTAGTCCAAAGAAGTAATATCACTTTCTATTCACTTTTGTGATTGAAGAATATGTTTGATCTGTTTACTTGTCGATTTTTTCAGTATAATCTCGTAAAGAAGCTTCCTGTCTCGCAATCTAAGCTATTGGATGTGACGCGCCACTAATTTGTGATTTCTTAATTAATTTATTCTGTTAAATGATCTGTATCTCATCATAACATGGCTCTTTATTACATTTTTGAACTTAAAAGCGTACTATTAAGATAATAATATATAGATTATTTACATCCTTATGTACCAAAAAGATGTAAGGTTCAATTTCTAATTTGTTCAAGTCACGCCACTCCGCCTGGAAGAATTTCGTTCACGAAAAACATTCAAGTTCATCAGTTTTCTCATATAACGCCAACTATCTTGTTATATGTTTTAACTTGTCTACTTAATTCTAGTCCCTCGTCAAAGCTAGCTTCTAAGAAGATAATACATAAAAATCGATTAATTATTGGAATAGAGAGAAAACATAAAAGTATCACAAATCAGTACCACGTCAAATCAATTTTCCTATCTAACATATATAATAGTTTTAAGATAACTCACGAGCCATGCCAAGCATCATAAAATTGATTAACAAATATATATTATTCAGTACTGTAGTTGGCGAGTCTTTATTACAATTAATCAAGTGAGCCACTTATATAGTCTTAATCAATTTTATGTGTCGCACTTCGTCACATATAGTCGAAATAACTATGAATCTATCCGTAAGCATTAGAACATCACGCTGAATATTAAGAGGCGGATATATACTCTAATGCTTTCAAGCATTTCTTAGCTTGATCATGGGCCTCGGATACTGAATTTGTGTCTTGTTCTCCCATAGAAATAGCAGCTCCTTCCAATTCCTTCTTAATAGCCAAAAAGTATTGGTGACACCAGTGGTAATGTTCTTTTACAATGAGTGAAAGACAATGTGTGTGATCTCCTGTTTTTGTACAGTCTCTAATTATGCCGTCGTCACTTATGCTCTTATAAAGAGACAAAATTTTATTGTCAATTTCTTGTGTCATGTTCATGACAGATCTTCCCAGGGCTTCAAGTGGTTTTGGATAAAGGTCTTTACCTTTTGAGCTTCCTAGGATTTTCAAACACATGGAATAGTGAAATACGAATTTACGGCAAATCTCACGAATTAATTCGTTTGTGCGTACTACTGCATTTCTCTTTGCGTATGACAAACTTTTGACATCATGATGAGTTGTTGAGAGGAAGAGGAAAGCAATCAAGAATGAGGTGAGAATAGAAGGAGTTTGCATTGTATATATATTGAGGTTGCTTGATTTTATTTTATTTTTCTTTATGGAAAATGCAATAAGAATTTATATATATATATATATATATATAGTTGAGATAGTGTTTTCCCTATGTTAAGATGGTATAGTATCATCGATGGCTATTTCTACTTATTTTATATATGCAAGAACTCTAAAATGATGACCATGTGCGCGCATGTCTTAAAAAATGATTACTTAGATAATACTAATTAATGGTTATAATTATTTAATTTCTTTACCAGATTTATTATATAAACCCAGTGAAAGAACTTCAATTTTTCAAGGATGAAAAAGTTACTGCACATCAGTATTACTAGCTAGGTTTTTGTTAAGAAAAATAAATATACATGACGAGTTAATTTTGCCAATTGAAAATAACACGGGGAATATTGCAAAAATGGTCATTTAAAGTGACCTACTTGCAAAATTGGTCCTCTAAAGTGGCAGTGTCCAATTTAAGTCTTCTAAAGTGGCTAGTGATGCGATTTTGATCCTCCGACGTAGGAGTCAACGATTTTGACTCAAAAATTGGACGGATTCTTCGATTTTGACTCTTAATTTATGGAATTTTCATTTCTTACCCCAATTTTTTTTGAAAATTTACATTTAAACCCTAAAATATTTCAAGACATTTATTATGTAAAATTTAAGTTAAACATATTTCAAACATTATTTGTTGTGTTTTAAATAATTTTTTTACAATTGTATTCAATTAGTACTTCAATAAAAAAAATATTAAGGAAGAATTAAAAAAAAAACATCTTCTTCCTTAATTCACTTTACGTTTCTTTTCTTTTTCTTTTTCCTTAACTTATTTTAATTGAAGTTGAAGAGAGAAGACACTCTAACTTAAATTATGTAAAAACACAAATTATATTTGAAAAATATATAACTTCACAAGGTGGCAATGGTACTTAATTATTAAAAGTAATATATATCTAAGTAGGAGTCACGTTAAAAATTGGTATAAAAAAAATGATTGTTTTAGGCTTTTAGCAATTGGTAAAAGAAGCACACAGAACACAATGAAACAAAAAAGTATTAAAGAACAAGTAATGTTTAAAAACTTACACGAGAAACTAACAAGGAAATAATACAGTGAGAATGCAATTATTGCCCTGTTCACGACTCTTAATTTCGTATACATATTTTTAGCTAATCGAAATGTATATATGAACTTGCACTGCGGAAATTGCAAGAAATCGGATAGGAGACAGTGTGAGTGTGAGTGAAACTATGAATACAAATAAAAGATTGTGTAAAAATATTAATAAAGAATAAAAAAAATTCATCTTCTTCCTTAATTCATTTTATGTTTCTTTTCTTTTATTCTTTCCTTAACTTATTTTAATTGAAGTATTAATTGAAGACCATTGCAGCAAAATTATCTAAAACACCAAAAATAAATGTTTTGAAATGTTTTTAACTTAAATTTTTACAAAATAAATGTTTTGAATTATGTTAGGGTTTAAATGAGATTTTTTGAAAATATTTGGGGTGGAAATGAAAAAAGCCCGAAATTATAGGGTCAAATCAAAGGATCCAATCAATTTTTGAGTCAAAAATTGTTGACTCCAACGTCGGAGGACCAAAATTGCTTCACTAGCCACTTTAGAGGACTTAAATTGAACACTGCCACATTAGAGGACCAATTTTGCAAGTAGGCCACTTTAAAGGACCGATTTTGCAATTTTCCCAATAACACGGGTAGTTTTTTTCATGTAACTCGTGGAATAAGTAAATTCCAAGTATTAAGCTTTTAAGACATGCATATTCATTCTTGCTTCTCAAGAAGACATGATGAAGTACACCACGGTTAATGTGAAAGATCAAAAATGTTATTTAAGGAGTGGCGCCTATCCAATAGGCGTTTAGAAAGATTTGTAAATCCATAAATAATTCGAAAAATAATTACATACATTTTCTTAAGATGTAATAAATATAATAAGTTACTTTAATATATATGATTTTCATCATAATTATTGACACCTCAGCCAAAGCTACAGTCCCATTTGGGTTGGACAAATAGTGTTTACCCATCACCGCGAGCCACTACATTTTTGGCACTCTTCAAAGCTTCTAAGAAGATAATACATAAAATAGAAGGATCTCAATGGTACCATATATATATATATATATATATATATGCAAACTGCAAAGAATAAGATTCAGAGATGGAAAGTTTCAACAGGCTTTACTATCTTATGGCGAAGCGCGTTTTTATAATTTCAAATATTAGTTAAAGGGCGAAGCCGTGAAAGCGAGTCTAAAGGCCAAACAGTCATCTTTGAAACCACGAATTAGTCCTTATTCATAGTAGAGTGTAAAGCCAAAGAGTCATCTTTGAAGCCACGAATTAGTCCTTACTCATAGTAGAGTGTAAGGCATAATATTTGGGTATAGCAGGACTTGAACCTGCGATCATTAGGTTAGAAGCCCAATGCTCTACCTGTTTGGTAGTTGACCGTATTTCAAATTAGGAAATGAGGTGAATTTCAGAATATGTATAAGGCACTTTTCTGATCTCAATTCCTCACTTTTGGTTTTACAAATTTCACTCGTATTGAAGAATAATGCTCCCTATAACATTCTTCACATTCAATACAATTCATGCCGCGAGTAGACAACATTTGCATAGTAGACGAAAGGGGATCAATATGATTCTTGAAACTGCCCTTCAAGAACTTTTGTTTCCTTAGCAACAATATCGTAACGAATTAAGTTGCAAAATTATTGTGCATTGTGTTGAATGAGAAGAATGTTACAAGGATCGTCAAATTTCATTAACCTGATATGATATATATCTGGTCACATTAAGATCATCCATACATTCTATGGCTTACATGGTTTTACAATTACGCACTTCAATAGTGTACTAAAATTTTGAACTGATACCGTTGAAGTGATTATTCCAGCCGGCAATTGCTTGCAAAATAAATTGATTTCATGGAACAGAGGGCGACATATATAAAAAGATCACAAATCCGTAGCAAGTCAAATCATTTAAGATAACCATTAGGAAAGATAAATAAATAAAGACACTTAATGCCATTTTACTCTTTTAAAAACAAGAAAAATTTGTCTCGCCTATTTATATCATGTAGGTGCTACAAAAATCACAACAAAGCAAAACAATTTAAGATTTGATCTAAAAATCTAAGCCCACAAGTATGAGTATATATCCACTCTTTTCTTACTAATTTGTTCTTGATTTCATTCCTCATCTTCTTAACATCTTCATTCAAGAATTTAGCATACGCAAATCACAATGCAACAATAACAGAAAAAGTTATTCATGATATTTGTCATCAAACGTCGAACCATCTTCTTTGTCAAAAAACCCTAGACGGCCCTTAATAGGGAGAGCCCTTCATCCTAGACCACTTGTTGCATTAGGTACACTACCCCTAGAAACAGCAATAGCACATGCCATAGAAACTGCTAATACAATTTCGACCCTTGAAGAAAAAATAAAGAGCAATCTTGCAAAAGAACCACAAATGAAACGAAAACAAAGGTATAACGATTGTCAAAAGAAATATGTAAAAATAAAGGGAAACCTCAATAACGCTAAGGGTTATTTGCAAGAGAACGAAAGAGAATCTGTAAACGAAGAAATTAGAGAGGCCATGCATCACGCTAATGCTTGCAAGCAATTATTTGAGGCTCCGCTGAGCGAACCGTCTTATGTCCCGAAGGACGTTGAGACACTTAGGCAGTATTTGAATATTATTTTGGTCATATCACATGCATATTATTAAATCGGCAAATTATTGTATGAGTTTGTGTCAGTAAGGAAGGGCATAATTTAAATTGTCTGCTGATTCAAGATTAATGCAAGAATTCTAATAAAGGAAGGATATTTCATAACTATATTGAGTTTTTTTTTTTTTTAAAAAAAATTTAGTTTTAAGCATCTAACTCGAAAAATTACGTTCTTTTTATTAATACGTCATTATGGCTTCATGTGTTACGAAGTTAAGAAATAAGACCATTGACGCCAAATGCTTATACAAGTTCGATTATTTACGTGTTCCGTCATGCATAGTGCTGACTGCTGAAGCAGATGAGATAAAAGGTTCTCCACAATTATGAGTACAATACTGTAGCTATGTAACCAAAACAAAAAAACATTAATTCGAGATCATTCATTTTGCCTACGTCAACCCTACTTTATTTGGAACCAGCACACTACATTTTTCAACCAGTCAGTTTTGGTGTGTAAAGAATTTCTCGAAACATTTCATTTGTCGACCGATAAGTTTGGTATGTTAAGATATTTCAAGATAATCTCTTGAGATAAAAGAAATATTATGATAATAACTATAATTAAGAAATGCCTGATCTCTCACTATAATTGTCGACGATTGATTTGTAGTTCATTTATTTAGAATCTCCAACTTCAAGTCTTCAACAAACTTCTGTCTCCTTCAAAAAAAAAAAAAAAAAACTTCCATCAATTATTTAAATACGTACGTTGACAGCTTACAACTACGACTCTTACCCCACTATGATTAATTCATTCACCCTATATTTACTATTTCTAGATAACGCCACGGATGCGTGGTCCTCTGGAACTTGAATATAGTATATATATCATGTTATGTTATCTAGGTATTTGGTTAATTCGCTTCGATAGGCGCGAGATTTAAAAAACGTACTTGAAAACTTCCTCAAATCTAGAGAGAAGTGAGGAAGAAGACGAACTGAAAAGAGAGAGCGGCCAAAAAGTATAGAGAAAAACTAAGGTTTGAGAATCGTAAAAACTGAATTAATTAAATAAAATAATCCTAAATGGCCCTTTATATACAAAGGGGCCCGAGACTAATTACAAGAAGACGGAGGACTAAAAGATAAATAAAAACAAAAACGTGAAAATGAAAAACACGATTTCCGTGTATTTTAACATCCCCCTCAAGAGGGTCATGGATGTCTAAAATGCCCATCTTGGACAATAACCTATTGAAAACAGGTAAGGACAACGGCTTCGTAAATATATCCGCGAGTTGATGCTCATTGGATATGTGCATGACTTTGATGAGGCCTTGATGGACTTTCTCTCGGACAAAGAAGCAATCGATCTGGATGTGTTTCGTCCTCTCATGTTGAACGGAATTTACAGCAATACAAGCTGCACTCTTGCTGTCTGTGAACAAAACTGGAGTCTTTGTTTGTCGAACGTTAAGATCAAGAAGTAGTTGATTCAGCCACAGGACTTCACAGGTGGTGGATGCAAGGGCACGATATTCTGCCTCGGTTGAGGAACGACTGACGGTAGGTTGTTTCTTGGCCTTCCAACTGATTAGTGAATCTCCCAAGTATACTGCAAGACCAGTAATACTCCTTCTGGATGTGGGACAAGTTGCCCAGTCACAATCACAAAAAGATTTGAGATGAGATTCTGAAAAAGAAGGATAAAAGATACCTTTACCTGGACTGGATTTAATGTATCTCAACACTCTATGAGCAGCTGTCATATGAGTAACAGTAGGTTTGGCCATGTGTATGAGAAGAGGGAACATTTATTTATTAATGATGGTTATATTACATATTAGAGAAACAAATTATATTAATTAAGAAAATTCTTAGAATATAGGATGCTAGCTACTCATCAGCAATCTCATTTCTTATGTGTTGTTATTTAATAATCGGATTATAGTGGTACCACAACACATGCCCACAGAATTTATAGAAGTCGTATTCCGACACAACAATGTGACATGGCATAATAGATATCGGAAATATATACAAATTAATAAATTTTATTCTATTTAAATTCCATAAAATAGAAATTCAATACAGCATCAAAATTAAATTAAAAGAGGTTAACTAATTACTGTCACTCCTTTACTAAAAAAAAAATAAACAATCATGAGAAAAATTTATATAAAAATATAAATGTATAATCTCTTTACAGTCTTACTTGACTTTAAATTAAATGAGACGACAATTCAAATAATATACATATCTAACATTATTGAATTATCATAATATATTCTATCTCTCCACAGGCTTGAGTATTTAATGAGATGACCACTCCATAAAAAACATATCCTAAAAAACCCATCATTAGTAAAACTCATTTTTCAAGTACTTTTTAAGGTACTATCTCTAAATTTGATTATATCCGAAATAAACGTATAATAATAATTGATAAGCAACTCAAATTGCATTTTGCCACTTCAATTCTGTGGAAGCAAAAGAAACCAAAATCTTGAGGGTCCATATGTGCTTCTTCACTTCTTCTTCATAGGAGCTTCATTGAAGGTGCAGTTTCTAACATATATCCAAAACTTTCCACTTTTTTCTCTGGTGGGCTAAATTTGGATTTTCTGTTTTTCTTTCTTCTCATTTGGTCTTGTTTATTTACCTTTTTGAATTTACTTTCCTTAATTTAATGCTGACTCTGAAGTAACACTGCCTTCACAAAAGATCTATATAAGTTGGTGCATGCATTTACTTTTTCAGTACTTAAGCACAACTGCACAACAAAGTTGTTGGTTCTGTAGTATGGTCCAAATGTCCCAACTCTAAAGAGTGATAATTTGACTGATAAGAGAAAATAATTTAAAATTCTTGGCTTTGAATTATTTCAAAAGGTAAAGCACTCTATTTCTTGTTTTTGAAATTCTTGATTTTACTTTGCATGAATATCATTTGGTTTTTTTTTTTTTAAGTAATTGTATTATGCTCATTTTGTTACTTTTTCTTTTCAATTCTTGATTTTACATTGCATGTATATCATTTGTGGTTGTTTACTTTTGTAGTAATTGTATTCTGCAGTGTCTGTAAATGGGTTATTTATGCTTATGTTCCATCTTTTGATGTGTGCTTTAATTTCTATTCTATAAAGTTGGTTTTTTTCCCAATTTGATTAATATTCTGACTCTGCTTTATAGGATTTTGTTCCCCACGAATCAAGAATCTGAAGTTCTTTTGGTGAAAAATAACAAATGGGGTTGTCACTTTCATTACTTATATCCACTTGGAATGAAATTTTGAGGCATAAATTTGTCACTCTAACGGAAAATATCGAAACTTCGATTGCACGATCGATAAGTTTCGGAAGCAGAGATGGAGAGGTGATCTTAAGAACATTCAGTTTCAAGAAGAGAGAAGAGTTGGATAAAGTCCCAAAATCTGAAACACGAATGCTCAAAACAGTTGTCCCTTTACAAGCACTGGTTGTTAGTCATAATGCATGTGACTATTCATCAATAAACGAGCCAAAGCCCGAATTAACTCTTCCGGTTAAGGAATCTGCGGTGTTCTATTCGCCGAGACCTAAAGATGAGCTTGATGCTGCGGCAACTAAAGTGCAAAAAGTTTACAAGAGTTATCGAACTAGAAGAAACCTTGCAGATTGCGCGGTTGTGGTTGAGGAGCTATGGTTCGTTTCGTTATACTGAATTTCTAGTACAAAGTTAGCAAATTGTAGTGTTTTTAATAGGCGATTATCGGGTTTCCTCTCATTTTATTCTAGGTGGAAAGCATTAGAATCAGCTGCTTTGAACCAGAGTTCAATATCATTCTTCAGTAAGAATGAACAAAACACCGCTGCATCACGTTGGAGTCGTGCAAGGAGAAAGGCTGCTAAGGTATATATCCTAAGTTTTTTAGGCCACATGGCTATACGCAATTATATCTTACAAGGCTGTATTTTGTGGTTGTTAAAAGTTGTAATTATCTTAATAAATCAAGTATAAAAAGAGATACAAAGATCTAGTTCATGTGCATACTAGGGCTTATTCAAATGCTAGAAAATAAGTTATTGTGCATGGAAATATAATTACAAGGTTTATCAAAACGCAGCCTAACAGAATTAACGAACTGATGGTTGTTTTTGCTAGGTTGGGAAGGGTTTATCAAAGGATGAGAAAGCTCAAAAACTAGCTCTGCATCATTGGCTTGAAGCTGTAAGTCCTTCACTGCATGTTTCTTGATTGAAACTAGCAAATTCAGAATAACTTATGAAGTCTACGAGGAAAATGACACAAAGGGGCTTAAGTTTTAGAATTAATGACTATGCAGTTAGCCAATTATCATTTATCAATTATCACTGATAGTTTTTCGCGTAATCACTCTGATTTTTGCAACAGATTGATCCCCGCCATCGTTATGGACGCAACTTACACTTCTATTATGATGTCTGGTCTGAAAAGAAAAGTTACCAGCCTTTCTTCTATTGGTAAAGACTTGTCTCAGCCAAGACCACTTTTAGAAATAGACAAGAACAAATGAAATAAACATTCTATTCTTTCCAACTTTGTTCTAATCTTATGTTTTTTTCTCTTTCTGTTTCTCAAGGTTGGACATTGGTGATGGTAAGGAAGTAAATCTTCCAAGTTGCCCGAGAGCCGAACTGCAACAACAATGCATCCAATACCTTGGACCTGTAATTCTCATTCTTTGGAAATTTCACTTAAGAAAAAATTGTATCTCAACGTTGATATTGTGATCTGACCTACTTGTTGTTTCCTCAACAGAAAGAGAGGGATTCATATGAAGTGATTGTGGATGAAGGAAAGTTGGTGTACAAACAAAGTGGGATGTTTTTGAACACAGATGAAAAATCAAAGTGGATATTTGTCCTAAGCACGTCGAGGTCTTTATTCGTTGGACGGAAGATCAAAGGCGTTTTTCAGCACTCGAGCTTTTTATCTGGTGGAGTTACATCTTCAGCAGGTAGATTAATGGCTAGTAATGGCATTCTTGAGGTACAACTGATGAACTAAAAGCATCTTAATTCGACAAAAGTGCAACCTTTCTCTCGATAAATTGTACTCATTCGTTCATTTTTCTTCTTTTTCTGCTGCAGGCAATATGGCCTTATAGTGGACATTATCTTCCTACTGAAGATAATTTTAGGGAATTCATCAGTTTCTTGGAGGAGCACCATGTAGATATGGCTAATGTTAAGGTAATAATTAGATAATCTTTTCTTTTACATTATTGCGACCAAACACTCAAGCACTCTATCAAATTTCTCTGTAATTATTCAAGGCGTGCACATGTAATTATCCCTAATTTTACATAACTGACTGCAAGAAAGTTTTGTTTTTTTGTTTATTTCTATTTGTAAATGCCACTTTATTTTTCTACAGAGATGTTCAATAGATGATGACTCCCCACCACTTAAAGCTAAGCATAAGGAGTCTTTTAAGACAGAAAACGAGGAGAATAACTCTGAAACGGCGACAATAACATCAGATCATATACCGAATGACAGTGGTGCGATTAATACGGTTAACATTGACGCACCCAAGCTTGTGCTTCCCAATAGTTCATCTTTCAAGTGGACTAGTGGAGTTGGTCCTCGAATTGGATGTGTTAGAGACTATCCAATTGAGCTTCAGTCGCAAGCGCTCGAAAAGGTAAGTCTATCCCCTACGGTTAATCCTTCGCCACGCTACTCAAAGAGTGATGTCCCCATCCCGTCCCCACGGCCGAGTCCAAAGATTCGAGTCTCACCAAGGCTATCAAATATGGGACTTCCTAGTCCAAGGATGTCTCCTTCAATTGCCAATTGAAGTTTTTAGTCCTAAGTGCTGACTCAGGGCCATGGATTTCGAAAGCGAAGATGATCTAATGTGTCACACAAGTTAGAGATCGGTTAAGCGACGATCTTTATATATCGTTACCGTGGAGTATTAATAGATCATGTTCCCATATTTATAATTCCTTGATTCGTTCAGTTCTGATTTAATAAGTTTGAACTTTTGAGCTACATAGCTTATGTGCTCAAGTTCCAACCTTTGTAATTTCAATATCTAAGTAAGAAATGTGCTGTTGCAAGTCTCTTTTTCTCTCAACTGAGCAGGTCTTTTCTACCATTTTATGTCTCATAATGTACCACGTAGCTTGGAAGTGTTCACATGTTTTTCTTCATATAACAAGTAATATGGACGAGATATAATCACTTACAAGGTAGTTTTAATACACAAAATGGTAGAAAATCATTTGAATATATTATTAGAAACCTTCCACAAAGACAGACTACAGTATTATTACAAATTGTTTGAAGTTTATGGGTCTAAGGCTAAGCGTTAACTAACTCAACTACCATTTAGTGGTGCAAATTCAACTTTCAATAAACACACATTGTTGCCAAATTAGAATATCAGAAATGCTAGCTTACATTTTATTTTTATTATATTTTTAAGTGGGTTGGTGTCAATAGACTAATGTATACTCGAAGACCATAAAGTCTCGGTCAAACCTTGAATTGCAGCGAGGTAACAAGATCTGTGCAGGTTGATTTGTTATAAATGTAAAAAAAAAAAGAATTTTTTATAAATTTAATATTTATGATTAGCTGTCTGCTTTAATAATCAAACCATTTTTATTCTATGCTTGGTAGATATGTGAACTTTGGACAACCAAACATTTAAACCGAAACATGTTAGATTGTTTGGCAGGACAGGGTAATGCCAAAATAGGATTCTGATATTATTGATATTACCTATTAAGTTAATGGTAAAAGAAAAAATCAAATAGCCCTTCATAATCTATTCGACTATTCTTCTATAAAACATACTATTGGCATTGTTTCTATAATTATAGTTTTGTATTTTCTTGAATAAATATAGTATATAATTTTGAATTATTTATAAATTAAGATCTGATTTGACCCAGAAGTTTTCCCACCAAACAATGTGTTTTGAACAGTTAACATCCAAAAGAGAGGTCCCCTTTTTTGAAAGTGAAATTGCCATCATCTGCCAAATCCTTATCGTCTTTTTGTTATAGCTAGACTCTTTTTCAGTAAGGCTGTGAGTCAACTTTCTCTAGACTTTATATGATGTGTTGTCAATTTTTAACAACCCTCAAATTTAAGTATGAATTGCTCAAGTCCAACCTAATATAAGCCGCCTTATTTTACATTTGAAAAAGCGAAAAAAAAAACTTTTGCGATTTTTAGAGAAAAGCAATAAGCAATAAAGTTTTATCCAGCATCCCCGTTGACCTCTTAAATTCTGATTGGATTAGAGGTAGCCCTGGATTATGAAGGATTTTCTTAATTTTATGCAGAAATAAGAAGTGAACCAAACAAATAATATATAATTTGCCCCATTTAGTCTAAAAAGGATTTTTTTTTTATAAAATCAGATCAGATCAAACCAAGGAGTTTAGGTCCTTTAAAATATGAGTAGAATTCAACTTAAAATCAAACCCCTTGACGGTCTTGTACTTGTATTACACCACAAGATTTTGCCACTCTGCACGTGACTACCAATCTAATCAACAAGAAGCTTGTAAACTTTGCCCCGCTAGTACATTGTTCATCGATGTGAAATGTACCTTAGTGTTTGCAATTTCAAATGGTTCTAACTTGTTGATGATTTTAGTTTGTCGTAAAGAATTTATTTGTTTTTAACAAAAACTCGTTTTCCTAGAATTCAAACTTTCTTCTCCATTATCCCATAAATTTGTGACACTATAAATAATATTGCTTGCTCTAAGTCATTTTTAGCCCATACTCACAGATAAATTATTTTGTGCATTCATTGCAAATGGCGTGGTGCATGATATCGATTATTAAGGAAGGAAAATATTTTGAGCTTGGTTGTTGCACCACGTCATCAACGCAACGATTGCATAAATAAGTTTTTCGTACACACATCAGTTGAGAAATATTATATCACTGAAACTTTTTGTATAACCAAAAATAAGTTATTAATTTGAAATTGATAGCAAGAACTTTACAAATTTAATAAAAGTGATGTACTAAAATACATAAAAATTAGGTCCAAATGTGCAATTTTCATATTTCTTTGTTATGTGATTGCCAAAAGGAGAAACAGCTAAACTGTTAGAAGAGTTCAAAAGGTAACTTTTGCTCTTTAATTTACTTTAGTCCAAAAGAAGTCCTTGTCTAAACAAATTTGAAACTTCAAAATACAATTTTTTTTTTGTGAATTAAAAAAGATAACTTTTCATTTACTTTATAAAAAATACGGTTTTCTAAACAAAATTTGAACCTTCAAAATATAAATTTTTCTTTTCATATTTATTCACAATAGACTCGTATGCTTATATCCCCACCCCACAAAGGGAATCCAAGGCAAATGTTGTGGTCTTATCTCATTCCTAGCTATCTAAGGAACCAATGACAACATAGATCCTCACTGCACTGACTTTGGCGATTTCTTTGTCTGATCACATTTGGTCTTATTTGTGCCTTTTCATGCTCCACAGTCCACTCCCACACTAAACGGGTCGTGACTTTTCATGCTCTATTTAAATATCCAAATTCATTTACATTATTGTAATTGCTCGAGCGGGAATAAAAAAGAAATTGTTTCGTTTTGAATTTCAAATATTAAAACATCCAAAGTACCAAACCAACGGCTCATTTGCTCATCGAAAACACAAGAAAACAAACCAAAAAATTTGTAAGAACACAAGGCTGTCCACAATCCCCCACCAATTATCCACGTACCGTACCCACCACTAAACAGGCAGCACATTTATTTTTTTTTTCCATTTCGAGTGTTTTACCAAATTAGTTCAATAACAATTTTTCAAAGTATTCTTTTTTTTTTTTTGTGCGATAATTTTTTTTCTTTCAAAGTATTCTAGAATTTTTACAAGAAGAATAATTCATCTAGCCCACAAGTCTAGTACCTAGTTGGTTAAAAAGGTAGAGTTCTTTTTGTTGGTCTTAAGCTCAATATATACGAGAAGTAATTTGATTCTTATATTTTTTTCCTTTTAGTAATTAAAGTAAGTTTAATTTTTTTGCATCAAAAAAGTAATTTAATTTTACTTATGTTAAATATGAACTTTTGTCCACTAAAATTTGTTTGGCTGGTGTTATTTATAAAACTGATGCATTTGAGGATTTCCCGGTACTCATCCATCCTAAAGATAGTGATTTTGAGTTTCGTAAAATAAAATTTGATCTTTTAATATGGTCACTTTTCTCGAAATAATCCTTTACAATACCAGATTGTGATGTCTAGCAATTGAATAACTCAAAATGACTAACTTGTTTTATAAAACACAAGAGATGTTACCAAAAAATGTTTTCTTTTTGGTAAGAACCAATGATTTAGTTTGTTTATGGTTAGTCCATCATGTTAATAATTGAATCAGGTTAAAATAATAAGAATAAATAGTTCAGGACATCTATTCATCTCTATATTTTTCCAAAAATGCTTCAAAACTTCCTTTCTTGTTTGAGTATTCTCCTCTTGATGTTCTTTTACTTATCTTTTAGACTTACTAAAGAAATTTTATTATTAATGTCTCGAGTTTCAACATTCAACCGACATTAAAAGAAAAGCATTAATTCGGTCAAACCATAACTCAAATATGTCAGAATAATCAAAACACAAAAAATACTTTAGCATATTAGTATATTCATTTTCTTGGCAAAACCATAATGATTAATTAAACAGCAGTTTAATTTATTCATTCCAAAATGGTTCCACAAATAGTTAAATACCCAGTTTTATTCTTTTTATGAGCAGAGCAGAACAACTGTTTTTTCACAGCTCTTAAAAGCTCTGGTCCTCTGTTTTTCTGTATGAGCCGTTGCCTATCAGTTGCTCCACACTCCACAGTATCATTATTACACTAACATTACATCTCTATCTTTGTCTGAATCTTTAACATTTACAACACATATCTCTGTCTTGTCTGAAAGTTAAAAACATTTGATGCTTTGAGAAAATTTGTCACTCAAACAAATGGGAGCTTCAGGAAAATGGGTTAAAGCATTGATAGGGCTGAAGAAACCAGATAAAGATGAAAGGGTATGCTAAAAATGCAATCTTTTTTGTTTTTATTGCATATGTTACATTGTTACTATTACATGTTAGCATTTATTGTTTTGCTTTCACAAATTACGACATGGGTTCTGCTTATTTTGTAATAAATTTTCATATTTGAGGATTTTTTTGTGCTGAATTTATGCTGCATTGTGCAATGTACCACCAATATTGTCTCAAAATGTGATCTTTCTGCTAACTGTAATATATATACATCTAGTAGAAAAAAAATGTGAACTTTATTGATCTTTTATGGTATATATACATTTTGAGTAGAAGTACAAACTGTATTTACTTCATAGTTATTAAATCTTTGATATCCCTATTGATTTTTATTTCTTTTTGACCTTTGCTTTGTAAAGGAAAAAGTTGTGGGAAAGAGCAAGAAATGGAGGCCATGGATCTCAGGGAAAAGTTATAAAAGAAATGTTGGTGGGTCAGATTTGTATTCTGATTCTTCATCGGTGAATAATGATGCTTTTAGTGCAGCTAGAGCTACTGTTGTGAGAGCTCCTCCTAAAGATTTCAGAGCTGTGAGGCAAGAATGGGCTGCCATTAGAATCCAAACTGCATTCAGAGGGTTCTTGGTGAGTGGTTTCTCATAGTTTTCAATTTATGGAATATAACTTTGTATGTCTTTAATACGAATATCACAATATATAACTTATATGGCATTGTTTCATTTGAGGTGATTATGACATAGTTAGCTATCACAGATAAGAGTCTCAAATTTAAGGCATGTGGAAGAGAACTCATGATCAGTTTTTAGATAGTTTTTCCTGTATTTGAAATTCAAAATGCTGATATTCTGGAGTTTTTGAGACCTATCCCGTAAAAACCCTCCTTTCATAGGTAATATTATATTGTTCGATCAACTTAACCTGAACAACTAATTCGTTTTTTCTTGTTGAACTAACATTTAGGCAAGAAGAGCTTTGAGGGCTTTGAAAGGATTAGTGAGACTTCAAGCAATAGTTCGTGGCCGGCAGGTCAGAAAACAAGCAGCCGTAACTCTTAGATGCATGCAAGCTCTGGTTCGCGTACAAGCTCGGGTCAGAGCTCGTCGTGTGCGCATGTCTATAGAAGGACAGGCCGTGCAGAAAATCTTGGATGAACACCGCAGCAAGGATGATCTCTTGAAAGAGGCTGAGGTAGTCTTAACTCTATTGTTTAGTCATTCTATACATAGATTTTTAAAGAATAGTATTTATTCATCTGGGATTTTTCAGGAAGGATGGTGTGATAGTAGAGGAACGTTGGAGGAGACTAAGGCGAAGTTACAAATGAGGCAAGAGGGAGCTGTCAAGAGAGAGAGAGCACTTGCATACTCTCTTGCTCAAAAGGTATTGATTAGGCCAAAAAGGAAAAACGAATCTTGGTTCTCTGCTTTTTTGTTGAGTTGCGAATTATCCCACGGACTTAAGAAAGAAACTGGAGCTCCCTCCCTTTAACAAGGCATTTTAAAGGGAAAAAGAAAGGAGCTTCAGTTTCTAACATGCTATCAAAATTCATCCACAATTATTTGTAGGTTCACGACCTATTCACGCAATGAGATAGAATTTAATACCAGAGAAAACATGAGAAGGCATACTGAGAAGTATCTAACGTGACTTTTGAAAGAAACTGGGAAACTATATAAAGAGGCTTTCCACTCTCCCTTTAAAAATGCCTTCTAAGATTAGGAATAAAGGAGATTCAATTTCTAACAACAATATACTCATTTTCTCCTGCTTGGCAGTTGCACTCGGACCAGGGTATTGATCTGTTCAGGCGTGCCTCCGTTCCCTCACTAAAGAGTCTTGAATTTGATAAGAATGCGTGGGGCTGGAGCTGGATGGAACGTTGGATGGCGGCAAAACCTTGGGAAAACAGATTGATGGAGCAAGCCAATACCAACCCTCTGGAGACAACTCCCGTTCCTTCTAAGAGCCGTGTGGATTCTTCTAAGGGCAGTCGTTCTAGGTTCTCCGAACCTAGTTCAGTGAAAGTCCGGAAGAATAATGTGACGACGAGGATATCGCCAAAGCCTCCAGTAATGGGGCAAACTCACTCGTCTTCTAGTCCAAGTTCTGACTTCAGGCACGATGAGAGCTCAGGTTCTTCTTCAATTTTCACGACCACGACTCCAGTATCTGGAAACACCACTGTTTCAGATATAACTGAAGAGAGCAACAGTACCAGACCAAATTATATGAACCTGACAGAAGCTACAAAGGCCAAGAGGAGATATCTGAGAACTCAAAGGCTCTCCATGGATGAAATTCAGTTTCTACAAAAATCGGTGATATTCGGTAATGGTGATACAAAAAGCAGTGCTGGTTCTGATCCTTACACAGTTGCTATGTCTAAGCCTCTTTGCCTACCGACAAGAATGGATAAGTTCTCAAGGAAGTTGAGTAATGGAGAGGATTGCTACTAGGGATGAATAATGTTTTTTAGATTGATTAGGTTAACACCCCCTGAGGTTTGATCTAATTACACAAACATTCCGTATTGTTTGAATAATTATATGAACACCCTCTTGAACTTTGGAAAACCATTACAGATAAATTCTCTTGAAAGTTTGAGTAATCACAGGCTCCCTTATTTTGAAAAACATGACTGATGGATTCCTTTTTTAACATGTTCTTAAAGTTTCAGAGGGTGTCATCACAACTATTCAAACAGTACAAGAAGTTTCTGTAATTAGACCAAATCTGGGGTAGATGTAATTGTGCTGAGGTTGTATGAATTCGTAATAGCATGTCATAATGTGAGAATTTTTAGACAAATGGTATTCTGAATGAGGGGTTTGATGATGTTGAATTCTGTGTTATGTATATTGTAAGTGATGATTTTGGAATCAATTAAAGGCTTTGGAACCTTCAAGTTATCCAGATGACCTTTATATTGCTTGGCAGTTATCACAGTTTTAAGTTTGAGCATATAATATGAATCTGAGTTTCGGTCATAAATAGCAAACTAATGGAAAGCATCAGAGGAGCTTCTACCTTCAGATTCGATTATTTGAAGAAATACACGAATCTCTCAATATAATTCCATAACTGTTCATGCTCGTTTGATGGCCTGAACTTTTACACCATGTTTAAAATTAAGAACTATGCCATAATCAAACTCCAAAGGTTTCTCCATCTCCGGGGAATGCTGGAATATATACTTTCGGTATAGATGAATCATTGAAAGTTTAAGTTCTTGCAAGGAGAATTTTTGTCCGATGCATGCACGAGGCCCTATTCCGAAAGGAATGTTGGCATATGGATGTCTTCGCTTTTCCTCTTCACCATTTGGATCAAATCTCTCTGGTCTGAACTTCTCTGGTTCAGGAAAACTTTTGGGATCTTTTGCCAGAACTCCAATAGCCAGCCACACCCATGTGCCCTGCAAATTTAAAAGCGAGTCTAGTTAAATGTGGACCATAGTACTAACCATGTTGTCATGCTTAACAACTCCTATGATGGTGAACCTCTATAACTATATGCATAATAAAAGTAGAAAAATAATGGAAGAAGTTAAAGATGTACCTTTGGGAGGACATAACCTCCAATATTAACTTGAGCTGATGTTTCTCTTGCAACTAAGGGAGACACAGTGTAGAACCTCATGGCTTCTTTAATCACCTGCACTCAAGAGTTAAGAAAAATGACGTCATTATGTCCTCTAACGTCTTTCTTTAAAAAGCGACAGCATTTCCTCGGAAAACTATATTTTGTTTCAGCTTCGACGCTGTTTTCTTACTAATGCAAGTTCAAGAAAGAAAACTATAGGAACGTGCCTGGTCAACGTACGGAAACTTGTGTTGAAGATCGTGAGCACTAGGTATCTGATCTTGAGGGCCAAACGCGTCAATCTCTTCCAAAAGCTTCTTTTCGACTTCCGGATGGCCAGCTACAAGATAAATAATACTAGATAACGTAAACGAGGTTGTTGCTGATCCAGCCAACAAATGCTCATAAGTTACTGCACTAACATAATCAGATGTAAAGACATTTTTGGCAATTTCCTCAGACTCTCTTGCACTAAGTATAAGGGACAGAAAATCCTTTGAGCCACGGTCTTTCTCTTTCATTCTCTTCTCGACAATCTCATCAAGTCGACTACTCAAATTCTCGTTTGTTCGATCAACTTTCCAGTCCATGGTACCAGGTATTCTCTTTAGAATGTGGCGAAAGGGTTCTTGGAGAATAGGAACGAGAAGGCCTACTATGATTGATAAGGATCCTGATAAATCCATTTTGAGTTGAGTCGTTGAGTAAATGTGTTGATTAATGAATTGCTGGACTTGATCCTGATCATTTTTCTTGTTCGTTTTGTCTTCAGAAGCATGACCTGTTTTTGTTTTTGGCTTGGAGAGACCAAAATCTACTCCAAATGCAGCTTGTCCTATAACATCTGTGGCTAACTTTAAGGAAAGATCAGAAAAGGTGAAATCTTTTTCAGAATCGAGATTTTGACTAGCAGATTCGATGAAATTTTGCATGGTCGGAACCAGCTTGGCTAGATAAGAAGGTTGGTAAACTGATAGTATTGTGTTTCGCATGGTAGACCATCTTGAATCCCTGAAAATCAATACACAAATGTTAGGTGCAAAAAAAGAAAGAAAAAAGAAAAAACCAGCATTGATCTTGATCCATTGTACCTGGTAAAGAAAAGGCCTTTTTGATGAAGAGGGGAAGAAGCTATAGGAGATGGAATGCTTCTGTTAGGAATGAATTTGAATTTTTTGATACCAACTTCCCTGCATAGTTCTGGATCTGCTACAATTACAAGCGGTTGTCTTCCCATGTGAAATCTGTTTTTGCAAAATAATATGTCTATTTAGAGGCGGTTACGAATAGTAAATTACTGAAAAGTACTGTAGTGGAACATAGTTTTGCAATTAGATGCTTGCTACACGTCCTAAAACCATGTTGATCTCAATCCTAAACGTCTCATATTCAAACTCGTTACTTAACACAGTCGACGTTATATCAGTTAGCTTTTTTCTATTGCATTTCTTAAGCTGACTTGAACACTGGACATACAGGAACTTATCCTTTGTTGGGGTTTAACTTTCAAAGAGGTTAAAATTTTCAGGCATGTACTCAATTCCTTGTTGAAACTAACCTAAAAGCAGTTGAAGAACAAGTCTTGTCTCCTTGTCTCCTAAACATAATAGCATTGCAGATTGTTCTACAGTAGTGAGTAGTTACACTACACCAACATTCTACCTCCAATCATGGCAACATTATTTCTTTGTTTTCATTCATTGGACTAATATATAAATTTTCACAACCATGGTAAATGATTTAAAGTCCAAGCAAGATATCTTTTAATTTCAGAATACAATGATTAACTTATGTTAACCGGGTGCTAACAGATCCCCATCTGTCAGATTCCTGAGCTGTCAAAAATTGAATAATGTTTACATGATAAAGTACAAAAGAAAAGCAAAAGATGAAGTCCAAAAAACCTTATTATATGTTCATTCTCAGTTTTTGAACTTCCTCTTACTATTTCCTTAACAAACTTCACTCAAAACAGAGTTTTTGACCACTAAATCCAACAATAGTAGCAACCAAACATCTAATCTCAATCAGTTCATATTACAAAATGCGTCGAAGTTTGACATTGGATGCAACCAACTTACTAGGATCCTCTTCTTTTATCCTGAAAACATTATATTATCACTACTGCCAATCACACAAAAAATCTTTGTGCCAAAATATTATGTCAATCTCTATGCTATCAATACATTCATTAATATCCAACGAGTTACGTACATGTGTCATAATTTTAACGATAGCAGAGAATTTGCACACGATTTAGTGCAGAAGAATTATCAAAACCAAGCATATGATATATTATGACTAGAGAAAAAAGAAAATCAATACTACAAACCAAAATATGATCAGAAGAGTTGCTTCCACCAAAGAAACAGATCAACACAAACCTGAAAATAGGACCATATCTCTTTGCAAGAACGGAGAACACATCAGGACCATACTTAGCTAGCAAAGGAAGGTGTCCAACCAACGGCATTGCCGGCGGACCGGGCACTTTTCTTACACCCCAATAAGGTCCATAAAAGTATCCTAATACTCCAGCCAATACTGCAAAAACTGTGCATAAAACTGATACAAAAGGCTCCTTCACTATATTCATTGCCATCTCTATAGTTTGATGAATATTTGCTCCTAACATTTCCATTTCTTTTGGAAGAAAGAATTATGAGGGTAAAATAGATGATCAAGTGCCAATACATATATAGGGGTTAAAAAGTTGAGTATTATAATGGAAAGTTGCCAGAATATTTTTTGATTGAGGCTGTCCTTGTTGAATGATGACAATATGACAAAATGGTGGGTCAGAAAAATATAATATGGGACTTTTATATTAATTACTTTATTGGAAGATTTTAATTGTGGGGTACGTTTGACATTAATCATGTTTTTGCATACATAAGAAAGTCACTTCAAAGATAATTGACTTTGAAAAAAAGGGCTTTAGCGGTTTAGCCTTTATGTTTTAGTGAATGAAGCTTAGTTCTAGTGTTTTTGCTACTCATGAGTCAAATCTTATATATTGTAGTTGCCCACGGATAAATGCGCCAATAGAATGTCTTGCACTAGTTGAGATGGAGACTATAAGTGATCCGCATTATAAATTAACTTGGTTCAACCAGTTAGCAATTATTGTACCACATAAATTAACTTGTAAATCTTTTAAGATTTATTGAATATCGTTTTGGGAAATATTAGACATGACTCTTAGAGCTTATAATTTTAGTAACTCACAAGTTGTTAAGGCATAATTCTTTAAAAAAAGAAAAGTTGGTTTGAAGCGAGAGCAAGAAACCAATAGGATCATCCGATGTTGTATTCTCCTCCTTAATTTGCATCTTATAAAATGCAAATATATATGTAATTATCCGACACATTCACAAACAATATAATTATATTTTTTTTTAATTATATAACACTCGAATATAATATATTCTCAAGAACAACCAAAGACAAGAATAATCTAACTATTCTTGTCCATATGCGGATCTTTGTACAAAGCATCAAGCAAAAGGGTATCTTAACTGAGGACCGCACGATCTGGTGATCCATATAGAAGAATTTTTAATATGGAGTTTGTCAATTGTTATGACATCGTACTCCTCGAGGATCGACAATTGGTTTAGATTCCTCCGTATGAGTTTGTCCTAGATAGATAATTAATTTCTAGTGAAAATATCTTTAGCTTTCATGAAACAATTAGTTTCTTTTTTATTTCGTCAATTTGGATTCAATGTATGATCTGGGTAACAAATAATAATCAAGTAGTCTGGTACAAACGTAAGACTCTTTCATGTACTTTGAAGAGCCCATTAATATTATGTATATAAAATGCTATAGTTATCTCATTCTATGTGATGGATTTAGGAGTGATGTCTTTTAAATACTATACGCCCCATGTTGTATTAAGATAACATATACGGAGGTCACTGCCTTGATTAGAAACTCAAATAAAAGCTTTAAAGAAATATGTAGATTTATTCCTTATATAATTTTATGTTGAAGAATTTAAACATATAAATTATCTATAATTAATAGATTAGCACGGGATTCGGGTGGTTGATCCTATTTATTTTCTAACCAATTTGTGTAAACAAGAGATTCCCATTGAGGATGAAATGAATCAATATCTCCTCCTTTTTTAGGCCAGGCCCAGGAAACAAATGATGCAATGAGAATATAATGGGGTTACGTAACAAAGGCCCAAAGTATTTAATGAGCACGCAAACCAGGGCCAGTCATACGGCCCAACCCAAGAGAGGTACAGTATGGGCCGTGATTACTGTTACTGTTACCACTTACCTCTACATTGGAAAAATTATTAGGTGCAGCGGTCGTACGATGACATGGTACAGCATGTGGTGGAGATTAAATACTATTATAAATTATAGGGAAGTAACTTCTCCACACCTCATCCCAACCATGCATTTATATAAATAACTGACTTGCTGCACCACCTCATCGTACAGCCGCTGCAACTAATAATCTCTACATTGCTAGAACTCCATTTAACCACGCGTCCACATTACATTCATTGTTAAACATATATACAGACTTTTAAAACAGTCCATATATTGCTTATATGTATCTCTTTAATTACTTATATAACCCTTAAAATCAAAAAGTATAGTTATGTATAAGTCTTTAAATTGAAAATTAGCTAGAGTTTCTGTAATTCTTTTTCTCTAAATCCTTAATTGAAAATAAGGTTCTTATTAAAATCGTTTACAATGCAATAAAAACTAAAGGAAAAGAAGTGGGCGTAATGATTAAAATAAAGGAAATAAAGTCCCATGGTATATTTTTACAAAAGAAATATGTTTGCTGTAATCATTCATTCAAATTAAATTTATAAATTAGTTAGACACGTTTGTCACTGAAATTTACATCATTTTATGACCATTTCAAAATCCTGTTGTATAGTCGAGCAATAAAAGCCAGATATATGCAGATTTCTTGTTGTATATTCGAAATCAATCGTTTCCTTTTCTTATCTTTTACGAATAAAGAACAAATTCCTTTTCTTTTGGAATAGAAATTGGACAAATAACCAAACTGAAAAACAAAAACAAAACGGATAAGTCTTATCACCGTTGCTTTTTGAGTTTTTTGGGTAAAAGGAATAAATAGGAGAATCTCTTTTAGTACTGGTAAAACATTCACGTCAAAATGCCAAAATTATATGGCTTATTTGCATTCAAAATATTCTTTTTACCTACCAGCTGTTTCAACTTGAGACTGAATAAATCTGGACCGGGTGAACCGACCATTAGGGGTCAAGATTATATGTCTATTAGGAAAATAATCAATGCTTAGTTAGTTAGTATCAGTAAAAGAAGAAAAGCAAACATGAAAGGAAAAGCACACCGTTCCAAAAGCCGAAGTAAGGGAAAGTACACCAAAATATGATGCACTTCGCAGTTGTAAATTATTATGTCATATATAAATATCATAATTACAAAAACAAAAGTTTTTATAAACACTTAAAATAAACTCTAATATAGACTTAGATAATTAAATTATTCAAAATAACCCAAAATAGAAAAAAGTAACAAAGAAAACCCTTTGACACGTAATGCAATTTTTTCACAACTTTCGTTATAGTTTTCTTTTACTAAAGCGTGTGAAAAATTGCTTAAAATTAGCCTTTTTCTTTTCATAAAATTTCTAAACTACTTTATTTGCAGAAACATTTAGGGAACGCATATATACTATATATACCCAGCTTCTCTCTCTCCCATGTGCTTTGTTCTGTTTTACTTTTAAGCATAAATTATTAATGCATGCAAGTACTTAAAAGTGCTTTTGTAGACAGACCTATACAAGCTAATAGATCACTATAATTTACAAACACTACCTGATTAAATAAAAATGTAAATCTCACAATTCCACTAGTTTGTGTTCGTTTTCCTATAAAATGCATGATGCATGAGAGTCCAGGCCTAATTATCATTTCCCAATATTTCTCTTTTTCTAAAATTTACTCCCTCATCATGAGCATATATATAATATATATGGTTTATTTTCTACAAGAAAGGTGACGACGATGCGCCACCTTGTACAGCAGCTAGCATAGCTGGTCTCACACCACCCGCCGCCGCCCAGCTGCTGCCAATGTGCTTCAGCCTTGAGGTATGATTAAAGCGGCCAAATTTAGATGTTTGAGTTTTGTTCAATTTGTTTTTCGAGTTTACATAATATTTTTATGAAACTCGAAAATTAACGTTTCCTTTCCCTAGTTTACAATGTTATCTTATTGTTTGATCTTTGATTGACAGAAACAAAATATATATAGAACCCATTGCAATTAAGTAACCAGAGTAGCCGAAGAGAATACTTACTCAATATATAGTACGTACTAGATCAATAGCAAATGCTGACTCAGTCTGTTATTTAATTGTTCAAATATTCTAAAAAGTATATATATATATAGAGATTAAAGAAGAAACTTGTAAAACCTATAAGAATGGGAAAATCAAGCTCCACTAAGATAGTGGACATGTTGAATTAAGTACTACTGGTCTTGTTAGGACTTAATTAAGACCACATTTGCTCAACCAGTTTTCAATATGATCATCGAGTAGTTGCTCATTTAGATATTAAACTCTAGGTACGTGTCTCCCATGATTTTGATACAGAGACTTTAATTGATGCAAATGATAGAAATTCGCAACCTGGAGTGAAAATACTTCAGATTTAATGTGTGTTTGGATACTTTACAACGCCTTTGAGAGTTGTTGAATCAGAAGATTAAGATTGTTCAGACAAAATCTGAGGATAACTTGAAATTGACAGAAAACAATGGCTTTCTTAAACAAGTTGCTATGTTGTTGCGATAAAACACACCTTTTATTTAAGACAAGCAACACTTTACAACACTCAAAATGCTCAATTATGATCACTCACACTTAACTCTCTTGTCTCTGTATTTTGGTTTTTGTGAATACAGATTAGATTACACACCTAACCAACTAATCATATTAATTACTATTTTAACCAACACCGCAAACTCTGCAACCTATGAACCTTATGGAGCTGTCAAAACCATGTGAGGATGAGAGTTGATGGGTTGAAGTTTCTGGAGCCAACAGACTGATGGGGGTTGAGGCTGGATATTCGACACGTGTTCCTTCACTATGGTTATAACTAAACTGTATACTCAGAGAAAAATTATCTTTTGTATGTGTATGTGTATGTGTATGTATATGCTCTCAAAGAACAAATACCGTTGCGTGGTATGGGTGGAGCATATGCATATTATTGGAACTTGTTTCCGTGGGAATTCCTTAAACTTCATCAATATGAATATTAAATGTGTTTATCTAGTGCCAAGCTTTCCCATTTCTTTTCTCACATTGTCTCTCTAATTCTCGGTACTTGAAGATATCTATACATTCAGTTCTTCACATTTCTTGATCAGTGTCTGAAATATACAGGCTTTAGACAACAGCGAATATACAAAGCAATGAAATTGCCTAAACAGTCCAGCAATGATGCCAGTTTTGTTAGTGCTCCTTGATATAGAGGTTTGAGTGTAGGAAGAATTCGTAAGGCTTCTGCTAGCATATCATCTTGGGAAGGCCTGCAAGCTTGATGGCTACTAGTCAATAGAGGTACTTAAGACCTCGTGGTAACTCCATAAACTCTGGGCCATGCAAACTTGTATTGTTAGTTTTCTTGAGTAGTGAGATGTGACAACCACCCCTAAGGCAAACATCTTAGTGTCTTATATTTGTATTTTTGTAAGAGTTTTTACGAATCTTGACTCTTTCTCTAGTAAATACAAGTCATGTGCCCTCCCAAAATGGCCAATATCTTGAGTGTGGTGAGGTTTGAAATCTCTTAAGCTAAACTTGAACCATTTGCTCTTCATTATTAATTCAAAGAATACTAAAATTCTCAAGCTTTGATATTGATGTGAAAGCTTCAAATTGTCTAAATCTAACCACAACTCTTTAGCATATGATATATGTGGCAAAATTAATGAAGGGCAGTGCTCAGCTCCAAGTTTCTGCAGATTTAGGAGATTATAGAACTCCATTTGTTCGAGCAATCAGAGTATTTGCTTCAACGAATTAACACTTACAACTTCATTCTTCTGACCAAAAAGAAAAACTTAGAACTTCATTCTTGATTATGTACTCCAATCTAAATGCAAGACCATGTAAATTCAACTCTTTTAAGATAGCTCCTCCAGTACTTGGAGAAGATGTCAACTATTTGGACATTTCGTTATATAGATTCCAACCATGTTATCTAGAGTTGAATTCTCCATCCAAAAAGGAAACTTCTTACCTTTGAACCCATTTATCGTTTCAAATTCAGAAGAGTTTGACTACTTCCAGTGTCTTGTCATCCTTGTTTTTTCGTAATTGGGATGGAATGTTTGCTTCCCATACTAATATCAACAAGCAAAGGTTTTGTTTGATTTGCTTCTCATTCTAATGTCAAAAGACAAAGGTTCTGTTTCCCAACTAAATTTGCTTTCCTTGCATCTATATGATTTTCCACCCTCTCCAGATGCTTAATTACTTTCAAATGTGCTATATACGACTTGTGGGCAGCGCACAATATAATTAGCATATAGCACGCTTGTAATTGAACATCTGGATAGGGTAGAAAGTCATATAGATGCAAACAAAACAAATCTAGGTGGGAAACAAGAACTTTGTCTTTTACCATTAGAATGGAAAGAAAATCTAGGAATGAAACAAAACATTTGCCTTCTGACATTAGAATTGGAAGCAAACAGTCCATCCAAATTCTTAAAAAACGAGGGTGACACGAAACTGAAAGTACTCAAACCTCACCTGGATTTGGAGTTCATAACGACAAGTTAGTTCGAATGTAAGAAGGTTTCTTTTTGGATGGAGATTTCAATTTTAGATAAAGTAGTTGATATCTATGTAATAAAATGTCCAAATTTTTCGTATGCCCGAAGAGTAACCATGCCTTAAAGAGTTGAATTTACATGATCTTGCATTGGAGTACACAATTAAGGGTGAAGTTGCTGACATTAATTTGTTGAAGTAAATATTCATCACTCGCATGCATGGAGTTGTTTAACCTCACCAATCGAGAATGTCTGATAAAAAAGGCATTATTGAGAGAAGTTCATAAGTTCCTTAATCTTCAGAAACTTGGAATTGAGCTTTGCCCTTCTTTGATTTTGCGACGAGTATCATATATATGTTTATAGTTCAGACAACTTGATTCCTGCATCAATATCAAAGTTTGATAATTTAATATTCTTTGGATAATAGTGGTGAGCAAAAAGACCCAAGTTCCGACTAATTAGGATTTAAAATCTCACTATGCTTAAGACATTACTGGACATTTTGTCACACTAAGAGTTGCGAGTCCTAAATTCTCTTACAGAATTACAAATATAATAGAATAACACATTTTATAAGGGGTGGTTGTTACACCTCACTATTTTGGAGAAATTAAGCATACAAAAATTGTCTTGAGTTTATAGAGTTACCACAAGAGATTAAGTACCTGCATTAGGCTTGAAGGCCTGCCTAAATCCTGATATGATACGCGTATTATATGATTTGTCTATATTAGATAGAAGTTTAGATTTGTTATGCTTGCTTTCGATTTTATGCAAGGCAATGATTTTGATCTTTATGGATATATTGAATTCTATAAAAAAACTTGTTTATAGACAACGTGTACTTTAGCTGTTTATTGTCTTTTTCCTATGCCTTGTATTCCCGTTCTTTGTCCTCTCTGCCATTTGCATCCACCCAGCTAACACTTGGAAGCTTGCGAATAATCTGTTGTGATGCTCCCACGTCATTGAAGCATTTGAAGAAAGGTATCAATAGAGGAGGATTGACTGGCCAATGAAATCTCATAAGCTAGGAGTTTAAACTGAGAATAATCCTCAAAAGACATGACTCCTATAAAGCGTTTAAACGAGGGGTTCAGAGCATGCTGAAAATATCCAATACGATCATCATATACAAATGATTTGTCCTATAGCCAAAAGTTGATCAGTAAGTCTATTTACTTCATAAAGAAGTTCACAATGTTATGTACTTCTCTGTGAAGATTCTGTAGTTGGGTTTGACGGAGATCGATCCTTGATCGTGACGGTGAGGCGCGCATGGACTAACAAATTGATCTTTTTTTTTTCTTTTCAGGAGCAATGCGGGTTGAGTTCGGTAAGTGTCTTTCCCACAGGTACCGAGAGTGCCAGAAACTTTGCAGAGCAGGGTTCATTTCCGTGACTCGGTCTCGATCCACAGAGCCCTGCAAGCCATTGTTCCAGAGCACGAAGAAATACTGAGACCCAATTCAGATTGTTTTTGTATATTAAGATCACAAATAAGTTAGTACGTTTATCGTATACATTGATTTTGAAGTAATTTTTCTTCCACATAACTTTGTGTCTATGTCAACATTTGGTATCAAAATGCATATATAAATGTCATGATGGAAAAACAAACTACTCAGTTATTTCTTGAATGTGAATTATTAGTCAAGCAACCGAGTAGTTCTCGTGCCGATTTTATCTTTTCCACATAATATATATTCATGCAGAGATACACACAAACTAGCCGGAGAAAATGCCTATATAAATAGGATTACAGAGCAAAGGCCCATGTTTCGGCCCAAATTTATTTAATGAGTATGCACATTGGGCCTTGCCAAGCGGCCTAATCGAAGAGAAATACAATATGGGCCCGTGAGTACGACCTCATTCGTAGAAGTCCATTTAACAACGATCAAGAATATAATTCAGATGTCAAGACAAAACATCACTGTCGATGAAAAGTATAGTGACAATTATATGTAGTATTAGATATTCGTTTTCTCTAATAACCTTTCGGTACGTTTTGTATTTAGATGTTTAAAGTACAATAATATGATATAAAAGGTCTCATACATCAAAGTATTGCTATTTGCTAAGAAGCCCAAGAATAGTCTTACTCTTTAGTTATTGTCAGAATCGTATTAATTGGTCAAAAGGCTGTACCACAATAGGGAATGAGAATCCCAACAATTCGTGATAAATGTCATGTGCTTACAAAGAAAACGTAGTGCGTTTGTAGTACGTCAAAAAAGGTTGGAAAATGACGAACCACTCACCCCAACCCCATAAAAAAGTTCTTCACAAACCATGGTTAGTTCTTAGGGGCATTTGCTGATATATGATTTTGTCCACTTTCAAAAGATTGCTTCCAAATTCCCTAGTCAAAATTACTTCGTTAGTAGTTTTTGTTAGGCTTAAATCCTAATCTTTTTCTTTCTCATTTCAACTTTAATGATTTAATAAAAATACTTTAAGGATTCAAAGGCAATCTCGATCTCTTTTTTTTTTTTTTTTCGCTTGTGGCATGATAAACTAGTAGCGTAGTTATATAAGTTGAGACTTTATGCCCTGACAATACAAGGGGCACGCAGTCATCAAATGAGAATCACTTTAAGGAGAATCCTTGACTATATTGTAATTCCTTTTTGTAAGGCTCATGCCATCCATTTTTCACAATTTTATCTATTAAAAAATACGTAATCACCCAACTTAAAAGCTGATACAGTCCTTCCTTTCTATATTGAGAAGATTAGCATATCGAATAGATGATAAACATAATCTTTTTGTTGGCTCGAATTATTTAAGTTTAACAAAGGAAATGTGCAAAATTTTATTATCTGGTCCCACGTAATAGCACTTAATTAGTTGGGAAAATGCAAAAAGCCACTCCATATTGTTTCTTTTTTATAATTCATTCGTATTTTCAAAGACCTAGGACCAGACCTTTTATCTGTTTATTATAGCACCTATGTTTTCTGAAACTTGCACCAAATCTTTGTGTTATTGGAAAACTTGCATGAAATTTCATTTTGTATCAAATTTATGCAGATGCAATTCGGCTCATGTCATTAAAAATCTATATCAAACACCATATTGTTAAGAGGTGTAAAGTTAGCAATTTACATTTAATTAACATCCTACAAGTATTTTTACTACAAAAGAGGAGTTCGGTGCATTGTTCTTAAAAATACGAGTGGATTCCGTGTAAACACGAGGAAATTTGATACATATTTTTTAAAACACACGGGTTTTTACACACTTCCCCTATTAGCAGTTTTCTTAATTTCTATTGTAATTGTTAAGATCTCTTGCCTTAGTTCAAAAGCTTGCTATGAAGTTCGAATATAAAAAACTGATTCACTATCAACAAGAATCTTAATCGTCATACAACAATCATGACTTTAATAAAACTACAGATCCAAAGAAATATCAACCGCTCATACAACCAAAAAACCTTTTTTTTTCAGCGTAGCGTAGCGTAGTTTTCACAGGTGCAACGTGGTTTAAACTTTTTTCGAGCCAACAATAATTTTAATTGGCCGGAATACGTGCTATTTTTGCATGTGTAGTCGACTTCCTGTCTCATTTCATTGAATAAAAAACACAAGAGAAATTAATAATAATATAGTTAAGAACAAAACATGAAGGCAGCTGATGTTACGCGTGACGAGTTGACGTCAGGACTAGACATTTATGGCGACCAAAAATTGAAGTAGCCAACTATCAAACTATTTTGCACCACAAAATATTTTATCTTGTTGCAGTTTGAATAGTGTGAGTGGTAACTTTCGGTCGGATATTGGCGTGGAAAATTTCGGTCATCAATTATTTTCTTCTCTTGTCACTTTTAGCCTCTGAATGATATATAGTGTATGTATCATCAATCAATTATTATTACTCGAGTGATATCGATATTGATGTAACTTGGTTTTCAAATTATTATAAAAAGAGCTAATAAATGTAAGTATAATATGAATCGTGATAGCTGTAAATCTATTTAAGAGTTAAATCTACAATAATGGGTTGCCTTGTTAATTAGTTTATGGAATCTATTATCTTTTAATTTGTTTGATTTAATTCAGTGGTTATGTGGTTGATGATGTATTCGTCATTGTTTTTTATGTCTACCTTTTTAGTGTTTCCGAGAAATTTATGTTGTTGATTCAAAGGGTCAAAAACCAATTGCAAGAAAGTAAGAAAGTAACGATCTTGTTAACGATAGTGTTCTTAATATTATTAAGAAAAATAATGGGTTGATTAATAATAAGGTTAACTGCATTAAACTTCCAACCTAAAATTTATTTTACACTTTACCCTCTAACCTACGAAAGCATGCTATATCCCCTCACAGTTATTAATTTTTTTTATGCAGTTTACCCTTTTGAAATCTTGGCCAACCGTTCATTGGAATAGGTTTCTACACTTTTGTTTGTTAGATAATCAATAGAGGACAAATTCAATAGGTTATGAGGCATATCATATACTTTTATGGGCTTAGAAATAAACTGCAACAAACCCCATTTTGTGAGTTGGTACAATAAGCTGTTGATGTATTATGCGAAACTTAATGGGAGTCACGGAAATTATAAAATTTCTAATTAATGCAGACAACAAAACCTTGCAGACCTGGCTCGTGACATATACAAACGTTGTGACAATAAATATTGGACTATAGCACATTAACTTTTAATGCGATTGATTGGCTATTAGAAGTAAAGTTAAAAATTCGTACAAAGTTGGGGAACTATCAATTGTGGCAAACCAACGATGTTGCAGCAACCATGCATGTGCACGTACCCTACATTTGATTTGAGTTGCATTAGCATTATTTCTCTGATGTTACAAGCATTTTTATATCATAAACAAAAAAAAGAGGTATTTCTCTGCAATTACTTAAGATTTGCGAAAGTTACTAAAAATATTTTTCGAACTTAAAATGGTATCTGTAACTATCAAGTACTAGTGCTATATTTTATTATTAGAAAAGCATGTAATATTCATTATTATTTATTATTCTATTAGTAATTACACAATTATTTAAGGGATACATTAGGCCCCATCATAAGCGTCACGTACCAAATTCAGCACCATCAACGGTTCAGCTTTAGGCCTTATGTGATGTCATGCCCGCAGTCGTACATTATCACGGTGGACCTCATCTCCCACAATCAAACCATCCTCATTATTCCTTGCACAATACATAGAATCTCAAATGCACTAAAGTCTAAAACATCTAGTTTTAGCACCTCATGTGATTTAAAACTTAATTAATGTAACTAAGTAATGACAGTATATATTTGTTTATAATAAAGCGCACGCATTAGAAAGTTAAACTATTATAGATGCAGCAATTAAAGACATGGTTCATTTATTCATTGATATTAAACAATTTGCACTAAAATATAGTGCCAGCTTTGTGGGGTCAACTAAAATCGTAATTAATTTGTTTGTGGGGGTAATTTATTACAATTGATGATTTCTAATAAAGTATGTTGTTGGAGAGTTCTCGAGCAAGCAAAGAAAGTAAGTTAAGTAACCTATTATATGCATGCTCACATTTCGTGCATTATGAATAATTATATTTATACTTTCTGAAGTTTGACCTACTAATTTTTTTTTTCTCTTTGATCTTTGAATAATTAGAAAGGGTATGACCATGAGGTTGAATTATTATATTTTTTCCTTTTTAAGTTTAACTAGAAGTATTAATGAGAATACATATCGTACGATCACTCATGAGGTCGTATATCATGTTTGACTTTTGAGGTTCTACTATACGATCTTCTTGTTGTTGATAACATTAAAGAGATTTATAGCATAGCAAGTTCACGCGACACACGTCACAATTTGAAAAACAAGGGTCCTCCACGCTTTGAGGTCATAAGTTTTATAAGAATTTATTAGTCGACATGTGGTGCACAGGTTAAGGTAATAATCAACATCAACTAGTCAGAATTCTTCAAAAAAATTAAAAAACGTTCTTATATTAAGATTTTCTGCACAAGTACCCCATAGCAAACCATTTAGTAAATTACCTTTAAAGACACCTAACAAACGATGTGCAACATGTATACGAGACACATAATCTATATAATTATACTTCGTCCCGATGAATATACTTCAACATTTTCAGAGAGAAATAGAGTATTTTCACCTATTCACAAGGCGCGTTTTATGAAATATTTTGAGATCCGAATAAAGTGTGTGAATTCAAATCTGATGTAATGATAGTTGTGTCATTGTCAAGTAGATTTATCTTACCAACAATAAGATATCTTATATAATTTTAATCTTTGGAGTCTGATCTATTACAAACTTTCTCTGAAACTTAAATAATTAGAAGAAACTCTAAAAATATAATTTAATCCAGTTTGAAAAGTGAAATAATTTTATTCGCGAGTCCAATCGATCATAAAGAGCAAAATGGCCGATGGGAGCACAGAAACAGTAGAGTGCTATCTTTTCAACAAGAGCCCACAACCTCAAGCAGGCACGTGCCGGTTGCCACGTGCTGATGACGCGGAATTTAGATGATTATGTCATTGATGAGGCCCACTGGGCCTCTGATTGGTCACAATATTATGGGCGTGTGATGACGTCTTTCTTAGCCTTGGGCAAAAAGATATTTTACAGTGGGCCCATGTGACGTCGTAGGTTACGGTTATGCTAAGCTCCAACTATTGCTCCATGTGATGTGCTCCGTCGCATTTGTTAAAAGGTGACGTTTGGTATAATCGACAAGGCAAGTAAAAAGAAAACAAGAGTTGGCGCTGGACTTAGTCGGGGCTTGCAATTTTTTTCTTAAAATACAATAATTCATATTTTAGTTAAATCTTAAAGGTAGCTTTAAAAATTACTTTAGAAACTCAAAATATTAAATTATTTTTATTTTCAAAATAGCTACTATATGCTCAAACTATGTTTATATCTACTTTTAAATTGTGGCAATCTTTAGCTTAAAATAAATTTTCTAACTGGAAAAGTTAGATTTACAAAATCATTAAAGTATTTATTTAAGAAAATTGTTGATTTAGTGTCTTCTTTTAAGAGTTATACCACGTAATATATTATATCTTTCTAAATCTGGTTTCACAAAAGTCATAGTTAGAGTTGAGTCTCACAATTTAGAAGTTGATTCAGGTTGAGTTACAATATAGAATTGCTAGCAAATTCATGGACTAAGGCGTGATAATGATATTTTTATTGGTTTGGTTAAATTACAATTATTTCATTGAGCACTTGAATAATTATAAAGACATTTCTTGGGGTTATTAAGATCATAAATTAATATAAAAATAATAGAAGAGTGAGATATTATCAATGCATTTTTAGTAATAAACTGCCCCAGTTAGGTAAATTGGCTTTTTTCATTCTTCTGAAATCTAAAAGATAAGTGAGACATTCTACAAAAATCCTAAAGAGTTGGGGATATTGTTTCTTAAAAAGCTATAAATAAGTGCAACTGTTAGGATTAGATGGACTTAATGTAAAATTTTAACAAATATTAGGGACGTAGACGTGATTATAATTTCAATTCCTAGCCCCTCCAAATGGCGAAGGGCAGCTGACACTAAGGGTCATCGGGATTAGAAACCATAAAAGTTCTTAAGAGGTGTCTTCAAGAGCTTAGACAAGAAGCTTGTTCACTATTTTTGCTTAAAGTCTTTTTAAATGGCTTTTGACAAAAAAATAAAAAAAATGAGAGTGTTTGCAAGCCTCTATAAAAAACTACTTAAAACATTAATTATGTATTGTGACGTGAAGTGGCTTTTCTTTTTAAAAACTTTATTGAGATAGCATATTTTCAAAAACAGTAGGAAAAACACTCGGGCCATGTTTTTGAAGCTTGTAAATTCCCTGACTTTTTTTAAGACAACCAAGCAAAAATCAATGTGTTTTTCCGGCCACAAAAGCCAATAAATGCTTTTAATAAACATTTACAAACACCAATTTAATATATGAGACGTTTTTCAGAATATACTCTTGTAGGACCAAAACCAAAATGAAAAAAATCATATATGTATATATAATACATATGTGTGTGTATTTGTTGAAGTAAAAAGGATTTGAGTAGATTTCTATGAAACCACGGGTGTTTGCAACAAATCAGCACTTATTTTGGTTTGTTTAATTCGTTTAATTGTATATTTTGTGGATATATAGTCACTAAAGTACAAAAATAATTTATTTATTTTGTAAAATGAGTTTTAAATTTAAACTACTATCCCTTGTACATATATGTTTATACATAACCATCTGCTGTGGAGTTAATTTCGAAATGAGTCTTAAAATTAGAATAAATGTATGATGAGTATTAGAAAATCAAAACATAATTTAACAACTTGAACGTATCACGCACCGTAACCTAAAACTTGAACGAATGCCCCTAACGTCTGCCAGAAGATTAGCGTAATTTGTTCTTATGTTATTTAATGGTCCTTGGAAAATGAACTAGCTTTTGTGTTTCTTTAATCTATCATGTTTACAGTTTTGGCTTATTTATTGTATTCCAATAATCCAGATACACGTTTGCTCATCTGATTTATTGTAGTAGTAGTCGATAAGATACATCAAATTATAGTCTTGCAAATTAAATGAAAGATATGGTAATTTGAGGTTGGATAATGTACATCAAATTATAGTCTTGCAAATGAACGATATTGCACTGCTTCATAATGTTTTATGAGAACGGTAGCTAATAAATGGTTATTTAAAAGTATCATATCATCATTATATTGCTAGTAAAAGGAAAATAATAGAGCGACGTATAACAAAAATGTAATTGCTTATTTTAGTTTATCAAACGAATTGTACACCGGAATCATTAATGTTGATGAAAATAAAACGATAAGTTCAACTCTCTATTTACGTACAGATTACAACTTCTTTCTGAGTACGCAAGTTAAGTCTTGTAATTGTCAAAATTGTTGTGCTCACGCCAGCTAGCACAAAGTCCTAATTAACCACATTTTAATAAATCTAATCAAGGCTTTATAAACTAGAGGCACGGTTAAAAACACGTACGTAATAACATACGTTAAGGGTCTTTGCATAACATTAATGACTTATTAGAGCATTTGGAATTCTAGTTTTAATCGAAAGTGGACATACAAAACCGCCTTCTCAGTTTTATAATCTTCTTATAATGAGTTTCTTTCAAAAAAAAGAAAAAAAATCTTCTTATAATGAGTCACAGATTGACATTTTTTTCAGTCAACCCAAATAAGAACTCAGTTTATTAAATATAAATTTATATAGAATTATTCTTCTTTGTATGACATATTTGAAAAATGCCTTTCGAAAGGAATATGAATGTAATTCTACTTCTTATAAGATCTAACCCTTGACATGCAATTATTTGATCGATGCATTTGTGTTTCACTAGCAATAAACTTTAAATAATGAGAAGTAAAAGCCAAGGAAACGGTGTGGGTAAGATTTCTTTTATATTCTAATAATGGTTTTGAATATTCTATAAGTTCTCTTATTTTACTTTCAGGCAAAACAAAATTTGATGGATCTCTCACTTTTGTCATTTAGTGCAGTAGCACACAGTTTCCCCCCATCCTCCGGCGCGTGATATTTATTTTTCCCGACGTCACACAGAGTAATCATAAATGAACACGTCTTCTCGCCACACCTTACAGGCTTACACCATACCTTACGTAATATAGTGAAGTTAGGCTTATAAAAGATTCTCTAAATTAGAAGGTTACATTTTAATTACAAAATTCTGTAAAGTCATTCGAATATAAGTGATACTATAGTGATTCAATACTACATACGATTCATATGAAATGAGTTTTACCGTTAAATGTTGAAGATGTGATTTTTAATCGGAAGTCTTTTTTGTTTCTTCCTCATAATAGTTGTAATTTGTCTTTCACTTATATCTTACGACCAAATTACTCTTAAACACGTGATTATATTATATTGAACTTTGAAAGATGCTTATGATATGATGGGGTTGGTTGGAGGTGGATGAGTAGAGTTGGGCAAACATAATTATTATTATTTATCTAGATTACGTAAATAACATTTTATTTATCATATGTTGTTTAAACATTTGATAGTAGCATGATCTCTTAATATCATATATCTCATAAAAACAAGACATGTTTTTTTGTCACAAGTCATGGACTGCATAACATATCATGTATGTAGTGAAGATGAGTACTCGAAGAGCGAGACAATGTGTAGTAGGAGTTTGTTAGATTCTGCCTTCAATTATTTTCTCAACTCGCTGATACATGCCATGAGCCTAAACAAGTAATTGAAGAGTTAATATGGCTAAGTACTTGTGCAAATGACTCTTGGTGGCTGAACACCAGGGCTATATTACACAATGTTATCTAAGCATTGACCTTGATGAGCTATAGATCTTTATAAATATGTCAGATTATGTGGATCCATCTAGTTAGCCTTCATAACTCATACGATCTTATAGATGACATCCTCATTTTTCAAGGCCTAATAACACTATTTATTTATGAAGTTGACTTGCTACGTAAGTAAGCTCCTTTAATAATACCGATTACGACGAGGGTTGTATAGTAGACCTTCATACTTATCAGATGACTATGAGTCATATGATATGTGTTATCAAGTGAGATTGATAATATGTCATACATATAAAATATATAATAATTAGTAACTAGATAAAAGGTATATATTTATGATATTTCGGTCACTTGTGTTTGTAATAATTACTTCATCAATCATTCCCCACCCACCCTACCCCACCCCCATCCCCCTAGTTTTTTTGTATATAATACCTACACACCCTTCTCTCCTCCACGTACCCATTCACTTGTCATTCCCTTATCAAATTCCCAAAAAACCTCACCTTCCCATTTACACTAGTTGTCTCACTATGCAAGGCATCCGCCTCTACGCACCGCTCCTAGACGGCGGCGTGCGCCTCGAACTGTCCCCGACCTCCACGTCACCACTCGCCATCGACGTGGCCGAATCCGCTGAGACGCGCATACAGCGCCTCATCACCGAGAACCCCGTGATCATCTTCAGCCGTTCATCTTGCTGCATGTGCCACGTCATGAAGCGCCTCCTATCGACCGTTGGCGTGCACCCAACCGTCATCGAACTGGAGGAGCACGAGATCGCAGCCCTCAATCCAAGCGAGGGCCTCTCATCATCAACGGTCTGTGGGGGCGCGTGCGCCGCACCGCCCGCTCTGTATATTGGGGGCGCGTGCGTTGGCGGGCTTGAGAGCTTGGTGGCGTTACACTTGAGTAATAATCTCGTGCCTAAGCTTCTTGAAGTTGGTGCTCTAAGAAATGAGTTTCTAATTTGCTAGTTTAAGTTGCGTAATTAATTAATTATATTATATTATTGTTGTAATTTTAGTTATGGGGTAAAAAATATTAAAATCTGGTGAAAATTGCTCCATGTGCTTGGTATTGGTATGGTTGTAATGTAAGCTTGTGAATTAGTATATTTCTCAGATTGGTGATTATGATTAGGATGAATTTGAGGTTGTACAATTTGCAAGTACTGTTGCATGATATGATATGTCTGTAGTACATATGTTGCAAAAAAATTAATTGCAGGGTTAAAAGAAGGTTTGTGTTTACTATGTTTATTTTACCTTGTTTTATGCTGTTCTTTTTTTATATGATTAAGGTATGGTTTTTTATTTAAATTTTAGAAGAATGGTTGTGAAATTAATTAGATGGGAATCGAATACATAATTGAAAAGGACTAGAGGGTGTTCGATTATTTATTTATTTATTTATTATTTGGCGAGTTGTGAGTCGTGTGAAAATTGTGTTGCTATTTGAAGTTAACTCGTGAATATCCCCAGCAACTGTGGAGGAATATTCGTGAGCGTGGTTTATAATTCTTTGAAATTATTCGCGAGAAAAATAGGGGATCACAAATGCTTGTTAGATGCACTTTATTTGTGCTCCATTACAACGAACTTTTGACTACGAAATAGTGAGAATCTCTTCTCAATTTTTGAATCTTGTCCTAACTATGGTTGGCATCCATTGATGTATTCTCCAGGTGGAGCCATTCCTCTATCAGTGACTTGTGATATTTCACAACTTCGGAAGCTTAGCACACTTTTCTATTTTTTTTGGGGGGGGGGGGGGGGGGGGGGGGGGGGGTGGAGATATAATTTTACGGAAGTGTTGCACGGTGACTTTATGCATACAAGTCATACAAGTCGGTACTGGTTGAAAAGCTACGTGATGACGTGATGCATACAAGTCGATACTGGTTGAAATGAACTGCAAGCATGGAGTTATGAATCTTTGACGTGGTTTTCGCCCTAAAAATAAAAATATTATTACTGTCTCCACATAGGAAATCGTTGCAAAAAAATGATTTTTGATGGGGTAGCGGTGGGATATATATTTTTCAATTCTTTTGTTTTTTGGTGTGTGTAAAAGAAACATTCCAAATTTCCAACAAATTGAAGCAATTTAACAAATTCCAATAGAATAAACACTATAAATATGGGAAGAAAGAGGGTTTTCTCTGAGAATTTGTTTGATTTAAAGATTCGATCCTTTACTTTAATACAAATCGGAAGAACCTACTTCATAAAAAATATGATGTGATAAGCGTATCATGAGAGTCCCTAAATCAGTTACTTTTAGTGGTGGGACGGTTCTAATCTAATTAGCATCTTCTATGCTTTGTAGTGACTGACCGGAGAATAAGTAATTAACAATTACATCTGATGAGTCAGATATAAAACGAAGTTTACGATTTTGTATTTTTATATTTGTCATTTTCAGATATTTATCAAATGCTCCTAAATGAGTTGAATCAAGTAAAAATAACTGTGTATAAGTCCCTTTTAGCTTTACCAATAGTTGCAAAATATGCAAACATGATACGAGACAAACAGTGTAAAAAATTAAAATGAGATTCTATTGACATAAGACAACAATAGATCCCATCCCAATGCCCAAACATGAGCTCCATCAGCCACTAGAAGTTGAGAAAATTGAATTTACAAGAATTTGAGTCATTGTCAAGATGATACCAATTTTACCTAAAAGTAAAGGTACTTATTAAAAGCCATAGTTGCTGTATTATATTTATACAGAAAATGTAATTTATCTCTGAATGCCAAAGCCCAATTCAAAGACTTTTCCTACTTAAGGAAAAAAAGGAAGATATATAGTACGTCAGTTTCCATTATCAGTGGAAGAAGATATATCAACCCCACTTCATCCGAGTGGTCCAATATTATATTTATTATATCATATTACATTATTATTATCTTTGTCACTATTATTTATTTAATTGATTTTTGCTTTTACTTTAGCTTTTCCTTTGGGTTTGGAATAGACATGTCCTTGTGACAACATCAACAGCCACATGTGGCACTACAATAATACTGCTGTTGTACTGCAAACACTGGTCCAGAATCCAAAACTGCGTGTACGTGTGCGCCCCAAATTGGTTAAGATGGAATCATACTTGGCAATCATCCATAGTGAGGCTAGAATAGAATCTTTCACTAAACCTCTAGAGGATCTCTACAAGTACTCAAACACAACAAGATTATGGGAGGTTATATAAAATTCTCTTTTGGGGAAAAAGATAGATACTTGATTACTTGGTTGGAAAATCTATGGAGACCTTAGTGATGCATGATTTTCCTTTTCACTACTTTCGATAAGACAAATTACAATTACACTTAAGTTTGATTAATGTTTTGAAACATGTGCAAGTGAAATTAAAGTCTTTAGGCTTCAGAACCCAACGATGGATCTTCATAACTCTTTATCATTCGCATATATAACACAAAGGATTTCACTGATTCTTATTTAAACTAGGTTGAGAATTATTTGTGGTTGTAATTCAATTTGCTCACTCAAAATATTGCAACATTAAATATATAAAAAGTTATGACCAACAAATATTGGTATTGGTGACATATATCATATGATGGTTGTATGATCTCGACGACACCCTCGTCTTCGACATCATTTAAGAAAATCTACAACAAAGGCTCTTCTTGGATGTCAAACCTCTCAAAAATGATATTTTTCCCATGATTAATGATCCCTTTGGACAAGAACTCACTAGAATTAATGTGGAGCTATTCCCTTCAATAACTTGTCCGTAAATATAGTTGACTAATATTTCATGCAATGCACGAGATTTATGGTCTATGCAAAGATATTTTTTAAGTGCAAAGAACGCGGGATCACAATATACTTTCTACACTCTAGTGACTTCCTTGAAGGCTCGTCTCATCTAACAACAAGATACATTTTGTAGTGTAGAGTTTGAGATCGGAAGAATATATTCGAGAAATATACGTAAGTGGTATTTCAATTACATATTAGACTCTTGGAATTGTGTTACAAAATGTGTAAAAGTGCCGTGCACACAAGAATCTTGATTCTTCAAAGATGTGAATTTTGTGCAGTCGTTTGCGAAGAAAAGTGTAGGGAGAAAGCCCATGTATGACGCAACCTCCCTACCAATGGTTTTTCTTAGTGGTGATGTTTGGTTCACCCTTTTGTCTCCAACTGAGACTAAAGTTCCAAAAGCCTCTTTAGATACTTTAAATTTCTTTTCTTTTCTTTGTCATAGCTGAAGTCATGTTGGCCTTTTATTCTTTATTTATGTAAGTTTTACTTTGATCTAACCTGCCTTTCTTTTCCCTAATCATTGCTTAATGGCTTCACCAACTTAAAGAAACTACTTAATGTTAAACAAATAACTTTTTGATTCAACAAGTGGCACCAAGTGTGTCGAGAGCGAAGACACTTGCAATTGTTTCTACTAATCCTTCCCCTCCACCCTCATCATTAGTTACAAATCATGTCCCAAGAGTTAAAAATTAGGGATAATTACAATTACACCGATGGAGTTTGGCCTAATTATAGAACTTTCTCCTTTGCCTGGACAATTATAATAAGATCTCTTGAAAGTTAACTTTTTTTACTGATAACTTTCCAAAAGTTTGAATAATTATAAAGACAAGGTCAAGAAATAAAAAGAAAAAACTACAAGCAAACCTCATAATCTTTTGGTATTTGTAAGCTCCTAAGAGTGTCTTTAAAATAATTCAAACTTAAGGAGAGAATTTTATAGTTAGATTAAACCTTTTTACACCATTTGCTCTCATTTGTTTGGGATTCTGTAACAGCTGACTTCTTCTCCCATTTAACATATTTCTTTTGTGCAACTTCCATTAACCTCACATATTATATCATCATCCATAGAAAGTTATGTTCCACTTTGAGCTTTTAAGGTTTGTGACGCACGTAAATATTCCCTCTCCTTAAGGAACATAACGCAAAGATACGTCATTGCGAATGACATTTCCCAAATTTTTAGTTTTCTTCCCAAGTTCCACTATTTGATTAAACTGGTAACTCTACTTGGACTATTGTATCTTCTGTTGATATAGAACATATGATAAAAACTTGCAAATCTATTCATTCTGACTTGTATTAATCAGACAACTTAAGATGGAGCTAATATATGCAACAAATAACTGCAGAAAAGATTACTAACTGAAGGACAAAGTTCCCGGCTTAAATAAGCAGCTTTCATGGATTTCGTTCCATATTCAGCAGCTCATGCCATCGCCATGGAAATCTCAAAGTTTCTGCAAAACCCCTAGTGAGCAAAACATCATCATGAAAGGAAGGAGAAAAAGTAGATGAAATCTTGTCAACCATTTCTCGTAAATTCTTGTTCTTTATTCTGTGACCCAAAGGTAACCGTGTGTGTTTTTGTCATACTACACTAAATCCGTATGCAAAGATGAGCCCGGAAAACAAAAGAACAGGCTGTGCTATAATCCAGTCCAGTTCATCAACTTCTTGATTTCATCGTACAAAACCAAAACCGCTGCTGCCCCTGTACTTCTAAATATATTTGACAAAGCCCCACGATAAAAAGAAGCAAAGCCCTCAACCCTATAAATCTTCCTCCAACAATCAAATGTACTCGCATACATTGGTCGTTCTAATCCTGACTGCATCATCATTCGTCTCCTAACCGTATCAAGCGGATAAGACAAAAGCCCGGCAGATGTAGTGACGGCTTGAGCAGCGACCCACCGTTTCCATAATGCCACATCAGACTTTTCTTTTGCCATCATCTCTTTTATGGTATCGAAACCGCCAAAATAAAGGCCACGATGAACAACCATTCCGTGGAGAGAGGCGGGTAGTCCTTTATAAATCCCTCGAATCCCGTCTTTTCTATGTATAGTTTTTAGGAAATGACAAATGCCCTTGAATTGGCGAGTTTTGGTGCATCCAAGATCAGCAGCGAGGCGTGTGTGAGCAATGTCGAGGGGATAGATTATGATCAGAGTTGTGCAACCGGCTAAAGAGCCGGCAATGAAATTGGCTGATGGTCCAGATAAAAGATCGCCTTTTTGAGAATTGGAACGTAGGATGTTCCTATACAAATCCTGTCAAAGATTAATGTAGTTAGTACCAGAACATGCTTCAAAATTCATTACCCTTATTCATAATTGATAATGTTATTAACTTAAGAAATGAAAATTTCTGATCCGACTTCTATTCTTTAACCATGCACATAATTAGAGCCATGCGCAAGTAGAGTAATTTTTTGACCAGTACAAAATGTATATTTCCTAATTTTTCTTCATACTCTTTCTTCCGCAGCTCCTCATTCATCACTTCTTAAATTATTGATTGCCAACTGCCATGACTTCATCAACAAACCTATATTGTTCACACATGACTTCTTTTGGTTTCTTGGTAGAACAGTTCGATAAAAGAATGTCATTTAGTTATTTCCTTGATGGGAAAATGGTATCAAGGGCCAATAATACACTACACATAAACAGTTTTACTTTTTGATCACTGGGTTTTACAAACTAGAAAAAGATAGCATCCATGTATAGAATGAAACGTACCCAAGAAAACAAACAACCAAACAAAAAACAGAATTAACCTTCACAATTTAGTTCTAATTTAATCACAAGATGGTTAGCTTACTATCTGCACGTTCCTACACACCCTATGTCTGCCTGTTCTTTCCGCCTCCAACACTTGTCTTCTTCTTCGTCCCCCCACCCCTTTTCTCATTCCCCTTCTCTTCTTGTTTTCCTACATCAGTAGGTCCTGACACCAGAATTTCAGCTCAATGTTTTAGTGAAAATCAACTCTGCTAATAGTTATTGAGATCAAAATGCTTCCTTACACTAATGTTCTCCATCGCCGCCACCTTTCATTCATGCGTTTATGCACATTCCAGAGCTATGATTAAGATTTCTATGGAATGGGGAACCAAATTGATCATTAGACAGTACAACCGTCCTCTCCTTCTATTTGCTACTACGCTAATTAATTATTTCCATACCACCAACTTTGGAACACCAGCAAAGTTCCCTACCCAACACCATTACATAGGCAATAACACACAGCAATTATACCAGCAAAAACTCGACTACAGCAGCAAAAGGAAACTTACATCTGTAACTAAAGAAATGCAGCAACGCTGATGAGTTGACAGAGATTTTGAGGTTTGTGCAATGATTAAAGCATGTTTTGCAATTAGTCTCTTCAGGCCGAAACAAGGCCAATAAAATAACAGAGATAATCATATTATTTTCGCATTATGGTTCGACACTTAATGCTTTCAAAATATAGTCAGGTAACTCTAAATATTGCAGCAGAACTGAAACTTTTGTTTCGCTTCCTTCCCAACATTAGGCCAAATGAAATAGCCGACGGCAGCATAAATCCAGTTTCACCTTTCAAACTAAAAGAAACATGAACATTATTTTAAATAATGGTAAAACCTAAACACTCTCAGGCCTTGTGATACCAGTCATCCTCCCAGCAATACCACATAACAAAATCCACTCAAGCCTATGTAAGTATAAAGTTGGTTTGTACAATCCTGAGGTGGTGAACAGACAAAAGCAAAGAAGTTTCAAGCAGGTGATTAGACATTTTTTGCCTGCCTAAATAGATATTGACTAGCTGACAGAAAGAGGACGTTGTTAACTTGCTTTGGCAGACATTTTTTAGCAGAACTACATCACAAGTTGCTAATCTCTGGCCATAATCATGACTAATTGACAATCTCAAAATGGAAGAGCAAGAAGATAGTAAGTCGAATGTGGTTTTTGACAATTTCAATTAGTACGTTTCTTTCCTTTGATTATCGCCTCAGAAGAGTATATTACAGAATTCATCAATCCTACATCGTTGTTCTTAACAGTGACATCAGGCATATATTGACCCCGTGATCATTTAAATCATTGTGCGTTAGTAACTACAATATCACTCTGTCAAAGTCAGTTATCAAGAGATCATAACACTTGAGCTTTATTTTTGCAAAAGTTCACATGATCGCCATATCTCGACAGCAAAGTAATGAAAACAGTAACAAACTAAGCACCCCCAGGCATGAATTTTCCAGTAAATTTTACTCACAACCTACAATTCTTGGAGTATAAAACACAATGATGGCAACTCAAAACCTAATATTTCCTGAAGTATAAACCATTGACCTAGATTACAATCATAATAATGTTAACAACAAGCTCACATTCATCAACAATCAGCGATCCTAAACGTGAACCCCCCCCCCCCCTCCCCCCCCTGCACACACGAATAAACAGCTTACAGATTCGATATACCAAATAAACGAAATACGCAAACATTCAATCAACTCCAAGATTACCTTAAGTGAAAAATTGAGGGCAACAGAGGGATAATATCTGATCACACTACTGCCATTGCCTCTCCACAAGGACAAAACCCCTTCCTCCCGCACCGTCCGCACGATACAATCCACCATTCCCTTAAACCTCCTATGTCGTCCACCATCCAATATCGCCATATTACTCTCTTGAGTCTGCAAAAGCAGCTTAGCCCTCTCAATGGGGGCTACAATCGTGTGCACCATACCACCCATCAACGCCCCTGCAGTCAGATCTCTGTGGAAATTCGTCAACCAGTTGGGCTGCACTAATTGGTTCTTTGACAAAACTTCACCACCGCTCTTATCTTCTCCTCCATCACCATCCTCCGCAACTCCCACCATATTTTCTTGAACAGGGCACTTGTAAAACACAATAAAGATTCAATCTTTAGAACCCAAATCGACCTTTTCTCTTGATCTTTATCGATAAAGAAGATTAACTCAACATGGGGTTTTTGTTTCTTGATAATTGGCGCTTAAAAAAGAACAAAAAGATGCAAACTTTCACACTTTTCAATCTGAGATGAGTTAAAAGAATGGCTAGTATTTGGGTCTTTGTTCGAATTTTTTGAACTGTTTGGTGGTTGTGCAGAGTTTCTTGATTTTAATGGGAAAAACTAGGCTAAATCGTAAATGGGATATCGTGATCTTGTTTCGAACTGTTGAATTCATGCACTTAAACTTGCGTGATCCTCTTCTTTTTGCTTTGTTCCTTATTTTTGTTTTAATTCTCTTTCCTAATTTGTAGATCAACTTAGGTGAAGAGATTGGGGGTAGTTGACGTTGATATATTCCAATTGCAAAAGGAGATTCTAAGTTGTGTTTCGGGCTTTTTGAGTAAATGGACTTGGTTTTCATTTTTAAATGTCCAAAAAGGTTCTATTTGACCCAAGTTAGAGATACTATATTTTATAATTTGATATACTTATAACAAAAGTAATTAGCGAAATAATAAGTGAATTTGTTTGCTGCATGATTGAAAGAACTCTAATTTGTATTTGATTTTTTTGCAACAAAAATGCTATTGATTAGATTATACAAAAATTCGATCAATGATCTACTAGAGTTTGATGCCCCTAAACATTATGGTTATAATTAGAGATTTATGCGCACAAGGGTATGGATATCAATCTCATTTCAATTAATTGTATTCCACAAAGATAATGGCCGAACTACAAAACAGGTGGCCAATGGGCCGACAAAGGGGTTTTGTAATAATACCTTGATTCAAATACTCTTAATTTAATTGTGAATTTACTTTTTAACATCTGAAATATATATATAAATGAACAAAGAACAATTTAGTTTATTGAACTCTTCCTCTGACCTCTCTCATCCCTAATTCTAAGGACATTATTGGTTCTATCTCATATCAGGACTAAAATTTTCTTCCTAGACCTTAATATATTACATTGAATTCTTTCTCACCGAACGAGTTTAAATCTTTTACCGTGGATAATTCATTAAAACGCTACAAAAAGAATTGAGTGGTGTATGAATGTACTTGTTTAATTGTTTCTTTTTATAGCATAGCATATTCTGTAATAAACACTGTGTACATAGTAAGAAAAAGAATAAGGTATATATTTTCTCATAAATCTCTTTAGTTTTATGGCACCATCTTATAGTTTATTAACTTAGGTTAAAAACTTATGATGATTAATACTAAAATTGCTAAATGTAGTTCATGTAATCATGTGTTAGACCATTTTTTGACTCTATCCAACCTATTATTTTTCCTTAGACAACTCATTTTGTTATTAATTTATTTAACTTTTGCATTACGATATTCATCTTAATTTAATTTTAGTTTTAATATACTTCAGCCCCGCCAAGTTTAAATTCCTGAATACGCCCCTGCTTCTTGGGTTTTGACCTTTGAAGGGTGTAAAGTAAAAAGCATAAGGTAAAACTTAAAAGTTTTTAATGGATCAGAACTTTCTTTAGTAATATTTCATGCAATCCGGGTCCCCGTCCAAGTAAGCCTTTTGGTTTTCCTTCTTCTTCAAAGGAGCTTCACCATATATAAAATCTAGGCAGGAATATGCGGGCACACAAAATCCCCGAAAATGTCAAATTAATTAAGTTAGAAAAACTCAAAGCTAAAAATAAAAATATAAAACAAGGTCTGACTACGTTTTATGAGTTTACAGTAAATTAAAATTAAGCTAGAAGATTAAATATAGTTTCTTTCCTTGTAACATGATGTGTCACTGATATAATATATAAAAATCGATTAGAAGCTTTTGAGTTTCTACCATTAAAAAAGATTTGAGTCGTCTGATTAATATTTGCTCGTGTATGATGTTCTCAAATGCATAATAATCTACGAATTTCGATAAGTAAAAGTGAGAATTTTACCGTCAAGTCCAGTTATGGATGTAAAATTTACTGGACTCAAAAGTTCCGTTGTTACCTATGTGATGGTTGTACATCATATTATTGCAAATTTCAATGAATTCATCAGTGAGCAGAAAGAATAATTCAACAACTTTTCGTCAGTGCGTGTCTGTTTGGAATTAAATTTAATCATTTTCGGAACGAATCGTGTGAAAAGTGTACATGCATGCATTGGAATTAAAGTGAAGTTACTTTTTATCTATTAATTCACTTCTTTTTACACTACGAGTTTTAACCGGGAATGGGGTTTTAGTGTGGGTTGATCAGTTAAATATTAAAAAAAAATTGCATATTTTTTTAAATACTTTGTCATGTTTCAGAAAACTCGTAAAACAATTGTTTTAATAAAGATAAATCATTTCATTCAATTTGTAGAGTTAAAAACACAAAATGTTTCGGTGATTCAATTTGGTCGAGTTTTAACCTATGTTTTTATGTTCTTAGTTTTTTTATATAGAAACCATAAAGTTCTTAATCCCAACATAAAGTATCTCTAAATCCAATTATTAATGTCTACATAAAAGAGCTGGTTAATTCGATATCATATCTAGTTCTAAAAAGAAAACCGAATTAAAAATTCCAGCTTGACATAGAAATTGCAATAATTGTAGCGAAGGAAAAACAAAGAAAAAGACAAAAAAACGCCAGAAGAGGCCTGTTTTGCTTGGCCTATGGTTTTTGATGGTGTCAAGACTAATGACATAAGAGATACCTTCTCATCCACATCTGTCTCTTCTCACTCTCTCTCATATCTTATTGGTTTCAGCAGCAACTAAGGTAATGTTTCTATTGAACAATTTAAAACACATAAAAGTTTTTTAGTGTACAATTTTGGAGCTGTTGCAGTGAAAGCCAGCTTTATAATGCTTTTTTTTTTTAGGGTTTGGAAGAGAACTTAAGGGTATTTCATTTATCAAGAAAAATAGCTTCTACATATATACATGCATATTGTGGAGAGTTCAAATTAACCTTTCTGTAATAGGTTTCATCTGCTTCACTTTTTGCAAGCCTTTCAAATATAGGGTTTCTGTTCAAAAAGAAAAAAAAAAGAATTGGCTTTCAAAAATAAAAAAAGCTGATCTTAGTGAATCTTACACTATTTGCTTCTGTTGAAATCCAAGAAAAGCAGCAAGGGGAAAAGAGATTTGAGAAATGTTGCAGGGAATATTGGGGGACGACACTATGTCAAATTTAACATCTGCATCCAATGAAGCTTATAGCATATCTTCAAGCAACAAAAGAACTCGAGATATTTGTGCGGACATGATGTATCCTCAGCAGTCCTTTGTATCAACAAATAATCAAACTCAACCTCCTCCAGCTAAGAAGAAAAGAAACCTCCCCGGCCATCCAGGTAAAATTCATTGTATTTATAGTTTCGAATTGTTACCAAGATGTTATTTGAATTATCTTACTGAACTAAACGTGGATAGAGGTCATACGAAACTACATGGAAGCTTAAAAGACTAAAAGAAGACCTGATACTCAATTAAAAAGAGTAGCCGGAGAATTTATGTGTACGATTCAACACGTGATTCACGTTTAGTTCATATAGCATCTTCCGTAACTGATATTAGATTTGATTATTGTTGCTGTATCTTAATTTTCTCTACACTATATAAGCGTTTCGCTTACATTCATTGTTTTTCTAAAACTCCTATTTTCTGAAATTTCATATGTCCAAAAGTAACACATGTGTCTTGCTTAAAGAAAATTGTTGGATTAGATTATATCGGAATTATCTTATTGAAGAATGTGGATGGAGGTCATATGAAATGAAATAAGGTTTTAAAAACTAAATGATGGCGTTTAACTCAACTTAAACGAGTGAAGGACGAGAATTCACATGATTGATTCCACGTGATTCATTTTAAAATTGATATAGCCTACCACAATTATATTAATTAAGATTACTTGATTATTGTTGTTGTATCTTAATTCCCGTTGCACTCTCTATGTGTGTTTAGCTTACATTCATTTGTTTCTATAATTAATTCACATTTTTGACTATTCATATATTGACAAGGAACAATATATTAATTGTGTATTTCTTTAATTCTTTTTATTGGATTAGATCCTGAGGCAGAGGTGGTGGCTTTATCTCCAATAACCCTTATGGCAACAAACCGATTTGTTTGTGAGATTTGCAACAAGGGGTTTCAAAGAGATCAAAACTTACAATTGCATAGGAGAGGCCATAATCTTCCATGGAAATTGAAGACAAGGAACAACAAAGAAGTGGTAAAGAAGAAAGTTTATGTGTGTCCAGAACCAAGCTGTGCGCACCATGACCCATCAAGAGCATTGGGAGACCTCACAGGAATCAAAAAACACTTTAGCAGAAAGCATGGTGAGAAGAAATGGAAGTGTGAAAAGTGCTCAAAACGTTATGCAGTTCAATCTGACTGGAAAGCTCATTCCAAGATTTGTGGTACTCGAGAGTATAGATGTGATTGTGGTACCCTTTTTTCCAGGTATGTGATTACAAGTTTTAGCACTAAATTAGTTCAAATCTATTGAATTGTCGTATCAGCTGAAAACTTAATGTTTTCAAACACTTCGAGAGAATTGACATTTATTTATTTTTATATATATTTTCCAACAAACTTATATGTCATCATGATTGCTTTAAATTTGATGTCACATTAAATTGCCGTTTCATAAGTTTTTAGGGAGGTTAACATTTTTTCTGCAACAAAATTTGAAGTCAAAAAAAGCTTAAATCAATCTAGCCATTCTTTTTCCAATTTGTTAGAGATAACATATAAATTCATAAATATCACAAGCTTAAGTTTTTAGATGAGATATAATGTAAATATGGAATCTAAGCAAAATAATAGCTCCTAAGTGTGAATTTCACCTCCCCGTCGATAAAATACGTCATGTATTAGACATAACAAGATAACTTACAACTTACAAGTGAAGACACGATCGAGTTGGATATAACATATAGATTTACAAATGCCAATGCTCTATACAAAGCTTAGGCTTTTATATGTCAATACATTTCATGAACATCTATTACGTACTAAATGTAGTTAAGAACTTAAGATGTACATTATAGTTTTTCTTTTGATTTAGGAATAAGGGGTTGACAGAAGAGGCCTCAAAATTAGAAACCACAGCTACTTTTTCTGCAAAAAGATTGAAACTTTATCTTGTTATGCTGTCTAGTACCTCTTCTATCCATGTTGAAAATGATGAATCAACACAAAAAGGGTTGACGATTGTGTCTCTTTGTGTGTGAAAGATAGAATTTTTTTTTAAAGAGAACAGAAAAAGCTAGCTTTATGACATGATCACTATTGTGATGATGATTTTTTTTTTTTTGGTATGTTCTTTTTGTTGTTTAGCGTTTGTTTTCATTCTCTCAATTGTATTCACATGCAGGCGAGACAGTTTTATTACCCACAGAGCATTCTGTGATGCACTTGCAGAAGAAAGTTCCATATCAATGACACAACAACAACAAACACAAGCCCCACTACTTTTTTCTTCTTCCCAAAATGCCCTCAATTTTCCTCCATGGTTATCTGCTGAGACCGGTGCACCTGCACCAAGACCTTTAATTATAAATAACCCAAGCTCTAATAGCTTGTCCGCCACCGCTTTGCTACAAAAAGCAACTCTAATGGGTGTCACAATGAGCACAAATGCACAAACTCAATCATCAGAGTCAATGTTATCATCAAGACATCACATGGGTGCACCGGGGTTCTGTGCTCCCACCTTATCTTGTAATTATTCCACAGCTGGCATAATGACCTCACGTGATCAAGCTACAGGGCTTTTGCATGGGGTTGCTAACGTCACCTCAGGTTGCATGGAAGTGAACAACATGGTGGGCTCTTCGTTGACAAGGGATTTTTTGCGGCTAAGAGCATTGATTAATCCTCATAGAGATTTTGTTGATATTGAGCAAATGGGATCGTCTTCGTATGATCGGACGGTTCAAAATCAAGCACAGTGGCACGGTTAATCAAAAGTTTAATTATTGTGTGCGTCTGTTACGTTATTATATATCCTCGTTACTTTTGTTTATAACCATGCATGCATATTTTTCTTGTATTTGATCACTTTTTAATTAAATTCTCTAAGAAGGGGCTAAGCAATTCCTCTTAATTCGTATATTAGCTTATAATATTGGCAATGTATGTGGTTCTTTTTTCTTCTATTGCTAATGGCTCTGCCTTTTTATCTCTAAGTGTACATGTGTGGAGACGATGGAGAGAAAATGAGCAAATGGAAAGTTAGTACCTTAACTGTAAGGTGGTCAAATAAATAATTTAACTTTTTTTAATTTGTAAAAATAGCACTCCCTTTACCTTCAGTCAGCAATTTTAGATTATTTTTTTTCTTTGCAATTTTAGTCACTTTTCTCTCGTAACAGATAATATTTTATTTTAGTTGTTAGTAATTTACATCATTTTTCTTTCAATTTCAGTCTATAATCTATGTTCTCGTGAACTTCTTTTTTCATTCATTAAAGAAGCAATTCTTTAAATTTAAATGTTTATAAATTTTAAAATAGTGAATTGATTTTATTTATTTTTAATAATATTAGATAAATTAAAATTCTACAATTACCCACTTGAAGATTGGAATCAATTCATAAAATAAATTAAGAATGGGAGTTAGCAGAAAAAGTCGCATCAAAACAAAATATTTGCTAAAACAGAAAAAATCACCATTAGTTTTCTGCATAAGTTGGGGTTTGTTTTTTCAGCAGGCTTGTATTAAGGTATTTAGAGTGTAAGAATTAATACTCCAAAGAGAAGTACATTCATTTTCCTCCCCCAAGACACACCCGCGGGCCGGCCATGTTATGCATTCGGTATATATGTCAACTTTTGGTTGGTTTAGAACCTCAGTTGTTGAGGAAATTAATTACTTCTATTTGAGATGGCAAAACATGAAAGTGGCAAAAAAATAATAATCAGATGAATGATTTATATCTATTGCTCTAACTATATGATGCAATTTATAGAAGAGCAGTTTTTTCCACGAACGCTATTAAAATACGTGAAAAATCTTAAATATTTCGGTCTTGTGACAAAAAGTACAAGAACATATTCTCCCTGCAATCGCGTTGTTGGCTATGGTTGTTCTTCACGCGGAAGGTGAGAATTTTACGCAATTCCCAAAATGTGAATAAAGATGAAAGAGCATGCATGGGAGTGAAGTTGTTGGTTACCTTCAGAATTTTCGCATTTGCTGCAATAAGCGAGATTCTCGAAGAATCATATAATTGCACGATTTCGCAGTGTGTGGTACATATATGAGTAGCTTTCATTTGGATGATAATAATAATAAGAGGTTTGGTCAATTTACCCTGTCTTAATCCATATTAATAAATTATTCCTATGTGAAAAATAAATAGGTAAATTACAATCTCTATAATTTTCAAAAGTGACAAAATACTATCATGTTTAAGGAAATGTAGTTCATTTACTCAAATTGAGAATAATGATAGTTGTATGAGCGAAAAAGACAATTATATCTACTCTTCTAAAATAGTATGTAGATCTTTTCGTGTAATACTTTAAATTGTAAAAAAAAATTAAATTTATATGTTTCGTAACATACAGGTTTTCTGCACAAAAAAAAAAAAAAAATAGAAATAATAAGGGTGTTTTGGTTATTAAATATAAAAAGTACACTACAAAAACTATAGGAGGTGGTATACCACTTTTTGATATCCGAGGGTGTAATTTTCCTATTTATTTTGTACAAGAAGGTATTTGCCTATTTGGCATAACATAGAGGGTAAATTGCCAAAAACTCTAACAATAATTGTAACTAATATATATATTACATATTATTCATAACAAAGTTTTCTTATCGGTAAAAAATTTAGATTTCAAGAGTACATGGGATACTCAAACCCAAAGTACACAGGTTTATTTGGCAATTCTCCAACAGCAGAGATGCACCTCAGAATACAACACCGACAAAGCTCTTAAAAAAAAAGAAAGTACACCTTCACAAATTCAAGAGGGAAGTTACACCAGTCCAGGAATGAATAACATAAATTCACATGCTTAACTTTGATCAGTACCAACCGTAATAAGGTCCATCGTCCTTTCAAAGTTAATGCCGCTGTCCGATACTTGATCACTTGAATCCATCCATGCAATTGATTGCATGTTTGTTGACTAGTCTTTGCCGAAGTAATTAATTTCTTATTACATACTAAGAAAGCAATTACAACATGGGCTGATATTGCTTTAATTATGACTTTAATCCATCCAACCAATCACATGCAATTTTTGGTTGCATGTTTGTTGATTAGAGTTTGCCGACAATATTTAATTTCTTATATTTACAATACATACTAAGAAAGCAATTACAACATGTGCTGATATTGATTTAATTATGACTTCATACAATCACAAAGCACACTATACAATCAAAAACAAATCATAGATATTTCTAAGGCCATGTCTTCATTATTTCTCTGTTTACTGTGACATATTTTTTACATTTTTTCATGAAGTTTTATCTTACTATTTTAACAAGTACCTAGTAGAATTGAGTAATTTAAGTTTACCTTAACCCACGTGGAGGAGAAAGCCCGCGGGTTGTTAACTTCTTTCATCGTAGAAGAACCAGTGACCGTCTTTAAAGGATAAGCACAGGCTGACCGCGGTAAGAGAGATTTCTTCATATATATACTAACTAGTAACTACTTATCTGCTTTAAGTTGGTTATGTCATGTATTATTACTTTTGTTAAATCATAGAAATAATTCAGATTGATCCAACCTAATTTTTGGCCTTGCCCATTAAATTTTTGCCTCCACTCTTGATGGTGATGGTACAATTTTCCTTTAAAAAAAAAAATTGTTTTCCATCTGTTTAAGATCCAATATTTAGTTTCCACCACACATATACCTGATGTGACCAAACAAACGAATAACACGCTATTTAATTTGATATGTAATAGCTGTGAACGGCCCCAACTTGGAAATAGTCGGTCATTCCATGCGCCCATATATTTATGGCCTATAAAAGGCATTTGTAAATTAAGGTTAAAGAGCACATGTATTTTCTTGTTAAAAAAAAAAAAGAGGTTAAAGATCACATCCTCGACAGGTACGTATATTCCGATATTTCTGTTGTAGTTAGTTAAGTTAGAGCTAGAGTTTCATAAACAAAAGAAAAAGAAAAAAGGTTACAGGTCGACATAATTATTATCAAGGAAATTAGGAAGAATCTTCTTAATTATATTTTCTTCCTGTATTATTTTAACTAATAATTATTCCCTAGAGTTATAGTGAATCGACTGAAAAATGCATGATTCCTCTAACTGTCAAATGTTACGTTGTGCACGTGTATTAAATTGCCATGCGTGTCATCTAAAACTCAAGTTTTTAGAGAAATTAGGGCATTCATATTTTTGTATATAATCTCCAACACAACACCTCACCTCACTTGTAAACTTTAAATCTATTTATAGTGTTTAACAAGGAATACATTTTGATAATTGTGACGGTGAGATTCGAACTCAGAATCTCTTCTTTAGCGATAGTTTAGGCATTTATTTGATGACGAACATAATCTCCAGGAAACAAGACTAGTGTCCGGTGCCGATGAATGGATCAATTATCACATTTTGCTGCATAAGTTTAGATTGTCTCCTTCAATGCGCAGATTTGGAGTTGTATCCCTCGTGGAAAGTTGTTTGGGTCCATAAATTCAGACATCAACATGGTTAATGAAGAGAAGAAGACGAACAACTTAACGGCTGTGGGGGTACCATGTGATAATAATGAGTGTGCTGCAAATAGACTGGAACGCTTGACCAAAATCTTGATTGGATTTGAGGAGCATCTTACAGAGAAAGCTACGCATTGTCTAGGTACCCAAAGATTAAATAGATGCATTATTATAGAAATAATAGATAGGTAAATTACACAATTATGTTATGTTAATGCCCATTGTAGTGATCCATGCATATATGATTCTCTTTTGCTCCAGGTTATCACTTAAATCAGAATTGCAGTCATTATGAAGATTTATCTCCATTTCTGAAGTTCAATATAAACAACGTTGGTGATCCATTCAAAGAGAGCGGCTATGGGCTTCATTCCAAGAATTTTGAGGTGCGCGTTTTAGATTGGTTTGCACAACAATGGGAAATTGGAGAGGATGAGTATTGGGGCTACGTCACAAATGGCGGCACGGAAGGCAATCTTCATTCCATTCTCTTGGGGTCGGTATATCATTACACCACACTAGCTCAAATAATCTTCTTTATATTATAATGTTTAAAATAAGAAGAAAAAAAAAACAAAAAAAAGGTATTCAAAAATTTTTAGTAAATTATTTTTCACATTATTTTTTCGGTTAAGATTTAACGCCGTAAGTATAATATCCACTAAAAAGGTGTTTATGTAACGAGATCCATACTACATGAGTGTATATGGCAATTTTTCTAACATGAAAGAGTGCTTTTATAATTACTCCAAACCTCAGGGGTCTTTGTGTAAGTTTTCCAAAATTTTAAGTTTACACATCAAAGAGATGTAATTTGGGCCGGAGACTGGAGTTCCGACCCAACACAATCCCATCTTTTATCTGTGTAGGACCGCGATTTAGGGAAATTGTGGCGGGCCGGGCCACTTATTCCGGGAAAATCCCACCCCGGATTAGGCCCGTCATGACCCTTGGTTGTGTTTTATTTTACACCTGTATAAGATAAGATCTAAATATTTGATTATGCTATGACAGGCGAGAATTGTTGCCAAATGGGATTTTGTATGCATCTAAAGAATCACACTATAGTATATTCAAAATAGCACGAATGTATAGAATGGACTGTGAAGTGATTGGAAGCTTACCAAATGGGGAGATTGATAGCACTCAACTTAGAGCTAAACTGCTTATCAACAAGGATCGACCAGCGATCATCAATGTTACCATAGGTAATTTATTAGTGTTCTTGTAACAATTATATGTTTAGAACTGGTAATTTTCTATAATCATGATCAATCACTAATTCGTCCCTTTCTAACTATGAGAATATATTAGATGATAATGAGAAAAAACAATGGAGAAAACTCATTCACTCGTACAAGCGCGTGGAAAGATGAAAAAGGTTTATTACGTAGACAAATAAAATCCATTCTCGTAATTAAACATGTTTTAAGATTAATTATTCGTCGGACATGCATGTAATTACTTTCATTTTATGTATATAATTTTACGATTGCAGGAACAACTTTTAAAGGCGCTACCGACAACCTTGACCTCATTATACAAACTTTAAAAGATTGTGACTTCTCAGAGAAACAATTTTACATTCATTTGGATGCAGCAATATTTGGCTTCATTACCCCTTTCCTAGAGGAGGTAAGTATAATTAGAATATTTATCACTTCTTCTTTTTGGTATTAAACTTTTGAAATATCTTTATTAATAACATATCTAACTCGCTATTAATTATTCAATTCGATATTATATGTTCATTTCATCACTTCTTTTTCAATTTTCAAATATTCTGAATGAGTTCTTTTGTTTATTTCTTTAATAGGTGAAATATAATTTCAAGAAGCCTATCGGAAGTGTGAGTATTTCGGGTCACAAATTCTTAGGTTCTCCTATGCCTTGTGGCGTAACAATAACACGGAAAAAATACATTAATACTCTCTCTAAAAGCATTGAGTACATTGACACGCTGGACACTACCATAAGTGGAAGTCGAAATGGGCTTACACCAATTTTCATGTGGTATGACTTAAACATAAAGTGCTATAAGGGACTTCAACAAGATGTTGAAAAATGTTTAAAAAATGCTCAATACTTGAGGGATCGTCTTAAGAGCGCAAGAATAAGTACAATGCTGAACGCGATGAGCATAATTGTTGTTTTTGAACGCCCTCTTGAACATGAGTTTATTCTTCAATGGCAACTTCAATGTGAAAGAAAACTTGCACATATAGTGGTAATGCCGCACGTCACAGTTAAAATGTTGGATCATTTTCTTCATGATTTTATTCAAGCCCGAAATATTTGGTACGGAGATGGTGAAGTTTGTCCTCCTTGCGTTGCTGAGGATATAGGGTTTGATAATTGTTCTTGTTCAATTCATGGAAAAGAAGAAATTACGTCTACGAAGTAATTAAGCATACTATGCTAGCTGGGCCTTGTGGTGATAATATTATCACTTATCATTTCATCATAATAAAGTTTGATTGTTGAGTTTATAAACATGTAACAAGTTTGTAAAACATATAATTAAGCATACTATGCTGGGCCTTGTGGTGATAATATTATCACTTATCATTTCGTGATAATAAAGTTTGATTGTTGAGTTTATAAACATGTAACAAGTTTGTAAAACATATATATACAAGCATAGAAAAGTACCCTTGACTTCACAATGTATTGAAGAGTTTATTAACAAACATGTTTCTTGTGTACCCATGTATAAAAGTTTCTTCTGTTGTATAATTTAGCGTCATGACACTTTAATATTTTTAATAATGTACCATTAATTGCAATATTCACGCATTTTCTGGTAATCGGGCGTGAGGTGGCGCCTGCCTGGCAGAATATTTCAAATAGATATAGAAATTAAATGACACCTATGGATTAAAATTTTGTCTTGACTATAGGTTTTGGGAGAATAAATATTGGAAACAATTTGAAAAAGTTGGAAACACAAGAAAAATATACAAAGTAACAAAACTAAACAAATTAAATGCGTAAAAATCTAAAAAGAAAATCACCATATCCTATATCCATAAAGTACTACTAGCCTTAACGATGTTATTTTGTTAAGTTGAATCTCATCAACCTCTGTATTTTCTTTATGGCCGGCGATATTGCCAAAGTAACTTTTCTAAGTTCTCTTATTTGCCCCTCTTTATCAATCAATTTATAAGTCAAATAACAAAACTTCCATAATATCTTATTATCTTAATTAGTTATTCATTAATTATAGCAACTTAATCTTCCTTGTTATTCATTAAATAGTGTAATTTCCCTTTGTACTTAATATATATTATATATAGCTAATTAAAATTAGGAAGGTACGAAATATATCAATTAACGACTTCAAGCAATCTTATTTATTCAACATTTTCAATCTTATCTTTCGATAAATCTCGATAAAAAAATTAATACTTACTGCCGATGCAACAAATTGAAAGCCAAAACTCAATATCATGAATTCAATGAATCTCGTTAGTGCAACAACCGCAAGATCCACGATTTACTTTATACCAAACACCTTCATATCATCTTCAAGCAGATTAACCCATGCCTCAATGCCTTCACCACAAGAAGTGCTCATAAAAACCACCAAATTCTTGATCGACAATGGCGTCGTACAAACCCAAACTGGCTGCCCCCACCCGTAATCAGCCTCGTACACTGGAAACCTACACCAACTCGTGAAGCTACACAACCTCATTTCATTTTTCATAATTTCACCTATCGAGTCAGCGAAATTGAGATAGTAACGTTCTCCGTTGTCCTGGACTTGTTTGACGAAATCCCCGTCTATTTTCCTGATTGCCTTTCTCATCTGGTACGCCAAATGATGCATTTCTTGTTTTTCATTGCAACCGTTCTCCGATATTGCACTATCGTCATCATTGATCCGTGGTGAAATCACAATGCAGTTGCCGAAAGTCTGTTCGGGAAGAGGAGGAGCCATTCTCGGGCGGACATTGACACCGTGCAGGGCGACCGAGCGTTTTTCTGCGGCAATGTCGTCAATGAAATGTTTCCAGATAAATGCCGTAGCGGCTTCTACTCGAGTAGGGTCATTTAGTTGTGAATCAGGCGCAGATATAATTTCAGCCTTCAGTTCAGTCAATTTTTCCTTGTTCAAAACTAGTCTTCTCGTGACAACTTTTTCGGGCTGAGGTCGTACCTATTGAAAAATGTTCAGAATTTGTTTTTAATATTCAGAGCTAAATCAAAAGAAGTTATAGCTTTCGAATCCCACAATCTCCTAATTAACAGAAAATGCCACGTAACAAAAAAGAAACGATAGTTGGCACATAAATCATAAATCTTCTCTATTCTATATTGTGTCTCACGTAGTTGTAATGATGAGACATGTTCTTAATCTTATTATATACATGGAGACGTGATAGTTGATGGGATACACCATGGTAGGATACGAAGAAGGACAAAAGATCTCTTGTCGCTAAAACGGTAAATTGAAAAATATATATGTAAATATAAATGCTCAATATAAGTTTAAATTTTTAGATAAAATAACAATTCAGCTAAGTAGTACCGCTGGAGAAACATGAAGCCACGGCAAATCTCGTGGCGGAAAATGGGAAGCACCATCAAAACGGGGTTGAACAACCATCTCAGCTTTGCCGCGGCACGTGGCAGCCCACGCCCTGATGAACTCCACCTGAGACGCCGCGTCGCCTATTTTATGCGATAGAGCAACGCCGATTGCTATCCCTCCACAATCAAAGAAACTAGCTTGAATCGACAACACTATACCGTCGTTCTCGCTTAATGGATCCACGGGTAATAGCTCTTTGAGTTTCTCCAAGTCTGGATCATCGATCAAGTCCGAGAGTCGGGCACTTACTCTAGCTTCGACGAATAGAGCACCATCGTCATTGCAATTGATGGATGAGTTTTCATGAATTCGACCGGCTAATGGATAGTACATTGTCAATGTGTCCGATAGAGACTCCTTTAGCTGTCGGGTTTTTTCGCTATTATCACTCGAGTGATCGTGATAGAAAAGAAGAAACGGAATGTACATGCGTACGGTTGTTTGATCAAGAAATGAGAATTTTAGGTCCCTTAGATGGTGTGGAGTTGGAGATGATGGCTTGATCATCTCTTTAGAGACTATTTCTATTTGTACAACCATCTTTAAAATTGAACACCAAATAAAGATCAAACCGAGAACTAAACAAAATAGCCGCTTAATATATATTTCTGCTCACCCTTTTTATTAGCTGCTTAATATTAGAGAAGAGAGGATAATTATTTTGCATCTCATATGATATAAATGCCGGCACCCATTAAAATATAACACGTTTGAGTTCATTTCACGTTGTTCCCACGTGTTTTCTGTCCGGAAAACATTTTTTTTATATAAATTGGCAACAGGATTTAGAAGAAAATCATTCGAGTGAAGTATTCAACTACAAATGAAACTCAAAGATTTAATAATTGTGGAATTTTACTCATGTAATTTTACCAGTTTTTTACGGCAACTATATGTGGGATTTTCCAGCATAAAAGTTATGTTTAATCTCAAATTAGCTGTGTTCTTATACTAATCCCGTAATCCGATAACCAGTTTATAACAATTAAAGGCAACTACTCCCTTTCTGAAAAAGATAACAATTTACTCGCATAGTATACGAGACAAGATGGTAATGACAAAAGAAACATTATCATATATATGTTTATGCTTAGTAGATAATAAACCCCCTTAATTATGAACAACAAAAAAGGGGGCAAGCAAAATTCCCACGTATTTTTAACGATAGTTAATCTCGCTTCTCCATTTTTTATTTGTATTTATTTGAAAAGAATAAAATGTCAATAGATCAAGATTAGTATAATACTTTCATCGATTACATTGTTCCCAAAGAAATAACATAGCAACGAATAATCCTCTTGAAATTAATTGAAGCTTTAAATGTATACAAGGATTGTAGGCTACAATACGTGAAAAAAACTTGAAAAGTGTTCAGTTAACTTTGCAGAATCAGCATGATTAAGTTGATATTTTTACATAAGAAGAATCAAAGAAAAAAGTTGATTCTTGTGTACTTAATAAGGTAATGAACCTAATAGATATGAACAATTAATTTATGATTAGTTTTGGGATAGTAAGTTGAGTAGGTCTTATTTTTTCAGAAAGCACCCGCACCAATGCAAGATGCCAGCTACAAAATTTATGAATCGCCCTCGAGAGGCAGCTAATAGTCAACGACTGGTTTTCGTTAAAACATATTTTTGATGTAATTGTCAACGGATGCTTAGTGCTTACTTCCATCTACACGTAGTTCGATCGTGGAAGATTAAAAAATTACACACTTTTCGCAATAAAAAATGCTATCCAGATCTTGTGATTCAAGTTTCCACCCATGGCTGGCTATTAAAAGGTGAGATTTATTAGCTAGTGGATTTATTAAAAATAAGAATAAATATGAAAAACGAAATCTTTACATGAAACAAAATACTATATTCTGTTCACAAGTAGTGGACTACACTCAGCTGCTTTTTCGGGTAAAAGATAACACACTATTCATTATCATTTATGAAAGCAAAACAGAAAAACAATGGTAAACTATCTATGTATTATGTCTATTAGACAGATTATCCATATTTCAAGAAGCATAATAGATGAAATAATCTCTTCTATGGAGCTGTTGGGAAATTGTGCAGAGGATTTGATACACAACAAGTTAAAATGTCCCCAATGGATTTTATGGTCAGAAAAATTACAAGCAAAAGGAAAAAAAAGAAAAAATCCAGCGAACTCCAAACATTCAGAACTCACTGCCATTCATCTTCTACAACTGCCATTCTGAACTTGCACAAACAATAATCTCCTAGGCAGTTACCCAAACTAGTAAACTATAGTTATTCTCAAAAGACAAAAGTCTCGCATATAATAACTAACCGTATGCACATCTCAACCGTTTCCACATTGGCATGCTAAGATCCAACAGGAGCAATCCCATTAGCCTTGGCCGCTGCAGTGGCAGCTGCGGCTGCCGCAGCTGCTGCTGCCGCTGCCGATGCAGCGGGATTCGGCGTCGATGGGGGAAACGGGGAGCTGCTCTGTGCTGCCACAATCTGTTGCTGCTTTTGCGGTGTCTGCTGAGAGTTTAATTGTGCAAGCATAGCCTTGATCTGACTTCCCGAAAGAGTCTCGTGCTCAAGTAAAGCATTAGCAAGAGCATGAAGTTCCTTATTGTGTGTGGTGAGAATAGTTTTCGCATTATTATACGCCTTTTCCAATAATTCACGTACTTCCTTCTCAATGAGAAGACGAGTCTCTGTGCTCATGCTCTTACCATTATCGTCGTAGTTGTGAGTAACCACACCGACCTCTCTGCTCATGCCATACTTGGTGACCATTGCTCTAGCCAAACTGGTAGCTTGTTGAAGATCATTTGATGCGCCAGACGTTACTTCACTTTCCCCGAAAATTAGCTCTTCTGCGACTCTACCGCCCATGCAAACATTGAGGCGAGCAAGCATTTGTTTCCGTGATATGCTCGTCTCGTCTTTATCTGGCAATTGGGAGACCATTCCAAGAGCCATACCTCGTGGGACGATAGTTGCTTTGTGCACAGGTAATGCCCCGTCGGTGTGTATGGCAACAAGAGCATGACCTCCTTCATGGTAAGCTGTGAGCTTTCGTGATTCCGGCGATATAACAGCGGATTTCCGCTCGCTTCCCATCATGATTTTATCCTTAGCATGCTCAAGATCGAACATAGTTACTGCTTTGGCGCCATCCATGGCAGCTTTAAGTGCAGCAACATTGACCAAGTTGGCAAGATCAGCACCCGAGAACCCTGGAGTTCCTCTGGCAATTATCATAAGATCTACATCTTCTGCTTTAAGAACCTGTGAGATGGTATTATAAGTTGAGTTTTCATACAGAAAAATCAATGCAATTGGATATCATCAGCGTATTGGTCTATGTGTGACCATGCACAATTCAACATTCTGGGATGAGATGGGTTAAAAGACGAGGATAATTACATGTGCAATCCCTGAGGTCTGGTCTAGATAAAGAAACGTCCCTAAAGTTTGAATTAGGGTTATTGACACAACACCCCAGTGTTATGTTAAATAGACACGTATCCCCTGTTATGTATAATAGGCAGATTACCCCTCTTATAAAAAAATAAGGGATAAAAGCGTTAAACCCCCTATACTATAGGGGGTGTAGCGATTTGCCCCCTGAACTAATTTTTTTGGCAACAAGCCCCCTGTACTATGGATATATAAGCACTTTGCCCCCTCAACTATTGACTTGAAAAGATAATTTGCCCCCTGATCGAATTTTCGGCCAATTTTTGCCGGAATTTGAAACGTGAACATGATGGTTCATCACTACTTAACCTCAGATTCAATAAAATGCTCCTTTTTCAATTCGATTTTTGTTATATTTTCTGAATTTTCAAACCTTAAATTTGGATATTTTAAACTAAGGTTTGAAAATTAAGAAAATATAACAAAAATCGAAGTGAAAAAAGGGCATTTTATTGAATTTGAGGTTAAATAGTAATGAACCCTCATGTTCACGTTTCAGATTACGGCAAAACTTGGCCGGAAATTTGATCAGGGGGCAAAATGTCTTGTTTATCCATAGTACATGGGGCTTGTTGCCAAAAAAAATAGTTCAGGGGGCAAATCGCTACACCCCCTATAGTATAGGGGGTTTGATGCTTTTATCCCAAAAAATAAATAGACAAGTTACCCAACTTTATGCGCAACTGTAAAGGGTGTTGTGCAACTTTTGAAAATTACAAGGAGGCAGTTGGGCCTTTTTTTACTCACATAATACAAATTTGCTTGTTTTAACATAACATAAGGGGTAAGATACCCCTAGCTCTTTGAATGATTACAAAAAGAACCTCTGAAACTTTATAAAAGCTAAAACCTAGAAGACCTATCAACAATGTTTTTCAAAACTTCAAGGGGTGTCAAATTTACCGGGTGTCTATCTATCACGTTCTATTAACTTTAAAGAGCTGAACCTGTAATTAATCAATAATCATACAATAGAGAAAATTTATGTAGTAAGACCAAATCTCAAGGGCAGTAACTGTAATTATACATAAAAATAAATCAAAAACCTGCTACGATTTTTCAGAAATCATAATGCTTGTGACCTACTATGAAATGCATAAAAATAGAACTCCACACATCACCAGAGCCAAAAAAAATTAGAAAATCAAATTGCACAGATTAAAGATAAACCATGCCTCTGCATAAACCAAAGGTAGTGCACCTACTCAAGAATCAATATCAACCAGCGAACAGGATACCTATCACTATATGTACCTGTTAATGGGTATACTTAATGACTACCATAATAATGATCTATTGTAAAATAGTAAAGGAAGATTGCTATTTGGCAAAGAGCAATTTCTTGTGAGCCTTTAACTTGATCTAATATATGCCATCAGGGAACAAACACAAGCACAGAGCACACACCACATTACATCAAATCAGACAATTCAAAATCCAAACCATAGTCAGGGCATGCAAAATGCAATTACCTTTGACATGTGAGCTTCCAAGATCTGCCTCCTTCCTTCAACATCAGGATTCGGAACAACAATATGGCGGTCAAACCGTCCAGGTCTCACCAGTGCCTTATCCAATGACTCTGGAAAATTAGTGGCAGCAATCACAATAATCCCCTCATTTTGTTTGAAACCATCAAGTTCAACGAGCAACTGATTCAAAGTCATTTTCATGTATTGCTGATCCTTTGGATTGCGACTTCCTCCTATGGCATCAATCTCATCAATAAAGATAATACACGGGGACCTCTTTTTTGCAGCGGCAAAGAGATCTCTCACTCTACGAGCTCCAACACCAACAAACATTTCTTCGAATTCACTGCCACTGCAAGAAAAAAATGGCACGCCGGCTTCCCCAGCTATGGCTCTTGCTAACATAGTTTTCCCAGTTCCAGGGGGACCGACCAGCAGAACACCTTTAGGTAGCTTGCCACCAAGACGTGTGAACCGCTGAAACCAGAATCCACAACATTAGCAAAACTCCATCAGAACCACAACCCCCTTTCTCCCAATTACGAAGAAAAGAGCTAAGCCACAACTTCAATGAATATGGAGAAAAAATGAACTAACTAAATATAAAGCACGAATGAGAAGCAGGCTCTACCACTCAACTACAGGTTTCACTTATATGGTTGAGATATCATCAATAATGATGATAAAATGCTAATTTCGTTGTATATTTACACTAACGTGAACACTGATGCAAATGTACTTTCCTGAGGATAGAGGTTTTTTAACAGGCACGTGATGCATATACCTTAGGATCACGAAGGTAGTGAACAATTTCTTCCAGCTCAGCTTTTGCCTCGTCGACTCCCTTGACATCACTAAATTTTGTATTGGATTCCATACTGGGTTGCACTTCTTCATGCAAACCAAGACCTGATAAAAGTGGACATAAACACATAAACTAAGCAAGAGATGCAGCCAAATAAAGTCTAAAAGATATCACCAGTATCGAAGGATTTATCATTACCTTTACCGATTCCTCTATCCTCAATTAGTGCCCCCACACCCGAAATCAAGAGGAAAGCCATACCCAAAGCACGGACCGTGCGCCATAACTGTTCTTTAAAATGCCCCCCTTCTGCAGTCACCATGTGAATGGGAGCACTTGCAGTCCCAAGAACCCCCGTTTTCGAGGATTTTCCAACATTCCTAAGAGCTGAAAGAGCTCCAATACTTTCTTCATCAACCTGCGAGTAAGCTGATCCTGAGACCCCTGCAAAGAAGCCAAATTAGTGATTATCTCTAAAGGATCAAAACAAAGAATGAAGTATTTCGAACGTGGAAATCAGACTATTATCATAAGGGCTCAGTTGCTGCAGATCTGATGTTTGAGAAGAATCTCCTATGGGCTTACCTCGATGCAAAGTTTTCAGCAGCTCACTCTCGTCTAGTCTATCAACCTTAACTAGAGCCTTGACATATTCAGCAAGTGCAGATGGATTAGAATGAAGTGAGGGTTGACTCTCAAAAGCCCTGATCACTGCTTCCGGATCATTACGAAGATAGAGCTCCCTAAGATATGCGGCATCACTTGATTTATCTGAATCGCGCGCTCTACGAGCCAGACTACCAAAGAAACTTGATCTTCCAAGGGGACTAGTTCCAACGGCGCTTGAAAGCCTTTGCACTACATCAGAAAATTCAGGGTGAGAAGAAAGGAGATGCTGCATGACAAGTATAATTGTATATAACTATCATAGTAGAACTATCATGACATTCTCAACATAACTAAAGATTAAGGAGCTCAGCCTTGTCTCTATCCATTTTTCTCGAGTTGGTTTAAAAGTTATAAACTTAAAACACCAGTTGATATACATCTGGCTGAGACACCACTGTTTCCTATCTGGGCGGATGAAACATCTTTAGTAAATGCCATATTATCAATTAACAGAGGTTTGAAACCCACTAAATTGAGTTAATGTAATGGTAGCAATCCAATCCAACTATTACTTTGATAATCAACTCAAACAGTAACCATCTAAATACAAACATTTTGCTGGGATTCCTTTGATGCGTAAAAGAGGAGTTTCGCATGAAGAAAATATATTTCCTAGAAAACAAACATAATTCATTTTGTTCCCATATGATGCAAGAGCAAACATCTAACAAGCACTCCCCTAAGAATTCACAAGCAGAAGTTCTTGTAATAGTTCAAATAACAAAACAATAACATGATTGGAATATTACAATGGATAATATTAACTGCATCTTTTAAAACTAGTATACGTGGAAATTTAAGCACACCTATGAATAGATCAGTAAGTTGGTATCTAAAACTTGATTTGGATTAAACAGGGGATAAAGAGGAAGAGCTTTATACTCCTACGGACATATCAAATAAACAATGGTTACTCCCCTTTCCAGATCCCGAAAAGTTATTATGTTCAGTTCCAAACTCAAGAGGGTCGCTAAATCTCACATGTTAAATGAACCAAAATGCATCCTAGGTGAGTCCCAGCATGTTTTACACATACTAAGAAGATTCAGAACAAGTAACATTATAGATATATCACAAGAACGCTCCCTGCCTTACAACCTCTCAAGTGTGGCTATGCCAAAAACATATGAAAGAGGACAACATTATAGCCACTAAAGCCTCTTTGTAGACGAACTATAAACGCGTTCTTGCGGAAAGACTGAACAGAATTCTACGAATATCAAGGCATATATAATATGAATCACACAAAGAAAAGCCTCAACCACGGCAGCACCACAAGAGGAAACCAGAATGGTAGCAAAAACCACCACAACGTTCCGAAAAGACATGGAAAGACGCATTCACCCAAGCACTCATCAACCAAATAAACAGATTTATTAGTTTCAAAGTCAAAAACATGATAGGAATAATAAAATCAAGCACTTGTACTGCGGCACAAAGAACGCAAGAGAAACCAATATCTTCAACAAATTTGTAACAATATAGACCCATTAATTAAGGTTTCACCAAGTAAAGCCAATTGCACCTTGCGTGTCCTCAAGTCTTTTTACAAGCATAAAAACGGCACAAAGAACCAGGAAATATTGCAGCCAGAGTGTGATAAATACCTGCCCCTCTAGCATGTGAGGATTGATACGGTCGGGCAGCCAAATAGCTCAACTCCCTCAACTGTGAGTCCTGCCTTTTCGCCTAACATACGAATGCAAATGACATACATTAGTAAGCCCGAAGAATAAAACCAGTCATACTCTGAATTATAAACCTAATCAAAAGGGGTATTTTTGACTAAATCCATGAGTAACAGAGCAATCAGACGAAGTGCAATCTTCGACTCCACAAATAAAACTGAAGTCTTGCTATTTTAAGTAGAAAAGAAAATCCTTAACTTCAATCTTGGACAAGACTAAAAGACACATGGAATTAATCAAAACACTTGAACTCTTCGAAAATCAGATAATGCTAAATCATCAGCTCCCATAAACTACCCACCCACAAAAAAACGAAACCACAGAATATCTAAGAAAAGAACATCAAGATTAGGGTTTTCAAGCCGTAAAACATCCCACAATATCAATAAACACAATTAATCAAGAACCCATGTTAAAAAACATAAACTTGTGATAAAATATGAATTCATTTGTTCAACTCACCTGATTGAGGAGGCGCCTTAGAGCCATTTAATTGATTAAAGATGGGAAAATTGAAGAAAATAAATCGATGATCTTAACAAATTATACTATTGTAAAGGTGTTTATTATGTGTACATATAATTGGAAAATTTGTGAGTGGAAAATGGTGATCGAATATCTCAGAGGGGGGAGAAAGCTCTGGACTGCGAACGAACACAACAGTGTTTTATTAATTTTTCTCTTCAGATTTTTGTGTTCTCGTCATTTTATAAATATCAGCGTACAATGAATATTTAATATAAAAATAATTATTATATTTGACTAACTAAAAAAATGGTTGACAGCGTATTTATAATTAGTGACCCTCATTTTTTTTATTATCAAAGGCAATTACTTATCTTATCCTGATTACATTTTTCTAATCTATTTCCTAGAAATACAATGTTATTTATTATTATTGTTAATGCTAGCAGTGATTATAAGGGGACACAAATTTAATCACCTCTTTGATCTATTATGAACAAGTACAAACATGTTTCAAACATATTTATTGAAAGCCTTAATTATCAAAAAAGTATTTATTTTTTATTAAATTTAGATTTTAAATAAATCGATTACTCATTACTTATTAGACTTCGCCAAAAATAAGCCGTTGATCTAAATATGACCACCGTGTATATTTATGAAATAAATTGCATATTTCGTTTGAGAAATTAAAGTGATGGTATGTATAGTATCCAAACTCTCTCCAAAAGAAGTTTGTAAATTACAATCTTACGATAACTCATTTATCAAAAAAAGGATGCGCAACTCGAACTAAGTGTGAGCCAACCTTTTGAAACATATCACATTTTTTGTTGTGACAATATAATAAAACTATATCAAGCTGAATTAGATTAAGTTTATTATTTTTCTTCACGTCGGTAGGATGAAGTTGAACTAGTGCACTCACAAACGTTGAATTGCAAATCACCGCAAAAAGCATGACTGATTATGCCTTGTAACTAAATATTAATAACTCGTATATTGTGATTACTGATTAAAAAAAAAAACACTAATTGACGCGACTTTTTATTTTAAACAACGCTAACAGTACAATAGACATATCAAGCACTTGGTGAACAAACTTGAAGAAAAGAATAGCAGATTCCAATGTCGGAGAAGCAACATGATCAATACCTCAGCAGCTGCGCAGGTGTGTGAATATTCAGCAAGAAATTTAACTATTTTTTTTTTTTGTTAAAAGCTGTGGTTTAAAATGAGGTAGCGAAGGTCAAAAAGAGGAGAAAAACTGTGAACCCGTTATTGTCTATAGGTGTTTGAATGATCGAATTCTCTAAATTCATTAGTTATCTTATCTGGGTTTTCAGTTTGAAGCTCAAAGGCTGCATCTTTTTTTAGCTGATAATTTACATTGAAAAAGCTTTTAGTAGCTGGAGATTGAGAATCGAAAAAACAAAGGAAAGGATGAGGGGCTAATCTCATACTTCAAGGGAAATTAATTAGTTATAATTATAATTTTTCTGAGGTTTGTTCATGTTTCCAGTGGTGGAGCATAAGAAAGTAATAATACAGAACAGCCATGGCGAGAAGCTTGTGGGGATACTGCATGAAACGGGGTCTCGTGAACTTGTAGTTATATGCCATGGATTCCGATCCTCAAAGGTATATGAATATGATCTTACAGACCAAGTCTCATATCATCTTAATACAGGATTTTGTTCAACTTTTCTATTTTACTTTCCTAAGGATCGGATTCCCATGGTAGACCTTGCTGTTGCTTTCGAAAGTGAGGGAATTAGTGCATTCCGCTTTGACTTTGCTGGCAATGGGTAAGTTTAGTGAATAGTATGAATGTTATGGAATCTCCTCCATACTAGTCCAGAACATTTTGGTTGCTATTTGAAGTTTCATATGTTAAGATGTAGCATGGTTCGTGTTTGATAAGTATATGTGGGTATTCATAATGACGCCATTGTTAATTTATAACAAGTCTTCTTAAGATTGCGGCTTACTAACACGAATTCTACCTAAGCTTATGTAGAAATCTGAATTTGTACTCAGGGAGAGTGAAGGTTCATTTCAGTATGGTAATTATCGTAGAGAAGCTGAAGATCTGCGTTCCGTGGTTAAGCACTTCCATGGAGAGCAGCGTACTATAGTGGCGCTAGTTGGGCACAGTAAAGGTATATTAGTTAAACTTCGAATCTGAACTTGTTCCAATTTTGTTAGGAATGTTTTTTTAAATTTTGTACTTGTTGGCCGTGTTTGTTGAATTGAGGAGGGAGAGAAATTATATGATGCAAAGGGCCCTCTGTGCATATGAATAGTCCACTAGGGAGTTTTCATTGTAGCTTAGCAGGATCTAACTGTTCTGTTGTCGTATAGCTGAAAAGTTCAGGTTTATCATAAACTTGTTATCTTGATGTAGTGCAAAGCTGGAGAACAATCCGAAGGCCTTATTGATAACCATCTAGACCTTTTAATGGAAGAGCCTTACGTTGTAGTTGAATTAAATACACTGATAAAAAAATGAGTGGATGAAATTTAAGACAGATTTTGTATGACTCAACCTCCCTTCCATACTCGAGAGCTCTCATTTCGTATGCAACTTTTTCCAACTAGCTTTCATTTCAGTTGTCTTAGTATAATAGGTTTACACAAAATATTCCTTAGTGAAGTGTTTATGAGAAGATACTTTTTGTGAGGATATACATGTTATTCTCCCTTTCCGTGTTACCTTCCTTAATAGTGCCATTCTGCTGGATGGGAGTCTTACAGGAGGGAATGCTGTGCTTTTGTATGCCTCAAGGTTCAAAGATGTGCAAATCGTTGTCAATATTGCTGGTCGTTTTGATTTAAGGAGAGGAATTGAAGGTCGCTTGGGTAAAGACTTCCAAGAAAAAATCAAACAATATGGATATATTGATGTTAAAAACAGAAGAGGTACGTGGATCATTAGTCTCCCTCTCAGATATCTGAATCCATTTTTGCTATATGATGACTAGCTCTCGCTAGCTGCCACTTTTTCAGATTTCCCTATCTATGGGAAGTACTTGTGCTATAAACATTAGTTCCAAAGAGTTCTACCTAGTTTAATGCAGAAAAATATTTGAAGGCAAAATTTCGCTGGCAGATGTTTAGTTGTCTAACTTATATGCTCCTTATGATGTACCTTAGGAAATCTCGAGTATCGTGTAACTAAGGAGGGCTTGATTGACCGTCTGGCAACGGATACTCGTGCTGAATGTCAAACAATCTCACCAAGCTGCAGGTTGGAAATTACAATCCTTTTACTTGTATCTAAATGGAAGTTTCGGGGATAATTACATCCACATCCTCGAGATATGGTCCATCTACAAAAACGTCCATTGAGGTCTTAATAATCATCCCTCGAAACTTTTTTGTAATTCAAATTTCCGAGGGTCTATGTAAATGAGTTTTTTGTCAAACAGTAAGGGAAGGGAGGTTTCTGTAATTAGACCAAACTTCATGACATGTAAATGTAATTATCAGTAAAATCAACTGTATACAAACTGAGATCAACTTCAATAACTTGTGATATCAGTAGATGATAGCTGATGTTAAAATTCAAAAGTTGCAGATTCCAGATTATGTATAATAACTAGTTTTGCAATTCCATGCAGGATTTTAACAGTTCACGGCGCGGTAGATGAGTTTGTACCAGTTGAAGATGCCCATGAATTCGCCAAGCTTATTCCCAGTCACGAGTTACGCATCGTTGAAGGAGCAGATCATTACTACACCAAACATAAAACTGAATTGGCTTCCATTGTGCTGAACTTTGTGAAGACAAATTTACCTAAAGATGTCATGCTTAAACCATCTTCATCTTGTAGCAGAACTCAAAAAATTACTGATTCCCGTCTTTAGTTATTTGATGTTTTGTAGATTAGAGTAGAAACTTGAGGGGTTGAAATGAAAATCAATAAAGCTACAAGGACACCTAAATAGGCTAAATTTGTCAATGCATGAAATACATTGTGTTTCCTTTATGAGAGTGCATGAAATACATTGTGCACTATTATTTGCAGACACTAGTATAATATTATGCAGTGTTTAGACGAAGCCCTTTGCTTTTACATCTTCTGTGGCTATTCTGGGCATAGCTTAATCAGAACGAAATAAAATTTGAAATTATTATATTTGCCCTCCTTGAAGTTTTGTATAATTAGATAAATTTTCTTAACTATTTGAATAACTAGCCAAATACCTTTTAGATTTGAAAAAACAATACATATAGAGTACTCTGAAATTCAAAATTACTACATTATAAAAGTTCTGAAAAACATTACAAATAGGTTCTCTGTTTTTTGATGCGTTTTAAGCTTCACTGGGGTGGGGTGTTTAATTATTCAAACATTACCAGGGAGGTTTCTATAATTACACTAAACATCAGAGACTGTAGGTCTAATTATTCCTTTAAAATATACCTCATCCATTTTCATCGATGGTTGGCATCCCACTAGAAGCACATACATATACTTAAGATACAACAGAGTATCCAGAAATAAAATGTTCTGAAAACTACAGTCTCCTATCAGAAACCACTCAAAAAAATTGGACCGCCACACTCTATAACGATCAAATTCTTCAAGCAGAAACGGTCTTTGGCTTGGCTCCAATTTTTCTCCATGAAACGCTGGGCATTATCTGTTTAGTGTCGACACGATCCTTGTACTGAACTGCAACATTGAGCAATGAGTCCAGAAGAGAATCTGAGAGAAGGTGGGGTTGGAGACCCAATTCCACGAGTTTTGTGTGCTTGGCATTGTAATAATGCTCCTCTGCCTCGACTCTAGGATTGGGTACGGATATGGTTTGTACCTCAATGCCAAGCTTCTGACCTGCCTTAGTAACCAGAGCTGCAAGTTCGTTGACTGAGAACTGCTCTGTGAATTGGTTAAAGACACGAAACTCTCCCCTCTGTGCTGGGTTGGCAATAGCAAGCTCGACACATTGGACCGTGTCCCTTATGTCAAGATAGCCCCTTGTCTGTCCAATTATTATCAAGAAATTTAGAGAATAAATATAATTTAAGTCTGAAATGATAAGTAAGAGGAAGACATACTAGGAACACTGCTAAAACATGAGAAGAGAGGCAAATGATCAGCTACCAGAAAGTTTATAATTTGCTAATTAACCAACTACTTAGCTTTTCTAGGGTAACAACAATTTATTGGCAGGTCACAAGACTCGGGCACAGTGTGCATATGTATGTGTGCACTAGGAGGGTCAGTATTAGAAGAGTCATTGCTCAGTGCTAAAGTCATATGTACTAATAGATTTAAGGGATAATTACATATACTCCCTAAAGTTTGATATAACTGCAGAAATCTCCCTTAGGCTTTGACTCGTTACGGAGACAGACAACCCCAGAAATTCTAAATCACGTAAAAATAGGGACTCATATTTAACTATTCAAAATATGAGAGTTTATATGCAGTATTCTTGTAAATTCCATGGGTGTCTATATAATTATTCAAAAGGGAAAGTTCCTGTAATTTAACCAAACCTCAGGGAGTCTAAAAAACTATTCCTAGATTTTAAAGAAAAAAGGTAAATTACCTGGCCTCCTTTGCCATAAACTGTAAGCGGATGACCAACTGCAGCCTGCACACAAAACCGATTCAAAGCAGTTCCAAATACTCCGTCATAATCAAATCTATTATATAGTTCCTCGTGCATAGCCGTCTCGTCAGTTTTAACTCCATAAACCACTCCCTGGTTCAGATCCGTGGCTCTGATCCCCCAAGCCTTACAAGTAAAGGCAATGTTGTGCGAATCATGGACTTTGCTCAAATGATAAAAAGAGCTCGCTTGCTTCGGATAAGGTAAAGTGTCGGTCCTTCCATTGTGTGTAATTGTTATGAAACCTTCCTCGATATCTATATTTGGAGTACCGTATTCTCCCATGGTTCCAAGTTTCACAAGATGACAATCCTCTTTGTATTCTTTAATGGCAAACAAAACGTTGAGTGTCCCTATCACGTTATTGTGTTGGGTATACACTGCTCTTGACCTATCGATCATAGAGTATGGAGCCGACCTCTGTTCACCAAAATGGACAACAGCATCGGGTTTGAAAGAATTGAAGGCTTCAGACAAGAATTCGAAGTCACAAATATCGCCAACATAAAGTTGGATGTCTTTACCGGTTACTGACTTCCAACGTCTAATCCGGTTTTGGATAGAAGCGATGGGAGTGAGAGAGTCGAGACCCAGTTGATGGTCAAAAAGGCGACGAACAAGATTGTCAACAACTGCAACTTCGTAATTTTTGTTCGAGAGGTGAAGGGAAGTGGCCCAACCACAGTATCCATCACCACCAATTACCATGACTCTTTTCCGAGGAGAAGATCCGTTTGAGTTCTGCTCAGATCCAGATCCAGGCTGCACCCTCGTTTCATCGCTAGTTGAGACGGCAGTTGCAACTATGGTACGGGATTTTGGTGATCGGGTACTTTGGGAATCAATCTTTTTCAAAGATGATTTAGAAGTTGGAAAACTGACAGAGGCAGAGGATGGAATTGAGCATTGGTTTAATGGTTTACTATAGGACCTGCTGCCTGGAGAGACATTTAATGAACAAGATACAGAAAGTAGATGCGCCATAAGACTACTTTTTCTCCCGAAAGTTGTATTTCTACCTGGAAAGCCAATATATACAACAGGAGCTTAGCATTCGAGGCAAGAATTGTAATAGAGAAGCACATATAATCTCTAGTTCTAAGAATTTGGAGAAAAAACCTTGTTCAAAATCTCATGAGACTAACCCCCCACCCAACCCCACCGACCGGTGATGATATAACTGAACAAGAACATCAAGAAACTTAAACGGCCGACAGAATTTCAAGGTAAGGCACCCAAGAAACGGAGATTTTGTATGCATCATTTAGGACTTTAATCCTATCATCAATGCTCAAAAGTATAGATGCTTCACATTATCCTACTTTTGGACATTCTCTTCTTTACAATAATATAAGTTGAATGGTACTTTCAAAGTTCACAACATCTCAGGAACTATGCCAATTCTAGAACAACGAAACATTGTGCAATTAAACAACAACACAGTAGTTAGTTAATGAACATAGATCTATAATTCCAATATATATGTAACTCTAAATATCAATTAGCCCCAAAAAATTCACACCTATTTTGCCGCATTTCTATAGCTCAAAAACTAAGAGAAAGGAAGCAAAATCAATAAAGTTAATATGCTAAGTATCCAGCATCAGATGAAATAAGACTTGATTAATTGAAGTAAACCCATAAAAGAGCAGCAAGCAAGAAATTACCCAGTGTGCTAAAATTGCCGAGGGGTGTGTGTGTTTATGTGAGTAGACTCTCAGCGGAGATATTGAGAGGGATATTCTCCTATCTCATGAATTTCACAAACAAGATATTCCACTTTCACTCCTTTAGCTTTCATATATTCGTTCAAGGGGTCCTACAACTTCTCTTACATTGCGTTGGAATTTGAACTTTTGAATACTGATATTTGATATTCATATAATAAAAATATGCCAATAGTAAAATGAAACTATGCTAAATACAACCTCATAGTACAAATGGTAGACCCTTATAACGACATACACTGTTGTTATTAATGTATTTGGTAAGTTTTTAAGGCAGCTTTATAAAACGTTTAATAGTTTATATTATGGGTGTTTACGCAGCAACGTCAACCGACCTAAGAAGTTGTTTGGAATAATCTAGGATCGAACCTTTGAGATCATCCTATCCAATCTTGTCAGCCTCTTACCCATCTATGAAGTTATAGATAGCTTGATAACCAAATCAAGACATTATCACAACTTACAATTGGGATAGGATTATAATTTTGCTTATAATAGGACATGATACTTGAGTCGCAACATAGCAAACCAAACGGATTAAACCGAGAACAATCAATTAAATATCCAACTAACATGATGAACCAACTACGCCAACAAATTGAATCCGAATATTTCAATAGGCTATATATATTTTAAACCATAATTATGTAATCAAGCAAATGCTATACTACAATCTATGAATATTTTTAATCCATATTTGATATTTTATTGACTACCAAACCACCTCAATGAATTGTCGGATTGGGCCAACCGTCAGACCCATACGTACCTAATAGGCTCTGGTTTGTTATTAGTCTGATGGGCTTTTGAACTGTTCCGTGATAGCCAATTAAATCTATTTCTTCAAATATATGTAGCCCAATTCATCTGAGGCCCGTAGTTAAATAAAATCATGTGTCGAATTCTAGATTCAGGACAAAAATTGAAACATATCCAACTCTTGATTGCAGGTCATAACCCAAAATGTCTTCTTATTATTTTACTTTAACATTCCAGAGAATATTTCGTGATTGGGAATAACAACCAAATATGGCTTTATTCCAGGTTCCTCCATACCAGAAACTTATAAAGAAGAATGAACACATTATCTCCTACCCTAATAAATATTCACAATTAAATTTTCCAAAATATAATTTATAAAATAATGATAATGATTTTTTTTATTTTTTTTATTTTTGAAAAAATGATGGTCACAATGGTTCCCAAAACTTAAGATTTTTCTTAAACATAAATAATTTCTTCATAATTCTCATGTACCAGCAAAATTGGATATCTTTAAGAAAGGATGGCAAGATATTTTGGGCGCTAAAAAGGGATATGCTGAATTGCATGTGCATATTCAATCGGGGAGCCCAGATCCACTTTAGTGGGTCCAATCAACCTGCCCCGTTTTTGTTTTGGAGTGTGGTTTGGGTTTGAGTTAATAATTTAAAATAAGCAAGTACCAACTATAATTATTTTACCTAAAAAAAATCAATGTCGGGCTACTAGATCTTTTATGGCTATTCATTAACTAATGAAATTATGTCTATTCAGCTTTAAAATTCAAAATTAAGGGACACGTGGCCGGTTACAGGGTTGATAAGAAACACGTGGCCGGTTACAGGCTTTAAAATTCAAAATTAAGTGTGGAAAGTTTTAAATTAAAGGGAGTATAATTGTTCGATTCTTTGCCTCTGACCAGGTAATATACTAAAATAGTAATATACTAATATTATACTTAGAGTAAATTAGTGATGCTATTTCTGAATTACTTTAAGCTATCTTATACTCTCACATAACTTTTATTTGCGTTATAATTTAAATGGAAGAAAAATCGCATTAAATTGGTAAATAAGGACCTAACTTCGTTATACATCAAAAAAATTGCACACTATGAAAATGTCAAATATGTTTCTGTGTAGAGCTAAAATCTTGAAATTAATGCGATGAATACTGTTTAGTATTCCAAAAACATTTAAGTCACCAAAGAGCGTTAAATGTTAACTAAATACGCATTAAAAATGTAGTTTACAATTACAACTGTTGTAATTAGGATGCAATTTCAAAGAAGTGATTCAGTGCTAATCATAAATTTTAAGATTTCACATGTTATAAATGGTAACAAGAATTGTGAGAAATAGCTGCCAAATGTGAAAATTTTGAGGTAACTGTTACAACTTACAACCAAATCTTAATCTTTAAAAAATCAAATTTTCTTTACTTGGACAGAAAAAATAAATGAAATAGAATAAAAAATAATAACAAAAAAACATAAAAAATAAAAAATAAAAGGGGGATGGTGACACCGCCAGTCTGTTCACTTGCCCTACCACCACATGCAGAAATTTGTACGGTCCTAAATATAACAACAATATGCGAAAAATCCCCCAAAAAAATATCTGGTTTCGAGATTTTACCGCAAGGTTTTTTAACAGTCCAATGAGTAAGTAAGTAACTAAATTCATTATAATTTCATTTTCTTCAAACAAAATTTTCCGTTTTGGATTCGTTTCATTGGCCCTTCTTAAAAAGCCCTTTCGTTTCATTCACACACATACATTTGAGATCACAATCTCTGCTTCACAAAAATGGTGTAAAAAAAAATCCAATCTTTTCATCAACCCACGAACCAAATCAAAGAGACAAAAACAGGGTATCCTCTGTTTTCTCTCAATTTTTTTCCATAACCCTTTTGTTAAAAATCATCAAGAATCAAAAAAAAAAAAAAAAATGTCTGCTGAGCCTAAAAAGTACATTACGTCAGAAGAACTAAAAACCCACAACAAAAAGGGGGATCTTTGGATCTCAATCCAGGGGAAAGTGTACGATGTTTCAGAATGGGTTCACAATCATCCAGGTGGTGAATTGCCATTGATGAATCTTGCGGGTCAAGATGCGACTGATGCATTTGTGGCCTATCATCAGGGCATTGCTTGGCAGTTCTTGAGCAATTACTTCAATGGGTTTTACTTAAAAGACTACGTTGTTTCGGAGGTGTCAAAGGACTATCGAAAACTGGTGTTTGAGTTCTCAAAGATGGGTCTTTTTGACAAGAAAGGCCACACTGTTTTCTACACAATGTGTTCTATTGTGGTGATGCTTGCTCTGAGTGTTTATGGTGTTGTTTTCTGTGAAGGGGTTATGTTGCATTTGCTCTGTGGTGCTCTGATGGGGTTCCTTTGGATCCAGAGTGGTTGGATTGGGCACGATTCGGGGCATTATCAGGTTATGTCGAGTCGAAAGTTTAACCGATTTGTTCAGGTTCTTACGGGGAATTGCCTTGCAGGGATCAGCATTGCCTGGTGGAAATGGAACCACAATGCTCACCACATTGCTTGCAATAGCCTCGACTACGATCCGGATCTCCAGCACATGCCGTTTTTCGTGGTATCTTCCAAGTTCTTTAGCTCGATAACTTCTCGTTTTTACGACCGGAAATTGAACTTCGACGCTGCTGCTAGGTTCTTGGTTAGCAAACAGCACTGGACATTCTATCCAGTCATGTGTTTTGCTAGGATTAACCTGTTTGCGCAGTCGTTCATACTGTTGTTTTCGAATAGAAAAGTGCCGAACAGAGTCCAAGAGCTGTTTGGGATGCTGGTGTTCTGGATTTGGTACCCTTTGCTTGTTTCTTTCTTGCCCAATTGGGGTGAAAGATTGATGTTTGTTCTTGTTAGCTTCTCTGTGACTGGAATTCAGCATGTTCAGTTCTGTTTGAACCATTTTTCGTCTAGCGTTTATCTTGGACCGCCTACAGGGAACGATTGGTTCGAGAAACAAACTAGTGGAACTCTTGATATAAAGTGTTCGTCGTGGATGGATTGGTTTCACGGTGGATTGCAGTTCCAGATTGCTCATCATTTGTTCCCCAAGTTGCCTCGACGCAATCTTCGGGCAGTCTCCCCCTTTGTGACCGAGCTCTGTAAGAAACACAACCTGCCTTACAACTGTGCGACGTTTTGGGAGGCAAATGTAATGACGGTTAGGACATTGAGAAACGCGGCACTGCAGGCTAGAGATTTGACGAAACCTGTTCCGAAGAATCTAGTTTGGGAGGCTGTTAATACTCATGGTTGATGGGATTTTGAAGTTAGTATTTGGTTTCTTGGATGATATGTATGTATGACAATTGATGAGCTCATCGTCGTCGTTTTTTCTTTTTAGAATTTGTCATCGATATTGTTTTCAAGCAATGGCGAATTATCTTTCAATATAGTACCTTTCAATTGTTCTGCTATTTGTTTCTGATCTTAGTGGTTTGTAGATCAGTTCGTAGTGGGATCATGTCATTTTAATGTTTTGAGTGCTCATCAGTTTGAAATAATACTTCATCATCGTTCATGTTCGTGTTAAACTGAGCATAATGTTGAGTATCTGTGTTTTAACAAAATTTTAGGACATTTTGCAATCCTTAACTCCATTGCCTTCTCGAATGCACAGTGACTCACTTGATGCAACATAGGCAAATCAAATCTTTCTAGGTACTATTAAGAACAATCAAATATGATTGTTATACTTACTAATTGTATGACATTAACTACCCAATAGTTACGTCATAGGATGAATAACTGAATTTTATGCACCATATCATTGTAAGCGGTTGCAAAACCATAGTGATCATCGTTGTCGAATTAGGAATGTGGCCATCTTGAACTTCTTTATGTCCCTTTTTATGTTGGAGTTTTTATGAGTTCTCAAGACTTCGACATCAAAATGATCACCACCGTCCATTTGATGAGTAAACGATAATCGGAGGATGGAACCTTCTATATTAAAGAGTCTAAAAATCATGGGATGCTCAAAGCTTAAGAAAAAACAAACGCCCCCAATTTTGACAGGCTGTGCAAGATCAGGTCCCATAAAAATCTTTCTTAAGGTACATTCCCATCTGCTCACAGCCAGAGGTTTTGTTAGGACAAGAAGAAATGGAGGGCATTGTGGTCCCAACCAAGGCAAAAATAATTTCTTTCAATTTCAACATTGTAGTTAGGTTTGATGGGGGTGTGACGCGACAACATCAATTTCAGTTCATATATTCATAATCAAAGTAATAAATAAAAAAAAGTTCTGATTATGCTACATGTTTTGATCCGAAACTTTTTGTAATGTATTGTTGATTTTCGACATGTTTAGAAAATTTATAAAATCATTGTTACGATGGATTTAGAAATTACTTTTGTATTTCGTTTCTACAGAATAAAAAGATTGAAACACTTTTGTTACATTTTTAGAACTTGGAGTCATGCATATATTTCCCATTTGTGGGTTGGTTCTTCACGTTAAAAACTATGGTATGTTTGTGTAGTTTTTTACTTATCAATAAGTAGAAGTTACCTCTATTGTGCAGCAGTTAGGTCACGTTATGTTCATGAGTAATTTACCAAGTCTTATTCGCTGAGGATGACACTTAGATGTGGAAAAAGATACTTGATATGGCAAAATAGCATTTAAGTTAAGAAGTTAGAACACACCTTCATTCATAAACGACATGTCACAAACGGCAAATTGACATTTTATAAAGTGAAAAAAAGTTGAAAATAAACCATTTCGCTGCTCTATGAAGCCGGACATGGGTTGTGCTTTCAAGTCTAAAGGCCTCAAGGCCCAAGCTTCCCCTTGTGGGCAATCCAACAAGAGAATCCAATGATCCAGCCTAATGACCAGATCCAATTACCTCAATGCCCCCACTTGTGTAACAAGCTTAAGGATTGGAGAAACGACTTCAAAGCATTGATAGTCTCAGATGAACAAAATCACCAATTTATTTAACGTTGCAAGTTTAAAACTTGACAAAGACAAGAGATATCGGAATATGGGAAATCAAAAAATATAAAAAATAACATACAAAGTGCAATTATTTAATTATGAAAATCCTGCAATTGTAAAAGAAAAGATTGGATCCTCGGGAATTTTTCTTTAAACTAAAATTGGTCCAGTTGAATGAAAAATAAATAATTACAGCAGTATTCATTGTTCAACATGAATGGCACCTCGAGCACATTAATTTGGAGTATGTTCCCATCCAAATTAGCAACTGACCATCAAATAGTTAGATGAGTACATTAATCGTTGACATATTACTACATGGAGCAGTCACTAGTAAGCAAAAAATGTAAGTTTTTAGAGATAGAAATTCTTAGCAAATACTTCTCTTGACAAGTCATTTTTCTTATGACAACATTACTCTGGAGCATATTACTTTCATGAGTCTTGAGGTATGACTTATTAAAATAAATTCGGGGTATGATCCAGGGGTCAAAAAGGAATATTTTTAAAACAAAATGTTATGTTATGAACTAAATGTCATATTATGCACAACTCTTATTTTATACACCATTTTGTTTATGAACCAAGTGCCATGGTATTTCTGGTGACCCTTTTTGTTTATGTGGGTAAGATTATAGAAAGTAAGCAATTGGAATGGAATCTGATCTTATTTTATTTGTTGAATTTTGAGTTTGTTATATTAATTTTACTGCTTCGGACTTTTTCTGCTGTTATATTTTAATTAGTGTATGATGCTTGATGTTATTTCACTAAAATTTCAATATTCCAGCAGCCCTGATAAAAACCTCCATTACTTTGTTGTACTGTGATAAAAGAACATAGATAAAGATTGGACAGAGCAATCTTGGCATAACTAGATATGAGTAACAACCAAATATAAAGGAGCTTGACCAATCATTTGCAAAAAAAGATTTGAGTAATATTCTACTGTGGTGTGTACCAAAAAATGGAAGGAGTAATCAACTCCGAAAAGAAGTTGAAGCATGCATTTTCCTAGCAAACATGTCTCATGTTCCATATCGCTTGACAAATATGCCAAGCTTCATTTGCACATTTGAAAGAATCTGTGATTAATTACATGACAAACAAAAGGTATCAAATCATTCTTACCAAACACTATAATCTATGAATGTCAGCTAACACCATGCAGTTTAAACATGATAAGCAGATAAGTGTGATTCATGACATAATTCCTACTAATTGGTTTTGGTATTAAACTGCAAGTACAAAAGCCTATACAGATTATGCATTTATATCTGTAATTACATTGAAAAAATATGAAAATTGACTAGAATTTTAGGGTGTAGTACACATGTAATATGAGTCGAAAGATCAAACAGACATATCAGTAGAAGAATATACCAGATTCTTGACTAACACTACAGATAAAACCTTGCAAAAACAGCTTCTAAAACTGGAGTACTAGGACTTGCAACAAGTTGTTCCATACAATCTTTACAGTTCTTTGTCAAAAAGCTAAATCTCATGCTGTTGTCAAATCCCTCTTTCTCTTCTTTCTTTGCCACAGCACGGGCATCAGCTGCAACAACCGCAACTGCTCCAACACCATGCACGATAGTTTGATATGAATAAAGGACATACAGTTAGTGTAAACATTGATGAGTATTGGATTCTAGCATTCACCTCTTCAAATGTCAATAGTTAAGCTCATTGCTACACGATTAACATTTGTCAAAGCAAATCTTATTAAATGAAAAAAAGCATTAAACATGTTAGCTTTAATCGTTAGAGCTTAATTGCTAACATCTCACTGTTAGCTTTAACAAAGTTGTACCTTGTTGACTGAAGCCATCAAGAGGGTTTACAAGATTGCTCTTTTTAACCAATCTTAATTTTTTAAACGATTCAGCTGATCTTAATTTTTTATAGTTCTACAAATGCAGATAACCTACTAAAATGTGCAGTGCTAAAGAAAACATGGAGCACATGTAAAGAAGCCCAATACATACAGCAGTTTAAGGGATTAACAGCTAATGACCAGTACTTTCAAGTTGATTGCAGACCTTATTTGTTCGGTAATTACTAATTACAAAGGTAACTAGCATCAATTGAAAGATCTATGTAACAGTTATAGGAGTAACATCAGAAAAATGATTAAGATGCCTACTTATCATGACTCATGAGCAATTAACACAAAAGTGAGAGGATTTTTACAAAAATATAAAACGAATTAAAACTAAAAAGACAAAGACCTGTAGTCATATTGTTGGTTAAATAAGTAAGAGAAAAACAGGGACCTAATCTCAACTGATAAAAAATAATAAATATACACCAATCTGCAAGAATGGTTTTTTATTAATCAAAAATACAATGAGAAAAAAATCCTCATCCTTGTTAAAATGAATCCCATCATTTTTATTCATAAAAAAACATCCCAACATTTACACATAGCAAAAAGCAATCAGAAACTAGTGATGCTCATCGAACCAAGAAACAGAGCAACCTTCAAAATTACACAAGTTGCGTTCTTTTTACAACTCATAATATATATATCATTAACAGAATCTTTTTTTTACCAACAAACAGAGAATCCTATACGTACAGTGACTAAAATCTCAAACATACAGATAAAGATTAAAACAAAGATGATTCATTTACAAGAACATAAATTGGGAACTTACACAAGATCGAAAAACCCTTTAAACTCGATTACTCCAACCCGATCCAGAGCTCGTCACCGTCCCATTCCAAGGTTAATTCTTTCTTTTTAACTTGTTTAGCAATTTCATCATTAACCCATTTCAATTCAACTTCAGTTTCACCAATAGCGTGGTTTAGTTGCTCGATTCCACCCCAACAACCTGAACCCGGGTTTAGGGCCCACATTTCCGCTTCATAGTTTACACTTTCAATCAAAATGTGGCGATATTCGTGTGGAGTTTCTTCGATAAGTTTGATCAAACTCCTACGAGAGAAAAGCTTTTTAACATTCTTGAACTCCGCTTCTTTCTCTGCGGGATAGAATGGTGCAAGAATGCAATTGTCTTTGCATCGTTTTTTCATGGCCTTGCATGCACAGCATGGTGCCCTCTTTTGAATATCCATGGAGTCCCTTTTTAGGTTTATATTTGAGAGTTGATGAACAATATGAGTAACAATTTGTGTATTTGAAAAGGAATAAAAGCAGAGTGTTTTGGTGGGAGTAACATAACCGCATTTGAAAAGTAGAGTTTAATTACAGTCGGTTTAGCTGTTAAAACACTACAAGAAAATGCATATTTGGTAACGACAAAATTCGTTACAAGAAGTGTTATTTTTCGTTACGAAAAGCAACGGTGACGAGTTTTTTGTTACCAAAGATTTGTTGTGGAAAGCCCGTCGCGAAAAGTTTTTGTAACGAAAAAGAACATCCGTTACCAATACTATGGTAACAAAGGGCAATTCGTTACAAAAGTCTGTACTATTTGTAACCACCATTTAGTCCCTGAAAGCTATGAATTTTATGCTGAAAACCAAATTTGTTACCAATAGTTAATAAGTGAAAAAAAAATATATATATATATATATATATATATATATATATATATATATTAAAACGCAACACATCCATTACATTAATTCAATCCAAATCAAAAATATTTCAAACACAATCGTAATTGCTTAATGTAGAAAATACAACAGATTCCTAAAACATATTAATTGATGAATGTTATACATTGCAACAAACTTAAAATAATTAAAATCAAAGATATTTAACTTCAAAACATTGTCCACTAATTGAGCTTCCATGCTGCTTGCCCAAGTGAAATATTTGATTCACAAACCTGCAAATGAACACAATGAATAAGAAGATGAATACATATAAACCAACAATATATCAAATCCTACCAAAGGAAAAAAACACATCTTTAATACAGAGCTTCATTTAGTTCACAACTCTTGGATATGCTAGCATAGAGCATCCTAATAGTTTGGCTTATAATAAAAAGATTACAAAATGGCTCATATCAATCATGTTCACATAACTGACATGCTAGATCCATTATCACATCATCAAATTAGAGTTGAAAAAGAAGTCAAATGGCTCGCACTGCACCACAAAATAGCAATGTACTTTCTTACCTTCGACTTCCATAAACACTGGAACTACTTATTAAGCTGTAGAAGAAATGAGAATTAAGAGATACTAAAATTAGAAAGACAAATAGAAAATATTACAAAACTTGAAGCATATGTAGATAGAAAAATTACCAACAATGTACAAATATAAATGGTAGGTATTACCAACATAAATAAATTAACAGAATTATGTACGAGGAAAAAGGGTAAAAGTGACAATGCAAGACCAAAATTACTATTATTAATATGCTCGATTCTAACAGGACTCTTACAGTAAACAAAGTAATACAATCAGGTAGGCTAAGAGATTGAAATAGAAATAAGAAATCCATACCAATGTATTTTTTGCAGATGATCGTCGTTGAAATAGAATCGTTACTCTCAAGATCTTCTTTCAATCCCGCAGCCAAATGATCATAATTGATATATGCATCTACCATGGCAAAGAAAAAATAAAAATAGGAACTTATTTTCGCGTGACGAAGAGTGTGAATACAATTTTTATATCATAAAACTATATTGCAAATTACCACTCAACAAGCGAAGACTGCAAAGTAAGATTTGAAACTAACATAAGTGCAATTAAATATTTCGATTTTCAGTCTGTTAACTTCACCAACAGGTTAATACAATCTTTACTTCCCCACTTGTTTCACTACTTAGTACTTTCATCCTTGCCAAACTACAAGACTTTCGGTAGTTTACACTGAAACAAGGATCCAACATAGATAATATACATGAAACTCTGTCACGATGTCTCTAAACTTTGGTGAAGGAACTGCAATATAGTAAAAGTATTTGAACTGAAATGAAGTTAGCAAACTTAACATAATACTATACATGTCACCTGAAGTACTTTTTATCTTTGTGTTTCCTCTCCAAACAAATATACCAATAGGAGAACTTAGTTCTAAAAAGTCCCATGCATATTTCAAGGGAAAAAGAAGTCTTTACATCTGTAGACGCCAATTTTCGTTATCTATACATTTTCTACTACAATAAAAATTAAAGTTTTCTTCATATAAACAAAATCTTTCTTCCGGCTGCTGAAAACAACATATATTTCGTATTCAAGCCAAAGTTGACTGAGTGGAGCTATATCGAGTTGAACATGGTTCAGGTAGTTCTATTACCTTTACATAACAAGTTCCAGTCTGTAACATTTGCATGTGATCATTAGCCTTTCATCAACTTGTTTGCTCTGTAGGAGAAAGTTTTTATGGATCTTTCTAAAAGAGAGCATAATAAAATGAAAGAAATTGAAAAGGAAAAGAAGAGAAGCAAACCAGAAAACAGAGACACCTATTTCACCATCACTCTAACAACCACCAATCACCTGATAGGAGCTGCAGTAACTAGAACAAATGATTTTCCTATTGGTTTCAATATCCAATATCAGTTCATAAGGTGAAAACGCCGAAGGAAAATTGTTGATTTGTCTGAGGCATTTCCTCAAACGTCATACTCGACCAAAGACACCACAAACAATATGTAGTGTACAGACCTGCAAATCCTATACAAAACATTTACTTCGTATAAGAAATTTTATCGAGCAAGTGAATGCCACCATACGGAGGCTTCAAATACCTTTGTGAACAGCATGTAATTTCATAAATTACCTAACTGACGTTTCAAGCCAATCTATTAAATTGTATATCTTAAAATCGTAGAAATTGAAAAAGGAGGTTAAAGACAACACGTACCCGGAAGATATGCCCAGATCTACAAATATTAACTCAACTGCAGAAAGATCGAAAAGCGTATGAGAAAAGGGGCAAAATGGAATCCTAAAATCACACCCATAGTTAGAAGAACAAGGGTTGACTGTGTCAGCGTAGGTAGTTTCTGAAATTCCAAAGCTCAAGTATGACGTCAAAGACTCTGCATTTGAGTCTTATACGTTTTTTTTTTTATTTTTTTGGATATGTTGTTTTTATTTTTGAACTTAATTTTAAATTTTTCAGTTTTATTTTTATTTCTACTAATTTTGTTTCACCTATTTAAAATTCTTTTATTTTATTCAAAATAAAATAAAGGTATGAGAGCCTTTTAGGATTATCTTTTATACAAATTAATGTTGTTATATTAAATATTCATATTTTTGATTGGTTTTGTTTCGTGTGTTAATTTTCTTTTGATTTTAGACCATTTTATGATTTTAAATCATACTTGTACTTTTCTTTTTCTTCAATAAAAATGCGGGTTGTAAGTTAGAAGGTCTTTTAACATACAAAATTTATTCTTAGACTCGATGAACTGAGTTCCGAGAGACCGTCTTCTCAATTTCAGGGTCTAGACTTGATGAACTGAGTTTTGAAATCTCTTTAGTAACTAAGGATTAGTCTCGTGAAAATATATTAGTTATAAACCAAATACACACTATTTCGTAACTAAATTTTAGGTTTGTAACAAACTATTTAAATTGTAACTAAAGGTGGAATTTTCGGTAACAAATATTGTGCTCTTTTGTAACTATAATTTGTATTAGTTACTGAAAATAACTTTTTCGTAACGATTCTAAAGCTTTGATGACGAATATCACATTTAGTTACCAATAAAGTTTGCTTTGGTAACGCATATATAATTTTGTTACCTTTACTCACCTTATTGTAACAAATTTGATCATGGTTACCAATACTTCGTTACTAAAAGTGCGTTTTCTTGTAGTGAAACTTTCTAATTGTTTAACTAATTAATAGAAAATGCCGGACTTATTCTATAATATAGTATGAATAGCAAAGTCCTGGCTTTAGTATGAATTCAAAAAATTATAAAAGAAAATGATATAAAAATAATGAATACATGTGCTACTGCAGTATAATACAATGGTTTTGTAAAATTTTAGAGCAAATTAACCTCATATTCCATAGCTCGGTAACTTGATTTATTAAAATTAAGAAAATGATACAAAAATATTGAGTACATCTGCTACTAAAAGTATAAAACAATGGTTTCGTAAGACTTACAACCAAACCTTATATTATTCCATATTTCGGTAACTTGATTTCAATCATAAGAAACTTTCTGTAAAAGTCATTATTAAAGAATTAGAATCTGTTTATATTCATGGATAAATCACTTTTTAGAATAGTTCATAAAAAAGAAATATTAAATAAAAGAACAACGAGAGCAAGTGTGCTATTATTATAGGAAAATGATTTGCTTACGGACATGTATAGACGGTATAGACGGCTTGAATTATTTTCTTTTTAATTGGGAGCCGGTTCTACAAGTTAGTTTAATTTCTCATGAATTATTTCTAGCCCACAAATCTTAATAATTGCAATGTAACCCAACTTCTGGAATTTGGTCAACGGTTACATATGTTGGACAGTTTTCTTTCCTTTCTTTTTCAGCCAAATAATAATTGCGTTTGATTCTTATTCAAAAATACCATGAGAAGAGTAAATGTACCAAAAAAAAAAAAAAAAATCACAGAACATAATGTCCATAACTTAGTTTGTTGATGAGGAAAAAGAAAAAAAGCCTTATCATCTATACTCTATACTTTTATATAAGGGGAGAGCTCCCACGCTCACAAAGTAATAGTTGTGACATGTGATACCAAATTATCAATCTACCCAAACTACCCTTGCAGCAAATGAAATCCGGATGTAATACCTCTGGATTAAAATGTAAATATAATTTCAGCGGATTCTCTCTAAAGGTAAGTGAGATTTGTTTGGTTTAATTTGCAATCATGTTCTTCTTTCCCTTGCATTAGGTGATGATTGAGTCCTTGAGACGAATATTCTGGAAAACGATTTAATTCGTGAATATTTACCCAACTTTCAGACTCACGGCTAACGTATTGGCTGCAGTTTCTAATATTACTTCCTTTTTCTCTATTCAGAATCAAGAATCGAGAGGAACAAATTTCATGGATTTACATAGTTCACTAGCAACTTGTCAAGCCTGGTGGGTGATGCAGGTATATTGTTCCTGGCTACCCCTTTCTTTTAAATGTTGGGTTTAAGTTTTTTATTCTGATTTTTCGGTTGGTTTAATTCAACTAGAAAAAAGTCCCATTTAAAAAAACTATAAAAGTAGCAACACATGCAGTATATATGAAGCATCACTGTAACAAAGAAAAAAATTGTTGCGTAGTTTATCTCTAATAAATAAAATTTTAAGAGAGGCAGATAAAAGTAAAACCATTTCAAAAGTAAAGTAGAATGCATTCGAATATAATTTTTCTTTAGACTTACATAATCAAAAGTTCTTCGTAAAAGTCATGTTGTATTTTGCTTCTTTCTCCTGTGACTATGATACCCGAATGCAAGCTTAATGATTGAAGAAACGACTTCAAAGCATTGATAGTCTCAGATGAACAAAATCACCAATTTATTTAACGTTGCAAGTTTAAAACTTGACAAAAGACAACGAGATATCGGAATATGAGAAATCAAAAAATATAAAAAATAACATAGAAAGTGCAATTATTTAATTATGAAATCCTGCAATTTTAGAAGAAAAGATTGGATCCTCGGGAATTTTTCTTTAAAGTAAAATTGGTCAAGTTTTTGTTCACGCTGCACTGGCAACGAAAATTTATCAATATTTTCATTTAACAAAACTCTCTTGGGTATTATCTGATATGAGTTGTAGTTTTGGACGTAGCAGGGTATATCAAGAAAGTCACGCGTCCCTTATAACATCCTATTTGTGTTGGAATATATGTCTTTCTGCTTGTGCACTTAAGAAGGAAACATGCTTCATTTTATCCACTGTTTTTAAAACCGGACCGGTGAAAGGACCCTGTTCCGGTCTGGTTCAAGAAACAAAACCAGTTGAGTAGGAAACCGGTATGGACCGGTAAAACCCGGTACAAAACCGGTGACCAGTGACCGGTTCAGCCGGTTTGAACCACTTACTCTTACAAAATTGAAAAAGAAAAAAAAAACTGAAAAATTCTAATCCTATTTTTCTCCCTCCGACGCTGCCACCGCCACCGTCGCCGGTTTCTTGAACGGGTATTAAGGATGGAAGATTTGAAATTTGTACATCCACTGTGATATTTTCTTCTACACACTTCACGTTTCTTCTCCTTTTAATTAGATTGGAATGCACAAAACTAAATTATGATTTATGGCAGTGGTTTGGAGTTGGGATATTTCATTTCTTGAATGTGATTTTGTGATTGGCGTGTAAATTAGGAGTTGTGTCTTTGATTGAGATGAGTGTTTTAATTTCCTAATGTCAATTACTATAATATAGAAAGTTTGACTTGTTTTTCTATTAATTGGAAACAAGATTGCCACAATCATTGCTTCTAAATCTATATATGTAAACTAAGAGATATATATACACAGAGAAATAATATAATTACTTTATTTAAATGTTAATCAATGAGAAGATTGTGTTTGAAAGTTGTAAGGCAACTTACCATTCACACTTTATCCGTGGAAGTATTGCTATACTTGTGCAATTGATAATTTACTTAAATTAATTATGCCTAGAGTTTATGAAGAATATTAAGTTTCATTAATCTCTATTTTTGTGGCGTATCATTCGTGATATTTCTTTTTAGTTTTATAGAGTTAGCTTTAAATTATTGAATGATATTAAATATAAAATTATTTAAGTTAAGTATATTTCCTATGATAGACTGTTATTGCAATAAATAAAACTTATCATAAAAAACTGTTACTAACATCCTAAAGTAATCTCGCCCCCAAAGTAAAATTTATGGCTCTGCCCCTGGTCTCCAAGTCTTTTTACTCAATTTGTAAGTTGTAACTAGTTCATCTAAAGAAAAATAAATATAACCAACTACAATTGCTAAAATTTAATTTAAAAAATTATATGTTCACCCAACCTATACTTCATCCGACTCATTTACCTTTGTCTATCAACGCACTCATATTTTTACTAAGAAAACTCCCTTCTCTTAAAAGTTAAAACCAAAATTTATTAGAAAGCTGGACATCGAAGCTACGTAAAAGAAGAATTCCACATTGAAACTTTGTTAAATGCCAACCAAATTTAATTTGAGGTACTTCAACTACAATTATTACCGCTTCTTCTTCTTTAATATCAAAATTTAGTCATTAATATTTGAATATTTATTTGATATTCATATCTGAACATATTTTGACCTAGCACAAATTAATATTCCGAATAAGCCGTCGTGTGAAAACAAAATAATGGCGCAATTTAAAAAATCCTAACCTAGACTGACAAATAAATTGTTCACGAGTTCATTGAAATCCCATTTTATTGAAGGAAAGTATTCCCATGCAAATACGGAATATATGAATAGTTCATTCGGACTTCGTTTCTCTACACGGAATACTAGTAAAATTAAAACCCTTCTTTTTATCACAATAATTAAATAACACTACTCCAATTACAAAATAAATCTCAGAGTTAGAGTTCTACTAAAACATCACCACTATATTCCAAAATACTTTAAATAAACAAGAAAATCATAATAAACAACTATCCAAAATCGTGGCAAGTATTAACTTTAAGATTTGTGGGAGAATAAGAAAATCCTGTGAGATGGAGATGGTATGCTAACCTTAATTCATAGTTACATTATTGATTCAAAAGATTTTAAAATCACTCTCTCTTGTTTGCAAACTATGGCTTAAAATTCAGAGACTTTAAAGATCGACTCTAACAGTTGTAGATCTCAATCTTCTTCACCGTTTCCTGCCAAGATTTCTGATATCTAATGTGGTCCTGCAGTTTATAGCCGATACATGCCCAAAAATTCAAGTACTCCACCTTCTTGGCGAGGAAAACAATTTTTATCGTGATATTTATGACGTGGGACTTTCTACGATTTCGAAAGGATGTCGCGATTTGAGAGAAATTGTAATTGAAAGGCGAGTTGGAATAGGGAATGCCGGTGTTGCTTCGTTAGAAGTCTTGATCTCGTGTGGTGCAAAAACGTTTCTGATGAAGCACTTGAATCAATTGGTAGTATGAATAATTTGGAATCATTGAATTTGGAAATTTGTCAGTCGATAAAGTTTGAAAATTAAAGGTTTATAAGTTAAAAAATCAGTGAGTTATGATATGATGATTTAAAAAATCACATTACCTTATCGTTGCCGTCTTAAATATTGGGCTTTTTGAGAGTTTTAGTGATAAAGGAGATAAATAATAATAATAATAATAATAATAATAATAATAATAATAATAATAATAATAATAATAATAAAAGGGGGTAGTTTGAGTGGGACACTGGGAGTCTGGGACTTAAATTATGAAGGTACGTAATTGATATAGCATCCCAATTAGAATATGCCTCTGTATAACATACATATAGTATAGTATGTGTGAGACTAGCGGCATTATTCAGGCTCATTTTTTTCTGTCTGTCAACACGCTCACATTTTTACAAATCTTAAAAATAAAATTTAATAGCAAAAAGCGAGACATCTGAACTATGTAAACGACAAACTCCATATGAAAACTTTGTTTATTGCAAACCAAATTTTATTAGAGGTTACATGATTTTTTTTTAAAAAAAATTGTTTGTATATTAAAATTTAGTCATTGAAATTTACTTGATTTTCTAACATATTTCGGTTCGGCGCAAATTAACTGGATCACCATTACCTGAAAACAAAATTAAATAACGTTGCAATAAAAAACTTTAATCAAGATTAAAGACTGACAATTAAATTGTTGACGAGTTCAGTGAAATCCCACCTTTTGAAGGAAAGTAGTTATTTCCCTGCCAGTACAGAATATATGAATGGAAGGAAAGTCTTGTCCGAAACCCTTCTTTTATCCCATTCAAAGAAAAAACTAACATTTACAAAATAAATCTCGACATCCATTAGGAGTTGGAGTCCTACTAATACTATATGTCCTTGTTATATATAGTATATATACTCAAATCTGTTAGATCGAGTTAGTAAACAATAAATTCGTTATAAACAACCATCGATAATTGTTGTAATGAGAGTTAATAAGAAAATCCGTCCCATGGAAAACCTTGGAGATGATATGCTGGCCTTAATTTGTAGTTACATTACTGATCCAAAAGATTTAAAATCACTCTCTCTAGTTTGTAAACTATGGCTGAGAATTCAGAGACTTCAAAGATCGACTCTAAGAGTTTTAGATCCCAGTCTTCTCCCCAGTTTCCTGCCAAGATTTCCAAACCTAATTCAGTTTCAAGCCTCAACAACAATTTCTAATGCGCTCATGCACTTTATTGCCAAAACATGCCCAAGAATTCAAGTATTCCATCTTCTTGACGAGCGAACAACATATTGCCCTAATTTTGACGGCGAGGGACTTTCTGCAATTTCAAAAGGATGTCAAGATTTGAAAGAGATTGTAATAAGAAGGTCGGTTACTATCGTGAATGTTGGTATTGCTTCATTAGCAGAGTTTTCAAGAAACTTGACAAGTCTTGATCTGGAGGGGTGTTGCACGGTTTCTGATGAAACACTTGAATCAATTGGGAGTATGGAAACTTTGGAAACATTGAATTTGAAAGGTTGCCGGTCGATGACAGATGTGGGATTGGCAGTCTTAACAAAAGGGTCTTTGTGTAAGACACTAAGAAGATTGAGTCTTGAGCAATGTGATCTAACGGATTTGGGGTTGATTTATTTGAAGAATATGAGTAGTTTACAAGTTTTAAAATTGGCGGGTTGTGGAGTTATGATAACAGATTTTTTCGGTGTAAACGCCCTGGCAGAAATAAGGTCTTTAGTTTTTTTGGATTTGTCATGGTTACGTAGCATATCCGATCCAACAATATTTGCTTTGGCTAGGAATTGCAAGAAACTGGAGGTGCTTAACTTGACAGGTTGCGCATCGATATCAAAGACTAGTGTCCGTGCCTTTTCTGGCCACGAGTCATTAAAGATGCTTTACTTGAAAAGTATTGGTGCAATTTTTAATGGTCGTGATCTTGAACACATTGTGTTAGGATGCAAAAATTTGAAATACATTGCTCTTGACGATATGTTGAGATATTGGATTTCTCAACCACAGCAAGATAATATATCGAAGAGGGATTGTGTGTTGCATTGGAAGCCGTTTATTTTTAATTAGATTTCTTGGTATAATTAATGGAATCTTATTGTTGTTTTGTTCGTTCTCTTCGGAAATATGTGGGTTTTGGTCCAGTTTTGATGTTGGATGTATGTAAGTTTAGGAGAGCTGACGATGTAGCTTTACCTAGTTTCATTATATAGCGAAGACTTCAGTTTTATTTGTGGAGTAAAGATTGCACTTTTGTCTTACACTAAGATGCTTTATTTGGAAAGTCTTCAAGAACTTTTTACTGATCATGATCTTGGACCATCGTGTTAGGATGCAATAATTAAAAGCATTTTGCTATTAACGACATATTGAGGTATTGGGTTTATGTGTCAGCTCAAGATAATATATTGAAAAGGTGTGTTGGACTGGAAGCCGTTTATTCATTGATGGGGTCTTATCGCTGTTCATTGAAAATATGTAGGTTCGAGTCTTTTGTTGATGTTGTATACATGTAAGTTCATAGTACTAATTATGTTTAATTTTGAATTTTTGAACAAAAGTTATGCACCATATCCTTATATTATTAAATATTTGCATCAAAACCTCTCTTATTAATATGGTAAAGTTGAAAATTTATATCTAACTAGGGGGTTTTGGTGTATGTTTCGTAGAACACGAGGGAATTTCGCGAGGTTTCATGAAACCACTACAAAAAAGTTGCTTTCGGTGACGACTTTATCTAACGAAACAAAAAATAATCACAAAAGCGTGCATTGTAGTAACGAAATATTTTTGGTCACAAAAAATTTCATTTATGTGACGAAACCTACTTTCGTCACGACAAGTTTCTCTCATGCGACGAAATTCACGAAATCGTCACAGGACAAAGAGCGCCTAATGCTCAGAACTGGCGCCAAATTCTTTTCATGGTCCTTGTGACGAAAGTTGGAGTTGTCACCAAAACATTACACTATTTTGACGAAATGTAAATTGCTCAGAATGTGGAAATTCTTAAGTGACAATTTCAATTTGTCACGTGAAAGAAAAAAAAAAAGAGCGAGAAATTTTCCCTCCACATATTTCTTCTCTCTCCTCTATTTTTTATTTTATTCAAAATGACTTCTTTACAAATCGTCACTATAACATCTAAATCATAGTTTTCTTTTGATATGGAATATTAATTTATAAAATGTAAACTACGCACGGTTGTTTCCAGTAAAATTATCAATACCACCTATGTGTTATATCTAATTAGCAAATAACTTCATATGTAATGAACGCGAGTTCTCCCCGTGAAATTCAAAATTAGTAATATCCATATTACTCTTAACTGATTGCATTAAAACTTTTAGTTGATAAACTAAAACATTTCAGTAATAGGTATATATCAAGAATTAAAAGTAATAAATAAACAGCATTATGACGAGTTACACATATATATAATATTAAAGTCTATATAGAGGTAATCATCTAAATCACTTTTGAGCTTATATACAGCACCAAATTTGTGATAGAACAATATAATATCAAATTAGTTAATGCTAGATCATTGTATAAAATCAAATTGTATATAAGAGTTAGTCACCTAAATGACTTTATGAGCTTGATTGTACGGATCACACCAGGGGTCCACATGTGTGAATTTTGCTAGCAAATAAACCTTATAACTACTTTTAACTAATCTTTATGTACTAAATGAATAGAAAAACTCGATTTTGTTTCTAATTATTTGATGCATAATTAGTTAATTTCAACTGAAAAAGTTATGTAAATACTTATAGAAAAAGGTATAGTTTTAATTATTTTTATACTTTTAAAAATATTTCCTAGAAATATTAAAACTCATTATTTTTTTGTTGAATAAATACACACATTTAAATAAATTTTAACACAGAAAACTTTTTAGCTATCCATAAATCAGAAAAAAAAAATAATGTTAAAATATCATTTCTTTAAATAACTATAACTTTTTGTAGTCACATTTGTTAATTTAAATTCCACTAAAAGTAGTATTTGGTAATTAAAACAAAGATGAGGCGCAGTTGCATAATACGTACTAACAAGCAAAGTAGCAAATTAGCAATCACATAAAGCCCAGTTGCATCACATTACTAACCCGCCCACCATCCCAAGCCTACTCGGATCCGATGGGACCATTGAGGAGAGTATTGATAATAGTAAGACTACTAATATATCCAAATTATCATAATATATGTGTAGCTAGTGTTTACAATTAGTTTGTAACACTTGCTCAAGTGCTTAATAATCTTATAGTTTGTTATGAAACAAATATAACTAGTTTATTACTCTTTTAGTTGGTATTAATTTTCTGGCTATTTCCTTTACCTTGTTACAACCATGTATCAAATCTCCTTTTTTTTCATTTTTTTTTTTCAAAATTTATTTAACATTTTTATTTTTGATTCTATTAAAACCATTTTTTCTTTTTTCTTTTTTCAAAATTTATTAAACATTTTTATTTTTGATTCTATTAAAACAAAACATACGGTATCTATTGTAACAACTTTCTTAATGAATTTTATGAAATATATCAAAAAATCTCAAAACATTGTCTATTTTTTTTAAAATGTTTAACGCATCAAAATTCAAAACCCTGAAAACAAAGTTTACAACTACATATATTTAGGTATGTATAGTCAAGTATTTAACACATAATTAATCGGAAGTATGTCGGATAAAGGAGAAAAAAGAGGTTGAATTGAACCGAAGACAAACCGACATATTCCAACTGTGTGACGTCCTCTCCATACTCCAATAAAACCAGATCAAGGACCCCGACACCCACGTGCACCCAATTTAATTCCCTATTTTTTATGTAATCATTCATCAATTTTACTAATAAGCAATAAATGGCGTCGATTAGTTTAATATTTTCCTGACCCATATCTTTAATCAAAGAGTAAGTTGTAATACAATTGATTGATATATAAAGTTGAATTTTTTACCAAACATTTTGACTCTTTAGTATGAACGAAATAAATAACAATCATATTACCGTTACGAACAACCGAAAAATTGACACATAACATAACAGTACTCAATTAACATAAAATTCAGGCCCCTCAGATTTCCACATATTTCATCAGAAGCAAATAAAACAAACTCAATTACACGAGCTAGTTAAAAAAGGTCCTTCCAATTATAAATCCCTATACTTTTCATTTATACCAAAAGCCACCCCAAAACTTCGCATTTCATTTCACAAAGCCCCAGTTTCTATCAACAAAACGCCCCAAAACTCTCATCCAATTTCCACTAATCTCCACATTCTACAAACATTTCCAAATCTCAAAACAAAAGTATAATAACAATAATCATCATCATCATATAAAATTATAACCAAAAATAAATAAAAAATATATGAAAAAAAAAATTAACAAAAAAACCTAAAATGTCAATTTCCAGATCTTGACCCTGAGATCAACCTTACACTTAGCCTTGGCCGTATTCGCCACCACCGGACTGACGATTCTACCCCTGGGCAAAATTCCGCGTATACCCCCACACCTCACCCTGATCCCGACCTTCTTCATCCTCAGCTTTTCCATTTTTACCCCTACCATCGTATCGATCACGATCTCCATCGGAACCCCGCTCTTCCTCCTCAGATCGGAGCTCAACTTGCTGACGTCATCCGCCACGAGCACCTGCGTGTTGGGCCCCACCGCCGTGTGGATTATGAATATACTATCCGGCGAACTGGTGAAGTTCGCGAACGTGGCGTTGCAGAGCGTGACGGCGTTCGAGTTGACGAGGATCGACATCGGATCGTACGCGAAGACGATTTTCTTGTTCGGATTTTTGACGGATATGGTGAGGTTGAGCTTGGCGGTGAGGTGTGTGGTGTCGTCCTGTGAGTTGGTGGTGAGGTTGAAGGCGGAGATTCTGACGGAGGTGACGGAGAATTGGGGGCGGTGGGGGTGGTACAGCGCGTAGAACGCCGCGCCGGCGATGGCGGCGAGGAGGAGGATCAGGATGAGCGCGAGGATGGACCAGAAGCAGGTGAGGCAGAAGCAGCGGCGGCAGCTGAAGGCGCGGGTGTGTTTGGGGCGGTGGCGCGTGGGGGGGAGTGGGCGGCGGGTGGGGTGGGACTTGTTTGGGGGTGGGTGGAGTGTGGGGGGTGGGGCGGTGGTGGTGGAGGTGCCGTTTTGCTTGTTTTGTGGGTACACTCTGTCTGTCATTTTTTATGAACTAATGTGTGTGTGTGTGTGTGTGTGTGTGTGTAGGATCTAGTGCTAGAGAAAAAGATAATGAAGAAATTTAGTGATGAGAGGTTTAAAGAATGGGAAAAATAATTATGTGAAGTGAAGATAAAGAAAGTGTGTGAGGAGGAGAGAGAGAGAGAGAGAGAGAGAGAGAGTGAACAGTCTAAGAACAACTAAGGATGGTTCCACCTCACTAAAGTGTGGAATCTATTTTGCTTTGTCTTGGAGGATAATATCAAAGATGTGCCCTGAGGTTTCGGGGTGATATCCAAAGTGCCCTTAAAGTTTTGATAAAACGAGTGATGGGCGAGATATGTGGAGACCGTGTTAATGATGGTTATGTCCATAGACAAATTGATCTAGGACAAACGGTTAGAGCATAGGAGCGATTGAAGAAAACGAAGACGAATGTCCATATGTTTTTTGGAAGCTAGCAAAATGTTTCCATATGTTTTTTGGAAGCTAGCAAAACGTTTCCGTTTTTGACTTTATCAAAACGGAATCTTGAAGTGTTTTCCAATTACGTTACAATTTTTAAAAGTTTCTGAAACATGGAAAACACGAATCGCTGCTACTAGCTAGTGAACTGAAATATACATCGAAATCGAAATTATGATCCATGTCAACTTGAATCTTAGAATTCCAAATAAAGACTTTGTACTCAAATGAAACGCGTGTAAGATGGCAATTTATGTGATTTTCTAGGCAAATCAAATTAATTACAATTAACAAGTTTATTGTTGTTATTGAAACTTAAGAGGGTGTTTTTTGATATTACACAAAGCTAGGGCATAGTGCTGATATTGTGTCCCTTGTTTTTAATATTGTAATTTTCTCCCATCTCTATCCCTATCTCCTTTTGTCTGCTGCTTAGCTGGTTTGTTACGTATTGGATGTGTGTAATCTCAATTCTCAAGCTTGGCTGGTTTGTACGTATTCTATATGTGTTCATCTCTGATTATGAGGTGCACATTTTGTAATCTTGAGATTGACACGTGGGGAGTAATTAAAACAAAACTAGGGGTGGAAATGGAGCCTTCTTCGCTGTTTTGCAGCCAATAATAATAAAAGAAAAACAGTTTAAAATAATATACTCAAATATTCATATTTTATTTACTAGCTAAGTCTACTCTCGGTTAACACCATCCGCGATTCCAAAATTTAAGAAATGGATAAATGCACACGTACATATTGATGAATTTATGTGCTTCAAACATCTTTCGATCTTGAAAATTATTGGAATTGAAAAAGAAAATATTAATGGGGTGGGAATATTATTTATACAATTTATAGACTGTTAGGTGATCTTGTAATTTAATTTCCTCGTCTCTGTCACAATTTCCCTTCAGATAGTATCTTTGTTGAAATTAAATGATTACTGCGCTTCCTCATATGGAATAAGAGATAAAATCGGAACAAAGGGCAGTAATCTCATTACTTTTTACAGTTGACATTGAATAATACATGGAAACATAATCAATTCTCCCTCAACTTCAAGTAAAAAGCATTATATTTGGTTCATCTGATGTATCTAATGTATGAGGAAACTTATCAAAAAAAAAAATGTATGGGCAAATGATCCACTAAAGTAAAGGTCATTCGTAACACTTGAATAAGTAACTAATTGACATGCATAGTCTACAAGTAACATTATTTATGCAAATTATGTTAAACTTTTTTAATTTAAAAATATAAAATCAAGTTGCTTGTGGTAAGAATTGAACTCAAGATTAAGAGAAAAAATTCACCTCTTTTACCAACTTCTTTTCAATTTAAACAATTATATAAACGTATCTTGAGATCCAAGAAAATATTACATATAAACTCTTTGCGCATTCTACAAGTATAGAGACACGTCTTATGTTTGAAAAATACAAAACGTTTAAATATCTTTAAAATTTTAAATTGTCACTTTGTAATTGTTAAAATGGCAGATGGATAACTACTTATAAACTTTTTGATTATTTCAAGATTTTCTCTCTTATTTTGTTAGACAATTGAGTATATTACTCAATACTCCTACGAATCCTTTACTAGAAGAATTTCCATATAAATCAAGAATCGTAACAAAAACTTGCCAACTACTAAAGATTTCTTCTTTTAGTAAATAATCATAGCACCCACTGAAATAGGGATGCACCGACGGATTCGTCCCCCTCAAGTGTCCCGACTTAATTGGACTATGTAAAGTGAGTAATTAGTCCCACTAATGAAAAGTACAAAGAAGCTATTAATAGAATCACTAATCGAGTGATCACTCATTACTGCTTCTGGCTCTAAATTAACTAAAAAGTCAATAAATGAGACTTCAACACCTAATTATTGTTTTCAAGTTTCGAGGTTTAAGTATAGTCGAGTGGCGTGCAATTTAATCTAGTGACATCTTAGTTTAATAATTGCTAAGTAAATAGCCGTTATTATAAGGTAGTTTAATTAATTCTGCATTTTGTGCCAGTTGCCACCGACAGAAGAAAGCTTATAAAATAATTAATTTTATTGCTTGTTTTAGGTTTTGTAAACGGGGTACGTTCGTCTTGTCAGGTTAAGGTAACACTTTTTTAGGAAATTATTATAATAAGTTCATTATTTGACGGTATGGATCTCTTTGTCAAAATGGGCAATAAATATAAATTAATATTTAATCAAGTTTTTATATTTCAGGCCATAACACATGCATCAAATGCAAATTGTGAACAAAGATAAGTCAGGAATAAATTATATTTGGTTTGTACATAGCTCGAAGTAAATCTTTTTATTTTGATCATTGAGTATTCAACCAATCACGCTCCGAAAAATAAATAAGCAATATACTTCCGGGATTTAAAAAGTTGTAGACCCCCGTCCTTTATTATTTCTAATGTACTTTTCTATAGTTTTGAATTTAATTATTGTTTTTTTAAGGTATAGTAAAATATAAACAAATGTGTTACAAAAATTGTAACTTAATTTAAAATTTTAGTCTATAATTTTAATAATACATATAAAACCAAGATATTTACATATTTTCTCACAGAAGGGGGTTAAATGTCAATATATAAGACGAATCACACAAGTAAAATTCATATTACCGTTCAAGGCATATTTACTCCTAATCACAAGTCTTGTTAATTTTAATATATTCATATTAATTTTCATTACAAATATTATTTTAACTAACATATATTAAACAAATGAAATGGTATTTCCACATAAAAAAAGTATTAGTTTACCCACATAGGACGTGAATCAAAGACGTACGCAACATAAACTATGGACCAAATTACAAACAGCATTGGACCCATTAGGGTGCACAATAGAGACAAGTTCACCCGAATCCGCTGTCAATTTAGTGGCAGCAAGCACCAGTTGGCTCTGCAATTTCTGACCTTTAAATTTTCAATACTACTATACTTGCAGAAAAAAACGAAAATCTGGAGCTGAGATATGCAAATGACAACTTGTCCTAAAGTAGCAGAAGTGGTTATAAAGTTGGTTTGTGTCCTTAAGTGCCAAAAATGACGAAAAATAATAAGATTTAGGGATAACACCACTTTACCTCAAAATGGCACAGTTTGTCCCACAGAACTAAAAAAATTCGAAGATATTTTTGGAATAACATTTAATCTAGTGGAGGGTGCTTATAAGTCTCAATGAGCCTTTTAAATTTACCAACTTTATATCTATTATAAAAAGAATATATCACCATGAAAACTCACATATCAGAGACTGGGCGCGGTGACAAATTGAGCGGGATCGGATCGAGACCAAATCAGATTCATTTGGATCTGACTGAAATGAACTTGGGTCCAATATGAATTTAGTGGATTCACCTTAGACATTGGGGCCAAATGGATCCAAGTTCGATACAAAATTGGTGGGATGTAAATTAAATATGGATCAAGATCTATTTTGTCACTTATCAAAGATGGTAAATTAAGTAGTAGCTTAAAAATTAATTTTTGTTTGAACAACTTGGAGTTAGCAATTCGAGTTTTTCTCTTCTTTTTTTGTTAGAGAACCTCCTTTAATAGAAAAGTTCTCACAATCTCAAAGCTATTACGGATCTACTTTTAACTTATTATAGTCTTATTCAACTAAAAGAAATTAAAAGTTAATTTTTCAAATACTCTTAGTTTCTCAATGAAAACTGTTTTTTGGAAAGAGTTTGCAAACAACATTTATATCATATACCACCTAACTTTGTGCTCCTTTGGAAACAAATGTCTTCCTTATAAAAACAAATTACTCCGAACCTAGCTTGGTGCTCCTTTGAAAACAATTGTCTTCCTAATTAAAACAAATTACTCCCGAATCAAACTTGCCCTTACCCGAATATAATGCATCATGAAGCAAAAGATTAACTCCGGATAAGTTGGTACTCTTAGATTGAACAAATCTAATTTGCTCTGATGTAATAAGGTGAGGTAATAACTTAAAATATTTGATGATCATCATTGAACAAAAATATGGTCAGCACTAGAATAACGGTCATCATATGTTCTTAGCCTAAAAAAAATCTACAATAATGTAGGAGCTCTAGCACATGCACGACAAGTGACTATACATGTGAGTTAGACGGCGCATCATGATCTTTAAGGGAATGGATTATTTTGGCACTGAGCCAAATGTTAAAACGATGTCAATTGCCATGCATGTGCTGAAAATAAAAATGGGAGAAACAAATGTTGATTAAAAGTTATAGAAGACAAAAGATATACATACCTTACTTTAATGAAAATGTCAGTATTTATGAATCTCAAGTCTTTTTTTCTAACAAGAAAAGGGTTGTTGATTTCAATACAAACAACAGTTTTAATACAACTATCGAAAGAGCTCGCAATAACAATGGTTTCATTCATGACGGGCATGTTTCTCATATAAGACATGTTGTACTGGGTAAATGAATTGGTAGTGCACTAATATCTGCAATAATTGTACATGTTGATGTTCCCAGTTTTGCCAGAAGGTCGTAAGATTTACTGGTTAATTGCTCGATAGTCTAATGTTTCGATAACCATTGTAAAGTTAGTATAAGTCGAGTCTGATCTTTTTAATTTTCTTTCTAGTTCTTTGAGTAAAGTTCATATATTATGAACTTGAACACGTTAGACAGTATAAATAATAAACATATCATCACTGACAGACAAACTTAGGTTTTTAGTTCAATTATTTTAAGTATAGCATGCCAAATGCGAGTGATGGTCATATCAAGTATATCAAGTATTTTCTAATTTAATAAATTGATTAAATGTTGCACAGGCTTTTATCAGCTTATGCAATGTGGCCCAATTGTGTATGTTTGGCGGGCCCCTGGGGTCTTGACGATCGCATCACCTCTCGCCATGAATATATGGATCAGTACGTTTTCTCTTCTATTTTAGAAAATAAAAAACAACTTATTCATGTATTACACAAAATTAGCAAATGCATTTAACAACTTATATTCAATTTTAATATTTTTTTTATCACAGTGTATGCAGACTATCAAGATATTATCCGACACATTATTGATCCCTCCATACGCTTCCAAAGTCGTCACATAAATAATTTGACAATGCCATATTCTTCATTAATCATGACCTAACTTTCTTTTAAGTTCCTAGGTAGGACACGTCCCTATTAACAGTGAACAAAATTTGTCAAGAATTTACTTTAGATATGACATTTGAGCAAAATTCCATCAAAAGATCCTTCATAAATTGGATATTTGTTCTCAGCTGTCATACTTAAAGTCGGTCCCTCCAACAACACCACACTCAAATAATTTTCTCCATTAAAGGAGGAATAAGAAAGACCTATCATCAATGATCAATTTGTACTTTTTCAAATCTCTAGGGACTGCGCTGTGGAAATAGAAGAAAAAACTAAATGAAATCTACTAAAATATGCTCATATTTATAGGGATAATGAAAAAAAAAATCTATAGACAAATATCTCCAAGTCCAATGATCAACTACGCAGTGATGCTCACAGGGAAAAAGGTTCCATAGACTTTATAGCTGAATCTTATTTGCCTTTTTTTTAATAATTAAAATGCTATATTAAATACATAAGACAATTATAGAAAGAATATTTTAGGACACAAGCAATTGACCAAAGTATTTAATGACCCAAGTAAGTTATTTTTCAACTGTGAATCAATAAGAAGGAAGTAAATGCTTATGCCATCCCCATCCCAATCCCATTTTGTAATTTGAGAAACTCTTAAATATACGATGATAAATGATATAATATACACATGCTTTGTGAACATAATTAGTGTATAGAGAGAACTCATGTACATGAAAGGCTCGTGGTTTTTATTTTTGTTTATGTACACAACTGTTCTAAATCTAGTCAAATAACTAGTCTTTCGACTAAAAGATCTTGAACTAGTGCAATTACATGTAAGATTAAATTTTATTTTATAATTGTGTAACATAAGATCTTGAACTAGTGCAACTATACAAAGTTGGCCTAGTTATGTCGAAAATGTAAAATTCTTTCAATTGCTTTCAAGTCTGATCTAAAAAATAATTTGATTTGATGTCTTTTAAGTTTGTGTGGGGGTAAACACTTGGACTAGATGTTGTAGTTTAATTTGCAAATAACACCAACCAAACAAACTGTATCACAAAGACCTGGTGTGCACCCTAGTGGTCACCTACCGAACAAACTACAATACCCAGACTTAGTATGCATCTTAAAGACAGTAGTGGTCAATTCCTACAAGATAAAAAAACCTTAGTTCCACTTCCACACATGGGGGAACTAGATTAAGTAAAAACCAACATTAATACATTTGTTTTGGTCGGTCCAAGTGAATTCCCTAAGTTAATGAAACCCTCCAAGAATGAACATACGTTCCACACTTCCACTTGATACTTTATTTCCTAATCAAATCCATTAAACATCAGATTTGACATAAAAACCATTTATAGAAACAAAAGCACACACTTTTTAGCATCACTAGACAAAAGCAGCAACAAAAAACTTAAAGTAAAATTCATAATTTCAAGTATAGCCGATGTCGGCATTCAAAAGAAATGAAACTAGCTGGAAATTATCACAGCCACAGTTAATGGAACTTATGGGCACATGCCCCAAATATCTCACAAGTCAGAAACTCCAAAATTCCCCAAAATGCCCCTCGCAAGCACCACATGTAGAAAAGACCAATGTACAATACGACAAAAGGCAAAAAAAAAAACAAAGAGGTCACCAAAAATGTCAAGCTTTTAAAAGACCAAATTTCTGCAGTGAAAGAACTTCACCAACAAATAACAATGATATTTTCCACATATTTTTTTTCAAATTAGTTCCTAATATTATAACCAAGTCACTAAAATTAAATGTAACACAAGTAGAATAACCAAAATGCCACTCCAAAACCAAACTATTGCCGAAAAAGTGCAAATGCAAATCAACCAACCAACCAACCACATGGGGGTGACAGCACCAGATCCACATTCCCATCAAGTCATTTTCCACAAACCCCCACAACTTATCCGAAATTACATAAAAGCCCCATAACTAACTACAAGAAAATTACACAACAGCCCCTTGAAAAACTCAAAAATTAACAATTTTACTTCTCCCCACCACTACCCCTCCCAATCATGTCCTTGTACCTGATAATCGAATCAAGCCTCTGAAGCTTCAGCTGCTGCTTAAACTTGTTGATAAAATCATCAGCTTTTGAGTCAACCTCTTCGTCACCGTCAGTAACTTTAGCGTTGCCCTTCTCCCTCACAGTCGCGGGCCTACGCGCCTCCACAATGTCCCTCTCCTCAAAATGTCCGAACGCCGATTTAGAACTCGCCGATTTCTTCATCTTGGTCGGAAGTTTTGTCGGAATAACGCCCGAAGCTGGCTCAGTGTCGGATTTTGTCCGAACAAAGTGACTGTAAACTTCGTCCATGCTCCTCATCTCATCGTTTTCTTCGATTTTTTCTTCAAAATCGAAATGGGTCTGCGTTATTTCGGATATAGGTTCGTGGGTTTGTTCGAAAATGTAGTGGGTCTGTGTTTGAGAAATTTCGACGTTTTCTTGGTGATTTTGCTCGAAAAAATAGTGGGACTGTGGCTGTAAATCGGGGGTTTGGGCTTGGTGGGTGTGTTCAAGATTGAAAAGGGTGTCCGAATCAGTGTTTTGTTTGTTGTGGGATGAGATTTGGGGTTCTTGAGATCTGTAGTGTGCGTAGAAGTTGATGGATTTGAGGCGCTGAAGAACTGAGGGGGATCTGATGAGTTTGTTGGGTTGATTTGAATCGTTTTCATGTTGTTGTTGTGTTTGTTGTTGTTGCTGGTTTTGGTTTTGGTTTTGGTTGTGGTGTTGTTTTTGGAGTGAAGAAGTGAGAGCAATGGTGCCTATGACGACATTGAGGAGTACGAAGAGTACAGTGGGAGTGAACCAGCTGTTCATTGAGGCCCATAGTGAAGAAGATGGAATTGCAGATGCAGATTCTTCAAACATGGTGATCTTTTTTTTTTGTGTGTGTTCTTTTCTTTTGAGAGGAGGAGGAAAAAAGGGAATAGTGTTTTGTGGTAGTGGGTATTGTGAAAAAATGCAGAGATGGGGAGTGGTGAGATGGGTGTGGGGGTGGGGTGGGGTGGGTGGTGTTTTGTTGCTTTTCGATTTGCTTGGAGTTGCCCAATATAAAAAACAGAAAAAGAAGAAGTAATTGAGAAAATGATGTGTCTTAGGGGATGGCGTTGGACTATAGTTTTCAGAAATAAATTTCATTTTCCTTTTAAATTAAGGGATTAATCTTCGCTCGCGGTTCGTGGTTACAACGGCTCGAGGAAATTTTGCGCATGGTGAGTTCCTCTAGTCAAAGAGATCAAGATCATGCCTCACTAATGTAATTAGCGTTGACTCAAAGAAATTTAGTGTGTGATGGTGGTTCTCCAAGTCAAAGGGTTCAAGACTAATTCTCATTGTTGATTTGTAAAAAGTTGTGCACGAAACAAATCTAACTCATGGTATATTACTTAGTAGATTTGCGCCCTACATGAGAGTTTAATGAGCCTTTAAATCAACCATATCAATCATAAAATACAATGAATACATTGTATGATTACCTAAAAGAAGATTATGAAGTTTAATAATGTAGCATGCGAATAATGATGATAAGGTCTACAAATGTAATTAGAAAAAACGTACATGCATTTGAATGGTTTGAAAACTAGTATTTCATACAATAATGGGGTTGGAGAGATGAGATCTAGTCGTAACAGCTAAATTAATTATTTGTAGTTAGATGCTTTGTCACGTTTTGATTTATTGGATATAACATGCTAGCTTCCTAATTAGCATAGTACAAGTGTACAACTATAACTACAACAGATGTAAAACCATTATTGAATTAGTTGACTTTATTAAGCTAATGCACGTTATGGGAACTCTTCTATTTAATACTTTTATGTTTGAGATATGGATGAAACATCGTTTGAAGAAGAAAAAAAAATCATATCGTTGTAATTTGAATGAATAATAGCAACAAAAAATGTTGATCCTTTATATTATGTAGATCACCTCATTATTTAAATAATACAAGCGGCGAACAATTCAGTGCAGACTTTCATCCATACTTAGAAAACATAAGGAGAGAGAGTTAGATACTTAAATCAAAATCAAGTAGATTATTTGATAACTTTCTCATTTATACGTAATAACAGTATTATCTACAAGACTATAAGTAAGCCACATCCTTCAAAACGGAGAATTATATCCCGGAACAGTATATCTACAAGACTATAAGTAAGCAAGAATTGAGAGGCATTTGGTCCATAATTATTTGGTCAATTTGGACTTATTATGTTGTCAATATGAACGCTAGTTGAGGAATAGAACCCCTTTGAGAGATGAGTAGATTATATAACTAGGATTTGAATTAAATCACAAGTCGAAGGGTTTTTTTTTTCGAAAAATAAACATTTTTTTTTATTTCTCTTATGCTGTCTTATCAGTATTTGTGCTTAGTAACATTTGATCGTTCAGTAGGTTTTTGTTAAGACGTTGGGAGTGCTTTTTACACTAATAAATTCTTTGGACGCAATTTATAATTTTATTGTGTATCAATCATTTATATAACCCAATTTTTTGTTCAGAGTATTTCTTTTAATAATGTTTTCAAGATTATAATAATTAGTCCTATACTCGTTTTCTTTCTTTTTTAATAATATTGGGTCTAAACGAGTACGTGTCTAGCGGAAGACTGAAAGATATTGTGGGGAAAAAGACAAAAGAGAAAGTGGTGGGGAGTAAAATAAATATAAGGTTCATGTTGGATTTAAACAATAGACTGTGGTTTGTGATGCAGACTGAACAGCGGAACACTAGCAACGACGTCGTTGGGTCACAGATTTGGGGACCTGTCGACTGGGGCTCTAGTCTCTGTGATACTGCAGCAAGTACTATATAAAATTAATTAAAAAAAGCTGATTTTGTTTTGTTTTTTTTTTTTTTTTTTGAGATTGTAACACAAGATCTTTGGTTGGTACAGTGGGTGCAGTGTTATTTTCTCTAATTAATAATGATTGTGTCTGCAATTATTATTTGATTATTAAAAGTGTGTTGTCCCTCATTGGGTTACGGGTCTATGGATTATTGCTGTTTCGCAATATTGAGTTTAATGCTCGTTAAAGATAACACGGAAAAATATTTCTTTTTAATTGTAGTGTCCAGAGAAAATAAAATATTGTACTTTGTGCAAAGTTTTGGCTTGTCCCATCCATTCATCCATGATTAGTTTTTTTCCCTTGTAATTTTGATTATAAGTAAGTCAGGATAGCTAGACTTATTGTTACTGCTTGCGGTCAAGGGACTTTTTTTATCAGAATGAAGTCTTGTAAATACATAAATTAATTAGTAAATCCAGGGGTTCACTTTTAGAAATGTCTAAAGTATTATAAGATATGAAAAAAGATTTTCCATTGGTTGTCATATAACTATGATAATTATCTTACAAAAAGAGAAGGTTGGTCAACTAAGCTCAACCACCGAGCCCCGCTACCTTTTCTGCTTACATTGAACCCTCCCTGAATAAATCTGGCCCCTCAAGAATTGGAAGGATTATTATTATTAGGAATTTGGATGGTAACATAATTGCAAACTTTTCTATCTTCGTATTTTATTAAAACACTCTACCAATAACCAAACAGAATTTGAGTTTTTTATGATGGCCTTGTGGCCCTCTTATTGCACTATCCTTATGTACAAAATACATGATCACCCAACTCATCTAGTCGGACATCTTCGACATATTCAAAATCGACTTTGCAAAACTTGGTCGTGGTTCTTTTTCTTTTTTCGTAGACAGTAAAACTAACCAGGTTGTAGAGCTACTGTTGGAAGTTGTCTTCTTCCAACTCAACTGTAGGCTGAGTTGTTATGCCACATCAGCATAATCACATGGGTTTCACATGATCTTCACATGGTCGTTATACCCGTTTTTCCCGCCTTCATTTCGAGTAGTCAGTTAACTTAATTAGTTAGATTAGTTAGCTGTTAGTTTCAGGATAAATAGCTAATATCTTCATTGTAAACATAATTCAGTTCATTGATTGTCAATATACAGATGAAAATTGCTCTCCATATTTTGTGCGAGTTTATTCAATATTTTGAATTCGCTTGAATGGCGACCATCTTCTTCGTGTATCCGCTTTACTTTTTTGACAGCTACTTGCCAAACTTGAGGCTTCCTCGTTGAAACCACCATGGACATAGTAAAATTACTAGCTATCTATAAAGTAAAAGCCTACTACATATGAGACTCAAGTCCAATTTAAATGCAACACTTTTATGTTTTGATAATTTTGTTGGGGGGAAGGGTTGCTTACTCTATATAACAATTCGGTAAAGGTTTATTAATTTAATTAATAACGCGGGGAAAAAGTAAAGATCAATACATATTGGGAGCTTTTTAGAAAAATAAATTGTCCAAAAATCCAAGTCCAACTGTCTATAGGCCATACTATCCGTTATGGCATATGGGCTATGGGTTTGAATAGATAAAAAATTGTATGGAGCTGGTTGATCTGACTGATTTTGTGGACCGTTTCATGGACTCAACTTAACTTAAGTTTTAGGTCTTGTTATAAAGCCCAAGCATTTTATTATTGGACTCACATGAAAATCATATCTAGTAAAGTGTTCTAACTTCTAACTCCACATGTTGACATGAACAGATCAAGGCTATTGTGGTTCTTAGACAGCTGAAGCCCGCTACAGTGGGCTGAAACAAGGCCCATTAAGCTACTAATTAGCAAGGCCTCTACTGTTTTCACCAAGTTTATTAAATTATTAATGTTCACTCACTCACGCAGACATCTTCACGAAATTCATTGTTTCGAATATATTTTTTATGTTATATACAGTAAAGAGTAATATTTTTTTTATGCTTAACTTCCATCACTGTCAATAAAATATGTATGAGGAAAAGTAATAATTTTAAAAGACTAAGCTATGATGTTGATGGCACTTAACGTACTGCGTCATTATATTATTAAATATATAAACATTATGCTCGTCACATACTACTATAGCATTTTAGCCTCAACGAGTCAATGACTTTAAAAAGTATTAATTATACGTGTTATCATCGAGTAACATATTGTCTTATTATCAAAGAATAGACTGCATTAAGGTCAGAAAGGATGTGGAGAAAAGTCATATGTAGTAATAAACATTTTCTCGTAAGCTTGAATCTTGATCCACTCTTATATTGAACACTAACTAGATTTTTTTTATTTTTTTTTTGTCAAATAATAAACCTTAGCTGGTCATTGGCACGAAACCTGTACCTTTATATTGCAAAAGGTACTTTCCATATTTTCATCTCCTATATTTCTATTTTTCAATTGGCGTAAACATTAATATTCTCTCGTTTATGAATTTTATTCACTTCTTATAATCAATTTTTCGTGTAAATGCAAGATTACAAAATAGTAACTGAGGTGAAAATTTAGGCTACATAAAATTTGCCAACTCTTAATTATTTGTCGTACCACTTAAGTAAAATATTCTTGTAACAATCCCAAGATACATCCAAGAATCATCTCTTGAAATTTGAAACTCACATAAAAAAAATATTAAAAAACTCACATGCTCATAATTTGAAACTCGCAACCGCTCATTTAATAAAGGATAGGCACAGACAACTCAACAAAAGACAAGACGAAAAATAACAAAAATAATTAAAAAAACGGTATTTAAATATTTAATTTGCAATATACGAATTACTCCATATGTCGACACAATCGATCTCGTATTCTCTCAAAACAGAGCAAGTCCCCTGTTTCCACCTCTCTCCCTCTCCAAAAATGTCGACATCTCTGTTTTCTCTCTCTATATCTTCTTCACTCTGTACTTTTATTCTTTCGCTATCGACAAAACCATTATCCCAGAGCATGTGTTGGATCTCGTCACCTCTGTTTTTTGATTCTGTTTGTATAATATACTTCACACATATTAACGTGAATAGGGATTTGTGTCTCGTTAGGTTAATTCAGTAGAAAAGGGTCCAAATTGGGAAGAGAAAAAAACAGGGGATTTGGATTTTGTATTTTTCAACTGCTGCCCATGTCATTAATAGAGGTTTTGATTTCTTTTTCGTTATGATCGAGAGTGGTTTTGTTTTTAATTATTGATTCTTGTCCTGGATTTAGGGCTTTAAGTGTGCATTTCTTTTTTTTGTATTTATGTGTGATTGATTGTGAATTTGGGTGTAATTGTGTTGCAGGATATTATTCCGGTGCTTTGGGCAGGGGATTTTCGAGAGAGAATTCGCGTTTATTCGGGTAAATTGCGAGAGCCCTTTTTGTTATGTTGCTTGAAAATTGTGGGAATGTGTTGAAGTTGTAAACTTTAGTTATGTTTTTGATGAAAAGATTGAATTTTGATTACGGGTTTTGCGTTAATTCGGATGAGAAGTGGGGTATCGAAATTTTGAACTGTGGGTTTTGCCTCTTTTGGGGAATGAGGGAAAAGGTGTAAGCAAGATTGCACTTTTGAATTATGGGTTTTGCATATCTTATAAATGAGAAGAAGAATTAAATAGATCGTTTTGGATGTTGGATGATATGGTTTAGTTTACAATGATGGGGAATATGCATGCATTTGGAAGTTCTGATATGTGTGATCGATGAATTGAGAGAAAAGATTTTTAATTTTATATTATCCTGCTGTCTTCTGTGTGAAATTAACATTTTTCCTCTGTGGCTTATCTTTTGTATTGTTTGAAGTTTCTACTATAAGCAAACAAGTATTCGGTTTGGCTGAAATTTGTTACTTTCGCGTGCCTAGATGATCTTTTTGTTTAGACTAGTTCTTCATTTAGATCATTGATTGTAATAAATGCTCCCTTTGCCGGAGTTCTGTTTGTTGGTATTTTTCTGTATTTTGCCAGAGCAATCATCATTTGTCGGTATTTCTTGGGGCATTGTCTTGTTTTGATTATCCACTTGTTTACTTTCAGATCAGTCATTCAGTTACAATAAATTTTCCACTTCTGGATTTCTTGGTTCTTGTCTGCATTTGTTGTATCACCAATTGAAAATGTCTTAAAGGCCGTGTATATATGGGTCGTTGTGGTACGTGTTGAAATATAGATATAGTTGAGGGATCAGTTTGTAATTATTAGTTAACAGAATTAGTTATTTCAGCTCAACCGTTTTCCCGCCGGTTTTCTGTTTTCAGTTAGTTAGATTCTTTTTCTCCTCGTTGTAAAAATAGCGATGTACTCCTCATTTCTTCAGTGAATAATACAGATTACACATTCATATTATGCTCTGTTCTATACAATTCAACAGTACGCGTGTTTCTTACTTTGATAAAAAAATCGTTATTTGTTGGGTTTCTTTGTTATTTAAAAGAACTCGTTACGTGTTGGTAATCTTTGAGGAATTTGGTTGTTCCCCTTGCATATGGTTATTTTCCTTTCGGAATGTTGTTCTGCTAAAAGGTTATTTGTTTGTCCGATGTCCTTTTCTGAGGATCTAATGAATTGAAGTCATGTGTGTTATAAGCATTTATCGTCATCTCAGACAAAATTTGCAACTCCTGCACTTATTTTAATTTATATGTTTCAACAATCGTAGGTTACTGCTGGATTGTCTTTTTTTTACAATGATATGTTTAATTTCTTCTTATACGTAAAGCACACTGGATTGTGCATATTTCTTTCTCAACATCATTTAACTGGAAAATTTGAGTTAGCATCTAACTTAATTGCTTCTCTTGGTTTTCGGTGGTCGTAAAGACTCATTTCTGCAGAATATTTCCGAATCAATGTCGAGCGTTGCTTGCGGTAAAAATGACGAAGAGTTGTCAGGATGCCGCGATGACCATTATGCCCTCATCCTTAAAATGATTGCAATTGCCACCATCCTCATTGCCGGAGTCTGTGGCGTTGCAATTCCCTTGGTCGGTAAAAAGCGCCGATTCCTCCAAACTGACTCCAACCTCTTTGTTGCCACCAAGGCGTTTGCTGCTGGCGTGATCCTTGCCACCGGCTTCGTCCACATGCTACCTGACGCCACATCAGCATTAACTGACTCCTGTCTACCGAAATTTCCATGGTCGAAGTTTCCATTTTCCGGATTCATTGCAATGATGTCGGCTTTGGCTACTTTGCTGGCAGATTTTGTTGGGACTCAGTACTATGAGAGAAAACAGGAGAAGCAAAGCCAGATTGATCAGATGGATACATCGGACTCAATGTCTGAATCCGGGATATTGCCGGTAGAGACAAGGGGAAGTGGGAAAGTATTCGGGGAGGAGGATGGGGGTGTAATGCATATTGTTGGGATGCATGCCCATGCGGCGCATCATAGGCACAACCACCCACAGGAACAAGGGGCATGTGAAGGGCAATTTAAGGAGCATTCCCATGGTCACTCGCACTCGCACTCGCATGGCATAGGTAATGGGGATGAGGAAAGCGGTGTCAGGCACATAGTAGTTTCACAAGTATGTTCGATTTTTATCTATTGCAATTTTTCATATTCTTTCTGCCTGATCTTGGTTATTCTTGCTTTATATGGTTATATTTCTTAGCATATGCATTAGTTTCTCTCCAGAGGTTGCTGACATTTTTTGATTTATTTCCCGTTGGGTGTCATAAGCATGTACTTTATGCAGGAAATTAGCCTTTCTGTTCAGCCTGCAACCTCCCTTTCCCGAACTTTGGCGTACATTTGTTGCGAGCTTATAATCTAATTATAATTATAAATACTCAATAAGAATGAACATGATTGGTCACTGTCTCTGTGGCACGACCTGAAATAAGAAATATGTTTTAACTTCTCCCAAAAACATATAATATGTTTAAAAAAGAATTTAGATCTATATTTGATATAGTATTAGAATTTTGTAGAGTTCATACAGACCGTAATTTATTTATATATGACAAGTTCATATTTCACTGTAATCCATCTATATTTCATATGGAACATAAATTTTGTGAAGTTCATTTAGTATGGGTGCGTGATATTCATGTTTGAATCTCAGTGGCAACCATAACATATTTGTATCAAACTACATATCTTAAGTTACTACGTATGAATACAATGTAGTAATTGCCAATGCAGCTTTCAGCTTCAGTATAATGTTTAAATGAATGGTCATAGTTATATCTTTTATTAGAGTAACTTAATCAACTCATTCTCCTGATAGAGACGTTATTATGGTTAAAAAATTCATCAGATACAACTGAGGTGTACTTCACTAATTACTGTATTTTTTCATTGTGTAGTCGTTATGGTACTTATAAGATGAAAGAAACTGTTCTCTTTTACTCCTTGTAAGAATGAGATAAACCAGATGCAAATTTTCCAGCAATGGTTGTAACAATGGGATAAATCTAATAGAAATGGATGCATGTAAGCGAAATGTATGATGTAATTTCTGATCTCTGCTATATCTTTATATGATTAAACTAGCTTCTGCTTGTCACCTTCTTAGAATGCTAGTTATCATTTACAAGTCTCGAAAATAAGGAAAAGTCAGAGCTGAAAAAGCAAGGAAAAGCATATGGAACCAATGATAACTTGAGATTTTCAGTCTTGTCTCTCTTGCTGATTCTCTAATTCGTGCAAGTTTCATAATGGATTTTCCATGATGCACCCCACCAAATCACACCATTATTAGCATGACTGCATGTTATACAACTTACATGTCTTTTTTTTTTTTTTTACTTTTTTCCTCTGACCAATCAAGATAGTCGAATTATAATGCATACTTAATGCCTTTACAGGTCCTAGAACTGGGGATAGTCTCTCACTCTGTAATAATTGGACTATCACTCGGAGTTTCACACAGCCCGTGTACCGTTCGTCCCTTGATCGGAGCACTATCGTTCCATCAATTCTTCGAAGGTTTCGCACTCGGTGGTTGCATCTCTCAAGCAAGGTTCAGGACCCTCCAATCCACCATTATGGCTTGCTTCTTTGCCTTGACAACACCGGTGGGGATTGCCGTCGGGATCGGTATCTCTTCGGTATACAATGCTAATAGCCCGAGAGCTTTGGTGATAGAAGGTATCTTTGACTCGATATCTGCTGGAATCCTTGTGTATATGGCTCTGGTGGATTTAATTGCGGCAGATTTCTTGAGTAAGAGAATGAGCTGCAATCTGAGGTTACAGTTGGTGTCGTATTTTGCTCTGTTTTTAGGCGCGTCGCTGATGTCTTCCCTGGCAATATGGGCTTAGAGTTGAGAAGATAGAATAAAAGCTGTTCTTTTTATTGTCTTAGGCATGTGTATTTACCTCTCTACTGTTTGTATGATGATCAAGTGGTCTGAAAGATGACCGTTTTGTTCGAAGGAAATCAGTTTGTGTTGTAAGCTTTCAGTTGCAGTTCTGATGGTATCTTAGTTTCTACTATTTTTCTCTTGGAACTAATCTCACATAATCTCCTAAGTTTCTTCCGAAATAAAGAGAAGTGCTAAGAAGGCCCAATCATGTTACTGAAACTATATGATTTATACATCCAAGTTGGTATTATATGTCTGATATAGACAAATTACCTTCATGTATACAAAACTGTCAAATTACTCCTATGTGTTAAAAGACTAGCATACGAGTCTCTGTTCGTCGTCTTCTGTACAGGGTACTTGCTACCAGAATATCTTGGTATTTTTGTTTTATATATTTATAAACTTTAGGAATTTCTTTGTTATTTTAATGAATATAATATATATATATATATATGTATATACACATATATATATATATGTGTGTATATATACTTATATATATATATATATATATATATATATAAGTGTCAAAATTGAATTTTTAGCATTTTTTATTTTAGTAGTGATTTAACGTATAAACGATTACAAAATCTATCATTTCAATCAATTGTGGTGGACTTTATGAAGTAACGAGAATCACGTTGAATCGAAAATATGAATTTGTTTTTCTTCTCTCGTTCTAGTTGAGTAAAATGTTTTTTCTTCTCTCGTTCTAGTTGAGTAGAACGTCTTTATTTTGAAGGAAAAGAGGTGTCTCGTTCTAGTTGAGTAAAACGTCTTTATTTTGAAGGAAAAGTGGTGTAAATACTTTGATGAAATCTCTAGTACGAAAAAGGGTACTTCGTCACCTATAGAGTTATATTTTTTCTTCCGTTTCATTGTAACCTCGCGATACTGCCCTGACAATTGGAGCCATAAAATTATGAAAACCTTCTAAACGAAAATTACTTCATGCTAGGGCTTATCCACCTATGGGCTTGGGAAGGCCACAGCCCTCCCAAGTTTTAGGGGTCCTTTTATTATTAGTTTATTATTTTTATTCCAGAATAATAAAATAGTTGAATTAAATTTATGATAGTTGAACTTTTTGTGATGATTTTAAAAATGCATAAAATAAATAATATTCTAAAAAATTCAAATTAATGTAGGAACTTTTTTCAATAAACCAACCTCTTTAGTTCTTTTATCGTGTTGCATGATTATTGCAGAACTCACCATGTAATAGATATGTTTACCTTTATGTCTTTATCTACTTTATTTATTGTATTATATGATCATTTTATATTAAATATTGTGATGGGATTATAAATAAATTACTAAAAATATAGCTACTTTATCTAATAACAAGTAATTTATATAGATACTTCAGTTTCATTTATGATTTAATGTAGAGAAAATAAATAATTATATTTATTCATGAGTACTTGTTTTTAATTTTTTTACTATAATATATATATATATATATATATATTTAATTTAGATTGTGTAATATTTTAACTCACTCTAACCTAAATTTCTAGATACTGACTTCATGCAACGGTAAGCTAATTCAATCACTGGGTAAATTACACGACCATGATGCAACTTTTGGGAAGTTAGTGTTCAACGATTTTATATTTGGTTGTGTACGGATACAATGATTGAATGATATATATATATATATATATATATATATATATATATATATATATATATATATATATATATATATATATATATATTTATCCATGGGGTGTAAGGAGCATAAAATGTTGAACAATGCTATAAGAATCTCAACTGCATTACCACAAGTAATGTACTCCATTATGCTATTGGAGTATAGGGTGATATATATGGCTTTCACAGGACTATGTCCATTAGTAAGAAGTTTCATTTGCGTGATATATCAGATACTCGAGTCTACCATGGGTGCCTCACGAAAATATTATAGTGCTTTCTCAAGAATAGTTAGAATAATTTTGCCCAATTTGTCATCTATGATGTAAAAAGCTTTACTACGTGAAACAATTATTACAAAAAAGATTCTTCGAGTTTCTTTTTAATTCCATTAGTAGCGAAGAATCTTGTAGTGATACCAAACGATTTATTTCTACAAGCCAAATATAGAAATATCAGTAGCCGTTGATTTCTTTGCCACCAAATCCTGCAGTCTATCTAACGGTACACGCTGCTCTGAATTCCGTCAGCATCAACTTCCCACGTTAATCGAAAGAAATATTTACCTAACTCTCCATTTATTTTTGAGCGCCCACCGAATCCACCAACCACAGTTAGAAAAAGAATATACAAAAAAGGAAAAAACCATAGTTAGAAAAAGAATATATTAAAAAAGGAAATAACCATAGTTAGAAAAATGTTTGTTATTTGCAAATCGCAAGCACGTTGACTGGATCTTTTTTTTTTTCCTTTTATTTCTTAGGAATAAAATCTTGATTTATTATGGTTCTTAGAATCTTGATGAACTATTATTCTATTCTCCTATAAAGAAAATTCTAACCTATACTGGAACAAATAATTCAACTTGCTGAAAGGATTCAAACAAAAAATTTATATGATATTGCAATTTAAACATGACTAATCTAGAGAAAAGTAACATCATGTGATTCATGAAACTATTGTAACAAAACCAATCAAATTTTCTTAGTAACTATAAGAGTTGAAGCTTAATTATATCGTGCTGTGTGTCCCTTCTACATCTGATTGTATGGGCTTCAAAAATTATAATCCACTCTAAGAAAAACCAGGAAAAAAATGCAGCCTTATTTACACAAGATAATGAATCTTGTCTTTTTCTTTTTCTTCTTCATATGAGGTTAGAAATTAAGATAAGCCAAATGTGAAAGAGAATCTGCCAGGCAGGGACCTCCACTATCACAATTCTTTTTTTTTTTTTTTAATAATCCTTAATTTTCTTAGGCTTTATTTTCAGTGTACAACCCAAAATCCATTAAATTTTGATCCACTGAATCTCAATCCCCTCCCATTCATTTCCTTCCATACATTTCAACTCAATCTCAATTGGTAAAATTGAACCCACAAATATTTCCATTTTAATTAGACTTTTACCAAAAAAACCCACAAGATTTGCACGTGACCCTAAAAAATCCTATGTCCTTTTCCTCAAGTTGGTGAATGGTGATTAGTCATACACTCACTCACCCACCACCAGATCTCCAAAAATTAAATATTTATAGTATTTCTCGAAAAACTTTCCCATCAAATTAAAAATAAAAATTTCCCATAATTGCTAATAATAAATTTAACTCTTTTTTTTTTTAACAATATATTATGAAACCCTCAACAACCCATTACCACCACCCACTTTATGAGATCACACAAACAATTAAAAATGCAATCTTTTTTATAGAAGAAACAGAGTGCTGAGCACAGACCTATTATAAGAAAAGCTTCAATCTTTACGTCGAATTCTTGCATTTTCTCTCTCTTTTTTTCTCATCCCTTTTGTGGGGTGTTGCTCTAAATCAAATCCCATCTCAAAGTTTGCATCTTTTTTATTTTTTTCAAGAAAATTTACAAAAAAAAAAAATGGAGCGAGCAAGAAAATTAGCGAACAGGGCTATTCTCCGACGTTTGATGTCTGAATCCAAGCAGCAGCCTATGTACAAATCTTCGAGGTATGTTTCCTCATTGTCCCCGAGTGTTGTACAAGGTGGCAAATGTTACAGATTTGAAAATCAGAGGACTTTATCGCAATTTATGGGCACTCGTTCAATTTCCGTTGAAGCCCTCAAACCGAGCGACACTTTTGCTCGTCGTCACAACTCTGCTTCACCTGAAGAACAATCTAAAATGGCTGAATTTGTTGGTTTTAACAGTCTTGAATCACTTATTGATGCCACTGTTCCTAAATCTATTCGTATTGATAAAATGGAGTTGCCTGTGTTTAACAAGGGATTGACTGAGGCACAAATGCTTGAGCATATGAAAGATTTGGAATCTAAAAATAAGGTCTTTAAGTCGTATATCGGTATGGGATATTACAATACGTATGTCCCGCCTGTTATTTTGAGGAACATTATGGAGAATCCAGGGTGGTATACTCAGTATACGCCTTATCAGGCTGAGATTTCGCAAGGAAGGCTCGAGTCCTTGTTGAACTTTCAGACCATGATCACGGATCTTACCGGTTTGCCTATGTCGAACGCTTCATTGCTCGATGAAGGGACTGCGGCAGCTGAGGCTATGGCTATGTGCAATAACATTCTGAAGGGAAAGAAGAAGACTTTTGTTATTGCTAGCAACTGTCATCCTCAGACGATTGATATTTGTCGCACTAGAGCGGATGGATTCGAGCTTAAGGTGGTTGTGTCTGATTTGAAGGACATTGATTATACGTCGGGGGATGTTTGTGGAGTGCTGGTTCAGTATCCGGGGACTGAGGGTGAAGTTTTGGATTATGGGGATTTTGTTAAGAATGCTCACGCTAGTGGGGTTAAGGTTGTCATGGCTTCGGATTTGTTGTCTTTGACGATGTTGAAGCCTCCGGGTGAGTTTGGTGCGGATATTGTGGTTGGCTCGGCTCAGAGGTTTGGTGTCCCAATGGGTTATGGAGGTCCGCATGCTGCTTTCTTGGCTACTTCCCAAGAGTACAAGAGGATGATGCCTGGTAGAATTATTGGTCTTAGTGTCGATTCTACTGGAAAACAGGCTCTTCGTATGGCGATGCAGACGAGGGAGCAACATATTCGTCGTGACAAGGCTACTAGCAACATTTGTACTGCTCAGGTAAGTTATTCAACTGTGTTACGTTTTTGTCTGCTGAGGGTTACTGTTGTAGAATATGTATTTAAAAAATATTGTCTTCAAGATTAAGTTTTAAACAACGCGGCAATTCAATTAGGTATTAGAGCCAGGTTGAAATGAGATCCTGAGTATAATAGTTACTTTGTAATTTGGCATTTTTATGAAAAACCACGTGTCATGTTTGACAAAAAGATTAAAGTTTACACATGAGGTTTTGTGTTAGAGAATGTATATAATAGGATAACTGTCATTTTTAGATGAGACGGCAGTTCAATAGTTACTTAGTCATTTTTCTTACTTGTGATATCATAAAACACAATTAGAGCTGTATTTATAAATTCTGATGTTGCTTCAGACGTGCCTCGATAGTTTGTAAGTCTGATCTATTACAATGCTGCCTTAAGTATACATGTAACTGGTTTGGCGAATATGATATAACTTTTTGAATAAAATTATTCTCTTCTTTTGTGTAGGCATTGCTGGCCAATATGGCTGCTATGTATGCCGTTTATCATGGACCAGAAGGCCTTAAAACCATTGCCCAGAGGGTTCATGGTCTAGCTGGAGTTTTTGCTGCTGGACTGAAAAAGCTTGGGACTGTAGAAGTCCAGAGTCTTCCCTTCTTTGACACAGTGAAGGTCAAGTGTGCAGATGCAAAGGCCATTGCTGATGCTGCTAACGAAAGTGGAATAAATCTTCGGATTGTGGACAACAATACTGTAATCATAAATCTTATATATCTTTATTATATAGACTACAACTTTCTCGAAATAACTTAACCCCTTTTCTTTCAGATAACTGTTGCTTTTGACGAAACAACCTCCTTAGAAGATGTGGACAATTTGTTCAAAGTATTTGCGTCTGGCAAGCCAGTAAGTATAAGTAGTGTTTTTTGAACCACGCTAGTATCTTTCAGTAGTATGAATGTTATAACTTGAATATTATGCTCACCAGGTGAGCTTCACTGCTGCTTCTCTCGCACCAGAGGTTCAAAATTTGATTCCTTCAGGACTTGTTAGGGAGAGCTCATTTCTGACTCACTCAATATTCAACTCGTATGAACCTCTAAGGATAACTTTCATGGCTTGAATCTTATCATTTTAAGGGTGATCTAAATTTTAGTATGATACTGTAGGTACCATACCGAGCACGAGCTTCTTAGGTACATATCAAGGCTTCAAGCAAAGGATCTCTCTCTATGCCACAGTATGATTCCTCTGGGATCTTGTACAATGAAACTGAATGCAACTACTGAGATGATGCCTGTGACATGGCCTGGCTTTACTGATCTGCATCCTTTTGCCCCCATTGAACAAACTGCCGGTTACCAGGTAAATAAAAACAATGTATTATTACATTTACACGCCTTGATGTTTGGTTTACTTACAAAAACTTCTATAGTTTGAATACTAACAAAAACATCACTTGAAAACACAGCATCATGTATAGGCTCCTTTGAAGTTTGAATAATTACAGAAACACGTGGGAAGTTGAAAGATTTCGCCAATAGACCCCCTACCTTTTTGTTTTTTTTTTCAAACTCCAGGGCATGTCTCTGTAATTATTCAAAGTTTAGGGAGGTTTTTGTAATTTGACCAAACCCCATGGAGTTTAGATGTAATTATCCTTAAAACTATTTGGAAATCCAGCTGCCTAAATCCTTCACTTTATTAGTTGTAGTTCTTATGAAAAGTTTTCTTATTATCGTTAATGAACCATGATAACTTTCTTGCAGGAAATGTTCAAGAATTTGGGCGAACAGTTGTGTACAATTACCGGCTTTGATTCTATCTCTCTACAACCCAATGCTGGTGCTGCTGGGGAGTACGCTGGACTCATGGTTATCCGGGCATATCATATGGTATGTAATATGCACTTCCGGAATCATTAGAAAAATAATATGATAGCATAAGATAGTATGTACTTGCTTTCTTTATAAAACTTTTCTCACTGTTTAGCACACCAAATGCTTTTTATATTATGCTTGAACTTCTTATTGCTTGAAGAGCCAAAGCAAAATGTCTGGTTTGGTGGAATTTGATAATGGCCGCCTTGTACTAGTGTGCCGGTTATCCATTTGTAACCTTAACCTCATTTAAAACTTTACTGTCTTTAAAAGGGGGCGAGCTTTATAACCTCTTCCAATTCTTAAGGCTAGGTTTTCTGTTGCCAATAAGGTTCTATTTGTCTCTCTCAACTATGTTTGATTTGCTTTTCTTTGAAATGTGGTTGTAGTCAAGAGGAGACAACAACCGTGATGTATGCATCATTCCAGTTTCAGCTCATGGAACTAATCCTGCAAGTGCGGCCATGTGTGGAATGAAAATTGTTGCAGTTGGGACAGATTCTAAGGGAAACATCAACATTGAAGAATTACGGAAGGCTGCAGAAACGCACAAGGACAACTTAGCTGCTCTTATGGTAGAGATAATTATCATACCATACTATGAACAAGATGTTCATCGCGATTTCCTTGCTTTATTGAATTTCTGTCCGATTCCAGGTTACCTATCCTTCGACTCATGGAGTTTATGAGGAAGGTATTGATGAGATATGCAAAATAATTCATGATAATGGTGGTCAAGTTTACATGGATGGAGCTAACATGAATGCCCAGGTACAAATCATCTAATATTCTGCTACTCTCATTTCTACTCTCCTTTCTACCACTAATTAAAGCTTTCCAAAAAGTCTTCTGTATCGTATATAAGAGAAAGGGACAATTATATCTGAATAACCTGAGGTTTGGTCTAATAACAAAAGCCTTATGCACTGTGTTAATAATTACATGAACAACTCCTTGAAGTGGGAAAAACATTGGAAATAGGCTTTTTGAGCTTTGAATAATTACAGAGAACCCCTTAAAGTTTGAAAAACTCTACTGATAGATGTACATGTTTTGGAAGCCCAGCGGGTTTCTTTCTAATTAGTCAAACAGTGAGAGAATTTGACCAAGCCTCATGGGGTGCAGGTCTAATTATCCTCACATAAATCTTGATACGAGTGCCTGAAGCAACTTGATAGATTTGTGGACTGTCATTCCTTCAAGTTCCTAATTTAGTGTTATCTTTCAGTCTGTTGCTATGCTCTTTGTTCGTATATCTTAACTTCTAAATATGGATCTCTTTTCTTTTTTCCGTTCACAGGTTGGTCTGACCAGTCCAGGCTTTATTGGCGCCGATGTTTGCCATCTCAATCTCCATAAAACGTTCTGTATTCCTCACGGTGGAGGCGGACCTGGCATGGGTCCCATTGGGGTGAAGGCTCACCTTGCACCATTTTTACCCTCGCACCCTGTGGTAAGTAGGAACTTGTTTCAGTCCATTGATATGTATGAAAGATATATTTTGTTCATGTGTTTTGTAGCTGTTCAGAAGTTGTAATGTTTTTAATAAATTAAGTATAGGAGGTACTAAACGTTTAGTGTTTTAAGGTCCATGAACCTTCTACTACAGTAAGCATATTTTATGTGTTTTATAGTGGGCTCTGAAATGATATAGGGCTTGTCAAATTCTACTAAATGTGTTACGTTGCTTACAAATATAATTACAAGTCTTTGTAATTCTATATTCCTGTTCATGTGTTACAAAATGCAACCTTTAAGTAAAAGGAAACAACCGAGAGACAGCCACTAATATTTGACTGCATATGGTCTCTTTTTTATATTTTAGGTACCCACAGGAGGCATACCGGCACCTGATCAGTCTCAACCGCTTGGTACTATTTCTGCCGCACCTTGGGGATCAGCACTCATTTTGCCCATATCATACACTTACATTTCAATGATGGGGGCAAAGGGTTTAACCGAAGCCTCAAAGATAGCTATCCTTAATGCAAATTACATGGCAAAACGTCTGGAGGTCAGTGTTACTTCTCACTAACTTGCTCTTTTTGATTTGTATTTTTGCTTGTTTTTTTGAATGAGATGCAAGCGACCAAAGATATCAGCCATTGTGCAATATCATGACTGCTTAAAAAATAGTATTTCTTATTTCCTCACATAACATGAGCGCTGCAGTTAATTTTTTATCACTCGAGAAAATATCTGGTAAAATATCGGCCTTTATCTCATCTTTCGAACATTTTGCTTTGGTAAACAGAATCATTACCCAGTTCTTTTCCGTGGTGTCAATGGGACAGTCGCCCACGAGTTCATTGTAGATTTGAGAGGCTTCAAGGTGGTTCTTCTTCTTCAATAAACACAGCTTGTTTTAAGTATCAGAGCACTAGATAATGTTTCTCATTAAAATTAACAATTGCTACAGAATACCGCTGGTATTGAGGCAGAAGATGTTGCTAAACGTCTCATTGACTACGGGTTTCATGGACCAACAATGTCATGGCCAGTTCCTGGTACACTCATGATTGAACCCACTGAAAGTGAAAGCAAGGTAAAGCACAAAAAACAACAGAACTATTATCCTATACTTTTACATGTACACCCACAGAGTACAGCATTTTCCCTTCTCATACCAACCTTGGTGTTTGTTCACAGGCGGAGTTAGACAGGTTTTGTGATGCTCTTATCTCAATCAGAGAAGAAATCGCATTGATCGAGAAAGGAAAAGCTGACATGCAGAACAATGTTCTCAAGGTACTAGACCATCGACGTATATTTTATAACAATTGCATTCTGCTTCTGCATTTCTATACTTTTCTCTAGTTTCAAACAAATTCCAGAAGTTAATTCATGATAATGTGATTTCAGGGGGCTCCTCATCCGCCATCACTGCTCATGGCAGACGTTTGGACAAAACCATACTCGCGAGAATATGCCGCCTATCCTGCTGCATGGCTCAAGACTGCCAAGTTCTGGCCAACCACTGGTATGTATTGTTGAATTCTCTGATTCTAACTACTCTTTTGGGGGAACAATTACACCTATACTCCCTGAAATTTAGTCTAATTACAGAAACATCCCATACTATATGAAGAACACCCCCTTGTAATGTGAAAAAAAACCATTGCAGATTGATTCTTCTGAGGTTTGAATGAGTTTGATAGACCCCTTAGTTTCATATTTTTTTGAAGCTTCATGGGGTATCTTCGTAGTTATTCGACCAGTAAATTTCCTTAATTAAATCTCCGGGGGTGCAGATTTAGTTATTCTTTTTCTTTGAATGGAATGATCCTGTTCTATACCAGTTTTTGCTATATGCTGTTACTAAACAGAACGCGTTTCTTTTCTCCATTTCAGGACGTGTTGATAATGTGTATGGTGACCGCAACCTCATCTGCACCCTCCTTTCAGTGTCGCAGATGGCAGAAGAAGCGAAGGCCGCCTCTGCTTAAGATTTATGCATAGATGCGGTTTCGTCATATTTATTGTTGTAAATAACAAGGTGTCTATGTTCTTCTGCTTTATAGATTATCATCCTTACTTTCTTCTATTTAAGCTATTTCAGATCAGTGATGACAATTCTTGCTGATTGAAACTTTTGTCATATTGTACTTGCCTCTACTTTTTGCATTATATTTTTAACCTGTGTCTTAGTTTATGTTAATTATAGTATACAAGTGCAGGGAAAAATTCCGAGCTGCTGTAAATTTTTCCGAAGTAAAAATTCGAAGAAAGACATAGCTGTGGCAAAAGTAATCTTGATGCATATCTAAGTGTCAACTTCATATAAAAATCAACCTTATTTTAGTTAAACATATTAAATGTTCGAGAATCTTGAGAGTGTGCTTTACGAGGCAGCTCCTCTCGTTTGGTTGGGTTGCAAGAAAATGTTTTCAAAATTTATAGAAAGAAAATATTTTGAGGCTCAAATCTCTGATAAAATATTAAGTATCACTGATAATCATGTAATGTGACTTACAGCCACGAAAATGTGATTTGAGGCTAAATTCCTTGACACGAACAAAATAAAAATATATTATGCAATCTGTGCACTGTGACGTAGGATGTCCAAGATTTAATCATAATATTTTTTGAAGTTATAAATAATAATTTATTTCTAACTTCATTTCATTTATATATTTACACTAATAATTAATATCGGTTGTATGCCCCGAATTATCATATCACGGTTGTATAAAATATTAAAAGAAATGTTGGACACGGACCACCTAAGTCCTAATTAAACTCAAAAGATTGAGTAAATAGCTTTATTCTTGCTTTTAATGGCATAATTTGAACGTGTTAAGTCATAATCAGACCTGCCCAGTTTTTCAAGCATGATAGCCATAAGATTACAAACCTCAAATTGCTATTGAAGCACGTGAATAGGTAAACAAATTGTTTACTCTCTGGTTGTAGGATTTGCTACATTTTTTTCGAAAGCACGAAATATTTCTCTAGATTCAATTATTTCCACTATACACCCATATCTTTGTTGTGTTGTATAGTGGAACTAAAGTTAGAAGATAATGAACAATTATTATTTAAGAGCGCCAACAAGATATTCGTTCGCTCTTTCTCATGCTACACAATGTCAATATTACACACGAAATTCTTTCTACGACGATTGTTATGGTTTAATTCAAAGTAAGTTCAACTTAATTTTTGGATATGGATCCCACAAGAAGTCATATAAATGGCGAGAACAAACCCTTAAACCCAAATTACACTCACTCATAATGATTATAGATTTCAAAATTCATATACTATCTATTGTGATTGGCGAGTCACAAATGAATATTATGGATAAATATAATCAAAATTATACTTCTTGCAATTTGGTTCAGTTACAACTTAGAGAACATCTTTGAATAATTATAACAAGAAACCTTGATTGTTAGAAGAACATAAACTTCGAGTACTTATGAATTAAGTCGGTTCATAAACTTTTGAAAAAATTACAGATACACTTCAATTAAAGTTTGGTGTTTTTAAAGTTTCTAGAGTGGTTTCCATAATTATTTAAACGTTACGGGATATCATTGTAATTAAACCAAAATTTTAAAAATATTGATGTAAGTATCCTATTCGCTGCATTTCCATGAATCTTGTTCCTCCTCCTTCATGAATTGCAAAAACAAGAAAAGAAAAAGTAACTTTGCTACACTGCACAAACAAAATCTAATAAAAGAAATGTAAATGAAACAAGAATCACTTTTTATGAAATGATCCACACCAAAATTTCAGTTCCACCTTTTTCTGCAATAATTTTATCATATAAATTTCACAAAAAGAAACAAATAGAAAAAGAATAACCTTTATCAATATATTGGTTTGACCAAAAGGCCCTTTATAATGGACTACTTTGTCCTTTTGCACCTATGATATTTCAATCCTCTTTTGCGCCTTAGCCATATCCCTCCATGAGCTCAACATTTTTATTCCAAAACACACACACACACACAGACTGAATTATTAAAAAAAAGAAGAAAATTTATTCATTAATAATATTCTCTTCAAAGAGAATCACTTTCTTTCTCTCTCTTAAAAATTAAACTCAATAAAATGGCCACCACCTTCTTTCTCTCTCTAAAACCACTCTCATCACCACTCCTCCACTTTCCTTCCACCTCCACTAACTACCAACCAACTAATTTAACTACCTTCACAAATCCCAAACCTCACCTTATCCAAACCCATAATTCCTTTCCCAAAATACCCTTCTCTACTTTCAGAAACAACAATAATACCCCTTCAGAAACAGAGTGCCCTGTGCCGTTGGATCAGCAGCCCATCAACGAGTACCAATCTCTGTCCACTTCCTTTCCATTTTCATGGGCCTCCGCTGATCTCGTAGAGTACTGTTCGAGGCTCTTCGCCACTGGGGCCTGCTTCGCTTTATTTTTGGGCCTTCCGGTTTCTTGGTTTGGGTCTATTGCGCCCAAGTCTGAGCCCATTAGACTGATTTTGGGCTCTACTTCATTTGGGCTCTTTGTTGTGACTGTTGCTGTTGTGAGGATGTATTTGGGCTGGGCTTATGTGGGGAATAGACTGCTAAGTGCAACTGTTGAATGTAAGATATTGTTTTTTTTTTTTTAATATAATTAAATGACTTTTTACTGTTGGTTTCTGATTTTACTATGTAATTATTATTTTTTTCTTGGGGTGGCAGATGAAGAGACAGGGTGGTATGATGGCCAGGTAATTTTAGTTTAATTTCATTATTTTTTGTATTTTAGCTCAATTTTTTATTAATGGTTTTATCATTTGCCTACCCCACAATTTGTGACACCGACTTTCTTTGTGGTGTTAAGTTTAGCAGTTGACATTGTCACGTGAAATTAAACTGCATTGATCTGGTGCTATCGAAGCATATTGTTACTTTTTGCTAAAAAGGGAATTTTTTTACTCGGAAAATGTCTTAACTTGAACAAAAATATCTGAATAATGTAATTTATGTAATGATGATTTTATTTACAGATATGGGTGAAGACTGCAGAAGTCTTGGCACGAGATAGGCTGCTTGGTTCATTTTCTGTAAGTCATTGATGCGTTACAAATTAATGAGGGATAATTACATTTACACCCAAAACTTTTGTCTGATTACGTACGTAAAAATTCCATACTTTTGAATAATATTCGTAAATCATTACTGATAAATTTCGTATTTTTGCATATTTTTTAAGTTCCTTTAAGTCTACATGTAAATTATTCAAAACAGTAGGGGAACTCTTTTTGTAAAAATAGACCAAGGGTGTAGATGTATTTTTCCCTTATTTTTTATAATTACTTTTAAAACACAATTTGAGTAAAAAAAAAGGGAAGTTCTTTTAATCAGTTAAATAACTTTAAACAGGTGAAGCCAGTTCTGGGACGACTAAAGAACACACTTGTGGTTCTTGGAATATCATTGCTTATGTTCATAGACCTGTTCATTAGTGCTGAAAGTAGCACAAAAAATGCATATATTGCACCAGAAGATGGAGGTAGAGCTGTGCCTGGAGTTTATAGTGAAGAATCTGCAAGGAATTTTGAGCCTGATGCTTTTTGTGGTGAACCCATTAATCCCAATTAATTAACACAAAGTAATAGGAAATTGTATTACATCACATGTATATTGATATGTTCTATAAATTGTACAGGTTTATTCATATATAATATAAGCAGTGTAAGTGGGGTGGGTATATTTCTTGATTGTCATGTCTGTCGTGTTTAATGAATCTATTTTGACTTATTCGCAGATGCTTATGAAAAAAGATATTTTTTAATGTTTGTAAGTCACGAATTTGATGTCCACTCTTAGGTAACATGCTTTTAGGTGTAGTCTAGATTTTTGAAGGTTAATATTGTCTATTCCTTCAACCCAATTTTGACATTTTGCACCACCAATATTTCACAATATTTCCTTTTCTCAGATGCTATTTACCCGTTGTGTTCAAGACACATCAAAAGTTTAACCTCCGTTAGATTTGCTTTTTATGTTATAAGCTTTTTCGTTTTTCTGTTGAAATGCGTGAATATAATTAACAAAAGATAAAAAAGCAATGCTCTGAATGAATGAACGGTTGTGGTTCTTGTGACTCTAGTCTTTTCACTTGGTATGCTTGGATTTCATCTCATTTTGAGTTGTTGTAAAGTAGAAACAAGCATGTATAAAAAAAATTAAATATTTTTAAATATATTAACTGAATTATACCAAGTTTAAAACTTTAATCCATTGAAATAAGGGTGTTTCATTATTTAGCAGCCTCCCCTAAACACTACCTGCGTACCAACTCTTGTACAATAGGAGAAGACAAAGTCTACAAACAACTCGACAACTAATGATTAAAATGTCAATTTTAAACATCTAAGTAAATACATATTCACTATTATTTTAATATAAGTAGTTTGATTTTATAACTTTCGAACATTTTATTTCTTTTAATCCCAAAACCTTGATTAATCCAGCTATTCTCAGCTGTTAAGATCTATTGGAAATCTACAGAACATTATTTGACATACTTATATAATATTAGGATTTAGTTCAGAACATATTTCAATTATTTCGGACAAAAGTCTAACATGCAAACAGGCCAATATGAACTTTCATAATCGCTTGATTGTTTTTCAACGTTGAATCTTGAAAAAAAATGCGCGTTGGTATTATAAAATTATGCTTGTTTAAAATAAAAAAGTTAAAAAAGTAAGAGATTTGAAAACAAATAATTGATGTAAACTGATTAATCATTGTACATGCTACACTATCGTGAAGGTTGATCAATTCCTATGAGACTTATTGATTTATTATGTTAATAACTCATAAAACTCAACTTGGTGACATAACAAATTTTTTACATATATTTCCCAATCACTGAAGTAATAAAATTTCTTCTCAATTTTTAAATCCAACTTTATAATCAACACGTGATATTTTAAACTATCCACTTTTCCCTCTTATGACAAAAATTAAAATAAAATAACCAACCTCATTAAAAAAGAGTGGAGCCCATTTTGGTAGGAGAGAGATTGTATGGGGAGTTTCAGGTTCATGCACCTTTTCCCCTTTTCAACTCTCTTATATATCATTCTTTTTCTTTTTTTTTTTTTTTTTTATTTATTACAGCATTAAGAAGAAAAAGAACAACATTATAAGACTCAGTTCTATTCCTCATTTTAGTTACGTTTGTCTGAAATTTTATTTATATAAAACTCAGGTAAACAAAACTGCTCATACAGTTCTATTTTCTTTTCGATTTTATTCTCTTCTTATGTTAATTGAATAGTTCATTCTGCCTAATCTCGTTAGTTTTCGTTGATTACTGCAGATTCTTGTGTAAAGCTTTTGACTTTTGTTGATTTCGATTATTTCTTTGGTGTTTTGCTTGTGTAATGCTTAAGTTGATTCTTGATTTGTCAAGACTGATTTTTGATCTGTTTTTTGCTATTAAAGATTTATTTAGAGTGCTATTTGCCTTGTGGGTTTTAAGCATTTAAGTTTGGTGTGGATCATATCTGCTCTCAAGTTAAAAAAGAGCCCTTTTGCTTTAGGAGGAAATAGAAATTAAGTTCAAGATGAATTGTGCTCCAGTTAAATCAGATGGATTTTGTAATGGATAATGAACTCGTTCACGATTAGTACCGTTAAATATATATGTTGTCTAGCTCAGTTTGAAAATTCATTAAGGGGTTTGTTGTTTTGGAGAACTTGGTCCTTGATGGATCAAGTTATTTGCTTTTATTGCTTTGATTTTATACCACAGCTGGAGTGAGAATCGTTTGTCTGTGAGATGATATTCTTTATCACAAGCGCAACGTTTGGTTTTATGTAAAAGATATGCATTGGTTTTTTGTCCTTTAAGAATTTTCCGCTTTGCTAACGACCACTGTTTTCTCAAGGAATATGATTTGTGGTGTATGGTAGTTGTTTATGTCGAAGGCCTTAGTTGCCATGTGTCGCAGAATCAATTGTTTTCAGATATAATGAGTCCTTAGTTATTGAATTAGCCGAGCATCTTATTCGCTGGCTAATGTAAATTTGTCGTGTCTAGAAGTTGCCTTTGACTAAGATATGCCGGTGCATGTTGTGGCAAGTCTCAATATCGAGTATCTAAGAGATTGCTCTTGGAAATATGTTTTATTGGTCATATTAATATGGTGAGTCTTGAATGATCAAAGAGCTTTAAGATGAGTTGTAAAAATCGGGTTTACTGGCTGGTATTGGTGGTTGTATCTTTAAGGTATTGAATGAGCATCTCGTCTATAAACTTATGTTAGTTAATAGAAATGAGAGCCGTTTAGTGTTATCTTATTTTAAGCATTCGCCTCATGCACCAACCCTCTTCTTGAAAAGTTAGCATGGAAAGATCTTTTCATAAATGTTTAAACTGTAGACTTCTCGTACCAATGACTTTGACATAATGAGCATCCCTCATCTAAAAGTCGAGCGTTCAGTGGGAGTGGTATTCAAAATAGAAGCTGCTTTTTGGTTTTATTGGCCAAGCATTTATCACGTTACCTATCAGATGCCAACGATTGCTTATTGTTTTTCTTCTTTGTCATGCAATGCTCTTAATTAGACGTGCCACTGCTTAATATTTCAAGCTAAAAAGTCATCACAGCTTGTTATTATGCGACGGGGTGAACAGTTACTTTATTCTTTCATTAAGGAAATAAGTAAATATCTACTCAGGATATTATGGTCAATAGACTGGTTTTGCACTTTTTTTTTAATTTGTACTCCGTGCTTCCAGGACTCTCGATATTTTGCAGTTACTTTAAGTGACGACTATCCTCTTTAATTCCAGTTTGTCTCCTCATTTCTTGCTCCCATTTATGCTAAATCTGTTCTGTTTTGCAGATTTGATCTTTCACTTTGCTGCAACACAATCGAAATGCTTACATCAGTTCCTAATTAAATCATCGAACTGGATAATGTGTACTGATGAGGAAATAATCAGGAAGAAAAAGTTTGTTATGTGCGTTCAGCAAGAGTTTCTTTAATGGAGCTTAATCTTGCCAACGAAGTTGAAAGTGAAAATTTTTCTGGAAGCATTCAGCATGAATTCTGGCCTGTCGATGATATAGATCCCAAGAAGGCAAAGTTCCCATGTTGTCTAGTTTGGACACCTCTGCCCGTGGTCTCATGGCTGGCACCTTTCATTGGACATGTAGGCATAAGTAGGGAAGATGGTACTATTGTAGATTTCTCTGGTTCCTACCTTATTAATGTTGATGATTTTGCGTTTGGTCCCGTCGCCAGATACCTTCAACTGGACAGAGAGCAGGTATACCTACATCGATTCTCTCAGCTAATTCTGAATCTGCCACTTCTCTATATAATACACGTTAATTGTATTCCTCTTACAATCTGCCTTTATATGGCATCCGTGATGCATCTAACTCTTTCCTTAGTTCTCCACAAAGTCAGTTTGCTTTCCAAAAAAAATGATCTTTTTTAAAGTAGAACTGATAAGGACATCAATTACATCCTCCCTTCTAAGGTTTGGTCTTACTTTAGAAATATCTCCTGAGCTCTGAATAACTAGAGACTAAAGAGGCACCCGTTGAACCTTAAAACCGCTAAAAAATAAGAGGTCTATCTGTTCTATTTTATTCAGAAATTTAGGGGGTCAGTGCAATTATTCCAACCCCTGGGGACTCTATCTGTAATGCTTTTTAACTTTCAATAGTTGTTTCTGTAATTAGACCAAATCTCATAGGTGTAACTGTAATTATTCCTATATCAGCAAGCCGGCAAATAACTTTTTTTTTTTTTGATTTGTTGAAAAAAAGTGCTGCTGTCCACGGAACCTTGCTGGACATACATGCAAGTACCGGTATAAGCACATTGAATATGGGACTGCCATCTCGTGGAACGACGCTATCCAGTCAACCGTTCATAAATTTGAGTCGAAATCTTACAACCTCTTCACATGCAACTGCCACTCATTTGCGGCTAGTTGCCTGAACCGTCTCTGCTACGAGGGATCAATGAATTGGAACATGGTCAACATTGGGGCTCTTATATTATTTAGGGGGAAGTGGGTCGATGCATTTTCTGTCTTAAGATCGTTTTTGCCTTTTACGGTGGTGCTTTGCTTTGGGGTGCTCATGGTTGGATGGCCGTTTATTATTGGACTACTGTCGTTCTCGTTCCTCCTTCTTGCATGGTTTTTGTTGGGTACTTACTGTTTTAAAAACATTTTGGAATGTTAGATTCAAATGTTTCTGGTCAGAATGTTGGATAAACTGTAAGAATGAACTTTCACTGGGCAGGAGTTGTAGTATATATAAGAATCAAATGCCCGAGAAGACTTTGTATACCTGAAAAGTTAGGTTTTCAGACTTGAAAAAGGTTTATGGGATTCTGGAATGAGTAAGATTTAAGTTTTATGTTCTTTGTTTCAAGATTCTCATTTTAGATAATGGTTTAAGATGAAGCATGTAAGTTTACCTTATTGCCCCTCGAATGATGGTATTTGTCATAAATTTCCTTCACATGTTTGTTTCGATTATTCGAAGGAATGATTTTAATTATGTTTTGTTTCAAGAATAAAAGGAGGGAAGAATAAAATGGATTTGCTTCACCTCACATAAATAGTGCCCTGCTGATGCAAAGGAAGCTTAGCTTATCAGTTATATATTCTAAAAGAAGGGTGACTGAAAACCCCAAGAGAAAAACAAATGAAAACGGTGTGAGAAAATAGGTGTAATAAAATTGAACAATAACTAAGATATAAAATACTGTTGAGAAACCACCTGTGAAGTTGAATAAATATCTCTGTTCACACTTTAGACCAAGCCATTATATTTACTTCGGAGAAAGTTGAATGAGTATATATACAATTGTACATAAATAACCGATATTACAAACAAACTGAACTTTTCTCCAAATAGACACCACTATTTTGCAAGGCAATAGAGCTAGTCGCAAACTAAGCAGTTCCCACGTACAAGCTAATGGCACGATTGCACTCTTCAAAATACCAAATATAAATGTCTGTACAAATTCAGAAGAATCACATGGATCACATGAATTGATCAAGATCTGACGTTGATTGCCCCCTTTGTAAAGAAGCCCAACGCCTCGTTCTTTCAAAGTTCTTTTCTGATGGGCGATGATCACCTTCTCCATCTCTAGCATTATGTTTGATCTATGTGTTTCGCATCTCAGAGCTCTGGGGAATATCTCATCGAAGCTGATTATTGTCTCAATCTTCAACCTCAGTGTTGAACACAAAACTGGGGAAAGCAGTGGTGATGTCCCTGACAATGACAATCACGAGTCAAAACTTGCGAATAGTTGAGTAAGCAGTTTCCTTAATAAAAACTAGTTGGATCTATTAAGGTAGAAAGTAGACTGATCTTTAATGTCTTCTACCAAATGATGAATAAAAATGTGTTCGTTTTCTGATTGTAAAACTACTAAATAGAGCAGAAAGCAGACAGGAAGTACTGCTCATTTTCTTTCAATGCCAGAATTACTTGAAAGGAGGCAATTATTGGTCAAAAAAAGGATTTTTAAGATGGATCAATAGGAAATATCTTTCACAAAATGAAAGAAATATAGAGTAATAGAGAGCAATATTCCAAGTAATTTAAGGAAGAAGAATAAAAAACATATGGATCTAATTAAAATGCTAAGCAAAAAGGGATGAGCAATTTGTCAATATTCTGCGATGTAAAGCTGGAGATGTGAACTATTCATAGAAAGCCTGGGACAAATTAATACTTGAATCTGAACATTTATTTGATTAGAAAATCATCTAATACCCACCACCACCCTTCTTCCATCACTGAGACAATCTACCCGATCATCTTAAACTACGACAGGCAAAGATGGTAGTAAGTTTTGAAACAGAGGGAGAGGACGTGAGCTTACTTCAGATAAGGTAAAGTCATATTCCTCATAAGTGATGGGTTTCGTGCAACAAAAGACTTCCAGTCTTCTCTATCAATTTTGCCATCCTTATCAGCATCAGCGTCAATAAAAGTCTGCTAGGTTGTTGCACGATGAGCATACACCGGATATACTAAAAAAATCAAAATTCGAATGATTGATATTTTAAAATCAGATGAAATTATACCTTGTCAATTATTTGCTCTAGAAGTTCATCAGAAAGTCTCATGTCAGATTCCAAAAGTATAGCAATCACCATCTGCTTGACCTGAATGCAGAATTTTGTCCATAAACTCGTGATTTATGCAGAATGAGATTCAGAAAATGGAGCCATTGCTGGTCACAGGAAAGATAAATTGCTAATAACTGAGAAAATGCACATGTGCTTTTGGTTCAGGAATCTGCAAAATTTAAGTACCATATCTCCTAGCTTACCTGCAGATACTTCTCTAGAACTCCGAATAAAACTTAAAACTTTCTGTAAGTAAAATATACACATCCAAGTACGGATTTAGTTTGGACAGAATATAATATTCGTCATACTAGCGTGAAAGAGCAGATCTGAAGTACTGAGAATAAATCTATGCTTCAAGTCAAACACATTAATCAAAATATCTTGAAAGAAACTCAGTAGCTGTTTTAAGAAAAACCAAACCAAAAAATCTCAATCTAGACCACTCAAATCAACACCAAAACAACATAATTCATTTCTCGGAAAATGTGGCATCCATGTGTCTACAACGATGGAGCAAGAAACAGTGAAGCGTGTAGCTACAAAGGACATAACATTTAGACAGGAACATGGCTAGCTAATGTTTTAAAATCAGACAAGAAGCATATTTAAAGTTAGTTGGTGTTTGGAGATTATGCTAATATACCAGACAAAATATATTATGTATAACAGAATGCCAAGAAGAAAATCATTTGTAAGCAACAGAAAGTTCACGAATACTTATTTTAGCATATAAACTACTGTCTTTTCTCTTATCGCCTGAAAATATGTTTTACCATATTTGATGTCAAAATTTTGTGAACACTAGTTGAAAGTTACAAACTCACTTCTTCTCGCTCAATGAAACCAGTTTGTCTCAGATCATAAAGCTTGAATGCAACTGCAAAACAAGAAAAACGTCATAAATGGGTTTAATAAGCACATTTCCTTTAAACTTTTTGATACTAAAAGGAGACTATAATTTCTTTCAATCTAGTTTTTCTTCCACAAATGGTAAATAAATGACACAAGTTATGTACATCACATCATGGTGATCCTTACAATCTATTTTGTCGTCCAGAGGGGTGTAGGGATGGAATACATTGAGTGCATGAACAAACTCTTCAAATTCAATAACACCATTCCTCTTCTCATCAAAAAGATCAAAAACCTGGGGAAGAAACAAGAATCAAGCAAAAATGATGTCTTGGTTATCATGATAACTAAGTGCTGTGAAGTCTCGTTTTGGTATTTGCACATCCACAGAGGTCTGAGTTCAACTAGGCAAAGGATGTGCAAAGAAGGGGTCACAGCATATTCTTAGAAATGATATATTTGAACACTCACGAAAAGTAACACAAAATATCACATGGATTTTACGTCTCTGTAATGCATGCAGGAAAATACAGGGCATGAAACATGATACACCAAGTCTTACATCTCAGAGAGTCACAAAAAAGATTTGGTGCACTTTTATCCTAGCAGCAGCCAACAATAGAGGCATCGAGATTACGATACAAAAACGCATCTAGGATACTTACCCGGTCCAGAAAGAGGTTTTCACCATGTGGAGTTCTAAATAGTGCCAGCTGAAGCTCTTCCTACATGAAAAAACAAATTTAGAGAAAAGGTTTTTTTTTTTTAATTGGACACAAGTGAGGTACACAACAGTAATTCTTGATAAGTTATTGAAAAACCATTGAAATAAGCTGAAGTGAAGAACACATTTCACGTTGTTAAAAAATTCAAGTATGATATTTGAGAAATATGATGCTATATGCCCAGGCGATAAAGAAACATCTAGCTGGTTTTAAATCAAATGAAGTATCTCTAGAAGAACAATAAGCATTTTTAATCACCAGCCATACATTTCTAAAGAAGATAAAATAACTAAATTAAAAAGACCCCAAAAGAGAAAACAGAAATATTACCTTATGTATCAACCCGTCATCAATAATTGAACTGCTCAGCTTCTTAAACAACTCATACAACGCCTCGACTTCATTTACTGAAACTGCAAAACACAACACCCATAAACACTTCCAAATCTAAGCCAAAAGCACAACGATACAAACAGAAAATCAACTCTAACAAAAATGAACGAAAATTCTAGTCCAAACTTGGCAAGACAAAACTACAACTAACCACGCTGTACAATTACCTAAAACATGATTAATGTACAGTCCAACACAATCTACCAAACAAAAATTAGGCATACCAAACACAGGATACATAAATTGGTCGCATATATATAATCAAACCAAATATGGACTAGAATTATCCAAAATTCAAAAAATTTACATCGAGATTCGTCAGCCAATCTCACAAGCTGGTCGTATCCAAATCGCGGTCTCTTGCTGATACTGGTCAACTTTTGACATTCAAAACAACCGGATACCGCAAAAACGAGCGCCTCAATTATCGCGATGATCGGAATCACGACGGCGCACAGTTTCTCCGAGAATTTCAAACTAGAACCCTAAAAAATCGACGATATTAAAATCTAATGAACGACGTAAGCTAAAATTGAAATTGAAATTGAAATTGAAATACGAAATAGTTTACCAATGAATTGCTCGTTGAATCCATTTGTAAATCTGGAGAAAAAGAGAGAACGATTGTCACATTCTTCTTCAATCACTCCAACACACGATTTTCAATTTTTTTTAATTTGTGCCCTAATTGTTTGTGATTGTTGGCCACATCTGATGCTGAGCTGTAAAGAAGAAGAAAGTTGTAATTAATGTAAATTGTATTTGCAATTTTATAATTGTAAATGATATATTTCTTTTGGGGGGAAATTAACGGGCTTATGAATTATGATAATGAAATAATGTGCAAATTTAGTAAAGTTTTAAAAATAATGAAGTTTGGATTCCTTTTCTCGAATTTATTGTTAACTGTTGTTGTTGTTGTTGTTTAATTTTAAAATATGAATTATTACTGAGTACCTTTAGGGATAATTTATAGTTACTTCTCCTTGGAAGACTTAGCTTAATTATTAAAAAATTAAAACACGTTATACTGTTTCATAAATCATGAACTATATAACACCCCTCAGTGAAGTCCCACACTTGTTTGAAATTCAAATAACATTACCTATTTATTTGTGTTTTAAGAGCTTCATGGTGTCTGTAATTATTCATATTTCAGAAGAAAAAAAAAAGATTTTTATAATGATATGAAACTTAAGAGGTGGCGGATATATTTGTCCATTTTATTTATTTTATATGGAAAGAAAATTACAAACGTGATTGTTTTTTTTAATAATAATTTCTAATGCATTATTGTTGCTCAAATGACTTGGTGTTATCCAAACCAAGTGACGTGTAGTAACAGATGATTGCTTTTCGTTTTTGTAATAATACTATATGTTGCATTATGGAATAGTGGGACAGTTTCGCATTTTTCGTTTCCATACCTGATATCTCTCTATTAGTCTTTAATTTGTGGAATACACGTAAGCTGAGTTAAGTCTTTCAGGTCTCATTGATTAAGGTTATTATAATTTTTTTTAATCGCACGTAGGGGTGGCAAATGGATCAATCGGACCGGATCCAAGTCTAAATTCATGTGGATCCGATTCATTAGGATCTAGATCCAACCGAATCCATAGGGGTGGATTTCAAATGGATTCAACTTGGACCGGATCCGGATCCAGATCCATGTGGATCCGCGGATCCAAGTAGTACTATTTTTTGATCCAATCATGGATCCGAACGGATCCATTTGTGGATCCACCGCGGATCCATGTGGATCCATTGTCGGATCCAAGTGGATCCATTTTGGTAGATCCATCTAATCCACCAAATCAACCTCTACTCAACTCAATTTTCCCATCCACCAATCTATTCCACCACCTTAAATTTTATAATATATATCATTATTCTTAATTCTTAATTAACAAGATATTGGACGCTTAGAAAGAAAGAAAAAATTGTAATTTAACACTCAACTACATTACGATATAAATGTGCAAGCTAGTGTTTCACATAATTTAACTTTTTCTTTTAATTTTAAAATATGCAATGCTCTTTTGAGATGTATTTACTAAAAATATATATGTATACACATAAAACATATATATATATATATATATATATATATATATATATATATATATATATGTGTGTGTGTGTGTGTGTGTGTGTGTGTGTGTGTGCGTGTGTGTGTGTGTGTGTGTATTTGAGAAAAATATAGAAATCTTGAATACTTCTATAACAAAAGTAATATTATTTTTTGTAATGTTTTTAATGAAGTTGAGTTTTGGAATTTGGAAGACTTTCTCGAGCTTTTGATTAAGGATTAGAAATATTATTTAGATTCTTTTTATATATGATTGAGAATAATTTTTGCCTCTTTACAAATTGAGGTTAAAGATTACAAAATTATAAAACTTAATAATGAGGATAAAAATGCCAATCAACCATAAATTGTACATATCTTTAACTTTAATTGATAGTTACCAAATTAAAGCACGAGATCTTCTTCTCATAATGAATAGTTATACGTTGTGAAATTATTTTGCGTAATTAAAAAATTAAATTCATAGTAAAATAAAGTTATATTTTAAAAGTGTACAAATGCATAAAGACAATGAGATAGTGGCTCGAATAAAAAGTTAAATGCCAAAAATTACTTTAATTTGAGTTAAATCTAGACATGGACTTGGATGGATCCACACGGATCCAAATGTGGATCCATCCGGATCCACTCACGGATCCACCCAAATCCACCCGGATCCACGTTTGGATCCGCACGAATCCACATTGGATCCAGGTCCACCTTAGATCCACTGGATCAACTTGGTTTCGGATCCATGGTGGATTCTGGGTGGATCGGATCCGATGGATCCACAACGGATCCGGTTAAATCCATGGATCCGAATCCATTTTGCCACCCCTAATCGCACGTAATATCATAAGCTCATCAAGACTCAAGAGTCTTTCAAAATTCAATAGAGTACTTATTTATGCGTCGAAATTTATTAAATTCCTGGTGAAGATTGTTTTATTTTATTTGTCAAGTTCAAATGATATGAAGATTGGTTGTCAAAGTCTTTATCAACGAAACCACATTTTTAACTTGATTAAATAATAAATGATATACATGCTTATGCATTCAAGGTCAATATATATGATTTAATTTAACCTCTCAAACTCGTTTTCTATTTTGATTAATTTATGATTTTCAAGTTTGTACATGTTACATCAGATTGCATGATATAGTTTACTTAGCGTCAAATTGGTTGTCGGCTTTTAGTTCGAGAGTTTATTTTTTGAGTACTCTAATATTTAAACGTAATGACAACAATATTCTCAGGACATCACAAAAAAGATTGAATAACATATTGATCTTTGCCATAAGAACGACCTTTTTAATCTGACTAGTAGTGATTCTTCTGTTCTCATGCATTCGGTCAAGATATATATGATTTTAACATTTCTTCTCTTTCTCAGTTTCATATGATATCAACGTTGATTAGCAAATACGTCTTTATCAATTTTAACTTAATTAAATATTAAATACTCTATTCTCATGCAGCCGGTTAGGATATATATGATTCGAACAAGATATACTATAATTTTGTAGCTACTAATTAAATATTAATTAGATTTTCCTCTTACAAATTGAGAATAGTAAGCCATATTCTTCATGATAGACGCCAAGACTTAAATAATCACAATCAGGTGGATGTTAATGCATAGATTGCGGGTTATATTAAATGTATGATGAAGTGTAAAGCTATTGAAAAAGAGGTGAAGTATAATATCCTTTTTAAGCGAGAAAATAAAGTAATTGGCTGGTACAATTTGTGGGGTATTCTTTGATGGGCAAATATTTGTAATTTGTTCTTTAGTCGTGCGATTTTAAGAAATGGAACGCTGACTTTGAAAAAAAAAAAAAAAAAAAACTTTAGCATCTCAAGCTTTTCTTTTTTCTTAGATTTAAATTTTGTCTCGAAGTATATTTTGATTAGTTAAATTTTAACTAGTTTTGTAGCTTTGCAATAACGCGACTGAAGGAACCTATATATTAACAAAGGAGTTAAATGCAAGAACTACCTCTGTGTAATCTCTAATTGGTAGAAAACCCTTTGTGTAATTTTAATTGACAAAAACCCCCTGTGTAATTCAAAAATTAGCACACTTGCCCCAAACGCATATGTAGCTTTGACTTGATAGAAAATGTCTGTTTTACCCTTGTGATTACAACCATCAATTACTTTTTAGTTAATTTTATGTTTTTAAAACCAAAATCTTTTTTATTATCTATTATTTTATATTAAAAAGTAAAAAGCAACTCAATAAGTTTTACAAAACCGTCCATGATTATAATTTTATTTGAAATTTGAAACAAGTTTATTGAATTATTCCCAATTAAATAAACAAATAGAAAAAAAAAATATATTAGGCTTCTTCTTCCTCCTTCTCCCCCGTCATCCACCCAACTTCCGTCCCCCGCCAGAAGAAATTTCGCCGGAGTTCATCACACAACCACGACAACAACAAATCCTTCAAAACGAAGAACTGCAAATTCATAAAACCCTAGATCCCTAAATAGAATTGATCTCTCTCGTCGCCACTACTGGAGAATAATCAAACAGATCTATGAAAGAATGATGAACAAATTCGGGATTAATCTTCTTGGTCGTTTAAGTCGTTTCAATACATTGAAATTATAGTGCTGTATCTGTTTGCAATCCGTTTTCTCTCTTTTTTTTAGCTTTTGGTTTTCATTATTTTGTTTTAATAAAATAAAAATGCGAGGGTGAAACCGTAATTTCACATGACAAATTAGAATTCCACTCTCAGTTGCAGCGCGTGCACTGCACTTTGACCTCTTAGGGTTTTTTTTTGCCATTGAAATACACAGGGATTTTTTGCTAATTAAAATTACACAGGGGGGATTTTGCCAATTAGAGATTACACAGGGGTGCATTTAACTCTTAACAAAGAGCATATTATTAAGCTAAATCTATATCGTGAAGTCAATAATATTCTATACAAAGAGGTCATATAACTGATGAATAACAAAGCTAATCTATATCGTGAAGTCAATAATATTCTATACAAAGAGTAAATATGCAGTGTTATTAAGATATGATGCATTTCCATAATATTCTAGATTAGTCTAAATGTATCTAGAATAATATATTTAGAGTGTGGATATGTCTAGTGTCTTCCATAACTTACTAGCTTAAGAATATTTTATGAATTTCTAGATAAGTCTTGAAAAATACCTATGAGATTAGTCTAGAATAAGATTAAGTAATGGACCTAGAGAAGTTTTAAGAAATATTTAGTAAAGATTTCTCTAGAACTTCCTCACAACATAATTATCTAGGGACCAAAGTTAAAAAAAAAAAAAAACTGACAAAAATAGTTCTAAATTCTAATACATGTCAGATGTTTTTTCTGACTTCAACAGAACTAGACATAGTAGGTTTTGGCCCATTTTCAATATTTTTAAAATCGAAGAAACACTACTGTTCATATTCATACTCATACGATCCTAAAACACAAAAGTATGTCTAGAAGTTGTAATTTAGCGTCTTTGGAATGTGGAAAAAAGTTATATAAACTGCTCCAAACAACGTCTAAGATAAGTTTTAACGAATGACGAGAATGTATAACGTAAACAATTCTTTAATTAGTTAAGCTATCTGTTGTGGAATTCATTAATATAAAGTCGCATTTGGTTATGAAATGATCAACAAAGGCTATTAGATTTTTCATTTTTATTTGTATAGTCCTACTAACATTTAAGTACTTAGAAAAATATTAAAGTTCCAATAAACCATGGGGCCATAAATTTCGTTAGGCTGCTAGATCGAAGAATCGGCTTGCAGATGCGACGACAAAGCTTCAGGATGACTCGGTCGGGGATGTGAATATCATTATGTCTCCTCCTTCTTCTATTGTTTCTAATTTAGAGGTGAATGTTGCCTAAGGGCTTTTGCTTCAGTTTTTTTTACCAAAAAAAATAAATACAGTTACAAATCAAGTCGATACGAGCTAAAATACAAGTATTACCTCAATTTGATGAATCGCAATACAACAAATTGGGCGTGGAATTCGATTATTCGATCGCCGCTTTGATGACCAGAGAGAGAGAGAGAGTTAGAGCTTTGTTACGATGAGTTAGGACTTTGTGATATATGGGTTTCAGTTTTCACAGGGTCCGTTTTTCCCTACATTCATACCCATATTAAGGAACATATACTCTGAAACACAGCAAAAAAAACAACATTGAATTAATCAAAAAAATACCCAGATTCAGGATGGAGGGGTGACATGAGAGTGTCGAGAGAGAGAGAAATCAAAAGAGATACAAATATTTAGGTAATTTTAAACGGTACTAAACGCTTATTTAGTTGAATGCTCTCCAAAATTCAGAATTCAAAACAGAATTCGAATTACACCAATCAAATGAAACTAAGAACAAACTCTTTCAACTGAATTAACAACACTCACAAAAACTCTCATAAACACTTTCAGTCATAAAAAAAAAAAAAAAAAAAAAAAAAAAAAAAAAAAAAAAAAAAAAACAAAGCACTCAGAAAAAAACAGAGCATATCCAAATTTTCAAAAAAATAAACTCAAGCACAAACAAATGGCAGAAAGAAGAAGAAGTTGCGCTGCGTGCGCACATAACAAAACAAAGTGCAATCAAGATTGCATTTTTTCACCTTTTTTCCCACACGGTACTGACGCCGACTACGCCAAAGTTCACAGATACTTTGGGCGTGATAATCTGAAAATGATAGGGATGAAACTGTGAAGAGTTTAGTTTTGGAAGCCACCCAACAGGTCTGACCTGTTGGTGAAGCAAGAGAATTATTGAAAATTTGACGGAGGAGTTAAAGAGTGCGGTCCACAAAGTGAGTGTACTGGAACAACAATTAAATAGTGCGGTCGAAAAAGTGAGTGTGCCTTACATTAAAATTGAAATCAAATTGATTGAGGGGTTTTTGACAATTTATCCCCTGTGTTGTGTTCTGTGTATATATCGAAAGCAATTTTAGTCCAAAATATTATTCAACCTATTGCTGCTTAAAAAAGTCAATCAAAAATCTGAATCAATCAACGTAACAATCATTTTTAGAATACAAATTGAATGAGGTAAAAAAATGTTTTAGAAAGACCATCGAGTTATCAAATTTGCTAAAGACAAATTTAATTTAATTATTATATCACCATTGTTTATAAACACACTAAAGTGTAAATTGAATCACGTTTGTGTTAGCATATTAGTATTTTTATATATTTTATTTAGTTAAGGGCCCTTTTATCTTTTCAATCTTTTTTAGTTGTTTTGTTGTATATATTTTCTATCTCTTGTAAAACTCTACTCACTTTTAATATTCATTCTTGTGTTCTTCTCCTACTTAGTTTTCCTTAAATGTCATGTTTCACCAACAGTTGATACTTTATAGCACATAACCCATAAAAATTATAGTAATTTCATGTATTTTTTATTAATCAAAAGAAATTTTGTGGGGTCAAAATTAGAACTAATATATATATATATATATATATATATATATATACACCTTTAGATTGGTTGGATTACGTTAGCAGTATCAAGTACTTATAGAAACACTCTTTAAAATTAGGAAACATTAAAGTTATGCTCTCTAATGTAGAGACACCTCTTCAAATGTAGGTGCCTTCATGATATCCAAATATTGAAAAAGAAAAACATAAACTAAAGTTTAGGAGTGTAAATGTAAATTATCCCCAAAATCTAAGTACCGCCTGGTCTAGTAGCAAACAGGTTACAGCCTATGTATTTTAATTTCTCTTATTTTGGTACAGGTAATAGGCTATTAAATTAAATGACATGTTCGATTCAGAATCTGAACTAAAAAATCACAAGAAATTATTTTTAACTAAAAATAGGGCAAAATTCTTCTGTCCCAATATTGCTTATCAATGGCATTTCTAGTTGTATGCCACATGTCTTCTGTCTCAAAATCTTCATATTTACATCAAAAAAGTATTCAAGATTTCAATTTTGCCGTGCAATTTGAAAATAAAGGTATCGATTCAACTGGCTTTTATTGGATATCTTTTTTTATTATTATTGGATTCAAGTAGCACCGGCCCGTTATCCTTGCACTATAAAGAGTGGGAAGTTATCGCTGCTCTGTGAATCCAGCATGACGCTGTGCGCTATACTCTAAAGCCCACGAGGCCCAAGCCTTCGCCAGGACTCTGTGGGCCAACTCCCCGCTTGGAACGGGCAACAGTTCCTTGGGCCCAGCCGAAGTACACTTCATGTTGAACCCAAATCCGGGAATACGGAAGCCGCAAATGAGTTTTGAGTTTTGACCGAGGACTCAACTTTGACCGAAATTATTAGACTTATCCGATTAATTTTGAGAATTCATTTACGCTACAAGTGTGCTGTGCATAAGGGCCACCAAATCCTTGAGCCATAAAATAAATACCCACTGTAAAGGGGACACGTGTTTAACGGAAAATAAAAAAAGATGTTGTAACACTTTACATGTTATTATTTTGTTATTAACATTAACTCAGAGTATTATAAACTTAATTGTTATAAAACTTTACATATTATTGTTATTAACATTAGTTCAGATTATTTTAAACTTAATTGTTATAATAAATCAAATATAATTGTGTTGTTATTAACACTAATCAGATTATAATAAATTATAAACATAATTTAAGTTTAAAAAGTTTTTTTTTTTTTTTTTCAAATTAACACCCAAAAAAAAAGAAAAAGAACCCGATTTGCATCGCCGGAACAATTGGTCACGCGATGGCTAGATTTGGAAAAGGTAACGCCGAGCTTTGTCGCGACGTCACTGGCAAAGTTAGCAAGAGCGTGGGATGCGGCGGCGGTGTGTGGCAGGTTGGGTGTTCCTTATATTATTTTTATAAACAATTGTAACAATATATTTTGTTTACAAATCTTTATTTCTTTTTAACATATTAAATAAGAAAATGTATTTCTGAAATTAATGATATTTGAGGGTAAATTTGGAAGTTTGCGTCAATTCTTTTTATGAACTTGGTCAAAATTCCCAATTGATGATGTGGCAGCCAGAAATCTGTCAAAATCCCCATTTTTTGTTGTATATTCTGGTGTAGTATTACTTTTTTTTTTTTTCAGTATATCTCCACATATTAATCTACAAAATGCCATCAATTTAATGTGCCCCATAGCTTCGTTAAGACGTTAACAACTTTGTGGCTCTTTCTTCTTTTAATCAGTAATGGTGCATCCTAATACCTTTCACAAACAGTTTTGATTTTCTGTCTCTTTCGTGCTTAGGGCCATGGTGCATGCCACAAAAATTATTTAATAATTTGCTAGAGTTTTGGCTACACATGTTATGAAGATGGTCCTATTAAACTAGGAAAGGAAAGATAATATTTCCATTTTATTTTATAAATAGGAAGATGAAATATGATAACTAATATACAAAAGGTATATTAGCAAACAATTAAGTTTTGCTCTCCATTTAAGGATTTTGTTTTGCCTATATCATTTACCATATTTTAACTATGGTTAGTTTCAAGGATGTTTCTTTAATTAATTACACAAAACCTCAAAGATGCAATTGTAACTATCATATACGTACTGCACTAGAATCCCATCTATTGAAAGAAAGTATTTCCATTCAAATACGGAATATATTTAAGAAAAGGAGTTTATTCACTTATAGAAGGAAAATACTCCTGTTGTTCACACTTATTTTCTACACGGAAGTCTAATAAAACTAAAAGCCTTTCTTTTAACTTAACACATAGACAATTGCATAATTTACGCAACCATAGGATTAGGAGGTAGAGTTGTACTTAAAACAGACCACCATCAAATTTGTTGTTATATGTACGCATGCAGTTGTAGCAACTAGCAATAATTTGTTTTAAAACAGGAAACTATTGATATTACAAAAAACACAACGACAATGAGAATTATTAAGAAAACCCGTCCGATGGAAAACCTTGGAGATGATATGCTAGCCTTAATTTGTCGTTACATTACTGATCCAAAAGATTTAAAATCACTCTCTCTTGTTTGTAAATTATGGTTGAGAATTCAGAGACTTCAAAGATCAACACTAAGAGTTGTAGATCTCAATCTTCTCCCGAGTCTTCTGCCAAGGTTTCCGAATTTACTCAAGTTTCATGTATCAATCGCAATTTCTAATGCGCACCTGCAGTTTATAGCCGATACATGCCCAAGAATTCAAGTACTCCACCTTCTTTGCGAGCAAAAATCTTGGTTCCTTGATATTGATGACAAAGGACTTTCTGCGATTTCAAAAGGATGTCGCGATTTGATAGAAGTTGTAATAACATGGCGAGTTGGAATAGGGAATGTTGGTGTTGCTTCATTAGCTGAGTTTTCGAGAAACTTGAGAAGTCTTGACCTGGAGCGATGTAGCAGAGTTTCTGATGAAGCACTTGAATCAATTGGGAGTATGAAAACTTTGGAAACATTGAATTTGGAAGGTTGTTGGGGGATAACAGATGCGGGATTTGCTTTCTTAACAAAGGGGTCATTGTGTAAGACACTAAAACGATTGAATCTTGCATATTGTAATCGAATAACAGATTTTGGCTTGATTAATTATTTGAAGAATATCAGCAGTTTGGAAGTTTTAAACTTAGCAGGTTGTGGAGATATGATAACAGATAATGGACTCGTAGCGGTCTTGGCCGAAATAAGGTCTTTAACTTTTTTGGATTTGTCATGGTTACATAGGTTGTCCGATGCAACAATGTATGCTTTGGCTAGGAATTGCAAGAAATTGGAGGTGCTTAACTTGACAGGTTGTGGATTTATCTCAAGGACCGGCTTTCGTGCCTTTTCTGGCCACGAGTCGTTAAAGAGGCTTTACTTGGAAAGTTTTCCAGATTATTTAAATAGTTATGATCTTGAATACGTCGTGTTAGGATGCAAGCAATTAGAATACATTGCTATTGACGATGGATTGAGAAATTGGGTTTCGGTATCTGCTCAAAGTAATATATTGAAGAGGGGTTGTGTGTTGGATTGGAAGCCGTTTATTCTTTAACTATATTACTCAGTATAACTGTTGAACAACTCTAGTCTTATTGTAATTCTGTTGTTCATTATTGTAATGTCCTCATTTTTAATCTTTGAGTGCGTACTATCACGTTGTTAGCTTCCGGCCATATTTTGATTTTAGTTTAGTTTCAGGGGGTGTTTATGTAATTCCACAAAACCTCATAGGTGCCGTTGTAATTATCATATGTATATTTCTAATCAAGAGTACTGCACTAGAATCTCATCTATTGAAGGAAAGTGATTTCCATTCAAATTCGCAGAATATACGTACGGAAGTAGGAAGGAAAAGGAGTTTATTCATTAAAAAATTCCATATACTCTTGTTGTTCAGACTTCTTTTCTACACGAAAGACTAATAAAATAAAAGCCTTTTTTTTAATGGGTAATGATATATAAGAGAGTAATTTGAGTTATTTTTCATTATTGCCCTTAACAATATCTACTTGTATTATATCAATGTATCCTCTTTCCACTCTCACAATCAAATATTTACATAGAATCTTTCCAATATCACAATTTTCTCTTACTTAATTATATTTAATATTCTTATCGTATCTTTCATATGCTCCATCAAATTTTGTTGGCATAGAATCTGTAATCATATGTGTATATAATTCTAGAAATTCTTATTAGTTATTGGATAAAACTACGCTTGACACAAATTTTACAATTTATTTATCTATATCAATAATTACATTCAGAGATGTTTAGACGAAATTGAATTTTTTTACAGAGAATTTATTTTAGCTGAAATTGAATTTTTTTTACAGAGAATGTATTTTAGCTGTTGGTTTATTCAATTTAATAACTTTTTTTTTTCAAATTCTGAGATAGTAATAGAGAAATTAAAAAATATTGATTTTTTAAGATAAACCTGGTTTGCATTGACCCACAAAATTTGGGATAAAAGTTACTGAATTGGATAAATCACCTGATAAGTTCATTTGATTAGCGTTAAAAAGAAATCAATTTCGGCCAAATAGTATCAAAAATATTGCAGGTAAACAAAATGTAGTATTTTTAGTCAATCAAAAATTATTTAATGATTAATAATAATTTCATGAGTCAACTAGTCAGAAGTAATTTTTTTATCCAAAATAATCTACATTTAAGGATACAAATTGGAATACTAAATTGATAAAGTACTATTCTTCGAACGATTTATCAGAAGTAATATTTGATTCGAAATGAACATGGAAACTCGGCTTCAGAAATAGAAAGAATAGAATAAATTACAATGACAAAAATTATCTAGATTTTGTTAGGGGTGATTTTGGCAAAAATATTCAAATTGATCCATCAATTCCCTTTTTTGATAAATCACCTTCATGATTGCAAAATCTCCGCAACCATAGGAATAGCGATTAGGAGATAGAGTTGTACTTTAAGACAGCCGACCATTAGATTTCTTGTTATATATACGCATGCAGTCGTGGCAATAATATGTTTTAAAGCAAGAATAAATATTACAAACAACCATGGTAGCAATGATAGTTTATAAGAAAATCTGTCCCATGGAAAACCTTGGAGATGATATACTAGCCTTAATTTATAGTTACATTACTGATTCAAAAGATTTAAAATCGCTATCTCTAGTCTGCAAATTATGGTTGAGAATTCAGAGACTTCAAAGATCGACTCTAAGAGTTGTAGATCTCAATCTTCTCCAAAGTTTCCTACCAAAATTTCCGAATTTACTCAAGTTTCACGTATCAACCCGAATTTATAATGCGCATTTGCAGTTTATAGCCGATACGTGCCCAAGAATTCAAGTACTCCACCTTCTTGGCGAGCCAAAGAAATTTTGGCATGATTTTGATGACGATGGACTTTATGCAATATCTAAAGGATGTCGCGATTTGAGAGAAATTGTTATTAGTAGGAGAGTTAGTTTTGGGAATGTTGGGGTTTCTTCATTAGTATGGTTTTCGAAAAACTTGAGAAGTCTTGATCTAAGATGTTGTACTGAGGTTTATGACGAAGCACTTGAATCCATTGGGAGTATGAATACTTTGGAAACATTGAATCTGAAAGGTTGTTGGTGTATAACAGATGTGGGATTGGCTTTCTTAACAAAAGGGTCCCTATGTAAGACATTAAAAAGATTGCGTCTTGCTCTCTGTGATCGAATAACGGATTTTGGGTTGATTAATTATTTGAAGAAACTCAGTAGTTTGGAAGTTTTAAACTTGTCGCATTGTGGAGTTATGATAACAGATATTGGCGGCGTAATGGCCTTGGCAGAAATGAGGTCTTTAATTTCTTTGAAATTGTCATGGCTAACTAACTTGTCTGATGCAACAATGTCTGCTTTGGCTATGAATTGCGAGAAATTGGAGGTCCTCAACTTGAAAAGTTGCACATTGATCTCAAGGATTGGCGTTTGTGCCTTTTCTGGCCACGAGTCGTTAAAGAGGCTTTATTTGGAAAGTATTCATGAATTAAATGGTCATGATCTTGAACACGTCGTGTTAGGATGTAAGAATTTGGAATACATTGCTATTGACGAATTTTTGAAGTATTGGGTTTCAATGTCAGCGCAAAATAATATATTGAAGAGGGGTTGTGTATTGGATTGGAAGCCATTTACTCTTTAATTATATTTCTTTGTATAATTGTACGTAGGGCTTCAACAACTCTTTTCTTATTGTTCTTTTGTTCATTCTCTTTGTATTATGTGGTTGAGAGGAAGTTGCTTCTGTTGTTATCTAAGGAAGCGTTTTGGTTGTGGAATTGTTTTACCACAACAATTACCTTCCTATAGATTGTAATAAGGATAAGTTATCACAAAAGGGCCTCTAGTTATCATTTTTTTTTTCATTTGGTTTAACTCATTATTAATCTTAAAGAGGTCCAAACTAAAATTATATCCAATTTTGGTTAGATATTATTATAACCCTGATAACTTGTGGATTAGCTTTTCTACCCCTACTATAAATAAATGAATTCTGTGGTATATTTCTTCATTCTAACAATTCCTGCCAAGTCTCTTCGAGAAGGTCGATTTCCATTACTCCCGTGTTACTTTCAGAAAGTCACACGTCGAATAAGCATGATACAATTGTGATTTTTGTATAAAAAGAAAAAAATAAAAAATAATTGAACAAAGGTCAAAGATGTTAACTTCGCATCAATCAATCGATAATCTTCAAAGAATAGAAGAAGAGAAGCAATCAACTAGAGTGGCTACATGCATGACACTCAGTGGATTGAAATCTGAGTTTATTATGTTCCTTGAACAAAATTGATGTATCCAACTACATCTTTACACACGTTACATTTTCGAAAAAAGACTTTCAGAAGGATTTGGAGCTAAAAGGCAGGCCATTTGTGGTGTGTGGGAACAATTAATACATGAATACATCAGTTTCATATACAAGAAACATGCATGTACTATTTACATGAGAAACTATTCTCTGATGCTCTGCTGTTGAAAAATAGCTCAGATTTTTATCAAAGTCAAGATCATGCAAGGAACATGTACTATTTACATGAGAAATTATAAGGAGTACTTCCTTTTTTATTTTAGTGAAGTAACAGTCAATTTAAGCAGCAGATATAGAAAAAAGGGCAACTTTTGAGTTATTGAATATCTGTATAATTGGATTCGAATTATATACATCTAAATATACATATTTGTGTAATATATATATAATATGCTACATAATATGAATTGTTTTCATAGCAGGACCCAAACCATAAAACTTGGCATGCTGGATAATATTGGTGCTGTTATTAAAGCCACAATTTACACAAGGTAATAGATGAGCTAGCTTGACTAATTATAGAATTAGTGTATATACTTATGTAGGACATTTTTTCCTAATCATTTTGTGAGCTTGAGAAGTTAATGTCATACTTGGGAACTGGCTTTTACTTGATCATGGGCAAAACTTGTACCAGTTAGAAATTTACAAATTCGTCATTATTAATTTTCGAATAATACTCTTATTAAAAATTCACCCTCAAAATAAAATATTAAAAAAGATGACAAGTTTATTATATACACTACACCCGCACTCACTCGGTCAAACGGAGACTAGGATCAAAATGTCAACAATAAATCAGTCTCGCACGTGTCAATCAGTTCCTCCACCGCTTCAATCCTTCACCATCATCATCCTCAAGCTCCGTCGATTTTTCTCTCACTGCAAAATGGCGACTTCTTCTCAGAACGACGACGTTGAGTCCGTACGTCTCAATCGAATTCGATCGAGCAAGCTTTACTTCGACGTTCCTGCTTCTAAAGTAAGAAACGAAAATGCGTCTAATTTTTCAGTTAATAATTTTATCTGATCGATTGTGATTGTTGTTAATTTGTTATCAGGTTCCGCTAATATATTCGTCGTGTTACGATATAGCATTTCTCGGCATTGAAAAGCTGTAAGTAATTAATTGATTGTTGATGTTTGCAACAAAATGAATTTTTGAAGGCATTTTCGACGGATTATGTACAAAATATAATTAATATGTAAATTAGGATCATATAAACACCTTAGAACCTGCAACTTTAGCAAGAGTTTTTTTTTTTTTTTTTTGATAAATTGCTATTATCTTAGAAAACTAGGAATGAAAAAGTGAGCTGATCCTGTTGATATGAGTGACCTTATCTGAATTTTCTACCATACGTCGAGGTTAAATGTAATGCATCTTTTACGCGAAATTTCAGGCACCCTTTCGATTCGTCTAAATGGGGCAGGATATGTCGATTTTTGATAGCCGAGGGTCTTCTGGACAAGAAATGTATTGTTGAGCCTCTCGAGGCTAAGAAAGATGATCTCCTAGTGGTAACGGCCTTTCTTGTTTAGTTTTGTTTCGAATTTGTATGAACTCTGCTGTCGGGAATGAAACGATGCATGATTTTGAATATATATTTGAATTTTCAATGTGTGCAACTAGAATACCGCTCGACCGGCCAACTTACTTTCGCCCCCGTCGCTCTGACATTCACATACTGCGTGCATACCCCACGGGCCTGAGTTCTTTGGTCCTAGGGAATCTCATATTAAAAAGGTCATATCTTGCCCGACGCTAAAATTAAGAGAGCTTCAGCTCTGTGATGCTTTGTTGAGTAATTTTGGCTCCAAGTAGTATGTTATAGTGCCAAAAGATTGGATCTTAGTACTAATGCATGGTTCTCGGATATTGGTTGGTGACCTGGAATTGAGTATGCATTGTAGTTTAATTTACTTCAGCTCTTCTGTAAATCATGGGTCATTCTTCACAAGCCAGCTTTCAACAAGTTAGGATTCTTGACAAGGCCTTATATTTTCTTCTTATTACTGCACACATTGTCGACATAGGTTGCAATACACACACACACACACACACATATATATATATATATATGTATATGTGTAATCAGGACCATGAAGGCCTTTACGTCATTGTACTAAGCCTTTTGTTTCCACGCATAGAAATTTAAAGAGAATCAAGATGACCTTCGATGCATACTGTATTTACCTTTTCCTATTAGCGAGTCCTTGTTTTATCTCTGGACAGTATATTCAAAAGAAATTAGCGATTGCAGAAGTAATTCTTAATATATAATGCATTCATGACTTGTTCGTTTATGTCTTTAAGATTAGCACTAGGAGTTATGTGCACATTCAAACACTTTTATTGACTGATCTGTATATTGTGCCATTGGTGACAGGTGCATTCTGAGTCATACTTGAACAGTTTAAAGAGCAGCGTAAATGTGTCTACTATAGTCGAGGTAGAGTACTTGGACATTTAAAATGAGTTAAGGCTAAGACTATCTGCCATTTTGGTTAAGGATTTTTCAAAGGTAAAAGATTACAAAAGTTTTAATGTTTTCTTTATTGCTGTATAGGCTTATAATTATTCTAAAAATAACCCCTTTTCATAAATCAATTGTCTTCATGATATAGATTAGTTTTGATATTCTTCAGTTGTTTTTTTTTCTCTACAAGCTGCTTTCTTGGTTCTTAACAACCTGGTCTTTGTTGATGTTTAGGTTCCCCCAGTTGCATTATTACCTAACTGTCTCGTGGACAAGCATGTTCTTTACCCATTCCGCAAACAGGTTTATGTTAACACATGTTTCCTTTTTCAATTTTTAAAATTAGTTTGTTGAGACTGCAATCAACTGCAGGTTGGGGGAACAATTTTGGCTGCCAAGCTTGCAAAAGAACGAGGATGGGCTATCAATGTTGGTGGTGGGTTTCATCATTGTTCAGCAGAAAAAGGAGGTGGATTTTGTGTATATGCTGACATCTCTCTTTGCATTTACTTCGCCTTTACCCGCTTAAACATTTCGAGGTGTGAAGATGCTCCTATAAAATCTACTGATGCAGGCTACTATTTTAAAATGTTTTGTTTGTAATCTGCTTTTGATCATGAAACAGTGACCTACTTCTTGTGCTAATCCTGATCAATATATAGGGTGATGATAATAGATCTTGATGCACACCAAGGGAACGGCCATGAGAAAGACTTTTGTGATGACAGTATGACATTTTTCACTTCTTCACTCACTTTTGCATTGTTCAGTATACTGTATGAGCTACTAACTTTATTGGCACAAATGCAGGAAGAGTTTACATTCTTGACATGTACAACCCAGATATATATCCACTTGTAAGTTTCCTCGTATTATATTCATTCTCGAAATCCTTTCACGTCAATTTGAGATACCAAAGAGAAAAAAGACATCTGTGTGGCTGACGAGCAGTCATTTCTGCTGCTCTTTATGAAATTTCTTCAGTTTTTATCGCTGCAATTTTTATTTTTTTTTGTGCTTTGGTTGTGTAGCATTCACCACAGATATGAAATTTCGCTATCATCCTTAAATCTGATTACCCCCTTTTTTTTCTATGCTCAAGGATTATGAGGCGAGGAGATATATTAACCAGAAAGTTGAAGTAGCGGTAAGAATGACATAGATCGAGCTGATGAAGTACCTCCATCTCCTCTTCTGCTAGTTATTTGACTTCTCTATCGTAACAGAGCGGAACAGCAACAGGTGACTATTTGTCAACACTTGATCAAGCACTCAAGGTATTTTGTTGCAATCCACCTTTACTACTCATTTCTTGGTATATTTCAGATAAGTAATTTTGGATAATGAATGTTAATGGTAGTCGTTTCATGGACCTTCTTTATAGCTGGAGTGATTTAATTCATTTTTCTGATCTATTGACATTCACTCAGCTACTAAAACTTGTGAAACTATGATTTTCCCACCCGTATATTCGTTGGGAAAGGCTCTGTTATTATGTCACCTGGCTTAATTTCGATTATATGTACTGGATATCTGTGTTCAAGAATTTTCATTTTAGTGTTTGAAGTTTCTGTTTGTCATCAGCATGTTTAATTCTTTGTTTTCCAATGAACTTGTAGGTTGCTTCCAGTGCATTTGATCCTGAGTTGATCATTTATAATGCGGGAACTGATATTCTCGATGGAGATCCTCTGGGTAAACTGAAGGTAAAGCCTGTAGAAATTGAGAGTAATTGATGAAGAAGAAAACACACAATAGTGTGTGTAAAGTTTGTATTGAGATGAAAATGCAATCGTACAACTGAAAACTGAAAGAAACAAGCTATATATACATGTGAGTTAACTAACAAACAAATAACAGAATCTGTTAGTAACTAACTCGGCTAAAGTGAAAAGACTAAACTACCCTCGATGCATAAATAGTCCAATATCCCCCCCTCAAGTTGGAGGCTGGTGAGGATCAAGAAGCCCCAACTTGGACAACCAGAAATGGAATGTGGAGATCGGCAACGGCTTTGTGAAGAAATCAGCAAGTTGGTGAACGGCTGAAATGTGTTGAGGAAGCAAAAAACCATTCTTGAAACAATTCCTTACAAGATGGCAATCAATGTCTAGATGTTTGGTTCTCTCGTGAAAGATCGGGTTTTGAGTGATATGTACTGCGGACTTGTTATCACAAAACAATGAGATTGGACGATGAAAAGGAACCCGCAACTCCTGCAAAATGTAAGATATCCAGAGTAGCTCACAAGAGGTGGAAGCCATGCTTCGATATTCTGCTTCTGTGGACGAACGAGAAACTGTAACCTGTTTCTTGGACTTCCAACTAATCAGTGAAGAACCAAGAAATATACAAAAACCGGTGACTGAACGGCGAGTGTCAGAACAAGCAGCCCAATCAGCATCACTGAAGGCTTTGAGCTGAAAATCTGATTGAGCAGAGTAAAACAAACCAAGGGATGGAGTGGATTTAAGGTATAGAACCACCTGGAGAGCAGCATCCCAATGAGCTTGTGTTGGAGACTGCATGAATTGGCTCAATTGATTCACTATAAAACATACATCAGGGCGTGTCATGTTCAAGTACAAGAGCCTACCAACCAATCTTCTGTACTTTTCAGGGTGTTTCAAGGGAATGCCTTCAAGTGTAAACTTCAGACCCTTCTGACATGGAACTGATACAGGTTTGGCACCAAGAAGTCCTGTATCAGTGATGATATCTAATATATACTTGCGTTGATTAATGCAAACACCTGAATTAGTACGCAGAATCTCCAAACCAAGAAAGTACTTAGCAGGGCCTAAGTCTTTGATGGTAAAAGCCTTATGAATAGAGGCTTTGATTGAAGTGATTTGTTCCAAGCTAGGACCAACTAGTAACACATCATCTACATACACCAATAGTACTAGCAGAGAAGGTCCAGAACCTCTTGTGAAAAGACAATGATCAAAGGGAGATTGAGTGAAGCCAACACCAACCAAATGCTTTGTAAACTCAAAATTCCATTGTCTTGAAGCCTGTTTTAAACCATATAGAGACTTGTTTAGCTTGCAAACAAAACCAGGAAGAGCTTTATTATATCCTTCAGGGGGTTTCAAATAGATTTCCTCATCCAAGAAGCCATGGAGAAAGGCATTATTCACATCTAACTGGTGAATATGCCAATTGAACTGTGCAGCTATAGCTAACAGAATCCTCACTGTCACCAACTTCACCACTGGAGAAAAACTCTCAGTGTAATCAATTCCAAACACCTGATTATAGCCCTTTGCTACAAGTCTGGCTTTGTAGCGGTCAACTGAACCATCAGCATGTAATTTCAGCTTATAAACCCACTTAGAACCAATAGGATGTTTTCCAGTGGGTAGAGGAACCAAGTCCCATGTATTGTTTTTCTCAAGGGCATCCAACTCCACTTGCATAGCTTGCTCCCAATGAGGATCATGACTAGCCTGTTTATATGTTTTAGGCTCAGAGTGTGAAGTGACATTAGCCAAAAACTGAATATATGGAGGTGAAAAATGAGGAGTACTAATAAAGGGAAATGTAGGAGGAGAGTGTGGAGAAGAAGTAAAGGAAGATGGAATCTGAAGAAAAGGGTTAGAGGAACACTGAAGTAAGAAATCCTGAAGATGAGAAGGTAACTTGTGCTGTCTAGAACTCCTTCTGATAAAAGAATCAGGAGGAGGGGAGTAAGGTGACTGCACAGAAACTATTGCAGAATCAGGAGGAGGAATATCTGGTTCTGCAGTGGTGTTAGGAGTATGATCTTGTGGTAGTGGAATGTCATGATCCTCAGGCTCAACCTCAGCAGGTATATTAACAGAAAGAGGAGAATCAGAATAAGACTGAGAATGAGTAGGAACCAGAGGTAAAGGAGAGAAAGAATGATCAGTGTGAAGATCACTGAAAGGAAAGAGATGTTCATGAAAAGAAACATCCCTTGAGTTAATAACCTGCTGATGGTGAAAACTGAAAATTTTAAAAGCTTTAGTGCCAGGTGTGTAACCAAGAAAGCAACCCTTGTATGCTCTTGGTGCAAGCTTATCCTTATGAGGCTTAACATCAGCAAAATAACATAGACAACCAAAGACCTTAAGATTTGTCATATCTGGTTTCTGAGAATGAAGAAGCTCATAAGGTGATGACCATTCCAGTAACTTACTAGGTGTCCTATTAATCAAGTAAGTAGCCATAAGCAAGGCATGACCCCACAGGGCAAGAGGGACATGTGCCTGAAACAATAAAGCTCTTGTCACCTGCAGCAAGTGCCTATGTTTGCGCTCTACAACTCCATTCTGTTGTGGAGTGTATGGAGTGGTTTTGTGGTGTATAATACCAAGTTTCAACAGTAAGTTTTGACATGTAGCATTCAGAAATTCTGAGCCATTATCTGTGCGAATAGTTAATACCTTTGCATTGAATTGAGTAGAAACATAGGCAAGAAAATGTTCAATAGTACTTGTAACCTGAGTTTTGTTTTGAAGCAAAAATGTCCAAGTTGATCTGCTAAAATCATCAACTATAGTAAGGACATAATGAGCATTAGAGACTGTAGCCAATCTATAAGGACCCCATAAATCAATATGCAGCAAAGCAAAGCATTGAGTGGCTCTAGATGCACTGGTAGGAAACACACTTCTACATTGTTTTGACTGATGACACACATCACAAGCTGAGTCAAGAACAGAAGCAATAGACATATGAGATAAATTGTCCAAATGTTTAATAGCTGTTACAGAGGCATGTCCCAATCTCCTATGCCAAAGAGCTAAAACATCAGAGTGCTTATTCACAGAAGCATGAAAGCAAGAAACCACAGAGTTACAGATTACTTTCTCAAGAGAAACAAAATTCTTTGGATCAAGGATGTACAAATTTCCTTTAGAGTATCCATATCCAAGAACAGCATCAGTCAGAAGGTCCTGCAAAATGCAATGAGTGGGTAGGAATGTGAACTTGATTTGAGAGTTCTGAGCAAGTTTAGAAACTGAAAGCAAGTTAAACTTGAACTCAGGAATATGTAATGCATTATGTAAGCAAATGGAGGGTGTGATGTGCACATTTCCAATGCTTTTCACAAATTTAATAGTGCCATCAGGAAGATACACAGGAGTCAGTTTTGTAGGTGTCTGTGGATTGTGCATCAAAGACAAATCAGCTAACATGTGACTAGATGCCCCTGAATCTAGTATCCAAGCATGTTTCTGAAAAGAATCTAAGCTAAGAAAACTTAGATTTGTACCAGCAAAGTCTCCAAAGTGAGCAAAGTTCACTTGTCCTGCATCAGAAGACATACTACTTGGAGAAGATCCCTGCTGAAAGAAAGATTTCATCATGTTATAGAACTGAGCCTGAAGCTCACCTGAACCTTTCACAGAATCAACCTGAGCATTGTCAAAATGATCAGTAGGTATAGCAACAGCTGAATTAGCTACATTTCTGCCCTGAGAAGGAGGTTTCTTGTCTTTGAGATCTTTATACCAGTCTGGAACCCCTACCAGCTTGAAACAAGTTTCCTTAGTGTGACCTTTTGCCTTGCAAAAGTCACAAAACCTATCAGCCTTAGGCTTCTTATAGTCCTTAGACCCAATGTTTGAACCAAATGAACCAGAATAGTTCTTGAACCCAGAGTTACCCTTAGCAAACATAGCTGAGTTCTCCACAGGCATATTAAATGAAACCTGAACCTCCCTCTGCTTTTCAACACGCAAGATCATTGCATAAGCCTTTTCAACAAGAGGAAGTGGTTCCAAACCCAATATTTGACTCCTAATTGCATCAAACTCATCATTGAGCCCCATCAAAAACTGCATGAGTTTAGTCAAAGATGCAAAATCCAGTGCATGTCTAGCCAAATCACATGTGCATAATGTAGCTGCAGCACATTTGCAACTAACAACAGGTATAATACAACTTAGTTCATCCCACAACTTCTTCAGCTTGGTATAATATTGAGAAACTGTGGAAGTGCCCTGTGAAATAGAAGCAACCTCTCGTTGTAATTGATACAACAGAGGACCATTATTCAACCCATAATGTGTCTCCAATTGACTCCATAAACCAGAGGCAGAGTCAGCATACAAAAACGCATCAACTAAATCTTTTGAAATCGAGTTTAATATCCATGCCGTGACCATACAATCTACTCTAATCCAATCCTCATAAGTAGGATCATCCAAATCAGGTTTAACAACAGCACCAGTAATAAAACCTAATTTCCTCTTAGCTCCTAGAGCAATTTTAACCGATCTACTCCAAGGTAAGTAATTGTTGATACCTGTGAGCGGAATTGTAGTGAGATTTAAACCAGGATGATCCGATCCTTGGAGTTGCAGAGTGCCGGTGATGCTCCGATCAACACCATTGGTCGGAGCAGAGAAATGCGGAACATTATCCGTAGAAGACATCGCAATGATGTAAATTGCAAGTGATTACAGCAAATCAACGAAGAAATCAATGGCGGATCGTAATGGCGAGTGATACCATGTAGAAATTGAGAGTAATTGATGAAGAAGAAAACACACAATAGTGTGTGTAAAGTTTGTATTGAGATGAAAATGCAATCGTACAACTGAAAACTGAAAGAAACAAGCTATATATACATGTGAGTTAACTAACAAACAAATAACAGAATCTGTTAGTAACTAACTCGGCTAAAGTGAAAAGACTAAACTACCCTCGATGCATAAATAGTCCAATAAAGCCTTCATCTGTGAAGTTGTCTATTTGTGTCTTTGAGCTAATGGCTAAATCTTGTATGTGTAGACGATATTACATAATTATCATATACACGAAGCCCTATGAAATCTTAAAGGTACTTCGCTGATATGAAGAACAAGCAATTGAACTGGGAATCTTATATAGTGCTATAGTGAAAACAAAATTTTAAGAAATCGAGAGTTTTACTAACACTACAAGAGTTGAAAGTTGTGCACAAACATGATATTTTAGGGTCATATTTTGCTGTACATGTTGTGAAAATGCAATGTGACCTTAGTCCTAAAACAAGTGCAGATCAGTCCTGAAGGAATTGCCATGAGAGATGAGAAGGTTTTTGCATTTGCTCGTGAGAGGAATATTCCTCTTGTCATGCTCACCTCAGGTTTTGATTTCTTCTTCTATAGTTAATGCTTCCGAGTCGCAGAGAGGTTTATTCAAACTTGACTACTGGCATCTCATATGATCTTTCTATGGTTTCAGGTGGATACATGAAATCAAGTGCGAAAGTGATCGCGGATTCAATCATAAATTTGTCAAAGAAGTCTTTGATTAACGTGGACAGAGCACAAAATACAACGATCACGTGAAGGTGTCTTGAGCCCAGTGATGCTCAGGGATTGAGTAGGATGTTATAATGTATAAAAAGTTGTGTATAACCTTCCATTATCGCTGGAAACCGTGAGTGATTGTGTCCCAAAGTCCGTTGGTGTCTTAAAATGTTGAAAGTTCACTGTATAAAATTTTCAAATTTTCAAACGTAGAAACAAGCAGCTACACGAGATTTTGATTTTGGTTCTTTGATGCTCTGAACAAAATTTTTAAACGCTTTCACAAGAAGTATCTTCGAGTTTTTGTATTTGACACAGTATTTCTGAGTCGGTATATAAAGATACTTTTAATTTCATTATCTAAACCTAAAAGTTTGATTGAGTTCAGTTCAGGTCTCAAATCCTTCAGTTTTAGTCTCCTGTTCGTAACTTCCGTTTTTGTCATTTTCAATCTTCCAGTACGTTCAGTTAAGGCTGTTAGATTCTATCCAAAATCTGAGGATTTCTTTTAACGTCTTGGCAAATATCAGTAAATAATTGAAGTAGGAAGTCTGGGTGTAGGGCAGATCACATCTGATGTTTTTAACCTTTTAATCAAACAAAAAGATATTTTTTCAGCAGAGTGGATTTTTTAAGTTGGTCATTCGTCCCGGATTCAACTAAAGCTAAAGTCAGTTTACCACAAATCAGCATAAATTTAGTATTTCAAATAGAGGCAAGTGCGTAATCAAGATTTACAGAAGAGATGTAATTAGCTCAAGCAAATTTTGAAAGCTCACATACTTCACCATAACTTTGCTTTTAATCATGCTGTCCTCAATTTAGAAATATCAAAAGAATTAATTTTAAATCCCATAAAAGCCAATGTTCAAAATCCAACGATATATATTAGTTATCATCAATCATCATGTTGGCAATACTCTCAATTGCAAAAAGAAAAAAACACAAAAAGAAAAAAGAAAGAACACTTAATTTGTTGGTGTTGAGTTTCAGTTTTGTTTAAGGAAGAGGTATATTTATTGTGACTAATAACTTTGTTTCAGTTTTGTTTAAAGAAAGTACGAACACGTACAAAGCACGTGCCTTATACTAGTTCACTTATAATGTACTGATACTTTTATTTCCTCAAATTCCAGTCGTGTTACCACGCTATCTTTTTCTATTTTGGGGTGTAACTTATTGAATTGAATGACGGGGTGACGTTTCTTGATGTTATGATATTGTACGCACGTATATGAAATAAATCATGAAAGTAACATTAATATGAATGATATTATATTATGTAATCTAAATAGTATCAACATCCAGAAAAGGAGAGATAATGTTTCAAAAAAAAAAAAACTTAAATTATAATGTATCTATTTCCTTGACGACAACATGAATGTAAAAAACTAAAAATCAATCGGCTAAGGACAATGATGCCAATTGCTCATCAGGTGTGGACCTCAGGATCTCCGCAACTTCGACAACCTTAGCTCTAAGAGATTGAGGTGACTCCAATAGATGAATAACTTCTGTTTGATCCATTTCCAAAAGCATTTCAGTCACCTTAGCTGCCATTTTGGGCTCGATCTCTTCGACTAGCGGGTACAATCTCTCGTGCACTATCTGCGAAATGAGCACGTACAAGTCTCAACTCAAGTTTCAATAAATTTAATAAACAAGCTATATGAATTTCACAAGAATCACGCTAAGTGAAGCAAAAATTATTACCTTTCGTTGATCAGCAGAGGAAGCATTTACAAGAATGGAAGCTAAATCTCCAACAAACATCGGTCGAGGCATTCCATCATTTTCCATTAGCAATCGACCATTGTCGTTGGGAACAAAATGCATACCTCCATTAGTACCAATTTGTGAACCATTGGGTAGACCAAATCCAGGAGGAAAATGATATCCATTTCCCATATATGGCATCTGTATTACATAAATGACTTATAAGTTACAGATTCTGACAACAAAAGAAAATAAAAGTAAATAGGGAGCTAAAAAATGTAAGCAACCTGTTGATACATCATCTGAACTGGGCGTTGCCCTTGCTGCGCGAAGCCGTTGGGATGAGCATTTTGTATCTGGTGCGGAGCAAAATGATCAAACATGCTTGGAACATGAGTTCTTGAAGGCCACATATTAAGACCAAATTGGTGATGATGTCCAAATCTAGGCCTCATACAAGGAAAAGGTTGTTGATAATGTCCAAATTCAGGCTAAGAAATAAATCATGGAAAAAAAATGTTAGCTTGCAGTCACAAAATCAATTAGATTTCATTAAAGAAAATGTGTCATCGAAATATATTTAAAGAAAATGAATTAAAAGCTTTTATGTATTACTTGTAATGCTAATATTTCAATCATATATAGAAGTACTAGGGTAAGGAAACGTGCTTCGCACGTGCGTGTTTAGCCTCAGATAATACAATTTAACTTTTTTGATAAAAGTAATGCGATTCTAGTATCTAGATATATAGCCTGTAAAACATCACTAATAAATAAAAAGTTGAACTTTATTTAGATAATAAAAAAAGGTGATCACCATAGGAGGACGTATAGTTGGCGGAGCTTGTCCATTGAACGTCATTTGCCCAAGGCCTAGAGAAGTAGGAAGGTACATAGGCACATGAGGTGCAACTGCTGGTGGAATTGCTGCAGGCAACGGCTTAACTGAAAACAAAGCCTGCATCATATAAAAAAATTGTGATCGATTATAAATATGCTAAAACATGAAGAAGAAAAGAAGGTGAAACCAAGACTTGTTTTGAGCTCATGTCAAAAGAACACACGAGGATAGAAAGAAAAAGGGATAAAAGCGAAAAATTCGTGTTACAATCAAAATTCGTGATAAATTGATTGTAACAAAAACACAATTATATCGTCAAATGAAAGCAAGTACATGCAGACTTTGAGTTTCATTGTTCTAACTTTTATCATAGTAGATCAGAATATGTTATTTTGGAACAATGAAACTTACTTTCATTCGTGCTTGTCTATCTTCCTTTTTTTCCGCAATTGCAACATAAAGAGGCTTCCTTCCAACCAATTTACCATTCATTGCTAAAATCTACAAAAACAAACAAGTTGATTTTAGTTTTTTCCTCAACCAAGAGAAAAGATTATGTCACAAGTAGATTGAAATAAATGGAAACTCACTGCTCTTGAAGCCTCTTGGCTTGTTGAAAACGCAACAAAGCCTGATCCCTTGCTAATCCCTTTCAGATCACACAAAACCTTTGAGGATGTTATGTTGCCGAACAATGAGAACATATCCTTAAGCTTATCATCGTTAACACTCTCGTCCAGATTTTTGATATACAAATTCAGTAAACGTGATTCTTGCTCCCTTTCATATTTTGTTCGTGCTCTTGCAACATACCATTCTTTGTCGTCAAATACTTTTCCATTTAGCGCTTCAACTGACTTAAGAGCATTTTCGTAGTCCTTAAAGTCGACAAAACCAAAACATTTCGAACTTCCATCTTCGTGTTGCATCACTGCCACACTGGTAGTTAATCCAAACTCACCAAATATCCTTTTCAAATCTTCTTCAGTTGTTTGATCTGAAAGGTTCTTTACAAACACATTAGTGAATTTGTTCCGGTCAATAGCTCTTTCCCTCTCTTCCCTGCTTATAAAATGGGCCACGTATAATACTTTTTCGTACAAATTCGCACCATTTAGGTGCTCAATAGCCTTTTGAGCAGCTTCTTCACTATCAAACTGTACAAAACCATAGCCCTTTGATTTGCCGGAACTTTCTGTTTCAACTTTTGACGAAATAATGTTTCCCATTGTTGAAAACGTGTCGTATAGAGCTTTATGATCAACAAGTGTATCCAAGTTCTGAAAAAAAAGGGAACAAATTTGATTGAGTAAAAACCAATGAGTATTTAAACTTAGATATAATTGAAAACAGTAGAGCATATTAATCAATACCTTTACAAATATATTTCCACCTTTGCTTTCAAGCATTCTGATATCTGAGTTAGAATACGATAGCCTGATGCTTTTTCCATTTAGAGGAGTAAAATTTAGATCCTCTAAAGCTTTTGCAGCTATGACAAATCAACACAAGAACGAGTTGTTATAATTAACATAATTAAAGGGGGTAACAGATGAAAAATCAATTGATAATATCTGAATGCACATAATAAAAAGAATTAAATATATTAGTGTATATATGCGAATGCAGAACAATTGAACAAAAAATTAAATTAAATACAGCACTGTACTAAGCATAGACCCTTTTCGAACTTATCTGTTTTTTCTTTTCTTTTTTGCGTTGAGTTACAACTTACTAGTGCAATTTAAGATCTTTCGTTATATATGTTACGATACCATTGTTCGTTACGCATTTATCATGCAGTACTAAAGTTCTAATCCAATTAGGCCTCGTTCTTTTTTGTGTTTTTTGATAAAAAGTATGATTCAATTTGAAATATTATAACCTAATTTATTGCGACAAACTAAAACTATTCACCTAATTTATTTTGTTTCAATTGTGTGACAGATTTAATGACCATGCTTAGAATTAAATACGAAGAGACATTTAATAATTTTTTTCGCTTACACTCGGTACGCTTTATTATAATCATACTTTGAAAGCCATGTGCAACCCTTTAAATGGTTTTTTTTTTCAACGTATATATTAAATTTATCCTCGTCAAAAAAGCTGTAAATAATTAATTTTCAACAAACGTAATTAATATTTTTTGTCTCTAATACCAATATCACTATTTTTTTTGTCTCTGGAGATTGCGTTTGAAACGTCTTCTTTTTCATTATTTGAAGAGGAAAGAATAAAACATGTTTTTTTTTTTTTTTTCGAAGAAAAGAACACAAAATCAATGCAAAAGATTGTAATGTGCGCATGTAATTGTACAAACCATCGCGGGGATTGTTGTATTCAACGTAACCATATCCAAGTGATTGCTTTGTGGTTTGATCCACGCAGATGTTTACCGAAGCCACATTGCCTTTCGCCTGAAACACACGACGTAACTCCGCCTCCGTCACATTCGAGTCAAGGTCCCCCACATAGAGCGACGTCGCAGTTTGCGCTGCCATAATTGGCATTAGATTCACTGTCGATACTTCTCCCATGACAAATAATAGTTTGTTTGGTAGTCTGTATTGTGTTTGTATGTGCGAATGTAGTTGATTTAGAAAAGTTGGAAGCCAGACTTTGTTATATATAGTCGATTCCAAACGGGAAGTTCTAAAGTGACTAGGAATTTATTGTATTGTCTTTTAATAAGGACTTTTAGTATAATTAGAGTTTGCATTAAATTCTGCTTCCTAAGGTATTTTAGTTCGAGAGTGAGTAGGATAACTATATATTATTTTTCAACAATTTTATTTTTTATAATATGAGAGTCTCTACTAAATTATGAAACCTCTGTTTTCTAATTTCTAAATCTGTGGAAAAGATGTCTCTTACTCCTTAGTAGGGTAGGAAATATTTTTTTAATACCTTTTGTTGAATCCGGTCCACAACTAACTAATTTGCTTATCCTCAAGAACTCACATGGTATAGTGGTAGGGGCCTTCTTTACAAAAACATCCTTCACAATTAATTATCTAATATTCTAAACAAATCTGATAAATTTACTAATAATAGTACCGTATTAAAAAACTTACATATATGTTCACCAAAAAAAAAAACTTAGATATATATAAATCTTAAATAGCACAGTCACTACTACTCAGTACTCTTCTCTCACTGAAACTCACACACACACTAGTCAAATTGTACGCTCTGTGCTGTACTACCATTATTGCTACTGGTACAACCTGTGACAGCGACTAACGGAACATTCCAACACTCTGTCTCGCCGAATCACAGTTGCTACAGTGCGCCGGGGCCTGCCTATCGTGCGCCGCCGGCGCGTGATAGCCAAATGAGTAGATCATTAATCGCCGTCATTTTCTTCCTCGTAGTTTCGGTTACAGCTCGCTCATCGTTTGCCGAATCGGAGGAATCGAAGCTTATCGACGACGACGCCGTATCGGTCGGCAATGTCACCGGATTCGATTCCAGTGCGAATAAAACGCTGGCGAAGGAGGATACGTTTGCCGACATGATCGATCGTGCGCTGGAGAAGGAGTTCACGGAGAATGACGATCAGAATCAAGGTTTTGTATTGGATCTTAATTTTGTGTGTTTTGTTTTTTAATTAGATGTTACATTTTGAGTGTTGTAATGTGCTATTACGTTGCATTTTTTGTGTGTGGTTAAGGATTGTAGTTTATTGAAATTTGGTTCTGCTGTGTTGCTGTTGTTATTTGGGGAAAAGGCTTTGCAATTTATTACTTTTATCGGCTTGAGATGGCAATGGCAGACTTAGGGATGATGAGTTAGTGGACTTGGTGGCAGTTTAGGGTTATAGGATGATTAAGTTTCGACAATGGGCTTGAATCTATCATGATTAGATTGAGTTTGGGATTCTGATTTGTTCGAGGAATAAGCTTATCCTGTTAGTTTGTTATTGTTGGATGTGGAAACTATGTCATTGCTCTTTGTGATTTTTTTTTTATAATGGGAGTGTAGTTGGGATGTTAGTTGATGTTTGATTGAAAATAATTATTGGATTTTGTCAGCAAATGATGCCGGCGGCTTCAACAACAGTGTCAATGAGCAGCAGGTTTGCACGTTTTTCCTTAACTCTATTTAGCTATAAATTTTTGCATTTGTAGATAAGTCGTTAGTATTTTAAGGTTTAGTTTGCAGCCTATAGCTCGTGACCAATGTGTCATTGTTCCGGGCCTCAGTTTCCTTTGCTGAATGAATGTGCTGGCTTCATACTTTTTCGTGGAAATATTCCCTTATCAGAAAAATTGTATTGGTCTGTAGTGTACATGGATGTCGATATTGGCAGAGAACACATATTCTTTGTTGAGTTTAATTGAGTTTGGAAGACTCCGAGACCCCAAAAGTCGAATGTTCATGTTGTTTCGAAAATGTTCTTGGCAAATGCTTTATTTTATTTCCAATTCCTTTTGGTTGACTTTTACAGATTTATCAGCCTCTATGAGTTGCATTAACCTCCATCCATGCCTAAAACTGGTGTTGTATATTGAATGAATCCGTTTTAGTAATATTTTAGTTTGGGCGCATACTGGCATAGGTTAAAGTATGTTTAATTCAAACTTGCAGTCTAGTTTTTTTTTTTGTTTTTTTTCTTTTTTTTTTTTTTATTAAGAAAGCTTGGGTTGCCTGGGGCTAATTTATCTCCTTTTTATATACAAAAAGTAGGTTCCCGATATTGCTATACCTTTTTGCCTTATTCATTTTCTCATGATCAGGCCGTATTGGAAACAGTAGCTAGAGTCAAACAAAAGAAAAATGAAACGAAAGAGGATAAGTAAGTATTTGCTCTATTCATACAGGAAAATGTTACTGACATTTTCACTTGCTAAATTATTCCTGTTTCTTTTGCTCATTTTCTTTATCTTGGTGTCCACATAATTATAGATCCTTTAAACTACATCATGTCTTCAATCTGGATAATGAGAATGGAGCTGAAGAGACCCCAACATTGATTGATAGAAAGGTAACATAAAGCTATTGCTTTTCCGTGTGGATCATTTTACTTAATGTTTTTCTAATATCAGTTGTCTATGAAAAGGGAAAAGCGGGATGGCATAAATCATATAAGCTTGTGCAGTTGGAGTATAATTTTATCACGTTATTGTATGACGGATTGCAATTTTAATGTATATTCAGGATAACGTGTTCATCATATCGAATTTCAAATCAAAATATCCAGTGCTGCAGTTGGACTTGAGGTATTCTTACCAGTTCTGATACAAGTCATCACTCTCATCTTTCTCCGTTCTAGATTTCTTAACATGGCTATTTTGCAGGCTCATTTCGGACCTGGTTGTTGTGATTGTATCTGCAACTTGTGGTGGAATAGCTTTTGCTTGTGCCGGACAACCAGTCTGATCTCTGTGCATGTTTCTCAATGTTTATGCTCAACCTTCACCTCTTATAGTTTCTGATTCACATCATATTCCACAGGTTATTACTGGCTACTTATTAGCAGGATCAGTCGTTGGCCCTGGAGGTTTAAATGTTATCAGTGAAATGGTGCAGGTATGTGCTGTAGAAAGTTAATATTCATATGATAGTTTACATTTTTAGGAGCCTCTGCTGAGTGATTGTTTTTCATGCATTAGGCTATTAAGATGGTTCTGGGCAGCAGCATAATCTGATTTCGATTCAAATATGTTGGGTCTATTTTATTTTATTTATTTTTCGGGTGGGGCAGTGGTATACAAGTGAAGATGTTACTGCCTCTTTTAGGACGATGAAACAAAAATAAAATCCGAGCCCGTGTTTATTGATGATATGCATGACATATTTTATTTATGCAAAGTCAATTTCTTGCTTGATTTCCACTTGGAGAAGATCAAACTGCGCCGACTTTTGAATAAAATTCCAGTTTCTTTCTTTGATGGATAGTAGAAAGTAACGTCTAGTGTCTTGGTTTTCTAACTGTAACTAACCCCCAAAACTTTAATCAATAGACAGTACTACTTTCACTGGTTTGCGCTTCATTTTTTATCATTAGTTTATGATCATTTTGAAGTAAGTCTATTAAGCCATAATGTGATGACTATGATATTATGCGTCATAATCTTAATGTAACTTATGCATATAGGTTGAAACAGTGGCTCAGTTTGGTGTCATTTTCCTTCTTTTTGCCTTGGGCCTGGAGTTTTCAACAACAAAGGTAGCTGCTGCTTCCTTCTTCTTTTGAGTGATGCATAGCGTTCTGTTTATCTGTTTATTGAGTTCATTATTGTTCGTATCAACTACAAACTTAGACTCAACTCTGATGTTACAGCTTCGAGTTGTTCGTGCAGTTGCTGTTCTTGGAGGCTTTCTTCAGATTCTTCTTTTTATGTGCCTCTGTGGAATTATAGCCTTGGTACATATCATTGCATTATTTATAATTGCGTCAATATCATTGCATAAGCTATAATCGCTATATTTTTAATTGCAAGCAAGAAGTTGAAATAGGCCTTTTTCAGTTAGAATCAAGCTCATAAATTGATATTATTGAATGTAGCCTGATAATATACCATCAAACTAAATTTAAATGTATATGCTAGTTCTGTAGTAAAAATTCAGTCTGCTGTATGTCTGAATGTTTTCATGTCGTGTGTGAACCAGCTAATGAGCTTTTAGTTTCTTTAAGAGTAAACGATCCAGTGTTTCTTGTGAAAGCATTTGTTTGCTAGATGCTAATAAGCACAAGTGTCAACGAGCTGTTTTTCACATCAATTTGCTGTTTGAACATAAAAAGCATTTGTTGACAATTATGATTCGAGATTGGTGATGTATGGATCGGTGATGTATTTTTTAGTTGAAGTCCTTTAATTTTCATATGTGGAGTGGGCATGGACTACTGGATCAGTTTACGTCCAGCTGAAGTCTAGTGAGCAGGTTTTGGGTGTAGACAAAGATCAGCTAACTTTAAATTTGCATGCAATGGATGTATTCATGTTCCCAAAAAGATCATTCTTGTGTATGCCGCTGATATTTGGTAATGCTCACATGCGCATATGAATAAAGGATGAGAAAATATGCTTGAAGTTTTATTGGTCGGAAGCTTATGCAAAGTTGTGTTCTCTATTCACTGCCATTCCGAAATTATTGCTCAACCTACAAAAATTCGACGACTTTGGCAATCATTGTGAAAACTAAAATAAACTATTTGATAGAACAAAATATAATTTTACTTGGACTTACATTCTAGTTACTGCATAGCTAGTTTCGTTTTCACAGTTTTCCCACGGCTAGGAGGATCTACGCTGGTCAGATCTGCATAGTATACACCACTTTAACTAAGTTAGAGAGACAATTCTGTCTTTTTGCGACTCTTTTTTAGTGGTATTGAGCTTTTCTAAGTTAGTATCAAAATCATTTGACAATCCTTTCATAAGTCAGTCTATATGCTGGAACTTAACTTAGGCAATTTCACTTTTTAATTTGCAGTTATGTGGTGGTGGAGTTTCTGAGGGTGTATTTGTTGGCGCATTTCTTTCAATGTCATCTACCGCAGTGGTAAGTCCTGCACCTGAGTCACTTGGTTGTTTTGGAGCTAGTATGACTTGTTTGATGTTTTGTCTTACTGTCATTACTTAGTGTTTGTAGGTATATAAATTTTTGATGGAGAAGAACAGTACAAATGCTCTTTATGGTCAAGTTACCATTGGTACTCTCATTTTGCAGGTATCCTGATTACCTACTCTTCCTTCAATTTTTATGAATATTTTACTGTTATCTTTCAGAGGATTCTTTCCTGAAAGTTCCAATTGGAAATAACTATTGTAGCACCATGTTGCATTTTATTTGTCTTTCAACTTCGATGGAAGAATTTCATTATTATTTCTAGCAGTTCAGTTTGTTATTTCTGGTCTTCTTTACAAGAAATAATCATATCATGTCCATGCTCTAGAATGACTGGCATATCTTAGAAGATGTTAAGTTCTACTTTTCAGGACTGTGCTGTGGGTTTACTGTTTGCTCTGCTTCCTGTACTGGGTGGAACTTCTGGTGTTATGCAAGGCGTGGTATCCATGACTAAATCGTAAGTTCAATGATTTTCATTTTTTAGGACTGGATCTAAACGGTGAAATCTTTGTCATTGTAATCCTTGAGAATGTTTGGCATGGACATCTGTGGTTGGGTAGTATGATTTTAATTGAGAGCAAGGAATTAACTCAAACCACTATTTTGGGGTAGGATGAGTTTTCTGAATCGAATAGTCTTTGTTTTTATTCCATTATTCTGTTCTAGCAGAAGCACTGTGTTTTTTTTTAAAATTTCTGTGGAGTCATGTTGATGATGAAAGGAAATCATTCCATAAGTTGTGATCCTTTGTATTTAATTAAAGGGAGTCAGTTATTTGTGTGGACCCTAGCATGTTGTCAGGGAAAGTTCTGAATGGCAGCTTAAAACCAAAATACTCCAAGAAAATTATATTCCAAGAATGAGATAGTCTTAATTGACTCAGATTTAAAATATCGAATGATTATGGGCTATTGATGCCAGTATTCTAAATTCAGTTGTTGGAATAGATATTTGATCAATATACTCATGTGTGATAAGGGAAATTTGGGATCTATTAGAAGTAATTGCATATAGTCAGTCAAATGCAGAGAAATGAGGTGAAACGTGGTGTTCCCATTGAATGGTGTCGTTAGAAAGTGAACTTTTAAGTAATGTGAGAAGTGAAGAATTGCATTTTGTGGATGCTGGATTGAGGAATGATGCATTCCCCCTTTTCTTTCATGTTGTAACTTTTCTCATGCCCTAAGAGGTGATCAAACTCTTCATTTAGCTGTTCACAAGCATTAAAAAACTTAACCTGTTGAACATCATACTGATTATCCTATCAGCCAGGTTGGTCGTGTTGGTTGCTTTCTTGGCAGTTTTAGCTATGCTTACACGGACCTGTGTGCCTTGGTTCCTGAAACTTATGATTAGTTTATCTTCACAGGTGAGTGTTGTTGGTGTTTTTTCTCGATGGTTGGGGGTGATAGAGTTGGAACTTTTGTCAATTTCATTGACATTCTTCCAGTTTTGAACAAGTTTGAGCAGGTCTTTATTCAAACTTATGACGGATGTTATCTTCATTGCAGACCAATGAACTGTATCAACTGGCTTCAGTTGCATTCTGCCTGCTTGTAGCTTGGGTTCGTTTCTTTTCCTTTAATTATATCTGGAAGGATTTTACTTTAATACCCGCATATGGATGTATTAGTTAATGTTTGCGAATTGACGATATGCTTTTACTTAAGATCATTTTCAGATATTAACTCTTGACCGTGTTAAACACAGTTATGTGTGTGAATATTTTTCAGATTGACTTCTGACTGACAATTTATAACAACCCCTTAATTCATATAAATAAGTCGAATATCTAATGCTCTGGATATTTTTCAGTGTAGTGACAAGCTTGGTCTTAGTTTAGAATTGGGCTCGTTTGCTGCTGGAGTGATGATATCAACAACTGATCTTGCTCAGCATACACTTGATCAAGTAAGATTACTTCTACCATCTTTCATCATTAGGGGCTAAGTTTACACACATGTTCTCGGCTTTGTAATCATGTATACAGCTACATATGGATGTCTGAATGCATGACTTGTTCTAAATTGCATACACCACCATTTACTTTATGGAAAATATGGTTTCACGGCTAGTCGTGTAATTGGTGCAGGTTGAGCCTATTCGCAACATGTTTGCAGCTCTTTTTCTGGCTAGCATTGGGATGCTGATCCATGTTCATTTTCTCTGGAATCACGTCGACATCTTGCTTGCATCAGTTATATTAGTGGTTATTGTTAAAACAATTGTAATTTCTTCAGTTGTCAAGGGATTCGGATACAACAATAGAACCTCAATTCTGGTAGGAGGCTGACTTTTCAGCATAATATTTACGGTTTATGTGACATGTATCTACTAATTACCCCTGTTCATTTGGACCATGTAGGTTGGTATGTCTTTAGCACAAATTGGGGAATTTGCATTTGTACTTCTCAGTCGCGCCTCTAATCTTCATCTGGTTGAGGTAACCTGCTCGTCGTATAACAATCAGTCTTCTAGGAGAAAAAAAAAAAAAAAAAAAAAGAGCACAACATACATAGTGCTATGTTCTCAGGCTACAGTTTGAATTATGGTGTTTGTAACCTAAATAATAAGCACATTGATATTCATGAGATCTTCTAAGATTCTTGAGAAATGATTGTCTTTGTTGTAGGGGAAGGTGTACCTGCTGCTTCTTGGAACTACAGCTCTCAGTCTGGTACAGAATCATCTTTCATCGTGCTTCACTTGATTTATTCTGCAAATATTCTAGCATGAGTAGATCTGACTTTGCTTAAATGGGAAATATCTTATACTATTATAGGAAAGGCAAATTGTTACAGATTTCTCTTTTTACTCCTTCACATGGTATTTTTATGTTCATCTTTTATATATGGATGAAAATGCTATGCTAACAAATGGGTAGATGTTTATCGTAGAGGGTAGCTGCGTTCCTGGAGAAATCCTAATGGACCTAATAAAATGGCCGAATGGAATAGGGGTTGAGGGGAACTTGGGAAAATAAGTCTTGGTCGAACCAATGTGTGTGATTTTCCGTGGGGGCTGAGAAAGGAGGTTGGAGGGAGGGTTTTTTTCTTTTCAAATATGACGAGCGTACCCGTGAAACAACATTCCCACATATTCATCCCCAGTTAGTTATTTGTGTGCACTGTACACCCAACCTGCAAACTGCAGGCATAGCTGCTTGTGTCTTTTAAGAGAGAGATTCTCGTTCTGTGCAATTACTTAATTTTACCTTTTAGTTAAACTAGTCGATTTTTTTTTGGTCCTAATTCTTCACCAACAGTTATAGTCCTAAATATCATACTTATTCTTGTAATTTTGCTAATTGGACTGCAGTTAGTTGGTACTTGTTTAGTGCTCTCAGACTATTTGTTTGATCATGAAAATCATTAGCCCAAGCATAATTTGAATTGAAGGGAAAATCTTGTTTTTTTATTTTTTTTTGCAGGTCACTACTCCATTACTTTTCAAGTTAATACCTGCAGTCATACACCTTGGCGTATTATTACGGTGGTTTTCACCTGACAGCCAAACTGAGGTACTGACTTTCTTGAACTCCCAGTCACAGAAAATTCCAAAAAGAAGGCATCAGAATTTGTTTTTCTTAGAGGAAAATATCTACTTGTTGCCTGACTTATGAGAAATATATCCCGACTATATGATCATTACATGATTAGTTTAACGTGTTATCTCCAGCTGGGATTTAAAGGAGACGGTCTGCGTTCGGACAGTGCTAAGCAGAGAATCGCTTTGATATCCAAGGATCTCTTGATACACGAAGGGTGAATAAAATTAACAAATCATTTGTAACGTTCATCCCATGAAGGAGAGGTGGTCGATTCATCATTCTCCTTTGACAGATCATTTGTATGATTTTACATCTATAACAAAGTAGACAAATGCGAAGCATTACAAGCCAAGAAACAACAGAGACTAGCTAGGAGGTAATCTAACAGTTGGAGACACTAACGATTCAAAGCATCACATTGTATTCTAGGTAAAGCTTCTCCGTTCCATGATTTTATTTTTGTATTCTTTTCCATCAGTGTAAATTAATTTGCTGCTTTTCGACTTGTAATATTAGGTATCTTTCGACCACTTGTTCGTTTTTCCTTTTTCCTTGGTGTATTTTTAATTTGTAGAACTATAATGGACTAATTGATGTACACAATTGCTTGGGAACAATGAAGTGAGCACAAAAAATTTCTCTATTGGAGATATGTTTCTTGTGTATTGGAGTCTTGCATTTGTTGCGTAGATTACTCTGACATGGACATTATATAGCCTAACAGTTGCAGATAACAATACATTTGACTACATTTGATGTGTGTTGGCGTAATCCTTTAAACATCAGGAGAAGTTTTCGTAGTTAGACTGAACTTAAGGAGTGTAGATGTAATTGTCCTTTTTACATTAATCGGTCCAAATGTTTCTTCTCTCCACAATCGTAGAATGCGTTAGATAATAGATTAAAAACAGCCATGACATGCAAACTTCCTTTAATCTTCTGAAGTACTGGTGTTTTTACCCAAAAAAAAAACATGAAAAAACTTGAACTGTCTCATATCAAGTATTAATTTATCTCAAACGTCGGGATTAAGATAAAAAGATAGTTAAATTAAGACATCCTGCCTAGGTCTTGATTCTATCGGAGTTTGCCTTGAGCAATTTTAAATTGATTTTTCCCCAAGAAATGGTGTGAAGTAAATTTTTTTATTAGAACCCGGGTGAATGAAAAGTGAACAACATATTAAAAGATCTTCTAGGCCAAAATGGTGCGAGAGTTTTTTTATGCCACGTATGGATTTCTATCATGGCTAAAAATTGTTAGGTGAAAATTAAACTCATTATCTTTAACCATCTACAACCACAAGTAACTTAAAACGAGCTATGTATACTTGTTGCAACACTGAAGCACAACAAATTTTTTTTTTTTTTTTTATGAGTAACTTTTTCCACCTTTGTAGAGATGATAACACTAATAACTTATTTTCAGTAATACTCTTCATTTTTATGCCAAAAGGGAAAGCAACATGGCAATGAGAAGATCATTATATCAAGAATTCTGCGATGATTTCATGGGTTTACACTTTACACATGAGTTGTTATTCTCATAAGGCATGCGTAGTATGACTTAGTTATACACTTGTACTGGACAGATTAATACATGTGACTAAAGGAAGAAATTAATCTTGTCCCTCTGAACTATAAAATTATGTTTAGATCACAGAAATTGCTTCATCCACACTGCATTAGACAATTTACTCCGAACCGGTGGCCTTGGACCAGCAAGACTAAGCTCCAAACTAACTGAATTTTGTGTCCCACAGTTGTCGAATATTCTATAAGAACTGCAATCTTTAGTACTGAAAGCATCTGATTTCAGAAATTTGCCACCCGAATTGAAGGGCCTACTTTTAACTGCTGATTTATTTCTCCCCAACTGTTATAACATGCATGCAATAAGTGAGAAGATATATCTATAAATACATTATATCATTGAAAATGGGTAATTAATTAAATTATACACAGTTCATATATATATGTATCATTTCATACCATGTCAATGAGGCTAAGCCTTCTCTTAATAACGCCGCCATTACTTAGGCGGAGAAAATATTTTTGCGCATGACTAGCCACCTGCGTTGCAGTTCTCGTGATCACATAATCCTTAGAAATTCCTTTCCAATCACCTTTACCAAGTTTCTGCAACCCCAGGAGAAATAACATGTGTTCCTCCTCAGTCCATGCCACCCCTGATATTCATTTTTTCGCAAATTAAATTAATTATACAATATCATCCAAATAAATAATAGATTTGGCGAATTACCCTTTTTCCTTCTGTTGTGAGTTTTTCCAATGATTCCATCAGAGTTGTAACCATTGTTGAGGTTATGATCAGATTTTTCGACTGAAGAGAATAAGACCGGCAAGCTAAAACTCTTTCTAAATCCAAAATCATCATCAGTTGATGGAGGAGGACTAGTGACTAAATGCACACCAAAAAGCTTCACACTTTCAACATTTCTTCTCACTTTAAGGCTGCTGCAAGTTCTTGAATTGTGGCCAGTCTTCCCACATTTTGAGCATTTCCTCATTCCCATTTGGTTTTTATTTCATAAAATGTGCTTTTAAGTGTGCATGTGTCGATTTACTAGAAAAATATTGGCAGAGTTATGGTGTTTTTATACTGCTTGATTCTGACCTAATTGATATTCAAGAAAAGGAATTGAAAGGAAAATGACTTGAGCCAATAGTATTATGTATCTTCATGTACAAATGATGCTAAGCAATATGCCGGATTGTCTATATGTGTTTTTTTGCACTGGAAGCAAGACTATTATTTAACTAAATCCAAATTTAGGGTTTCAGATAAATTAATTACTATTGGTTTATCAATTTAATGATATCATAATATGATGAGTGCATGACCAATAATGTTCACCAACCAATTTAGAAGATTCCAAACATTTTAACTCATCTTATAACATCAGGAAGTATATGATGATTAGATATGCCGAAGTCTAATGTTTCTCTATCATAGTTTGAAATATTAATGATGTTCTCCAACTAAATTGTTTTAGGAGTTGCGTGAATGGATTATGATTATTCACTATAAGTCTATAATACAATCATACGTTTTAAAACGATATGATTAACGAAAACTTCTCTTAGCATGTGATCCGTGTTGGCGACAATTAATAATGAATTTTCAATTAAAAATACTTTTTGTACATCGTAAAAAGAAGTTTTATGAACTGAAATAGTTCAAATAAAATTGAAATTGCTGCCTTGTTTTCTTGAAGCGGTTTACTTACTGTTAGTGTTATTAATTTCAAATGGATGTAATATTTATAACTTTTGAACGATATGAGATGTTGTAATTTAATTAATTTAAATATCTAAAGGTGTTATCCAGTTTATCAAAAACTTTGATTTTTCCAACTAATTAACGTCAAGCCGAAGATAAAATCTCATCTTTAGCTTGACACAGGCAGTATTTATTTTTATTTTTATGGGCCAATCATAGATAAAGGTATAACCATGTATGTCACGAGATAGTTAATAATTATTGATAGAGAAGGAGGATAGCTTAAAAATAAGGGAAATATTGTCTCTTGCAAGCTTTTCCAAAATTGACAGCGATAAGCCAACACAATTTCTTGACTTTTTCGGTTGAGCATTGCAAAATTTGGACCTTGCTTCCTTTCTCTCACTTTACCCAATGCTAATTACATTCATGAAACATGTTTTTCAGATTTGGTTTTGTCCATATGTCCATATTAAATAATTCCACCTACTTATAAAGCGACGCTACCTGAAAATTGCTAATCTTTTAGACATGCCTTAAGCAAAAAATCTAAATATTCTATGATATCAGATATAAGTTACGTATATGAGACCATGTGGTGTTTGTAAATGCTTATAAAAATAGTTTATTCACTTTAAGACCTACATAATTAGTATTATAACTTTAATGTTTGTATCATTGGTTTTTGCTTTTGATTCTTAAATAAGCCACAAGAAAGGCACAACTCCAAAAGGCTGAATTTATAGAGTTTCTCAATCTATACTTCTGAGAATATGATATTTTAGAAAGTCTTTTTTTAAGAAACAAAAAAGATACTTTCTATGTAATATTGCAAACATTTAATTAGTTTTTTTTAAGTAGCTCTTTCAGAAGAATTGCATATAAACTCTAGATTTAATATAAATTAATTTTAGAAAGAAAAAAATCAAAGAAGCTGTTATATAACCTCTTGCAAAAGTCCCTTATTTGGTTAAATAAACGAGCAGTAAACATCAAATTGGAGCTAAGCTATACAGACAAATCTCAAAATTCGTGGAGGAATTTTTGCCAAGTATTTGTAAATACAATATATTTTGTAAGTGACATTTCTAAACCATAGGTTGCTACAAATTTTATGAAATATCATCAAGTTATTGACACGCAGAAATCTTGTTGAGTTCCTAAACGCTGCTATTTGTATCCTTACCTAAATCATGTCGTGAAGACTTTCCGCTAATTTATTCATGGTGCTAAATAATTAAAGGAGTGCTATATTCGGCTAATTTTGCTCTACTCTTTTAGCCAGCTATATATTGGACTGGCCCATGCTCAAGTGTCTAGTTACATCATTTTTGTTTGAATGGGCCTGGAAGGCCCATTAATTAATGATTCGATGAATGCTACGTTTGTTTAATGTCCATCTTAAAATGAACATGTATCCGCTAGCTAATTAAAAAATATAAATATGGACTAAGTTCCTAATTTGGGCGTTTGTAAGAGTTTACTCAAATAATTTTTTAGTCACTTCTACTTAAAGTCGTTTTTTTACTAAAACTTAAGATTTTCTTGTAAATTTTAATAACAAAGCTAGTTCACATACTAATTAAGTATTGAAATATTTAAAATGAAATAGATTTATTTATTTTTTTTAGATCTAAAATATCATACTTCTAAAAGAAGTTTGAGAAGCAAACACCTAGCTTCTTGGCATGCATTTCTCATAATTTTTTGAAGGACAAGCAAAATTAAAAATTAGATGCAAACATTAAAAATTGACTTGTTTCGACCAAAAAGTCAATAAAATCTTTTCATAAACGTTTGGAAAACCCCCTTAACTATTATCAACTCAAAAACGATAGAGATTCAGTATTTTCTAAATGAAAAGTTTTTGAATTGTAATTCATGGCTAAAACTCTCTTCAAATTTTTTTTCCTTTGGGGATGAATTTGGCATCATAATGTCAGCCCATTAATACTATATTATTTTACAGTCATAACAAAATTTAGCTTTGGAACAATTAGATCTTTTTCCCGCGCCTTTGACCTTCTGCTGGTGTTATATTATATATTGGTCAAAGATTTTTCTACAGCTCAGGGACACTAAAAAGATGCCACTAACCAGCTGCTGGATCAGCCACTCAATATCGTGCTGTTTTCGTAACTTTGAATTTTAATAAGTGTCCACCTTGATTATTCCCATGATTTTATTATCTCAACTTGCATTTATTTTTTCATTTTTCCCACTTTCCTAACCATTTTGCGAAAAATTATGCTTTGTGGTACTGACAAGAGCTGACTTCTTGGACACTGTAATGTTGGACATGTTTCCAAATTATGTTACCTCAACAAATTACTTTTCTTCCAAATGGCCATTATGTTTAAATCTTGAGAATTTTTTAGTGACCCTTATGGATCAATATTATCATAGAAATCAAACCGCATATAAAATAGTTAGCATTTACAAACAAGAGTTCCATTTTAGAAAGTACAAATTACTATATGTACCCTATTATATAACTTATAACATTGTGTTTGTTTATAGAAACGTAAGAGAAATTGAATTATATAAGTCGTCGGGATTTTAAGGTTATTTTATGGGGGTCAAGTGAGCTAGATATGGTCAAAGAGTTAGAAGGCGAAGCAGCATCCTTTACTTAGTCCAAAAGCAATAAAGATATATAGGGATAATTTATTACATCTATACTCTACGAGTATAGTCTAATTATAGCTAGATATTTTTAAGCGTAAAGAAAAAGTATTTATTTACAGTGTTTTTATGGTTATAAAAGTATATTGAAAAATCTATCCACAAGTGTTTTTATATGTGACGTAAAATGTCAGCTAGAGCTGTTAGTATTATTGCCTACATAATATTGATGTACCATATTTAGAAATAAGATACTTGCTTCCTAACAAATTTATGCACATGATCAACACAAAGTGGATTAGATGATCGTTCATCAAATCAACTTGAAATTGACTTGATGAGAGTCGTTTCATTAGACAAAATCAACTTACAATAGGTCAACCAATCACGATCTTATATCTACAATATTGGCTTGATCTGAATTCGTGAGAAAACTTAGAAACACACATTTTACAGTTGGAAAGAGGTATATCATTTATAAATATATATTCAGACATACTCAATCTCGACCGAATGCAAAAATACCCCGCATCAATATATTAAACTTACACGCAAACAAACAAATTTCAAAAATAAAATAGAAAAGGATTTGTCTGAGAAATAAGCCAGCTAAAATTGAGTTGGATAATTCAATACCGATGCATGAACTAATCCGCTAATGGGGTTGCAGTGAGTAGTTAATCCGAAATACTGATAAAAATGGTGACGCAAGCTTTGCACAGATTGTGATATATGACTGATCGAGATAGAAACAAACAAAGATCATAGTTTTTAGGGTTTTCGTTTTCACCTTATTGCCTAGATCAAGGAGACAATAAAGCATGCAAAGTATCAAACACAAAAGGTCAAAAATTGTTACAGATGGTTTGCTTCTTTTGGTGACGAATGCGGACAAAATATAACAAACGTAGTATGTATCATTCATGCAGTGTCTTCTGATGCTAGCTAGCTCTCGGACTTTTTTGTCTTGCTTAAAAAAGGTTTATCTACAAATTACGAGGTTACCATGGTTGCGTCATACAAAAAAGGGAAAATTACATGTATATTCACTAAAACTTGATCTAGTTGTATAAAGATAAATTATAATTTTATATAAGATTTCAGCAGTCATATATGTAAATATCTCTACACTGAATAATAATTGCAACCTTTTAAATAATTTGATAAACTTTATCGCTGCAAATTTGAACTTATTTTTTAGAGATGACCAATAAATATGGTATTAATTAAACTCAGACCCGTAAGAGATTTACTTTGTTTTTGAATTCCAGTGTTACCCATGTATCAATTATAAACTTATGAGTATTGTTTCAAAACATTTAACAAAATTCACTATTAAACAAGGTGATAATTCATTATACTGTAATTTTAAACAAAAATGTCTAGTTAAGCCGCTCCAATTTGATTACGAGCCACTTGTATGATCCTCCAATAGGCACACTGGATCTGTCATTTGAGACCAAAAACCGTGAGTTTACATTAAGTATATATAGCAAACACGAATTTGTCCGTTCTTTTTAACCTTTTAAACATGACATGTCATTGATAGTTTAAACTTTTTCTGATGTCACGTAGACACATGCACCTAATTTTTAATATGAAAATCCCACTGAATACAAGGCCATTATGAAGATTTACACGTCTAATTCATACATACAAATGATCAATAGGTTTAGATTCTGAGCCGATTGATGACAATACTTTATTTTTAATATAGAATACATTTTTGTCGTATTAGTCTAAAAAATATATATAGCGGAAATACTTTGCTGGCTTTGGAAAAAATATGAGCCACGAAAATCTTCAACTGCAATATAAAATGCCAGTAACGAAGCAGATATATAATATTAAATATTAATAGTGGTGTGTATAAATAAAATTTTAGTAGACTCTTTGGGGCCAGGTGGGGGTGGGGGAATCCTGAAAAGTGAAGTAGAGATCACGCGGGCAGTTTGTTAACTTTCTCACATGATCCACGAATCTACACCTTCCTCTTTTCATCGATGGTGACTGCACACTCTTTTGTTCCATTTCGATTATCATGACCTTTTTTTTTTTTTTGTTAACTCTACTATGCTCAACTAAATTTCTTTTTATTTAATAGTTACTAAATTAAATAATATAGTTTTGTTATCTTTTATAATGTGAATAAGTTTCTGTTACAATTGAGGTGTGCAAGGTACTCCTCTTGAAGTTAACACAGCAGCCTTGAAGAAACATCAGATTAGTAAATTATACTAGACAAATTTGAAAGATATACAAAAACTTAAATGATATATATAACAGAGTTACTTCTCAGAAAAATCAAACTTGAAATTAACAAGAAGAATTTTATCTTTGAACCAACTAGATTCCCTTTTTACGAGAATAAACTATAATATCCAATTGGGGCAAAATTTCATGCAATTTAATAGAGTAATTCATAATCCACCTCAACTAATTTTGTGCATTTCTTTTAATCATAAAGACAAAAATGCTCGTGTCATAATGTTACTCATGTGTTGGTTGGACGAGGTGCGAGTGGGATATTGATTCTGAGCTTTGCTATTTTTAATCATACAAAACTTTACATTGGTATTTTTTTATTTATGTTTTTATATATGAAATTGTAAGAGCAATTTCAAATAAATTCTCACGCACAATTAAATTCACTCTTTTTTTTTCTTTTGAGTGAAAAAATTATTGTGGTAAACGACTTATTTTGTTTTGTATATCCAAAAAGATTCAAGATAGGTTTGCCATTTTCTTTTCTGATGAGTTAAAACATCACTTCAGCATATCGTACACCGCCAAGACTTCATTTTTCTTTCTCATTAAACTACAATAATCGCTTGCAAATTGTGGTGGTTGGTATTTTTTTTTAATTGAACTTTCCATAATTTGTCTTTAGTAGCATGTCTTAGACATATAATACATGACATGACTAGCTCATGTAAGAGACTCACAGTTTGACACGGTAGATCTGATCACCCTCTTCTAATAAGTTTTTCCTTTCTATCTTAATCTAACTACCAACCCCAAGGCCCACAAACGCAGTCACATATTCATCAAATTATTGCAATAGATTGACAGAATTCCCTAATTTGATCATTCACTCATTAATAATATATGGGACAATGATATGACGCTCTTATCTGGGACATGTTGATAATTATTGTTTTATCACCTAGGTTTCAATAACGATCTTCTAATTGGTCGTGTTTAAAGATAATTATTTGCACCAAACTGACAATTACTCAAAACGAACATGATTACTTAAAATGGATAGCATTAAGTTCACGCATTTTAGAGAAAAGATCAATAAAGTTGAACGTAATTAGTCGAGTAAACGACAGCACGTACTTAAGCATATCGAATATTCTCCTCCACATCTAGCAAGGCGCAGTTGAGGTTAATTACATAAATAAAACCAAAGATTGATGGATGAATAGATTTAAGGTTGAATTCTATGGAGTTTATTAGTTTAGTTTAAGTACCTTAAGATTATGTATATGCATATATTGTACATTCCGAAAACCAACTTTTATTGTATATAAATTTAAATTTCAAATCAGGTTAACAACAAAATCGAATCTTTCTTAATTATGAATGCCTTCAGTGTATTTGATGCGAGTCTTAAGGAGAAAAATGTCTCAGATTTTGTAATAAGTAAGCAACATCCATGAAACATATACCTAGCGTTTGCCATATATAAAATGATATTTTAGAGTTAATTACATTAGTCTTTTGAGTCAAATAGTACGTCATCTTATGTGTTATTACTATATTGATTTGCTTCGAGTTTCTTAAGTTTGATTTAATGTAACTTGTTTCTTTAACGATAAACTCAAGCTTGTTTCTTTAACGATAACACATAAATTAACACATTGTTTCTCGCATATATATATTTGTTGTTACAAGCGATAGTTGGAGTCCACATTTTTGGGAAAGAATTCTATAGAATTTTTTTATATTAACCCTCCACCAATACTAAATCATAACTACATAAGATGGTGGAATGACCCTTGATTGTGAGTTTAAACCTTCGTAACAACGGCTGATTGTATCCATGAATAGCCAATAAACCTTAATTAACCATTTACATAGATTTTGTCTTCAAATCATGCATCGTAGGGCGTGAGTATCGATTAATTAAATATTTTTACCACGAGCCTATACCTAGCTACAAAATATTTACCACAAAATCTCAACTTTGTGGTCCCCCTCCCAAGCTAAATGGAATTGCTTTCATGAAAAGAATAGAGACAACAAAAGAAGGGTGCAGTGCAATTATTTTAGTTATATATATATATAAATTAGTCATGGATCTCCTTATGCCGCTAATTATTAGAATAAATTAATCCGATACAACTGTATCTTATTCTAATTGAGTCTAGCACCTTCTACAACTTTTCCTCTACTCAAAACCCTAACCTCTCCCTTAAATTCTCCTTTACTATAATTAGTAAGACTATGACCTATACTTAGACTAAGACAACTATATTTTTGAAGCTCCAGGATAAAATTCTATCTAATTGGATTATTAGTACAATATTCCTTTCCAAATCTAGCTATAACCTACAAGATTCCCCCACTGTTTCACTCTTCTTGATTCACTACATTAAGTAATCCCTTTGAAAAATGACAACTGACAAGATAGTTGTATAAATAAGTGATAATTACACTCACACTGCATAATTAAAAATAAATACAAAATTCAACCATGAATCTTGAATAATTATTTTCATACATGTTAAAAAAGAACATTGTAATTATGTTCTTCTTGTGTTCCCTATCTATCATGTTTTTCAATGGGTGTTTAATAATGATATCAGCCATTTCTATATACTTGATGCAGTTAGAAAAAAGCCAGGGAAGCTATGCTACACACAAAATTAAAATTTCTTTAAATAGCAAACACGACCGAGAACTTAATAATACATAGAACTTAAAAATAGAATCCACGCAAAAATTAATTTATGTTTCACTTCGAAAATACTGCGATTTTGCTAAAATACCGTCCTTGTCATAATTTAAGTCTATATGTATCGTGAAGGTGATTGTCTTTCACTTGAAAAGATAAGATAGGCGTAAAATAACATCGACTAATTTCAACTGCATAAAACCTCCCTCTATATTCCCTTCCTCAAATATTAAATCAAAGATAAACATGGATTCTACACTAGTCCTTTCCAAACCCTAAGGTTAAATCCGTCCAAGTAATTACAAACAACCAAGTGGCCCCATATATATAAATATAAATATAAATACCCGGCCCTCTTGTCCAACTCCAAAACCCAGAAGAAGAAAATGGAATACGACAAGAAATCCCAAACAAACGGGCTAACCCCATCGGAAGACGCCCAGGTCGCGCACACGATCAACACGTACCATACATTCTCGCCCTTACCACCCAACACCTGCACCTCCCTCATCACCCAGCGCATCGACGCGCCTCCCTCCACCGTGTGGCCCATCGTCCGCCAGTTCGACAACCCGCAGCGCTACAAGCACTTCATCAAGAGCTGCCGCCTCATCGGCGACGGTCGAGTCGGCTCCATACGCGAGGTCTCCGTCGTCTCCGGCATACCCGCCGCCACCTCCACCGAGCGCCTCGAGATCCTCGACGAGGAGAATAGGGTCCTCAGCTTCAGGGTCGTCGGCGGAGAACACCGCCTCAACAACTACCGCTCAGTCACCAGCGTCAACGGCTTCCAGAGAGATGATGGAAAACTGTACACTGTGGTCATCGAGTCGTATATCGTCGATATACCGGAGGGGAATACGGGGGAGGATACCAAGATGTTTACGGACACGGTGGTCAAGCTCAACCTGCAGAAGCTGGCCGTTGTTGCCACCACTACTTCTTCTTCATCATGATATTGTCTCAACGGCTGGTGTGTTTTCTTTTTTTAAATTCGATATTCAATAATTGTGTTCTAGTCATGGGTACGTACGTAGTACTAGTGGTATTATTTTAGCATGCAAGTTGGGATCGATCGATGTTTTTGGCAATTGTATAAAATTTTCTATTTCATTTGCGCGTTGTCTGAATGGATTCAAATTTGGGTTTCAAAGTTCTCTTGCAACTTTTCGATGTGTTTTAGGGAAAGTCATAATGATAGTTGTTGTAGTTAATTTGAACAAAAGTGTTTATGTTTTATTTTCATATATATATATATATGATCATGTGTGTTTTTAGTTGTGCGGGTGCTTCGGATCTTAGACGGATTACATAAATTATTGAACACATTTAATGCGTAATTGAGATATTGGAGTGGAGTTATAACAAACTTCAACGTTTGTTATAATTCCCATAGCGGTGGGTTTGGCTCTGCATGTAATTTTATTAGACTTCTGAATTGGTGTTTAATTATTGACTTCTAAATTTTTAGCTATTAATGGGTTATAGGGTTTCTTTTTTTTTTTTTTGTTTTTATCATGCAAGTTGGGATGTTGTTTCTTTTTGGCAATTGTATAAAATTTCTAATATATGGTTCTCTAATTGTGTTGTCTGAATGGATTAAAGTTTCGTATAGTTATCAATATTTTGATACCTTTTTAGTTGTGTTGTATGAATGGAAGGTGGGGTGCTTCGGAATCTTAGACGATTAATATAAATTATTTAACACAATAGTACTGCGTGAAGTTATAATTAGTTATAACTAACTTCAATGTTGTTATAATTCCCATAGCGGTGGGTTTGGACTTCGGATATGCATGTAGACTTCTAAATTGGTTTTTAGCTATTGACTTCTCTCTCTTTTTGTGAAAATAAATAAACGAAGCCCTTGGCTGATTTAAGGTCCTAGCCATTTTCTTGTTTTAAGCTTTTGTTTGTAGTTGATTCTTTTTCTCTTTTTTTTGGGGGTGCATCATGAATAGTTTGTTTTACTACTTTAATACCATTTTTTTAGGGAAAGAATGTGCTTAAGATGTTCTTTGTGAGGTCAATATAAGTATCACTTAGAACATGCATTTCAGTTGTGAATTAGTGATTAAATGAAAATTTAAAGATCAACTTTGACTAAATCAGAAAGGACAAACAAGTTTAACTAACGGGAAAAAGAAAATGGGAGATGGGAAGCATATAGAAGCTGACGGCATCCTAAATTCTGATAGGCTTGGGAAGTTGCTAGTGATCATGATGTAAATACTACTCTTTGCAAGTCAATTATTATATACTAAGTTGTGCGATTGTCAAATCCTGATGTCACCATTTTAATTTTATTATTGTAATTGATAATATATAGTTACAATATAATATGAACTTATGGTGTTTTCTTTTTACCAAATATTCTTTTGTGGGGTGGGGGTAAGGTACAAGATGTGGATGTGGATGTGGATATGAATTCAGTTTCTGCTGCAATTTCATTTTCAGATAAATTATTATTAATTGGTCCTGATATATTCCCAGATAAATGAGGAAGAAAGTTTCTGTTTAAGTACCTCATATTCTTTTTGTTCGTTTCACTTTATTTACTTTAAATGGTCTAGTTGCGTGTGCATCATAATATGTCTATATGTATTTATTTTTCTTTTTGATCAATGTCTATATATATATTTGTATGTATATGTATGTGTGTGTGTGTGTGTGTGTGTATATATTTTATCAGTTATCATGTACTCTGATTTACAGCTGTTGAATAATTCATTATACTCATTGATATGGGCTGTGAATGATCAAATGTGAAGTTCCAATACAACTTTATGTGAACTGGTGTGTGAATGTGAGAAAAGAGGTGCCTTTTTGTAGCGCATATAAGACACAAACGCGTATGTATAAATGTATATGTTAGTATATCCTACAAGTGGGTGAGCATGCAAGTTGCAATATTATTAATTAAACTTTAGGGTGTTGGCTTCAATATTGTCAACCCTAATATTAATTGAACGGCATGGAGAAGGATTAAAGATCTTGGGAGACTTGTGAGTTGCCTTAGGGAACATGTGAGTACCAACTTATCCAGGGATATTGATATCTACTTTTGTTCATTATTCATGTGTGCTTTTTTTCCTTTTCAACGATATTAGCCAACCATTGTCATATATATACTTTTTGTAGCTCATATCTTTAAATAGTATGTGCCCCATCTCATCATTTGCTATCTTTGTGTGTGTCGGGGTGCGGAAATTGGAAAAGTTATTTCGTATAGTACCTTATGATGACGGGATGTAACTAATTAATAAATAATAAGAATGCATAGTTTTTGCAAGTATGGGATATTAGATTCTCGATAACATCTAAAAATTATATATTGTTAAGCAAAATGTACGTGTTGTCCCAGTTCATCATAAAGATATATAATCTAGATTGTTAAAGAAGTGAAATTCTTCTCGTAATCTCGAGTTTAATTCTCATGAAAGTAATTTTATTTTATGTCTTTTAAGTATGTGTCAATCACTCCAGCTTATTATTGTGGTTTCTTTAGCTAGTGTTGTTTGAAGGCTACTGTTGACATGCTAAGTATGAAAATAAGAGAAAAAGTTAGACTTGGATAGAGTCTTACTTATGCTAATAATTCAAAGGAAGAATATAAAAGTGAAGAAGTTATTGGTGAAAAAAACTGTACTAGCTCTTCCCTGTTTAATAATTGTTTGGTTGGGTGGAAAAGTGTGAGATTTTCCTATTTATTGAAGATGCTAACATACATCCTAAATGAAGAGTGCGGAGAATTTTATCCAAGATAGTAAACACCAGTGTTTTTAAAATCGAACCGGGGCTTTGAACGGCAAGGCACCGGTTCACTGGTTTTACCGGTTAAACCGGTTGCTGAACCGGTTAAACCGGTCAAAACTAGTGAACCAACAAGGGACCGAGTCCCGGTCCGGCCGGTTGGACCAATGCATATTTTTGTTCAAACTTGATTAGCTGCATTTTAGGTATATATATAATAACAAATATGTTAATAAAGTGAAAATAGAAATGAAATAAAAGATGAGCCGGCGCATCCTGTCCATTGCAAGTCACAGTAACAAATTCGTTAGTTCGCATTCATCGTATGCAAAGAGAGTCCACTATTGCTCCATTCAATTTTCAGAAGATGTTACATTTTACTGAATCAACTCAAATTAAAACTCAATAAAGTTTTAGTTGAGCATTTCGTGACGTTTTTTCGTACTCGCGGTTAATTTAATTTAATACTCATTTAAACAAGTCCGGGCCTTCTAATAAGTACTATTCAGGCCCAATTCAATCGGGGGCCTGTAAAGTATAAACTTGAAGCATATTAGAAGACAATGTTATGGGCTCCGTTTTCTGAAATTGACCCCAATATGAAAATTAAAGCTAGCCCGCTGAAATATGAGTGTACGTATTAAGTTGATATAAGTATTTTTTTTCTCAGCCTGCTAAGTAATGCCCAACCCTGGTTCGAGGCCCAATAAGACTAACGTATTTTAAAGACGATAATTGGACTCAGCATTCTGAAATTGATCCCTATTCGCAAATTAAAGCCCAAAAGTTTAAGGTATATTTCCTAGCAATAAGTACTTATTCAAAGTACACTTTAAATATGCGTTATTTACGTTTGAGGTTCTTGAAAATTCACAAGTGAGGTTACCATTTTATCCTCAGCACGTGTAGATTGTCCTACTCAATCAATACATACAAAATGTAATATAAATATATATGCACAAATATTTGGGTGTAATTTTGCATAGTCGTACAGCAGATCTTACTAATCATTAATACCTTTCTCAGAAAAAATGAGAGGAGGAAGAAAAAAAGGACAACTTTCTATTGTTTATTTCTCTTCATTATTATTATTATAATTATTATTTTTCGAAAAGAAGAGTGGCGGGGACAAGTTTCTGCAACATGTACGTCGTGTTTCCTATTATAGTCGTGGAGAAAAACTTTAATAAAATAACGATAGTAACATTCTTATCTTTGATTCATAAAATAATAAATAAATAAAAAACGTTGTTATCTTTATTGGAATAGGGTCTTATGTAATAGTATACACCGTATAATAATGCAACACGGAGGAATGTCTTTAGAAGTTTGATCTTTTAGACGTAAGTACAGGAACATTATTGCAATGTCTACAAATAGTTAAAATGAAATTTCTAATTAGACATTAACTTCTGCTGTTCCACATACTTGATGTACTGAAAAGGAAATGAACTTTCGTGTATGTGTAATCTTTCTGAAATATAAAGCTTTATTTACTTTATTTGCATGTGATATAATATAATACAATACTCGCGTGTATATATATATATATAGGGCTACTGTAACAAATTATTATATTTCCTAAAGATAAGTAAAATTCAAATGGAAAACGAAAAATGAAAAAGAACTGAGTCAAGAGTTAAATAATGCTCATTCAAAATTAAAGTCAAAATATATACTATTAATATAAGAAATAAAACAATGAAGTTGTGCATGAGGTTCTTAATGGACTAGAATTCGTCAATTATTGATCTCAAGTTTTTTTATATTTTTTGTTATCTCTTGTTCAATGTAGATAATTGTAAAGTTCTAAAATAACTTATCAAATGATGTTCTTAAAAATAGGCTTAACATGTTTCATTGTAGAATAAACACATACTTTTGTTGTAGTACCCGGGAAGAGTTAAAACGTGATGAATTACTGTGTTCATCAAAATGTAATCTTGTGTTTTATTTGTCTTGTCAAATTTTCAACACAATTATGAAATGGTTGATAATCTCACATATTGAAATATGTCAAATTTAAAATAACTCAATTGACTTCTCAAATAGTACTTCTATTTTACGTAAAATCACAAAAATAAGATTCACCCGAAATACAAGACAATATTACGAATGCTAAAATTTGAAGCTTTATTTTAAATTTCGAACTAAAGCTTAGCTTCGGAATTTTTATTGCACCGTCACTAAGTCTATTGTTGAGCTCAATGGCTCAACCATTCAAAAATCTATTACATCACAACATACATCAAAACGGTAATGATTTTCTACCGTGATAGAATCCTTGCGTTGACATGGACGTCTCCAAGTCACTTTATAGTAAATTGCCCATGTTAAGTATCTCAATGTGATTTCATATGCATAATTCTCAGCTTATATCAAAGAAAAACAGACAGTAAGATGCCATTTTATGTAATCGTACATCCCTAAGTTTTTTACTTCTATTTTAAAGAAACCCTGAAATTAAAAAATGAGACCAAATGTGATAAGGTGTTTCTAAAATCGAGATTACTTTGGTTTTTTATGAGACCAAGTGTAATGATACAATTTGAGAATTTGGACTATTAACTTTAGTAATTCTCTTACCGACGATAATTAAATTTTGGTTTTGCAATAATGAGATCAACTTATCTCTTTTTCATTTTATTTATTTGCCAAACAAACCAAACCACCTTTCAAATTCATCAAAAAACCCACATTTATGCTTATAGTACACCAGAGGTCATGTCACTTGAGTATGCTATGCATAATCAAGAAAGAAAGATCCAAATAGCGAAAATCTGATCCTACCCTATTCTCAACTCTGAACACACTGAAACCCCACCAAATTTAAGCGTGCCGTACCAAAATATTAACACCAAAAGCAGCTGCAATGAAGACATGAAGTAACATCTTAATAACAATAATTATTTTTTAATATAAAAATAAGATCTTAAATTGAATCAATTTATTCATGTAAATGCATTAAGCAATTTAGCATCCCAATGCACATATAAAACTTTCAACAAAGAGATCTCCCTCTTAGATCTCCCTTTTAACATCCTTCCAACTTTGCTTGCATCATCATCATTGCATGCAAAATACATACAACAACTAGTAGTACTATTTCTCTCTCCTCTGCTCAGTTTTCTCTCTCTGCAGTGACTAAAAGTACACTGCTGGTGCAACAGTGTCACACTCTTTTTCCTTATCCCTTTAGTTGTTTGATTCAGGCAAAGAAAGTATGTTGTTTTCTTACTCACTATATACTCTCCTTTCTCATCAACATTAAAAACCTCTGCATGCTCAATGTGGTTAAAAAAGAAAGGACCTTTTTTTCTCATGCATTGAAAATGTTGCAAAGAAATACTGCAATATACAGGAGTTTGAAACTGATAGAAGAATCCAGATTCATATATTGTGATGATCATTGAAGAGTGTGTGTGTTGTGTGTGAGAGATAAAAGATGGAAATTCAAAGATAATAATGGGACCTTAAAAGGCTGCAAAAGAAATGAGTGGAACTGCAGAATCAAAAGAGAAAAAAAAAAAAAAAAAGTAATGCATTATGCTCTTATTTTAGGAGTTAATAGCAATACTACCCCTGTGTTAATTTTAATTGCCAAGAAAACCCATGTCTTGTATTGATTATCAAAAATCTCTTTGTATTATTCTGTCAATCACAAAAACCTCCTAGGCATTCGGTTCTAAACTACACGCGTTTAATGTGCGACTTTGCTCCTAATTCACGCCATTTCTGGATGATATTGCCCTGCATATCTCGTCCTCGATGCTCTGTAAGAAAAAAGAGAAAAACTCTGTCGAAGGAAAAAGAACACTTGTTATTATAAAAGATCAATTGGATCACTTTTTAACATTTGACTTAATTTGTTATGTTTCTTTAACATTTGAGAAAGAACGATTTACCCCAAAACGTTTGAAAGAATGTGAGATTTGCTACGGATGCCAAATTTAATAGATGAAAAGATAGATGCTTGTCAAAAAAAGAAGGTTGATCAAGAATTGATGCACAAATTGTACATTTTTACAAACGTTATGGTGGAAAATCGTTCTTTTTAAACGAATGTGGACACTGAAAAACGGGCGAACGTTAAGTAGTGATCGCTATTGACTCTATTATAAATTTGGTAATAACCTCCCTTTGTTTTCAATTCCTTCAATCTGATGTATCAATTACATGGCTTTTCGAGGAACAAGTTTAAAAAAGCATAATGGTCTATTTATCCTTTTTCACTATTTTAAACTAAGATGAAAAATACAAGCTAATTATCGAATAACACATATAGTTCTTTTTGCCAACAAATTAGAATAACATGCATATCATTTTGCTGATAGCTCCTTATCTTTGCTTTTTTGGTTGTTAATAGGAATTGCTCTTTACTCACCCTCCATCTTCTTCTGCACACAAAATATACTTTTGCGTACGCCAAACCAAATGGTGAGGTGATAATAACTCTTGCTTGTGTCGTGTGGCTCTGTGCATTCCATTTATTCAATTTCACTCACCCCCCCTACTTCCTACTCTCTGCAAAACAGGCCCATAATTTCCCTGCTCTGTAACTTTTTTTACCAGTCTTTTTACATTATTGCTTTTCGTGGGCTTGTGCATGATTCTTGTCCTTTAAAACCCTCTGTATCTTTTAGTCTCATGAACAAAATACCCTGTGGTTAATAAGTCCCTATTGTATTGTTTAAAAAAAAAATGAGTCTTTTTAGTAAGAAAGAGAAATCATGATGATTCATTTGTGGGGTCTAAAGCTCTGATTTTTTTTCAGTTTCTTGGGGTTTGGATTCTTCGATGAAATCCCACTTTTCTTTTTCTTCTTCATCAATACATTTGGCCTTACATTCTTTGTTAGTGCATGAGGGGTAGTTTTTTTGACAGAATGGTGGTGGGGGCTTATTTTGCTTTTAGTGCATGAGGGTTATTTGTTCATTCTAAAGCTTTTTTCTTTCTTTTTACCACGTTATTCTTTGCCGTAAAAAGGTAAAAAAACACATTATATCAAGACTTGTCTGTTGAGTTTTGATTTGTTCACTGTTTGGGGAGAAAATGGTAACCAATGATTTCCTACATATAGTTCTCTGATCAATGTAGAATCAAAAGCTTTTTCACTTTGTTTTGCTTCTTGTTTGACAACCATCATTAGTTCTCAGCAGTACTCTCCTTTCTATATATATATATATATATATCCAACACACAAGTTGAAAATCAGCTCTTACAATTTGGTGCTATGGCTTAAACACAAATCTGCTTATTTACATAAGAAGGTTTGTTTCAATAATTCTCTTGGCATTTACATGTTCTTTGAAGCTTTTATCCATACTTAGTTTCTGAAGTATAAAATCTCACTGCATTTCTTGTTCTTGGCTAATTTTATATCATCTGAATTGCAGCATGTTTATGACAACCATGAACGTGTTGTAGTTTTTTACACATTATTGCACTAGATTTGAAAAGAATGCCTGCCAGATTTTTTGCCTACCCCTCACATTTTCAATTCTACTAGTGGTGAACAAAGAGAATACCTTTGGTTTGAAGAACATAATTACTCTTGTCCTACACCTCAGTGAAAAGCAGAATACTTCCTCGATCTTTTCTATTCTAAGGCAAAAAATTTGGAAGAGAAACTTTTCTCTGTTTTGTTGTTGTTGCTGTGCTTGGATTCCTTGCTTCACTCCTGAATAAGTGCGAGTAAAGTTAATACTAAGTTGTTTGTTTTTAGTCTGGCAGTTACTGGCTATGTTTGACACAAAGCGTATATGTTACATTTAATTTCTAACTTATTTTGTTAGAATACTGATGTGGTGTTTTATAGCAGAATAGCATTGCTGTTTTTTGGCTTTCAAGTGTATCTCAAGTGACTCTTACATCACATCCATGTTTTCAGGCTACATTGATAATTTTAGGCCTATTCTCAGGTGAAAGCGTTATGCAGACCGAAGAAGCGAATGGGAACTCGTTGCGTCCAACCTTATTTTCTCCTAGTTATACTGATTCAGTAAACAGGCAAGGTGAAAATCACATCATGGCTGGATTTCCTGTTCCTTCGGGCATCGGAGAAGCTATGAACATTTCTGTTCACGGGCCAATGGGAAGTCATGCCACTGTAGCTAATTCTGATGAATTTTGGAACGGACAGCTAGAAAAGAATGTTATAAGAGATTTCTCAATTGGAAATACTTGCGACTCCGATCAGTTTATGAATGGATCTCCCATGAACGCCCTTTCGGTTGCAAAATATTGGGCAACTGAGAATCAAGTAAAGCTAACATCTTCAGAAACCTTTGCATACCCATGTGAATACGCAAAAACCGCCATTGTGAATAACTCTTCAGCTGCAGGAAATTCTTCCTTTGAGTCCATGAATCAAGGTTTTAATGAAGAATTAGCCTTTGACACAAACACCCAATGGGGTATCAACAGTCTCATGAATCCTCCAGAACTTTTAAGGAGGATCACCGCAAGAACAGGAGACTACGACCCAAACGAATGGATAATGCATTCCAACAGTCCTGGATCCTCTCGATTTAGCAATGAGTTGTCCCTCAGCTTGTCCACATCTCAACGTTCTGCTGTTAATGGAACTTCAATTCAGGAGCAGTGCTCAGAACTGAGTTCATCTGGCTATTCTTTGCATAAAAGACAATCAGAACATGCGTCTTGCAGCAGTAGCAACCTTTCATTGAGCTTCAATTCTCACAAGCCGGTTCAGTTCCCGCCGTTGTTGTCAGGATCGAGATTTTTCCATGCAATGCAGGAAATACTAGCTGAAATTGCTTGCTACGCGATGGAATACTTCAATCAAACAAGCTACACCGCCACTGGGATTAGTAATGGGGTAAATCTTTCTTATTCTCCGAGTGACTTCTCTGTTGGCCTTGACAGAGACAAGAGAATCATGTTGCAGAACAATGTCATGCAAGAAAGAGAGGTTGAAGCAAAGAAGAAGCATTTGTTGGAATTACTGCAAATGGTATGTAGTCATACATTATTGTATGAATCCCTCTGATACCACCAAGTTGACACCTCCTTGTTCTAGAAGCATTAAAAATCTGTATTGTTCAAGCTTAAAAGTGTCTCAATAATTTTCAAAACCTCAGAACAGCATGACCTAAGTTTTTTCATATTTCATCAAGTGCTTCTGCAATTATTCAGGCAGTTAGAGAAATTTCAGTTTCTGTTGTTAGATAAAACTTTAGGGGGTGCACATGTAACTATCCCAAGTTTATGTTCTCTTCTTTTATGAATTTCTTGTACTTAATCTTATTACACCTTATTTTGAAATCCAGGTTGATGATCAGTACAGCCAATGCCTAGACGAAATCCATACTGTAGTATCTGCATTTCATGCAGTCACCGAACTGGATCCTAATCTACATGCTCGATTCGCTCTCCCAGCAATTTCCTTCATGTACAAAAACCTGAGGGAAAGAATCAGCAGCTACATTCTTGCAATGGGAACAGCAACACCTCATGATGCAGAAGAGAGAGACGAGAATTCATTCGAGAATTCTTTCATTCAGAAGCAATGGGCTCTCCAGCAGCTAAAGAAAAGAGATCATCAACTATGGAGACCTCAAAGAGGATTGCCTGAACGATCTGTTTCCGTTCTAAGGGCATGGATGTTTCAAAACTTCCTTCATCCGTAAGCTCTTGCACTGTCCTATTGGGATGATAAAGGATTACATTTATACTTCTTATGTTTGGTCTAATTACATTGAAGGCTTGAATAAATACAGAAACCAAGTTTGAAAAACTGAAAAACATTTGATAGGCTCCCTACGTTTAGTGTTCCTAAAGCTTCAAGAGGTGTCTTTTATAATTATTCCTAAAATTTTGTTCCACGTGTGATGCTCAATGTTATCAATTTCAGTTATCCCAAAGATGCAGAGAAGCATTTGCTTGCTTTGAAAAGTGGATTGACGAGGAGCCAGGTTCGTTATAAAGCTTTTGTTCTAAGAAGTTAATTGTTACATCTTCTCATTTCTACCAACTTATGTAAGGCATTTCTATGTTAATTATCAGGTGTCTAATTGGTTTATAAATGCTCGCGTTCGACTTTGGAAGCCGATGATAGAAGAAATGTATGCAGAGATGAATCGAAGAAAAGTTCGGGGTAAGGATGACGAAAATGATGGTATTAGCACCCAAAGAAATCCTATGCGCTTTGAGAATAGAAGATTTACCATGGATTAACATGGATGAATTGAATTAAGAAGGTATATATAGTGATGGACTGAAGCAATTATTGAAATCATATTCAGTTGATAAGTTAAGTATATTTTGGAGGACATCCTTTCAACTGTATGGAGCTCTACTTCAGTTTTATGTTACCATATTTTATGACGTAGGGTAAATAATATTGCTGAATCCGAAGAGTTTATTGAGGAGAAAATTTAGAGTTATAAAATGCATTATTGTTATCTCAATCATGCTTCAGTTCAACGCTGTGTTATCATTATATCTATCTGGTTGATAACTATTAACTAATTCACAAAGTCCTTGTCAATAAGAAATTAAAACAAAAATACATTTTAACTATAATCGTGATACACGCAGCTGATATAATCACGCTACAACGACAGTGTTGCTTCCAACTTTGTTAATTGATGGTCACTCCTTGTGGTAATAGTTAATTCAAAAAGGTCGAGTGATCTCCAAATGTATGGTGTTGCAAAGTACTATAAAGTTGCCTAACTAACCACATCGATTAAAGACACGCATACACACGCACAGAAACAATTAAAAGAAATGATAAAATTAATAAAGCAAAAACTCCACGGGAATGGGGGCCAACTGAACCTCCCTCCTCTAAATGCATCAATTTTTTCCTAGAAGCAATTAGTTTATAATATTAGAAATAACTGTTTTAATATTTCAAGAATAGATCAGATCATTCAATAGTTTTACGTAGGAAAGAACATCATCGAATGAGGAACGCAATATTTTGCTGACCAGATGATTACTTGTCAATAATAATATAAGAGGTTAAAATACTCTCTCAGTTTTTGTTAGCAAAAGATCTTCTACCACACCAAGTTTACCAAGTGTAGTTTGCTCCACAAACGTTGTGCCCGCCACTGCGTCGAGCCTAGTGGTTTTCAATGCATACACTAAGGGTGCAAGTACCCACCACCAAAAAAAAAATAAAGAAAAAGAAAAGAAAGGTGCCCCCGCAAAGTAGTAATCGTAGTTGTGATAATCTTCTCTACCGCTTATGAAGGAAGGCCTTTCCTTTTGTCGCTGAATGAGTGATTTTGCTAATTTTGCGGGTCTCAAAAGATCTGTGTGTATTATTGTGACTTTTTCCAACTGTGAGTTGTGACTAAGACTTCAAGGAAAGAATCGAACAACTCTTTGCAAAAGATTCTACTTTATTATTATACCTGAGAAATACTGCCTAATCACCCTTACAACTTGATAACAACACACGCCAATAAGGCAATAAATGAAGCTGAAATGAAGTACTTTTTAATGATAATCCAAATGCACTTCCAAGACCAATCTCGTTACTTATCAGAAAGGAATACTCAGAATTTCTAAGGGAAAATAACAAAGAGAATATTTCTCAGTACAAATGACCAAAGCCAAGACGATAATGAAAATAACAAGAAACAAAATGAACAGAAAATGTAACTTCGCCCGCCTTTTATTCATTTTTCCTGCTTCGTCAACTCACATTATTTAACTTTTGAATCGACGTTCACAAATCATACACTAATTTTCAACTAAACACTTCTGATGATTACAAATGGGGGAAAAAACAACAGACAAAAAGAAAAGAATTTAACTTGGCCCTTCTTCTGTATATCTTTCCACTTCCTCTATATCTCTGCTTCCTTTATGCTAAATTGTTTCTGCTTTATATATTATCTACAAGGCTCCTGTAACTTCCCCAACCCTACAAATTTCTTCCAACCATATGTATATTGCTTTATTACATAGATTACAAAAACTTTACCTTTGATCTTCTCAAACTCACACTTCTGCGGGTATCCTAGTCTTGATAGGCTTTAACTTCAATCCCATGCTTTCTGGTGAGAAAAGCTCGGGTGAAATGCTAGTCGGACTCAAAGGGCTTCTTGGGCTGACGCTGAATTGAGACGGCTTGTAGCAGCCATAGCCCATGAGAAAATATTCTAAAGGTATCAACATGGCTTCTGGTTGTTCTTCGGTAACCATTGATCCACATGCTTGAACCTGCGTAAAAAGATAGGAAAAACTATTGATTTTGGCCCTAGGCAAGTTTTGAACAAGAATGGAGAGGGTACGGTAGTTATAATACCTCAACCAAGGCGCTATATCTCTTATCTAGCTTTGACATCATATGGAGAGACTCATAGTGGAATGGAGAATTTTCTCCAATAAAAATCAAGGAACGACACTGTAGTTTCCTTAACCCATCCGTAATGTCAGGTCTCCTGCAACACGGGAAGATTGAGAATTAGAGACTTCAAAACTATTCGTCACCGTCAATCATAACCATTAGCAGCAAGTATATTAAAGCAAAACTGAAAAAACTAACAGAATAAATTTCAGAGATAACTATATCTATATTCAGATGTTTGGTCTTGAGTAATCACAATGAAACCAGCCCCCAAGCCCCCTGAAGCTTTAATTACATGAAAAATCAAAGGGTCTATCTGTAACACTTCCCCAAACTGTTGGGATTTTCGCTGTAATGATTCAAACCACAAGAGAGCCAAAAATCAGGGGGGTCTTGAGTAATCCTTAAGATGTACAGTGAATCACAATAGGCACTCTGAGAACTAAGGTATCAAATCTCGAAAAAACAAGAGCACAGTTTCATCCCAATATTCCATGAATGAGCCCCAAGGCTTTCACCGACCGTGGCATAATCACTTACCCATTAATAGCTGCCAGATACCGCAACACGTTCGGGCTCTGTCTCTCTCCCAATAACTGCAATAAATGTAAAAGGTTTCAATATAACTTCCATAAATGCGCAGCTTTAATGGCCTACAGAATCAGAATGACAATGGAAAAAGGTACTAACTCTTCTGCACGATTGAACGACATCTGATTCTGGTATATCCACACTTCCACGTACTTCCTGTCAGACCATTAGAACAAATGAGACCATTGAATATATAAATGTGAATCATATTGTGGATGAAAAATATGAGTAGAAATACCTTGCTGAAGTATCGCATGAGCAATAATTCCTTCACTAAGCCACACATGCCACATATGTAAAGTAAATTTGACATCACCTGCATCAAATAGTTTACCATTTCAATAAAACAAAATTTTGCTACAGAAAGACAACCAATAAATACGACATGAATTGTTGTGCCCGTGTATGGTCAAGTAAATGCGGGAGTTAGAGAGTGGAGTAATAACCTTGTTACATAACCACTCTGTCCAAGATGGGGCTTTGCATAAAGGGGAAACTAGAATCAAGCCCATGACACGTTGTGAGTATTTTATCTGCAATATAGTAACATAAAACTACATGAATCAAAACCAACTGACAGGAATAGAATGGATAGAGAGCTATAAATAGAAGAGGATTACTTACAGCAAATAGAGTAAGAATATAAGCTCCAGCTGTAACGCCCAGGCACATTACTGAACCAAGTCTGGAGAGAGAGAGAAAGAGAGAGGGAGATAGATTTAATATATGTAAAATTTTAGCTTCTTACGCGGGTATTTGATGGCTCTCTGGAGAAATTAATATCAATAAAACCATTTAGTGGCAGGGAGTATGCGAAAAAGACAAAGCAAAAGAAGGATAGAAACACAATAAGCAGAAACAATCATTAACCAGAGAGTAGTATGAATATTACAACACTATAATTACCCAAAATAGTCGAGGATTTCAGCAATCTGATCGGCCAAATCGTCCGCACATAGCGGTGATTCATCGGGGTCAGCTACAGCAGCTCCTAACTGCAATAACTCTTAATAGAAGTAACAAATAAGTAATTATTCAATTAAGGCATCCAGCGGAAACAAGCCCATGAAATTGATCGAGGACTAACATCAGTACTTAAGAATCAAGCTTACGGACCTCGTGCCCAGGAGGACTGATATGGTAAACACAGAAGTTGTGGAGAATAAGAGAAAATGCTTCTGGACAAAAGAACAACCCTTGGAAACAGGACATATCTGATTGGTGCCACATGCAGACAAAAGAGAAGTTAGATGTCAACACCACTTATTAAAAGTACCACGTAAAATTGCACCTACTATATGATATAACACCTCAAAGCAATCAGTAACACGTTAAAAGGTTTACAACAACTAAAGATCAAGACAGTGCACGAATAGACAACTTAACTCCACAGTTTCAAGTAATTTTCCACAATTCTAGATAACAGAAAGAATTTCTGACGAATAAACTATTCATAATTGAAAGAACAAAGACAGAGCTCTTGCATTCTGTCAAAATGATAAAACATACTATTAAAATTTGGCAAATTAATACAGAGTCTTAAGCAGGATTACAAGGCACCAACAAAGATTCAAGTGCAGGCAAGAAGCTAAATTCGTTAAAATTAACACGATGTATGGTGAACATTCAAGTGTAGAATTTCTTACAATTTAAAGCTAAATCCGGATAAGTAATTAGAGCAGGCTTGTCCTGGTCTCCATATACAGCAACAGAGACAGAACCACGCCCGGTTTTCACGATATGCTCCTGAGAAAGCCATTACGAAAAAGCATAGACCGTCAAAACCTTAATAAGGAAAAAAAAACGTTGAATGCCAATCATAGACAAATATTCCAGCAGCTAACTCAGTTCCTAAAAATATTCAGATGGGACATGCTAACAAAGAGCATCATTTGACCCTATAGAATTCTCCATGTGCAGTGGTCCTTCATGAAGTATTCCAGCTAGCTTATTAGCGAATGTCCATAGTGCATCGAATGTCAAATTTCCCGTCTTTATTACATCCATTAAATCTACTTGCAAACCAATACCATACATGCCAATTTGAAGGAGCATAAAAACCAGACAGCATATAGAGATTCTAATAGTTCACACCCACTTTCCACACTAAGGTTAACGTCTCGAACGCGTGGTTAGGTATGAACTAACACACAGTATAAACTCCAGCAGGCAACTTGAATTGTGATTAGTCCTTAGATTCTATGAAAGAAAAAGTTTCCACTTTAAAAGTTTTATATATCCCAATATAGGTAATTCAGTACACATACATCACTTCATACTTACAACTAAACAATATTTAAAACTAAAATTCTACAAAAAAATATTGAGCCATAACAACAAAAAAATCCATTAAGAAAGTCAAAACAACATTACACAAAATTAAAACAAATTAGCCACATCTATCTAACATAAACTCAAACTAATTAAATTTCCAAAAAAAATAGATTCTTTCCTTCCCAAACAAAATAAGTAATACTAATTATTATTAGTATAAGAACAGAAATTCTGTATCCCCAATTTGATCACAACATTTGCATAGTGCAATATACTAAAATTGCAAATCAAAAAAAAAAAATAAAAAAAAATTAAACAGCAGCACAGCATAGCACTAAGTTGATAATCCTGAAAACACATTGACCAAAATGTAGCTAATGAACATCAATTTCAACCACAAATATTATCATAAAAATTAAACAGTTTCACACAGAAAACACAAACACGAACAAAATCATACGCATATAAATGTTTGTATCTATAATGTGTAATGGAAGTTTGACTTTGACCTTCCCGGCCATTGAAATGGACTCCATATCCACGGATACAGAATCGCTTGAGTCCGCCATTACTCTCTCTCTCTCTCTCTCTCTCTCTCTCTCTCTCTAAAACTATTCAACTCTCTTCTTCTTCTCTCTCTCTCTCTCTTCAAATTAGAGAAGCATTTGATTTGGCATCCATTAGCTTATATACCAATTCACGTCTATTTCTCTCTCCTCTCTCCTTTCTCTCTCTAAATATTCGAATATATTTGTGTATCTAAATAATGTATATAATTAATTATCTTTTTCCTTTTTCTCTGTGAATGAAAAAAAATGAATTTTGTGAAGAGAGTATATATAATATAACACAGAAAGAGAATGGGTGTAGCGAGTTGACTCGGGACGTGAACTGAGTCACCGACGCTTTGAGTTAGTACTAGGCCGACATGAAATGACACAAATGTCCTCGTCATTTTTTCGTTTTCTTCTCTTTTTCCCCTTTTCTTGACCTAGTGATTGGCTTTTCTTTTATTGCCAACTTTAGCTTCTTGTCCAATTCTATTTGAAAAAGGCAAAATTTTATCCTCCCTCCTCAATTTGTGTCTTTTTAAAAAGTTGTGTTTTGATATTTCATTTCATGGGGTTTGAATATCTTGTAATAGTTTATCAAGCATCTCGTCGTTCGAACGTTAATGTTCTTTTTTGATGTTTTACTCGTAAGTACATTTTGCGACGAAGACCATTAATAACGGCATCCTCGTGTTTTGAACGTATTTTCTTTCAGGTATCAAAAAGCCTTATTTATCGAAATAGGACACTAATGTTAGTTAGAAATGTCGAATTAGAGTTAAATTGTAAATATTAAAGAGCTAGTTGGCGGCTCAACCACGAAGAACTTTGAGTTATAGTGAGAATGCATTGTAATGTTACGCAACTAGGTAATTTGCTTATAAAAAAGGGGATTTTATTGTTCGCATAGTTGACTGGTCATTTTTCGCGAGCTACAAGAGAGATGGTCCAAATTAAAATGGTATGTCAAACCATCCCTAGATTGTCTTATTCCATATTTATTTATTTACATTAAATTCTATAGCATAATTAACTATATAATTTTATATCATATAGGTTGTATTTATCCCTATCATGTTTTATAAGATAAATTTCAAAATAAAAACTATTGTGGTCGCATAACACAATGGACGTCTACAATTACTTTTAACAAAAGAAAAGAAGGAATTAAAGGTGAGTAAGTGCAAAGCAATGTGTTTCACTAAAACAAAGGTGTGTTCGTGCAATTTCAATTTATGGTGGGCGTCCACTAAAATCAATGAGTGATGGACATAGCATAAATACATAGGCCAGAGATTTGTGTTCATTAGTAGTGGTTTGGTCCTATTATATAGTCCCATACTATTTATTGTAGCATAAAATAATTGAGTTGTTGAAAATTGTACATCGATTTTGCACTAATTTCATATCAATTGATACGGGTCCTGAGACTACTCAACTTTAAAACTAAACGAAGCCATATTAATTCTATCTTTCCTCAAACTTTTTTATTGCTTAACGTCTGTGGAGTTTTCAATTTGAATAAGTGGAACTAAAATAATGTCTTTGACTCATATAGATATATATATATATATATATGAGTAGGCCTTTTGTTTTATAAATCTATACGATGGAGACTTCTTCAATTTGAATACGTTTTTATTTTTTTATATATTATATTGGTGATAGCAAAATTTAATATTCTCTTGAAGTTTGCTATACGATCAAATAATTCTAGGTAAGGGATATGTACCTTTATATATATATATATGTTAAGCAAATAAAACCCACAAAAGAGATATTAGAAAGAAAAAAAAAACCTTTATTCAAGAAAAGGAAATACAAGGAGGAAATTCGTCGCTTTCTTTTTTTCGATTATTGTGGAAGTTTGTTTTTTTTTTTTATATATAAAAAAAAGTAATTATGTTTTAAAGATTAACTATAGTTTTTGTAATGGCTCCACGCCATGCACAAACATCCTTTCCCATGTAATTAGTTGAGTGTTTGCTTTCACATTAACTCATTACTCCTTTCATATTATATACCTCAATAAAAAAATGAAAAGCGAGAATTTTGCAATTAATTCATGTCGATAAAGAAGCATTTTTCATCATCGTTTCCCATTCTGGTAAAATGATAAACGAAATTGGAAAAAATCCTCTCATCCAGATCAGCAATTAATACTCTAACCTTTCGTACAAAAATTCTGTTGTATGTCAATTCTGTCGACAATTGCTTTAAAATGTGTACATACCTTAACTTTTAGTTTTTTTTATCATTTTTTGCAATCTTTACTTCATCGGTTTCTTGTCCAAACTTAATCTTTTAGATTGAGAGCGTAATTTGTCGTACTTATTTGTACAACTATGCTATCAAATTACAAATAGAATTTCGGCTAATAGCTAGAACCATGTATATGTGAGCGACATAAGATCCTTTTCTTAGTTGTGTAATGACTAATGAATAATGAAAGGAAACCGCTTGTACCCTAAAATCTCAAGTGATGTTTGCAAGTTTTTGAAATACATTTTCACACATGTAAGATTCGGTTTTTCTCAAATTGAACAACTTTTAAGACGTTGTCCAAAACTATTCTACTATTTTACTTTTAATCAACTTAAAACAATGAAAAAAGTAAACTGTGCAATAACCATTTTAGTGGAATACTCAAAAGATAATTCACCTCTTAACCAAATCGGTTATCCTTGATGATATCGTCTTTCACCTTTTACTTTTATCTTATATATATGGATTCGGCTATAGAGAATAAAAGACAACTTTCTACAAGTGACTTGTTCCAATCGTTGTAATGAACTATGTTTCTAAACGTTTTTAAGTTGCATTGAAAATAATCATATTCAAGAAATTCCACTTGTAGATCAAGTATATACAACATTTTGACGAACAAAAAGATGATAAATGTCCATTCCAGTTCGCCTATTTGTACTCTGGGGAAATCGAACTTGAAATTAAATGGAAGAATTCTTCATTTTTAACCAATTAAGTTTCCTTGTGGTAGATGTATTGTACCCTAGTTCGTTGTGCATGTCTTGTTTTTGCTTTTTTCCCCTTTACATTCTTTGAAATTAAAAATAAATGAAAGTTAATGATAGGTTTCTAGATATTGGGATCTTTGACTAGCATTTGGTTGCTAGTGTACATCATAAGTTCCAATGTCCTCTCACTAACCTGCCTACCTAAATATTTGATTTAATATTTGGACCTTAAAAAGTGTAAAGTTTATTTATTAATATGTGACTCGGACATACAGATTTAATTCTCCCTGAGGTTGTTACGTGTATGCTGTGCAACAAAACTATTATTTTTGTGAAGGACGACTATGTTATGTCGATAGCTACTATAAAAGTGAAATGTTGTATTTACTGAAATAAGCTGACTTTGGTAATATTTTCTCCTAATAATACAAACCAATAGATTTAAAATTGGAAATTGCTATTGTTTAAAAATGAGGCCTCGGGATATAATTGATATATGATATTGCTTTAATTCTTTAACATATAATTTAATGTATTATTTGCTCAAAAGTATTTCTTGGACTTTATTTTCGTGCTAATGGAAACAAAACTTAAGGATACTTTCTAAGTTTATTGCAATAATCACTTCCTAAATTTTTCTGAAGAATGTCAAAAAGCTTTCTATTTTTTTTTTATATAATATTTGGTTGACTGATCGAATATACATCGAGATTGAAATTTTAGTCATAGCTTTTAAGTTATAAACACTTATTTCCAATAAATAAAAAGATATTTTCAGGCTTGACAGTTTCCGTTTACTCTAAAATTCACAATAATTAGGGCAATAAAGATATTATGTGAACTGGTCATGTATCTAATATAATAACTTTTTTGAATAACACAAAACAATTATAAATTTATAGTATTAAAATCTTAAAACTCTCGGAAAGAATTAATCCCTGTCATTTATATGATTATATCTTCACAGAAGAACCCTATGAAGCTTAGATTCTTTAGATTTTTTCTTCTCATAATAAGTGGTAGCCAAAAGGCCTTGACCTTCTTATGGGGGGCATGGATGGAAATTCACATCGCATTTCACTTTCTAACACAACTAACGGTCGATTTTTTTGTCTAGTTGTCGGCAGAACTGTCAAATTAACCTCCGAACGAACCAGTTGTCAAGTCTTGAGATCTCATTCAAGGAAATGAAAAAATTTATGAAGCTCTCGTGGTACAACCTTTGGATGCCAGCTTGTCAAAATACAAATATATGGTACAAGTAATTAATGCTAACATAAGCTTTTACTGGTGGCTCATAAATACTCCCCGATAACTTTGTTATAACTTAAATTCATATTTGTTATACCTATTGGATCATAATGTTCTTACTTGAATAAAGTTTATATAATTTGTGATTATAATTTTTTGAATAAGTAAATCTAAGGATGATGATATAGAGATTAATGAATGAAATATATTGTGACCACGAAATCTATATAGTTTAACTTAAATAAAAATATTCGGCCTCGGCCAACTATCAACATTAGACACAATGCATACTAATTTAGGTGTATATCACTGTATGCTAAATTTTTATTTTTTTAAAGCGCGTTTTTGGATGTGTTCTAATAAGATAAAAATAGTTGTTCTAATGAACTTAGAAAATATTTGTCATTTGTTTCAACTGAATCCATCAATTCTTTTTTCGAAAGTGTTTCGGCCCATGATTCAATTAACTAGTCAAATTCTTCAGGTAGTTCAGTAGTTCTGTTATTCAAATCTTATTTTTCATCTTATTTTTTTCAAAATTCTTTAATGCGGTACTAATATATGATTTTTCATCGTACTTAGTGGTCATTAGTATTAAATGCACTGAGTTTGGGATCGAATAAACCTTTAAATTTCTAAATCTATGACCTAGAGCAAAAGTACATACTTGTTGACATCCGTGTGTTATTTATTTAAACCTATTAATTAATCAATTAACTTTACATGTTATCTTATCTAAGCACATTCCACTGCCCAATCTACTGATGCGTTGACTTTCAAAGTTTTATAATGTAATTTTCATTTTTTATCGGAGATCCTCCTCTAGATCCAATTGCAATTGTTTTTGCATGCAATATTAGTGCTTTTGGCTCCCAATTTCGGCAACAAATTTAGCTGTTAAACTTAAAACCGAAGTAACATTTCATTGTTTATCACTTAACTACAACGGTATTTATATCTTTTTGGGCAATCAGATGGAGTTATAGTTAATTTTAAAAAATGACTTTGCCATGGTCTATTTTAAAATTGAGAATTTTTTTTTTACAAAAAATAATCATTTGAATGGCTATAATCATAAAGGCCATCGATATTCCAACACTTAGTAGATATTGGTTGCTTAATATTAGATATTGTAAGGTGATTTTTCATTAGCCAAACTAATTGCGAGAAACTCTAAAATGTTCAATGTTGGTGGAAATCCGATATGTTGGAGAACATCACCATCGACATTTATTTGTTTATTTTTTATATAAAAAAAACGCCACATTTTATATATACATGAAAAGGACCTTGGTCAAAATATTAATAATATTGGGAGAAACCCTTAATATTGGTTCCGTTCAGAATGTATCCAGTTATACCTGATTTAATTTAAACGGAAAATATATAACATTGGCACCACTATGTTTTTGCATATTTAAGCAAATAATGTGAAAACTTATTGCAATATTCCACTATGTTTTTGCATATTTAAGCAAATAATGTGAAAATCTTTTATAGTTTATTTCTATAAAGCCAAAATCGCAAAATTATCAATCAATATATTTTATGGTTCCATAGATAAAGTTACAAATTTCGAGAGAGAAAATTAAATGAAATTTAATGAAATATATGTTGGTGATTATGTCGGTTACGTTTTGTCTCTTTCCCTTGTTGTAGTGCCTTCAATATATATTTACTAAAACTAAACATTTTTTCTAACTTATTTTTCTCGTTCTTGTATTAGTATAAAATGAATGTAGGACACAAATCCTTGTCAAGACCTTTTAGCCTAAGTCATGGTGAGAACGCCACCCGACCAACCATAGACTTTCTTGTTTATTGCTTAACATGAAATTTAGGCAAACTATTAATTATTTTTTTATTCATAAATTGCCTTTCATATTTTGTATCCAATAAAACGCTTGTTTTTTTTTCATTTTAACTTAATCTCGAATCAAAAATTTTCATTTTAATTAAACGGGTGATTCATGGTATCTTTTTAGCTATATATATATATATATGAATTATGATGATAATCTATGTTCCCTTATGCTTTACAAATAAAAAGGTTGGAAGGACGTCACATTTTTCTCATTAAAAATGTGACAAAACGACCAATAATCAATGTAAGGTAGATTTTCCGTCGGTGTGGTTAATTTGCGTGGAGGTGGGTGACACCTTTGATTGTGAATAAATCTAGTTGGTCATAAATATTCAAGGGCATCCTCATTTAACTTAAGGCTTATTATTTTAAATTTTTTATTAGTCTCGGGTGGAGCTTATTTGATGTTAAGAAGTAAGGTAGAGACTGTATTTCAACTTTTTTTTTTTTTTTTTTTTTCTCAAAAGAAAATGTAATTGGATTTATGAGAATTATGTTGTCTTTTGTGGTTTTCAAAGCAAACATACTCAACAAAAACAACATACGTTCTGTAATTTCAATTAATTGAAAATAGACTACATAAACCAAACAAGAATTATATCTAGTTGAACACAAATTATTTCTCTTTGCTAATTTTGATTAAGTAAAACGTCCTCATTTGACTTCTAAGCTTCAACCATTTTGTATAACCTTCATTTATAATTTTTTAAAGGTCATTCTCGTGGTCTAGCCATTCGTCCTAAGATCGAAAATCTCAATGCGTCAGACAAATTTACTTTTTCTTTTAATGTAATTGACTTAATGTCTAAAATGATTTTTTTTTTTTTAAATTGAAATAAGGCGCTACATATTCTCTTGATTACAGATATTTATTCTTGATTTATTACAAAATCCAATTATATCAACCTGGAATCGTTGTATGTGTGAAATGTAAAATAATACTTTAGAGATTTGAATGTTTAAGGAGATATATACCAACAGTGAGGTTCTCTTAGTCTTAGAGTGTTAAATAGTATTTAAATTAAATTAAAGTTTACGTTTTGAATTTAGTGTAACGATTAAAAAAATGTATATATTGGGAGGAGCTACAAAATATGGAGTGATTGAGGGGTGGTGTGAATGTGATTTCATGATCCGAGGTTCTCTTATCTCGTGCCCTTCACGCTTGTATTAATTGCCATATCACATAGCCCTAATACAATACCTCCTGCTCTTATTTTTTTTTTTTAAAATGCAATACCTCCTGCCACCTCACCCTTACTTACTTTTATTTATTTCAAAAATATAAAATTTCAAAAAATGCATCACAGATCTTAATAAAAACTTATTTGAACGGTGCTTTTAAAAAATTGTCTCAATACGTGAATAAGGTTTTGGTATACATATTGAATACATCATGTAGAGTTTTCGTAATTTAAAAATAATCGAAAATAGTCGATATTCATTTATCCACACTGCCTGTACTTTTTAAACTTGTTTGGTTTGCTTTGAGAAAATATTCAAAGGAGTAATGAAATGGATCTTAGTATTTGTTTTTGAACAAAATAATTAAGATTTTTTGAATAATGAATAATGACACCGCATGGATATAATTTTCTAGACATTGGGGTTTTTTCATTTAAAAAAATCAAATGCAACTTTATTTTCTTATATAGAGAAAATTGTTTTGAAGATATCTTTCACCCCAAAATAGTTTAACACAACAGACACAAACAATGAAACAAGTGACCTTTTCAAATATGCCTCATTTGGGTGGCTGGATTAGGCCCAATGACCAAACATGTTTTGGCCCAATCACTTCCAGCTTCAGAACGGTTTCAATCTTATTCATAAGGGATAATATCAGTGACACCCCCTGAGGTTTGGTGTAATATCAGTGACACCCCCTGAGGTTTGAATAATATCAGTGACACCCCCTGAGGTTTGCTTTTAAGGGGGTGTCACTTTTAAAATGACACTTGTACCCTTTAGTTTAATATTAGCTAAAACTCCTCAAAAAATAAAAGACACAAGTACCATTTATTGTTCAAATAATAAAATCAAATAAGAATATAGTTGGTCGTCTTGCATAAATTAAAACGATTTATATAGATTTATATAAATAAATTTTTTTGTATGCAATACTATTTAAATACCTCTTGATCGAAGATATTTTTTGGACTATAAATTACATGAAAACTTTTGAGTACTTACCTTTTTTCTTTTCTAAAGAGAGTGAAATACTTACTGCTTTTTTTTTACCCTTTTTTCTAAGAGAGAGGATTTTGTATTGAATTTTGAAGAGAATAAGATTTTTCATCAGTTGAGATTTATTGCTGGATTTTATTTAAAATCTTAGTTTACAAGCCTCAAAAGTTTTAGTTATAATTGTTTCTATCTTTCTGTCCGTACTTAACATGTATCTTTACATACATTGAGGGTATATATATAGCAATAAATAGGCAGAAATATCTTGGGAGGGCTATAGGCCTATAGCTCCCCCCCCCCCCCCCCCAATGTGCATATGCCCTTGGGTGAGTGGGACCTTTTTTTCCTTTTTATAATTATATATATGAGTTGTTTTAATTTATTATATTCTAATTTGATTTTATTATTTGAACAATAAAGGGTACTTGTGTCTTTTAATTATTGAAGAGTATTTGGTAATATTAAATAAAAGGGTACAAGTGTCCTTTTTAAAAGTGACACCCCTAGAAATCAAACCTCAGGGGGTGTCACTGATATTATTCAAACCTCAGGGGGTGTCACTGATATTATCCCTTTAATTATACTAATGTTTGATTTTATTACTTGAACAATAAAGGGTACTTGTTTCTTTTTAATTGTTGAAGGGTATTTTGTAATATTAAATTAAAGGGTACAAGTGTCCTTTTAAAAGTGACACCCCTAGAAATCAAACCTCAAGGGGTGTCACTGATATTATTCAAACCTCAGCGGGTGTGAGTGATATTACATCAAACCTCAGGGGGTGTGAGTGATATTATCCCTATTCATAATAATAGAAATTAACCTTCACACGAAGAGGAAATACAAGAAGAACACGAAGAAACTTTAGTCATCAGTTTATAATATTTCAAGAATCTAATATTTACTATATGACTTTAAGAAAAACTAGGGAAAAATAATTCTATGACTGTTTCATTGCACATAATTTAAGAAATACATTCAAAAATTGTACCAAATAATATCGAGAACTCAATCTCAACCTCATAAGATAGCGTTTTAAAAAACCTCATAAGATAGCAACCTATATATAAGAAATCGTCGCAAAAAATCAGAGTACTAACTCAATTTATTTCCTGATCAAAACATTATGTTTGGTCACATGAGAAGACAGAAGCAAAATAAGACATATATATTGAACTTTCTATAAGTTTTGAACTGGTAATGTCTAAACTGGCCTTGCCATTGCAATAATGAAATTTACCAATCAGGTTCAGGAATCAAAGTTACGACCAGAGCTGAAAACAATGACAAGGCCAAACTTTCACAAACTCACTCCATAAATTCCATATCATCAGTGCTCAAATTGTCATCATTCCCATTTAGACCATGCAAACTACTGTTGATGGAGAGCGATAAAAACTCCCCACCGAAATTTCCAGAACCATCAAGCTTGGTATGCTTGGTGCCCAATTCCTGAAGCTCACTATCTGGCTCTTTCCGTTTTCTTCCAGCCTCAGTACCTTCGAGAGCACCTGGGAATTTATAGATCGAAAGATAATAAATTTCATGATCTTCAATGACAATAATCTTTATGATAAAAAAAGATAGTAATGATCACATTCACGATCCATGAAGTTTGGACTACTTTCTGGCTCTAAAGTTTGAATAATTATAGGGGCACTCCCTGAAGCTTCAGAATGCTACAAATGAGAAGTATATAAGGTTTTTTAGAACTTCAAGATGAGTATTTCGAGGTATTCACACATCAGGGGGTTTATTTGTAATGTTCTTCTAGCTTTCAAGAGGTCTTCTTTTCAATATCATTCAAACAATAGGAAATTTTGTGTAATTAGACTAGTTCTCGTGGGTGTAATTGTTCATCCTCTAAAAATACCTTGCTGGATATTCTTGCTGCTGAGCTGGAGTTCAAGGGACATGCTCTCCTGAATGTCATCCTCTATGGATAGCAGCGCTAATGCTTTGGGCCGCAGAGTTGAAGCTACTTCATCAAATACTTGTACCACCCCTTGATTTTCAAGGACCAAAAGCCAGCCTATACAACGTAAGTTCCAGTTAACATATCATTTAACAGAACCAGAAAATAAATAGGATTGAGATATAGCATCTAGGCTGCAGGTCTGTATGATGGATATAATTTAGGAATTGTTACGTTTACGCCCCCTAGGTTTAGTCTGATTAAATATTTTCCTCAAGGTTTGTATTTGAATGATTACAGAGACATAAACACTAAAAGATAAGGGTTCTATCTGTTTTCTTTTTCAGATTTGAAGGGTTGTCTCTGTATTTGTTAAAACCTTATGAGAGTCTCTCTGTAATGTTCTTTTTTCTTTGGGAAGGGACGTTTATACAATTATTCAACAGTATTGAAGGTTTCTGGAATCAGATAAAACCACATAATTTACTATCGTATCCATATATTAGATTTTCTTTAAGACTTCCATAATCTAGAAAGTGGATTCAGTTGAAGTGTTAGAATTTCCATGAAAGGAATGAAGTGAAGTAAGAACTCACTGATAAAAGCTTTAGGAGTGGAAACGTCTGGTCTAACGATATTCTCCATAACTCCAGCTTGAATACACGCCCACTCAGTTAATTCAATCACAGAACGTGATCCAACAAAAGCTTCACGGTATGAATCAGCCCTTGCTTGATCATTAGTGTCCCTGATGTCAAAAACAATTTCACCTACTCAAAGGGGCCTTTTGCAATACTAAACCGAGAGGCAGTCCTTAAGAATTTACTCCCGTACCTGGCAAACTGGATGGCTCTATCTGCAACAAATACCCATTGCAGAGCTAGTTTTTTTGCACGAGGGTCACCTGCCTTAACCCGGCTCTCAGAATAAAATAAATGTTTCATCATAACAGCATCATATAGAGCTTTTTGTAGGATAACTTTTTTATTCTCCGACCTCTGCAGTAAATATAGAAACGTTTATCAGGAAAACAATTTGTTATACTAGTTCTTACAAATTATCTTTCATATGACCTCAATATTAAAAAGTCAGGCATAATCCCAACAAAAAACGGTTTTCTGAAGAAAGTAATATGTAACCTAAAGAAAACAAAGTCTAATAATACAAATATTGGACATCAAAGAAAATACCGGATAGACATACCAATAATGCTGCTATAGGCAAACTTGGTTCCAACAGCATCTCCAAGAGTATATCTGGCAAGGAGCATAATCTGTCAGATTGGATAGTAAAGGCAAAAACTGATGAAGGGGCATGGAATTTGAACTACAAGACTTTCTTTTGTTTGAATGATAAAAGTAAACCACAAAGAAGAGACAAAATGAGCCCCTGCAATACCTCAAACCCTACCACTTTACATATAATCTTTCAACCTTAGAAAATCAACAACACAAAAAGGATCTTAAACTAGGTTTGACTCACTACTGAGGAACAACCCAAGACTGCATTTGGTTGTCTATTAATCCATAAGCGAAGATAAAATCAATATGTTGCTTGATAAATGATTCTGGTCAAAGCAAGAATTGTGTTTTAGCTGAATAAGTTATATCCTTATAGCATCTGAATAGCTAGTTTCTGGAAACTAGTACTCACCATCTTTTGACAATTTTTTTCTTCTTACTTTTGTACAAATATTTTGTTTGAAGCTGCAGAAGGGCTAGCATTCATCGATATATGCCTGCAGTTACATGCACCACCTCAAAAAGTGAGCCAGACCTTATTCTGTAAGTTACTATATCATGAAAATAATGTTAAAGTCTAAATTAGGCACATGGTTTTGAAGATTGGAAATTTTTTTGCACATAAAATCACGGCCTGTTCTTGAATATACCCAATAGATTCTAGCCCAAAGTACCAGCACCAGAAGATTTTCCTTTTGCAGAGACTGCATATAAAGAGAAGCAGCAAATTGCGTTCATGCCTAATTATACGGATACTTCTGATGTTCCAATAGATTTGATCACTTAAACTGTAACAAGTGTTATTCATTATGTAAATATTTTATGTGAGGCAAACATGAATTTTGGATTCACGAAAACATAGCACAAACACTGAACAGCAAGAGCAAGAGCAAGAGCAAGGGTGCAATCTCCGAACCGGCTAAAACCAACAGAATATAAGGTTGGCAAATGAGCATTGAATAAGGAGCATAATGCAAAATTCTCACCCATAAAGTAGAAATTACGGAAACCTTTTATAATCTCAATTGCCAACTTTAGAACCTCTCTCTGCAAGTCTTCATCATTGAGTCCCGAGTAGAATTCCAAATACAACCTCAGAAAAAGGGTTTCATTCATAACAACCCCTGCCAGATCACCTATGGAGACATCGACTTTGTGTAAAAACCTTTTATTCACAAGGGGAAAGAAAGCCGATAAAACATCAGCATCACTGCTTGCCCCTATCTGGTCCACTGTCCAAACCCTTATCACATCCAAAAAATGCACCCCCAAGCTATCTGACGCCTTGCCTTCATCCTTTGGGAATTTAGGACACCGACTGCTAATATGGCTTATAAGTCTTTCCACCACACGCACAATCTTTTCCACCAAAAATAGATCTACCACTGGCGTTTTGTTCCCTAAACTATGGATAAAAAACAGAACAGGAGCGATCATAGCTACTTCTTTTATAACACTGCAAGAAGAGCCCGGTTGCAGTATCTGTAACAAGTACTCCGCAAACAGAAGTGGTGATAAAGAGATAAGATCTGACTTGTGAAACTGTGCCCCAGCATGAAACCATACCATATCCAGAGGAGGATCTCTCACGTAGCGCACAAATTTATTGAACACGGAATTCAACTCAGGGCAATTTAAACTACTTCTAGGATATTTGACTAAAAATTTTCTGATTCCATATCTTATGAAATCATCATCAATCTCAGGTAGATTCTGTGCGTTGATGGAGTTCATGACTGGTGATTTCGTTTATGTAAATCAAAGGTCACCCAGCGTTAGGCTAATAAAAATGAGCGATAGCTTATTTTTTGCTATTGGTGTGATAGCAAGGTCACCAAGCAATTTCTGTTGGGGTATTTATACAATAGAGACCGAACTAAGAAAGTGAAAGACGTAGAAGCCTAGGCGGAGTTACCGAAATGAACGTAACCTGACAGAAAGCTTCATTAATGTTACCAGTCTGAAAGTCAATGCAGAATACCGCATTACAATAACTGGATTGCACCAATAAATGCAGCAACCTTGCACAATCTGTCAACTTTAACTATGGAATTTCCGGACCACTATATGCGCGGCAATTTTCTAGCAAAATTAATTATTACAAAATTATGTATTATTACATATCCAGGAGATCACTTGAGCGGGCCGCTGATTGTTAGTTTTCTTGCAATTCTTAAGTACGAAATACACGAAATCATTCTGAACTGATTAAGCAAGTTTCATAATCTTATTCCGTTCATAATTTCCAAAACCACAAGATTGTATAATACATCATATTAATGGATCCAGTCCCCTTTTATCAGTAACAATTGATATGTAAATTCCAATATTTGAACTCAGTCATGACAGTGTGACTAATCCATGCAATAAGGTTAATTACGAAATCATGCCAATGTTTTTTTTTTATTTTTAAAAAGAGTACATTCTTCCAGTTCCACTAGAACCGCAATTTCTAACATTTTTAGGTGGGTGAATCAGCTCGTCTAACAAACTTTCTGAAGCCAAAGACTCTGAGATTTAAATTATATAAATTACGTATATTTAATAAATTTTTGGCATAATAACTGAAAATATAGTACTTGTTTCGCAATTTAATCTAACACGGGATTTCAATACAATCAACAACGCAAAGAGAATGGGATCACCTATCACACTCATCTAATTCCTCGATTCAATCCCCATAATATAAAAATATTCGGGTCAATTCCCACCTTAATTCCACTGCTTACTTATTCCTTTGTAGCTTTAAGGCATTGCTCTTACCAAAACCATCAAAAGACAAGTATATTAACGACTGTAGTATTACGTCTCATCCTAGTTCCAACATGAGCAACAAGGTTCAGAGCCCAGCGGTTTTCCTTTTAGCTTCTAATAGGGGGGTTCACTTCCAAGGATTATGCGCACGCATGCAATTAGGTCCCATTGCTCAAAACTAGAACTGGACTCACTTGAAGCCCTTGAACACTCGAAAACACAACCATTATCACGATATTGACTGCAAATTAACATTAGAACAGTTCGTGCACAAATGAGAAACTGATCGGTTAGATATATAAATCAACCATTTGTAAAAGAAAAAATTGTCAACAGATATCACATTGCAACACTGTGGATTAAAAAAGTTTGGGAGGGAAAGTTTGTTACTAATTCATGTTAACGAAACTAAGATTCATACTTCAGTTCGATTTACCAAAAAAGGAACGTACAAAAGGCAAGAAACATCACCTAAAAAGTGGAAATTCTGAAAACCGTTGATCGTCTGAACCGCGGTATCTGTCAGCAATTCCTCCTCGCACATCCCTGAACCAAAACTCAGATACAGCTTCAGGAAGAATACTTCACAAAAAACCATCCCAACCAATTCCTGCACCCCCAGCCGAGCTTTCTTCCCCTTCCAAACGCCACCACTCAAAATCGGGAAAAACACCCTCAAATTCTCTTCTATACAACTATTCCTCCCACCCCTATCAACCGTCCAAACCCGAACCAAATCCTCAAAGCACACGACACCACTATCCGACTCAGCAACCCCATTTCCACCATCGTAAAGCCCAGCAGCCACCACAGCATAACTAATCATCCTATCTACTAACATTTCTACTTCCATATCCACACACAAAGAACTCTTCCTACAATCTTTCACAATATTATACAACTCATATACAACGGGAGCTAGCAAAGCGATCTTTTTCGACGTGCTACTCAAATTAGAACAAGAGGTCAGTAAATTCAACAAGTCCTTAGCTACAAGCACCCTGGCCGCACAAGGGTGGGTGGTGTTACCGTTAGTTAGTAGTGGGCCCGATTTAGCGGCGTGGAACGTGACCGCGGAGTAGAACCAGGTGAACTCGAGCGGCGGATCGAGCATCGTCTGGATCAAACGGAAGAAAATCGACTCGAACGATGAGAAATCGGAGTTGCCGTTGTGGTACAGAGCTAAAAAGTGTTCGATTGATTCTCTTAACATCGATTCTTGGTTGTGTAATTGCGAATTCATCGTGAGAGTGCAATGTACAGAGTGAATTAACGGTTCATACGTTCGATTTGAGAGAAATCGCAGGAAAATTCGAAGAGCGAATTTGGGGGTGTAGGGTTTTAACTTTGAAAGGGTAAAGTTTTCAAAACCCTAAAAAGGTTTGGGGAATTGTGGAGGGAAGATTTAGGCTTTTGTAACGGAATAGTTTTTTTGAATTTGAATCGTTTTTAATAATGTTTCTTATTTTGTTTTTTTAAAAGGAAGTCGACATATATATACATTTAAATAACATAAAGTCAATTTTATTTTTACTTTATTTATCAACTTTTTGAGTTAAGGCGAAAGTATTATTATAATCCCTTTTTTTCTTATTTTTTATATAATTTAATAATGTATCATACAAGTCGTCTATCCAGAATAAAAAGTTATTTAATTTTTTTTTAATATGTGTAAAAATGTTTTGACCCAAGTATTCTATGAACTATCAGATTTATAACAGTCTATCAATTTTATTGTTATTTGTACAACATTACAAGAAACACGTGACTACTGTTATTTATATACTTATTTTTTGTTTTTTGAAGTCACGTAATATGAATGTCACCACTAAAGAAAAAAAAAGGTTTTATTTAAATTACATGGGATGGTTGGTGTTTTGATTATTGTTGACTTTGCTTATTTATATAGTTGATGATTAAGATATATTAGCTTATTATTTGAGGGTATTCATATCATATAATGTTGATACATTCCTTTTTGAAATATATAATGCAAACTAATATTATCCCCTAAACTATGGCTGCAGCTGGTTCAATGGGATTCGATTTACATCCGACCCTAATGGATATCAAGATGCAGGATGGATCTATCATGTTGGATGTTTAACAAATTCAAATTAAGTTGAATGTGACCATTCAATTTTTCATCTATTGCTCTTATTATTACACAAAGATATTACGGTGGTGTTTGCAAATGCTTATAAAAGGAGCTTGTTTACTACTTTTGCTTAAAGTCACTTTAAGTGACTTTTAATAAAAAGTCGGGAGTGTTTGCAAATCTTTTTAAAAAGCTACTTAAATCATTAATTAGGTGTTTGCAAAAATTAATGAGAAGTAACTTTTCTATTTAAAGACCTTTCAAAAATAACATAATTCCAAAAGCAGTTGGGAAAGCACCCATGAGCATGCTTTTGCGGCTTGTGCTTTTTCTGACTTTTTTTTAGACAAAGAGAAGCAAAAGTCAGCATTGCAAACACTAAAAATGTGCTTTTGCGGCTGCAAAAGCCAAGAAGCTCCTTTTATAAGCATTTGCAAACACCATACTCACCCTACCAACCTACTTAATATAGTCAATGATCAATAAGAAACAAAAATATCAACACTCTATAAATTCGAGTTGAACTAAATAAAAATCATGCATATTTGCTCATCCTACCCACCTACATAATATAGTGTCAATAATCAATAACGGACAAAAATATTTACACTCTCTACCTAATGATTCAGTGTGAGTTATATAAAGATCAACTCATTTTACTTCTCAACTATTTACCTACATCACATACTCACCCTTACCTACCTACCTACCTATTTAGCTTTCTTTTGAATTCCAATTGAATTAAATAAAAGTCAACTCTGTTTATTTCTCAACTACCACCCTACATCACCTACTCGCCCTACCTGCCTACCAAAATAGTCAATAATCAATAAAAAAAGATTAACACTCTATGAATTCACTCGAATTAAATAAAAGTCAATTCAACTATTTCTCATGTACCCAACATACATCATCTACTCACATTACTTTCCTACCTAATGAATTCAAATTGCACTCGATAAAAATCAATTTTATTTATTTCTTAACCAACGACCTTAATTAAAACTCACCTACTTACTCACCCTACCTACATAACTAATAAAAAAATTGAATATATTAAAACTCTATGAATTCACATTGAATGAAAACTAACCCACCTACTCAGTTTACCTGTCTAACTAATATAGTCAATAATTAATAAAAAAAATCAAAAAATATTAACACTAGATTTCAAACCGTGTTAAAGAAAATTTTACTCAATTTATTTCTGACCTCCTCACCTTACTTCACATACTCATCCTACCTACCCGCCTAAATGAATTCAAATGAAGTAGATAAAAATTAACTCACTTTATTTGTTCTCACTTACCAACCGTACCTTACCTACTCACTCTACCTTACTACCTATAATAATCAACAATCAATAAAAACAACAAATATTAACACTCTGTGAATTCAAAATTAATTATAAACATCAAAATAGTTTATTTCTCACTTAAAAATCATACCTCACTTACTCACACTACCTACCTACCTAATATAGTAGATAATCAATCTAAAACAAAAAGAGATATATTAACATTATACTTAAATCATCTGAAAACACGAAAATCAACTCAAAAGATACACAAGCTACATGTAAAAAAGCACACTAAATCACCTAAAAACCCATTAGACATAAGTCACTTAAAAAATGCACACTACACATAAATCACCAAAATATGCACTACATCAAAAAACACAAACTAGATATAAACCACCTAAAATATGTACACTACACCTAATCACCGAAAACACATAAACTAACCTAAAACACACTTGATGTAAATCACCTAAAGACCTATATTATATCTAAAATACATACTAGATGTAAATCACAAAAATACAAATATCAGACTTAAATCACCTAAAACTACACTAAACCTAAAGCACACAGTTTACGTAAATCTCCTAAAAACGCACACTATGTATACCTAAAACATGCGGACATAACTACACTTAAATACACATTGAGTGTAAATTACCTCAAAACCCACACCATACTTGAAACACCTAAAACACAAACTATACATAGAAAAACCTGATACTACACATTACACCTAAAATTTAGGCTAGATGTAAATAACCTAAAAACAAGCAACATACATAAATCACATAAAGGTCTAAACAGGGCCAGGTCTGGATTGTCTTATCCGAGTTGGGCTTTATTTTATTAGGTCGAGCCAATTTTCCTATGAAAAGGCTTGGCTTACCATGGGCTGGGCCCGAGCTATGAGTTTTTTCTTACTTATTTTTGAAAGAAAAAATTATAAGCAACGAACGACATTAAAAAATATTACTTTATTAACTTTGTCAACTTACAATTAAGACCGTGAATATAAAGTTCTAAAAAAAACAATAAAAGGTAAACTTAAATAAAAAGCGCATTAAAACTTCTACAATACTGGAAAAATAAAACAGACAAAGTTAAAAGATACATAAAACTAGATTTTTAACAAAAAACTTAAGAATTGTGATCGTCTTTATCTTCATCCATGGTAAATACATGTTGAACATGCCTCAAATTCTTCTCTCGATGTTCTAGATCTAGCATATCACTCGAAATCATTCAAAGCTTATGAACTCTACCACCAATTTGTCTTCCTCATAAGCCCGCAAGATATACACTAAAGCAGAAACTGTTTAATACGAGCAATCACTGAATATAATTGCTTGTTTTGCTTCGCCACTATAATATATCAAAAATCATCCAATACAATTGCTTGTTTTACTTCGCAACTATAATATATCACAATTACATCAACTTATCGAGGATTCTTGGTCCGAATATGTGAATTCATCATGACATCCAACGGTTGTTTATCTAGATCTTTGCTTCCCAACAATTTTGCAAAAATAACTACTACTGGATGCACGTGCGTTGATCCACTTTGAGTTATGGATGCACCACCAGAATATTATTCATATATTTGAATAACCATTGAAAGTATTCGAGCATTTTCAATAATTGTATCAAATTTATTTCTCAAACAAATGCACTCCCTCAATACTTCCCAACACGAGTGTGTTACTGATGGTATCTTCAACATGAATTTCTTAGAGCCAGCTAAGATGTATGTATATATTCCCAACCAATATTGTCAAGTTGGTTTTGTTGGTTGAGATGATTCTCATCTAAACCATATATTATGATATATAATATGAAAAATACAAAATAATTACAACAATATATACTATATACTGCAATAAAATTCCAGTATCCGATGCATTTTTATTCATCTGAAACACAGGAAGAATCCATTATCAGACCCGGCCGACGGCCCATAACATACAAACCTTCGCACAAATTACAATCTCAAAAGATGGGAAAAAGATGAACAAACATAATATTCTATTCCTTCCACGACATTTAATCAGGGAAATGCTACAACCAGTTTAATTTATTTTCCAAATATGCAGATAATAATGCATCCAAACCAAGTGTCTTTCTATTTGGTCCACCAATGAAGGAAATCCTTGCGCCTGTTGATCTTTTTCTGGAGTTGGAGTAGACCGTAAAGAAGGGCCTCAGCAGTAGGTGGGCACCCTGGAACATAGATGTCAACAGGGACAATCCTGTCGCAGCCTCGGACAACAGAGTACGAGTAGTGGTAGTAACCACCACCATTTGCGCAGCTTCCCATGGAAATAACCCACCTTGGCTCAGGCATTTGGTCATAAACTCTGCAAAAATATTCACCAATATATTTAAGCTATGAAATATGCGACACATCTTCGCTTGACTGGTCGATTTCAACTAACAACTTCCTAATACAAAAGTTAAAAGAATTGATATAGATACTAGTAGACAGTAATCTTTTCTCACATGAAAGCTTGAGCCAAGGCTGCGCTAGACTGAGTGCTATTATGCATAGACCTCAAATTTGAACACTACTCACTGACAGAAAAATAAGATAAGGCAGGTAGAAAGAAAACATACCACCAAGAGATGATAAACCTATAGTTTCGTTTAATAAGAGATTGCAAATGACTCATTTATAAGGTCATTTGGTACAAATAAACGAGTGATATATGTGGTTGATCAGAGATGGGACATGACCCATTTATACAGCTACTCACGAAGAAACAAGCTTAATATCCTCATACAGAAGGCAAGAAAGAAGCAACCCATTTGATCATTCTCTGAGAAGAATCTTGATTTTCCAACTAACAAATAACTAGAGTGCCTAATTCCACAAGCTTATTTGCCAACTTGTAGACCAGAACTAGTTCTGGAGGCGGAAGGTAAGATTCAAGATTGAACTAAATTTCATATAGCCAAATTTAACAAGAAATATATAACGGTAACTCCCCGAATATAAAACCTAGCTAACAACTTAAAAGGCTAAGATAGCAAGGATTGATTAAGATCCACAACTTATATTTATTCATAATTTTGGAAACGTGATGCTTAACAATATCGTAAACATCAATGGTCATAAATCATCTTTGCAACAATACGAACTTAAAAACACAAAATGAACAATCCACAAACATTAACGGAAGCACACGCTGGACGACGGGAATTTTCAGCACCAATTAAAAAAAATTTAGAACCCCTAAACTGGAATTCCTGGGACATAGTTCTGCACTGATAAAGCAGAATATAACTGGAACCATTCAACTACCTTCAACACGAGATATAGTACAGTAGCTTCAATAATATAAGACCTAGTTAAGACTTAAAAAACACTAAGACATCAGGAAAGACCAATTAAAACCACATATTAGTTACACTCATTCACACTTTGGAGCAAAAAATGCTCAATAGTATCATGAACATCTCTAATGTTAAATTTGGGACAATACAGTTATCAGTAGAAACATTATGAGCATAAAATCAAGAAATATAAAACGCAATTCACCAACGAAAACCGTAGGACACATGATTCCGGATAGGCACATCGAGTATCCAGTCAAGAGACTAAAATCCAGATTATGATTAAGGACACACGTTCACCAAAGACATAAATAAATCTACATTTGAGTTTTGACTATCATTTAATCACACTTTTGGAAGAGGAATGATGAACAATCGGACGATCATCTCAGGATAAAATCTAAATTTACAACAGTATATATGACCACAAAAACGCCAAATAAAGAACAATTCACCAACATAAACATAAACACAACCACAACACAACCAAGGACCACATTATCGAGAATTAGTACTTTAATCATCAATTCAACATTAAAAAAACCCTAAATTAAAATCCACGCAACCACCAATCGAACCAATTCGCAATAAAAACCGCGAACAAAAATCCTTACTTGCGCAGAGCAGGGGCCATCTTATTGGTGAGAGTACCCGCAACGATCATACAATCGGACTGCCTAGGGCTGGGCCTGAAGATAATCCCGAAGCGATCCAAATCGTAACGGGCCGCGCCGGTGTGCATCATCTCGACGGCGCAGCAGGCCAGCCCGAAGGTCATGGGCCAGATGGAGCCGCGTCGGGCCCAATTCATGAGATCGTCGACCTTGGAGATCACGAACTCCGCCGCCTTGGGTAGTCCGGCGGGAGATGAGGTGGAGGGCGGTGGGGCGGAGGCGTAGGGGGTGGGGGTGGAGGATAGGGAGGGCAGGGTGGTGTGGATGGAGGCTAGGGCGGTGCGGTAGTGGTGCGGCGGAGTTTGGGTGAGGGTGCGAGCGGCGGTCCTAGCGAGCTGCGCCATGGATCGATTTTTGATTTAGAGAGAGAAAGAAGAGAGAGAGATGAGGGTCGGTTATGTTAAAATGTGTTTTGAGTGTTTGGTTTGTGAGGTGGGCTAATTTGGTCCATTTGGTTTGTGGCGTTTTTTTAATTTTGTGGTGTTTTGAGGCGGTTCTAATGTTAGCTAGGTCGGTTGGTTCACTTGGTTCTGGCGAGGACTTGTGTCTCATAATCGTGGCAAAACTCTAAATAAATTTTTTTAGTATGAAAATAAAAATGAAAGTCACCGAGTCGAATTCGAGGTTTTCTTTTCTATTATCTCGGATAATAAGACGTATTTATTTAGGCTTTTTAAAGCTTTTTACTTTTGCTATGACCTCCATCTAAATTTTCTTGGGTCAATCTCTTGCTTTACCTGTTTGTAATCTACGAATCTTCGCTTAATATGATCGAACTACCATAAGTCATCAACGATTTTCTCGCATTTTTTTGGCTTATGATTATCATGCTCAATTCGTTGTGAATGTCTTTGTTTCATTTTGTATACATGTATCTTGTTGTGCTATTGCACATTTAACAAACTATGTGCATTTTGTACTTTTATATAATGACTAATTAGAGGATATTAGGAAATGTTGTGTGGTTGAACTTTTAGCTGTGATTTTGGTAGTCTTTGGGGACAAATTACGAAGCCTTGAAATTGATTGTCCCTACGAAATGCTTAAGGTTAAACTTGAACTTTTAGATGATGAGATCATTTTAAGTTTATTTCAAGCTAGTCAAGAAAGTTCATAGTCAACAATTCATATTTCAGCAACACACCAAATGTTAAAATGGACGGTTAACAAAGAATAACAACCTGCAAATCAAATCCTAGAGAATGTGTGTATGAATATTAATATCTTCGAGCACATGTTTCTTTAAGTAAAGTTTTTCTTAAACATGATGTGGTCATTCTATAACATTGTGAAATTCTTACAATCCATTCTCGTGAACATTCAGAAACCAAATATACAGAACATAACGACTTCAAGTTATAGCAATGAGTACTAAACTCTTATACAAGATCTCAAAAAACAAGAAAAAGTTCAATCAGGCATTTGCGATATGAGAACCAGGTCTTATGCAGAAGGCAGTATGCTCTTCTTTCTATTCTAATCTCAAAACGTGTACTTTAAAGTGCTTGGCCGCGGTTTCCTTTCACTCCCTGCAGTGTCAAAAAGCGTGCAACAAAACAATCTATCCGCTCCTCTATAGTATGTAATTCCTAAAAGCCAGTACTACTTTTGGTGACGAGCAAAATGAATGCCAAGAATGAACCAAATAACATTTTGATAGCATATGCCACTGGGTCATTATCAGCTTCTTCAGATTTCGCATCGGTGTTTGATATAGCCCTAGCTGAAGGCAACGCTTCAATCACTGCATCAGCAAGGTCAGTGATAAAAGACGGCTTGCAGTTCAGAGCTGGGACACGACCCCAATTAACGATTCCCGACTCAAGAGCCAATTCTTTGTACTCCATATCAATTTCTTCAAGAGTTTCTATATGCTCACTCACAAAGCTGAAAGTTAAAAAGTCGTGATAATTTATTAAATATGGAACACGGAGGTTCTGCCCAAGATTATGATGCATTTGTGCCATATTGAAGGAGAAAACAATTTCAAAACAAAAGTTATGCCCACAAAATTGTCTAACCATACAGATTGGAGATAACTACATCCACAACCCTGATGTTTGGTCTAATTAAAAAAAATCTTCTTCAGTCTGAATAATTGCAGAAACACCCTATTAAACTAGATAATACATGACCTGTAGAGAGTCGATCCATAAAGTTTCTTGAAAGTTTAAGCAATGTCTCTGTCATTTTCTGATATTTGAATGATGTCTTAGTGATAATTAAAACTACGTGGAATTTTCTGTAACTCGGCCTAACTACAGGAGATGAAACTGTTATTATCTCTAAACTTATACTATTTTTCTGCAGAATTCGCATTTTCATGAGATTCTTTTCCAGTTTTACGAGTAACTCAAGCTGTTCCCATGACACCCTTCCAAGTAAACTTAACCAAAATTCTAATGGAAGTGCATAAACTTCAAAAGAAAATGTAACATGGCCAGCTTCGTGAATATAAGAGAGCTCCAAATAACATCAGATTAAAATCCATTCGTTCTCTAATCAGTTTGCCCCAGCAATTCGAACACTATAAGCTGGAATAGCATCCATCTTACTGATTGATGATGTTTAAATACATAATGAAAATTTTTATTTACTCTAGAAACAATTGGGAAATAGTTTTAACAAACAATTAAGAATAATAGTAGGAACACACACACAAACAAACAGAGAGAGGGAGGGGGGTTCTACTCCCAGGAGTATATACCTCACAGGAACAGCCAGGAGAGACTTAACACCTTGCAGGCCAAGCTCAACGAGAACTTCATCAGTGTATGGCTTTAACCATTGCACGGGTCCCACCCTACTCTGCGCATGAGATCAATCATATATTAAACTAAAAACCATGCCATATCTCATTTCTTTTGCTGTCAGATTTTGACCAAATTTATGTATATATCACTCTATTAGGACAAGAGGACCATTGACCACTCAAAGATGCGGGGCCGCTATATAGGAAGTAAGGAGACCAATAACAAAATACACTTCTCTTTCGATCATAATATGCCACAGGATATGGATGTGTATCATAAGAAGTGAAAGGTTAATAACCAAAAAAAACCGACCTGATAAGCCAATGTATGTTTATTATCAACTCCTCTAGATTTGAGTTCTTGCATTATTAAGAAAATGCATTCTTCCATCTGATCTCTATATGGATCGCCTGCGTTCTCAACATAACTCACTGGAACTCCATGCGCGCTGAAGAATATCATGGCCTATCGTATCACAAATAATCAATAATTAACTTTGAGTTAGTAACATCAAATCATTTTAAATGTGATACTTCAAGTTGAACACTTGAAAGCAGAATCTCTAATATACCTCTTCTGGTTTTGAGAAAATTTGCAACTCCTTTTCAATTAAGTCAGCCATAGATTTGATATAACCTTCCCGCTGATACCAAGATTGTATGATCGCGACGGGTAGTCTCGATAAAAAGGCGTCATCCCTAATAAATCATTCCCATGAGATTGCTGGTGCAATAACAATGAGTTGATAAGATAATGGGATATTACCTGAACATCTCCTGAAGAACACGGACACTCGACCCTGTTGTTGAAATAGAATACTGAGGATAGAGAGGTAATACTACAAGCCTTGTGATCCGATCTCTCTTAATCTATCAGGGAAAAGAAGCAAGTTGATGTAAAGATCTCCGACGTAAATTTTATCCAAGCTGATGTCAAAATTGAAATATCACCAGCGGATTAGAAAAACATATAAGGGATATACAGACATTGAAGGATTTGCGACAATCAACTAGCGGAAAGAATTTCTCAAACTCGTGATGAACATATAAAATTAAGATGCTTTACCAGAAACTTAAAGAAAGTTTCTCATTAAATCATTTGTAGGAAGAAAAGTATACATGGAAATGTCTATTCCACATATGCAGAGCATCTAAGAACACCATCAAGTATTTCATTCTTATGATTTACCTGGTGAACTGCTTCCTCGGTGAAGGGGTACCAGTACCTCATTGCCACATACACATCAGCAGAAACTCCCTTCGCTTCTAGAGCAAATTTTAGTGCATCTGCCTACAAATGAAAATCAAATGAGTTTAGAGCCCAAGAAATAAAGACAAATCAGGAAATCCAAATTCTTGAAGCAAGAAGAAACACTGAAAATTCATTTTGGTTTTAATACCTGCTCATCTGTAATCTTGCGCAATGGTGAACCGCCTCCAATGGCAGCATAGCCTTCCTTACTTTTGGGAGCCCTCAATGTCGAAATAAGCTGTGCCAAGGGACGCTGAAGGATCCGAAACAATCTGGGAAGTCGAATAATATCCTAAGACATAACACCAAACAACATCACAAATCTGCAAATTGTCGAACTAAATAGACTAAAAAAATTACAGCTTTTGACATAAAACTCACGGGATCAGCAAACAGATTAAACAAGAAAGGCTGAACATCATTTAGAGTCTCCGGCCCTCCGAGATTCAAAAGCATCACCCCAATCTTTTCCTCAGCCGTGTGGGAATGCGTCTCGACAACACTCCCGGGATACGGGCATACCGTTGCTGAGCAAAATGTTCTCCCAACAAAGTCATTCTTACGCCCAGCACGGCTAAGGGACAATCCTCCAGCAATACTAACTTTGTCATCACTCGATTTAGAATGCAGAGACAACGCAACCTCAGACTTATTACAGAGAACCGGCATCAACTTAGCCTGCGGTTGCCACCTGCAAACGCAACGAAGTTATCAAACCCTTGCTCCTCCTCTCATATCCAACAAAACCCTCATCACACCGAAATGCTCGAATACATATACTACAAGAATAAATCTGTTCCAAGTTCAACTGTATTAAAATCTTTTTAGACAATCCTTGAATAAATAAATACACAATCAAAATCCACTCAAAACCCTTAAACCAAATTGATCCAATAAAAATGTCCGATTTGATGATCCAATGATAAAATCAACACAGAAACGCTAAACTGTTGGAGAAAATAACAATTAATCGAACAACAAACGAATAGCATATAATCACAGAAGCGAATCTACATAAAGAATCAACAAAAGCGACTTACTGCATATAATAATTCTGATTAAAATTAAGCTGCGCATGAATCCGGGAGCTTGTTGCGGCCTCCATGATGAATAATTCTGATTAAAAACTGTCTGTGTGTGTGTATATATGTATATATAGGTTTTATATATGACAGAGAAAAGAGGAAGAATCAATGTTTGTATCTTGAAGATGAAGCTATATTGCAAAAGACTCTCGAGTTGGTTTTCAAGAGGGTTTTTGCTAATTGGGATTGAAATTGAAATTGTTAATTAATTAATTAATTAATGGGTGTGATTATTATGAATATAATAAAGAGTTTGGTGATTTGGTCAAAAGGGGGGACGTGTGATAAACTCCTCCATTTCTATTGCTAGAGAGAGAGAGAATAGTAGTTTGAAATTTCTGGTACCTACTTACTACTACCAAATACTTTTCCTTGTTTTATTAATTATTTTCTCTTAGCATGTAATTAGTTGTTTAATTAATTTTATTTTTGTTTAGGCACGAGGTTCTTCATACTCAAAGGACTTGAGATTAATCTACCGCTTGCATTTCATATATACGATGGAATCGAACACAAGACGTCATGTTAAATGAATTGCTTTACACATAGTGTTGCGTTGGTAAGACACCACTTAAGACCAAATCTACATCCACGTGTGGTTACTTTGCCAACTGAATTTAAATTTTACTTATAGTAAATTGTTAGGCTCGTCGGGTCACATTCGCTTAGGTCAGCTTTAAGAGAGTTAGACCACTTTTTTGTCGATGAAATAGTACATAACCACAATAAGAGCTGTTTTTTTTTTTTTTTTTTTTTTTTTTTAATTTGGGAGAGGCATTTGCAAGTTTTGATGTGAGTTCGATTGGACTCTTGTCGATCAACTGTGGGTCGATCACGGAATTAGAAAGGTCGACCCACTTTCATCGACTATTAGTATCACCAAAAACCAATCATTTTATTTTTTTCATTAGGCAACAATCCACCTTTCAACCTCACCAATGTTGATCAATCTCGATAAAGCGGGTCGAGCTTGACTCAAATCTTCATCTTCATAGTAGTCCTTGTATACGTGTCACTTGTGAGTGCCTTTAAGAAACCCAAGTATCGAAGTACCAAATATGATACATTACATAAGAAGTCAATACATAATTGAGCAAAACCAAAATAAAATAATTTTTTTTTATGATTTTGTTTTATTAATATGCTCATGAATTCACTCTTTTCAATGAAATTTGGGATATCACAAAAAACAAAAACAAAATAAAAATTTTAAACTCACATAGAAGGTCCAAACATGGTGTTATGTTACCATTTTATGCATGCTTTGTCCTCTAACCACAGGAAGTAACTCATTCCACGTGGTTAGTTAAGAATGAGACTCATTGAATTAACCTGCGAAAAATCAAAATTCAGACTCATGATCATGAACGCAAGCAAAAAACCTCGTCCTCTTCGAATACCTTCCGACACAACAATTTCTTGCGACACATTCTTGAATATCGAAAAATCATCTCATCTTATGGTTACACAAATTAAACCCAAGTGGAAGAATCTAACAAGAAAAAGAATTAGAAATGGATCTCGCGAATCTGAGGAACATCACAAACCAGGCCTTCTGCGACACTTCTAGCATGACCTCTAAACTCGCCACGATTGCGGTTTACATGCTGGGATTCTTCTTCATTGTCTTCTTATGCAATTTCTTGCACCTTATACTCAGACCCCTGTCTCAACCAAGGATCATATCTGAATCCATAGTAAAATCCCTCTCTTTTGAATTCTTTATTTTGTTATTTTTAAATACTAAGTATCAATAATAATCACGCCGAATCAATCACATGATACGTAAGCCTTTTACGTGGGATTGCATGTTTTGAGCCATGCATGATTCAGGGTTCTTTTTAAATACTCAACATGCATGAGTAATAATCACGTCGAATCAATCACATGAAACGCGGAAAAAGTTCAATCTTTTACGCGGGATTGCATGTTTTGTGCCATGCATGATATGGGATTTTAAAGGGGTGCTAATTTTTCATGCTATAATTGAAAAGATTGAATCTTTTTTATTTTTCTCATGTTTGTGCACAAGTTTTGATGATTATAATTGATTCTTGCAGGTGGGGTTATTCCTTAGTAATCTTCCGATAATTCGTGAATACACGAGTGGCGAAGGGATACAAAGAACCTTACAATACATAGTAGAAGGAGCAATGATTCTCCATATGTTTGTAGTAGGCTTAGAAGTTGATCCCAACATATTTCTTCAAGTGCATTTGCCTGAAGCAAAAGTTGCTTATTCTGGAGTTCTCAGTACTTTTGTCATCGCGGCTTTATTAACACAATATCTATACTTACCGGTGAATTTGAATTATCCCTTCAATCTCTGCCTCTCTATTGTTCTATCAAGCACAGCTTCTCCTTTACTCACTAGAATAATCACTGATCTAAAGATTGGAAAATCAGACATAGGGAGATTTGTTGTCTCTGCAGGAGTGCACAATGACTTGTCTTCTACTCTCTTTATCTGCATTGGCTTCATTATATTTGACCCTTTGAACAATTTTAGTTATCGAACCTGGAGTGCTATGCTTGTGATGGTCATACTCATTGCAATTGAAATGCTTTTAGCGGCGAAACTAACTCCCTTTGTCATGAACTGGGTGAACCGCGAAAATCCCGAGGGAAAACCAATGAAGGGTTCACATTTAGTACTTGCGGTGGCGTATGTGGTGATGGTTTGTTGTTTCGCCCCGATTTTGGCTGACTATAACAAGGTTTTAAGTGCTTTTTTGGCCGGAGTTTTCATGCCGAGAGAAGGAAGGATTGCAAAGATGATGATCAGTAAGGTGAACTACTTCTTCACTGCAATCTTGTATCCACTTTTCTTCTTTTGGGTGGGAATGGAGGCTCAGTTCACTCAGTTGGAGGCTGGAAGATTCAAGACATGGGCAAAGTTGTTTGCCCTTTTTGTGATTGCAACAGCTGGGAAAGTTCTTGGTTCATGGGTGTCAGGGGTGATGTTGGGATTTCACTGGCATGATTCTATTGCAACTGGCTTGCTGTTGAGCATCAAGGGTCATTTCCATGTTTACTTGGCTATAATGGCCTCAAATGTAAGCTTTTCTTTTAGGGGTAGTAACATTTACAACCCCTGATATTTGGCCTAATTATAGAAACCTTAAAACGGTTTTAATAATTACATGAACACTCACTTAAAATTTCAAACAAATAAGAAGACATAATAGATTGGCCTCTTTCAAGTTTGAATGATTAAAATGACACCTCCTAAAGTTTGAACAACATTAGAGATAGATCCTTTATTTTTACGGGTTCTTTAAGTTTAAATTAGTGTCTATATAATCTTGCAAACAGTAGAAGAGGTTTCTGTAATCAGATTAAACTTCTTTATGCTTTCTTTTGTTGGAATATGTTCACTTCTTCATGGAATGACCATCAGTGATTTGGTCCATCTATGAAATACATATAATGTTGTCATCAAATTCATGCAGCTCAACCTCACAACCGCCTCCACGAGCATCACGATGGTATTCGTCACCTTTCTTACCATCATCTACACCCCATTAGTCGTAAAAAACATCATCGAACGTGCAAGAAAACGCTCCCCGACTCAAAGAATGGCACTTCAATGGCTCAACCCCTCAAATGAGCTTCGTATCCTGCTCTGCCTCCATGGGCCAGAACACGCTTCCTCAGCAATAAATTTCATGGGAATTTCACGAGGGCCAGCCGACCCTGGGATCATGGTATATGTAACTGATATGATTGAGTTAACGGATAATATAGCAGCAACATTGTCACACAGTGAAGGTGTGGATGCTGTGACCGTGACTGATCCAACAGTTGTGGATAAGAGGAAGCAGATAACTGAAGCAGTGGATAATTACATGAACGAGGACGGAGATGGGATTAGCATTAGGAGGATGCTTGCACTATCCACACTCAATAATATGCATCAAGATGTATGCATTTTGGCTGAGGACCTTAATGTTTCGCTTGTAATATTGCCCTATCACAAGCAACAAGAAGCTGGTGGGAGGCTCAATCTTGGTCATTCAGGGTTTCGACATGTCAACAGAAAGGTATGTGATCTTGTTTCATTCAATCCCACGTTGATATTCACATTGGTAAGAACCTTCAAAATATGATTTTTCACATTTTTTCAAGTTCGGTCCTAGTCATGATCTAACAGTAATAGAATAGTCAAGAAAATGAATAAAGGATAAGACAGTATGTAAGAATTTGGATGATACACCTGCATTTGAAGAACTGGGATGCTCAAACCTACATTTCTTGATGTTTGGTTTAATCGCAAAATTTCTACTAAAGTTTGGTTTATTGTAAAAACCATGTTAGAAAATGCTAAAAAGGGTCCATCTGTAATGTTTTTGAAACTTTAGGATGTGTTTGATTTTATTTGCATATTATACAAGCTAATGCGGGAGAAAAACTCTGGTTCTAGACACTCTAGCACATACCTGACACCTTTCTCATTTGACAGATCTTTCGACACGCCCCATGTTCAGTCGGAATTCTAGTCGACCGGGGTCTTGGCACAACACTACTATCAAGATCCGCCATATCCCTCCATGCAGCAGTGGTCTTCATAGGCGGCAAAGATGATCGCGAGGCCCTCGCTTACGCAGGTCGTGTGGCACGCCATCCAGGAGTTAAACTAACCGTGATAAGGTTCCTTCTAGAAGCCACCTCTGACGACACGGTCGCAGCAAGAATCAACATAGCGAAGTCCAACACTTCAGAACATCAAGAGGAAATGAAGCTCGACGACGAGTGCTTTGCCGACTTCTACGACAAGCACGTCGCTGGAGGGCATGTGGCTTACATGGAGAAGTACCTTGTCAACTCGGGGCAAACGTTCTCTACATTAAGGTCGCTTGAAGGGCAATATGGTCTTTTTATCGTGGGGCGGGGAGGGAGGGTGAACTCCGTTTTAACGGTGGGTATGAATGACTGGGAGGATTGCCCGGAGCTCGGCCCTATTGGGGATATTCTGTCTGCTTCTGATTTTTCAGTGACTGCTTCAGTATTGATCATACAGCAGCACAGTCTTAAGGGTGAATTGGATGGTGTACAAGATGAATTTTCAATTATGTAAGTTGTGATCAGTGTACAAATAGAGAAAGTGTAGAAAATATACATATAGGATTTGAGTACAGATTTATGGACCAAAAGGACTTGGTTTACTGTAACTTTGAAATACTTGAAGGACTTATAAAGAATGATGTTCTTAGCATGTACGAATGAATGAGAAGAGTTTTGTTATAGTAAGTTCCATAGAGTACCTTTATACCAATGCTTCTGATATTAATGGAAACATTACCAGTTATTTGTCAAATAAACTTAAAAGATACTTTTTACACACATCTAAAATAATTAATTCAAATATATATTTCCTTTTTCTCGCAATTAATGGTTTTTTTAAAAAATATTTTTTGTTCTAACCACTTATAACAAAATCAAAATTAATCTAACATGACCAATGACTTGAAAATTTAGTCTATGAATAGGCAAACCATAAATTATACTTCGGTCGAACGACACTCGAGATAGGATTTGCTCTCTCTTTCTATTGCTCCTGGTATGTGTGTGTTTGTGTGTTTTACATCAATAATTGCTGTTTTTCATCGAGGAAAATAAGGCAATTTACTGGCATGGAGTAAAGATGGAGAATTAGTAAATTGGTTTGGACATTAATTCCAGAAGGGACTGAAATCACATTGGAAAGGGCTCTGAATGAATCCATGGAAGCTTATGAGTTAGTTTGTGTTATTCTTCCTTGGGAGTGAATTGAGGCTTTAATACTTGATGATCTCATTGCATGCATACTTTTTTTTTTATGATTTGCGCGAATCGATTAGTGTAACTGAAAGATTGCATGATTTCCAGAACAACATAGGAAATTATGAAGCAAAATTTAGTTAACTTGGATAGCTGACAAAAGGAGAGACATTGATAACTCTAAAATGAATACAAAATGGTCGTTTTACAGTTACAGCGAGCAACATCCATGATCAGATTTACATCAGATGCAGTAGCAGTAGCTAGCTTTAGGGTGCACATGTTAAAAGCCTTACTCCACCTGTGAAAGACCACCACCCGTCTCCGAGCGTGTCCTGTTCAGAAATCCAACATTTTGAGTGAATCAGCAGAGCATTTGAATCGAACTTGCATTTTACTCACACGAACTTGATAGTGAGAATTACAGCAAAACTCAAACTACTCGCATGCAGTTTGTGCCAAGATTATGATGACAAGTATGCAAACCATCTACCAAAATGACCATTGTTTCTTGTTTTAAACATAACGCTTTTTTAGATCATGGTTATGTTCTTTACCGCGCAAATGACCCAAGACAACAGAAAATTGCCAAAATAGCAAGATAATGCATGATTTTAGTCAGAGAAAGATTGGTAGTTAATTATGTCATTGCAACACAAAGTACCTACTATGCTAAAGATCGAACCATTGAATACCACCCGGAGATAAGAACCATTTTACTTGTCTAATATTGAGAAAATAAGAGAAGACTTCTACTTGAACTTCTGTCCCATTTTCTTTGGCAAGATTTAGAACTCACTTGTGATCTGAAGGATTTGGCGTGATTTCATAGACAATAGTCGCCACAACATCCCTCTTCAGCTGCGTGAAGCAAAAATAAAATAAAATGATATGTGGTAAACTATAATCGAAATAATACTTTAACTTTGTGCCCCTCAAAATACCTGTGTTGCCTCTCCTTTTAGTCCAATATAATATATTTGAGTTGTATCTCCACCAAAATTATCAGGGAAGTGCAAAGTGATATTTCCAACACTCTGAAATCTTGAATATCTGGTTTCAGATGTAAATAAAATGTCACAAATTCAAAATTGATAACAAATGCAAATCATCGTATTTCAATTTTATTCGCAGACTGCAGAGTTGGGACCTGACCCGTATTTTACAATACAAATTCGCAGTCAATGAGAACAGAAAAAATTATGTTTAACAACTGGAATAGTAAACAGAGAACTTTACCGAGTCTGGTATTCCAAAACTCCTTGCAGATTTTCCCCCATGTCCCACTCCTAAGATGATCAAATCAGGCAATTATAATAACAAACTACAATTATTCCCTCTAAAAAGCTAAGGTGGCAGCATACCTGCACGGGTTGCATGCCTTGAGCATCTGAAAAATCAAGACCATCCCGATTGATGAATCTGCAATATAAACATAATATACTAATTCAGGAAACAAAAAGATTGTAAACAAGGTGTCAACAACTGTGGAAACCGTTGTCATCAAATTTAAACATATAAACGATTTGATGGTTGACTAGCCATAAAATACACCAAAAGACGTTCTCCTTTGGCAGCACATATAGGCAAAATAATTATAACTTTGACCTTAATCACCAGAGAACAAATTAATCAGAAAAACAGCTGTTTACTAAAACTTACGCTCTCATCTTTGAAGGACTTGTTCCATCGGCACCACCAACAACTGAAATGCTCTTGATCTTAACATCTGATGTAAATCTATACAACATTCAGATAATCAGTAGAATCTAAGCAAACTTCATAGTTGGGAACAGACAAGCTAGCAATAACCAGAGCAAACTCGGAGTATATCTAATAATACAACTAACATGGTTCAGAATTCCTAATTTTGCCAATGCGTCTTTGCTTACACAAGGATAAGTATCAAGTCAATAAAATGAGGATGTTTGCAGTATTCCATGTGTAATAAACAACTGAAACCAATCTAAGTCTCAAAGTATCACACTGCAGGTAATGGCTCAATGCATTTTTTATGCTTTATGCTCAAGATGGTCCTTGCAAATGGTAAAGGTTTTGTCCAACAAAAAAAAATGAATTTTTCTTTGTCACCAACGGGTAGAGCCTCATTGGCCAAATCAGTCAATTCCTTACTCACAAAATAATAGAAGAAAATAGACCAAGGACTAATCTAGATCCAGAGACATCGATACTTACGGAATAAAGACAATCAATTCAGGATCGCCTTCATTGCTTTCCAGGTGACCCTGCGGCAATTGACAAAAAATATTAGAAAAATTAGATGAAATCCAATAATATCAATGCAGAAAAGAGTTTGTCTTTACAATGACATTCTGTTACATATATCTTCATTCAACAATACTTAATTCTATTTTATTCAGGCATTATTTGATCAATAATTCTAATTCATATAATCTGAAACTACTGTGTTTCATGACAAAAGAGAAGCTAAAATTGATTACAACCTAAAGTTTGAATCTTTCATGCTAGTACTAACGGAGGAACATTAAACAGCACAAAGACATAATTCATTGAGTCACATGGGCTAAACCAATAACTTATCTTCAGTATATATATATATATCCTGGCAACATAGCGGAATACCTCTACAAAATTAAGGCGCTGCTCCCAAGCTCTAAATACTGACTTGACGCTTCCAGAAACAGCCTCGTTCAGTGCAGATACCTATGCCACAAAGTAACTTTTCATTGATCATTTGCTTGGGAAAGAGCATACAGTTCTTTTATGCAAGACGTTGCAAAAAAATCTATCCAATCTCTAGACTGAAGATACTAGCACAATCAGAGAAGATAGTAATACCAGCGAAGGCATAAAGTTTTTCCATTAATAATTTGAGGCTAAACCCTCGAGTAAAACTTGAAGGTTCTTGGTAACAGGTTTAATTCTGGATTCAACATCGAATTTCCTCCCCAGAACAATCCAGAACAAGTAATTATAAACACAAGTTTCCTAAAAATTATATCCAATATAACTCTGACCAATTACAAGAAAAGGAAAAACTTAAAGAAAGAATTCAATATTAGAACGTGTGTAAGGAGCGGCAAAAAGAGTCCGCTGGCAAAGTAGCACCACGAACAACAAATTCAATCCCATTCCATATTTGCAGTATACTCATAAACACCCTCCCCCACCACCCCTTGTTTTCTATGTCTTGCCTACATATACGTACAAGTGAATGAAAAACACCAACCACAATGCCTTAAAATTCTTAGATATTCAATGATACCTTTTATTGATGTCCCTTAAATAGTCACGAAAACACCGTGACTATGCATCAAAGACTAATCCACCAATGCTACAAGAATCTCAATACAAGAAAACATCCATCATTGAACCCACATTCAGAAAAATCTGATCACTAACTAAAAACTCCAATGACAAATCAGCAGTGCAAACGATTGAGACCACATATTCACTAATAACAGAAATATTCCAAACTGAAACCAAATCAACCAGAACCAAACATAAGACAAGTATACTACTCCATACTGTCTCAGCTATATTTCCACGAGTAAGCAAACAACATTCAACATAAAAAAAACCCTACCTAGCTATAGTTTATTAACATAAATTAGCGTCCACAAAAAGTGTTGAGGATGTTGAGTAATAATACCCTGGGGAGATCTATGTGCTTGTAAAGAGACCAATCGGATGAACAATCGTGTTCTTCGCAGCTGTGATCGTGCAAGCATGCCATTTTTTAGTAATTATCCAAAATTCGTCAGAAATATTTGGGGTGCTAGATTTTATATTTACCATGAATTAGGGTTTTTTTTCTACAATATTCTACCAAAGGGCAATCGTGTAATTAATTCTACTGAAATTAATAGGTGTTATTTTATTAATATTAACCAGGAACGGATAATTCTTTATTACCATGTAAATTACTAAAATATATATACATACATACATATATAAAAGAAAGGGTATTGATGACGCTAAATTTTTCATTTTCTTTTTATGAGAAGTGGCAAAGAAAATAGAAATGCTTTTCATATTTGAGTGTTTATCTCAATAATTTTCCATCCACTTTAGTCAAATAGACGAAATTTTTATAGGGTTCATGGTTGTAATTGTGTGATATATCATCATAAAATTGTGATACTAAGATAATTATAGTATACGTTTTAGTACATGATTTATACGAATCCATATAATTTCTAGGCCACCCTTTGTTAGATACATATAAATATTGTTCGATATTTTCTTTTTCTGTTAAATTACTTGAATTACTCTTCTCGTGAATCAAAATTTCAATTCCGATGTATATTTTAGTGTACTGTGTTGTATATTGTCATTTCCAATATTTTGAAAACTTTCTAAAATGTATAGTTGTAATAAAATTGGAAAAATTCTTATTAACTTTTATTTTTACTAAGTGAAAAATGAAACATATCGTCCCCTCAATGAAACATATGAAAATTTTAATACATAGTTTTCCTAAGCAAACATACTCTACATATAAATATGACGAAAACGCCCTCCAAAAATCACAGACAAAAACCCAAACAACACACACCTCTCGCGCAGTGCACACAGACAAAGAAGAAGAAGAAGAATGGAAGTGGCAGTTGAGGGCCATAGCTCCGGTTACACCCTCCCTACGGGCCGGGCCGCAAGCGAGGACATACTGTTCTGCATCGATGTGGGCCCAGAAACGATGGCGGAGATGAAGGTGAACGGGCCCAATGGGCGGCCCTACACCAGATTAGACTCCATCAAGCAGGCCGTACTCTTGTTCGTACACGCTAAGCTCACCATCAACCCGGATCATCGATTCGCCTTCACCGCCCTCTCCAAATCCACTCACTGGGTATATATATATATAAATATAAATACTCTGCATTTTTTTCTTGTTTATTTAATAATAGTTTCATTAATAGTCCTTTTGTTTAGTATTCAGAATATATTTTGTGATAAAGTGACAAAACTATCTATAGATTAGATTGTTTGGTTTGTTGGGTAAATTTGTATAGAGGTACTCAATAGTTTCTTGAGTTTGATGTTTTATAGCTCTGAATGTTGGAAAGTGTATAAGAAATTATAAATGCCTAATCTCTCTAAAAGCTTTGATGGGACGACAATTTAATATGGTATTTGAGCCAAATAAGAAAGAGGTGTGGTGTTCGAACACACCAACACCTATTTATCAAGAAATATCATGTGTTACGGGAGTAACGAAAAAGGGTACGTCTTGCACGTGATGGGGCGTGTTTGGAAATATATAAAAGAATATAAATGCCTAATCTCTGGAAAAGCTTGAGCTTTTAGATGAGATGACAATTCAATACTGAAACTTAGAGTTTTTGTGTGAATAATTGTTGACGCCGATAGGGAATAGCTTTTGATTGCTATTTTCTAAATGTAAAACAATTTTTTGAGTAACAATTGCAGATGGATCTCCAAGAACTGTGGAATTTAGGCACTTGTCAGGATTTAAGTTTAAAATGTAATTAGAGTATGGTTTTTAGAATAATAAGTCAAAACATTAAAAATGTCTGCTTTAAAAGATGAAAGTTGCAATTTACATTTTTAAAAAGCTGGAAACTTGGCTGTAGTTCATTGTTGTGCAATATTGAATATACCTGTACCTCAGTAAGGAGCCTTGGTATTTTTGAGAGGTGAAATTAATTTGTGTCTTTGGCAGACAAGTTTTCAGGAAGTGGCAAAATTTTTTAAGATTCAGGCAGTTTTTGATGTATTTGGTGCTTCAGTTCTAAAACTCATGGTTAAATGTTTCTGCCCTGTTACTGAGAAAACTGAGCTCATATGTTTTTCCTATTCTGCGAGTTCCGAACCTGAAATATGCTTCACAATTTCATGCATTGATCCCTTGTTCCAAATTAAGGTTCAGGAGGTGGCATTTCTATATGAACCTGGACGTGTGACTATATTCGACTTAAGTTGTACTACAACCATAGGTGATCTGGCTGTAATAAAGTTGATTTAGTTTGAGCATTGAACTCGGAGGATGATGTTAGAGAAAGAAGTCAACCGAGTACTGCTATGAAATGATTTAGATGTATTTAATACGTTATAAATTATCTTTGAGGATAGCCCGAAAAGGTGTGAAATACAATAAGAGGTCTATATAGCTGACTGAATGACTAAAGTATCACTCCTATTATCCAAATTTATTGGCCTATTTGACGAGGTGTATAGTTCAGGCAAGAGTGCAAATTGTACTCGGATTGAAAGGAAAGACGAGATGGATGAATTGAACCCAACATATCTGACAGTATATATAACTTTAAGGGCTCAGGTTCTCTGTTGCTCATACTCTTAGACGGCTGGATACGTTTTGGCAATTCTAATGTTTGAGATGCCGCTCAATATGAATGACTTAGTGTTTGAACTTTATGCTTCTGTTTTCATTGCGTATTTTGGTTTCAACATATGTTTTCTCAATTTTGAATATGTACTGGGCTCAGAAGATATGCCATTATTTCCAGAACAAACCATATGAATTTCTTGCTAAGAACGAAATATTTTCTTTGTATTCCGACCTTTCATTTTCAGCCGTGAATTGAAACTATATATAACCACAGTTCTATTTTCTCCTTATGTTTCTTTGTGAAGCTGCGGAAAGAGTTCAGCAGTGAGGTTGACTCAGTGATTTCTGCACTACGGGCTATCTCAGTGGATTCTTCTTCTAGCCATGCAGATCTCACCCAACTGTTCAGGGTAGCAACTCATGAAGCAAAGAAATCTCGTGCACAAAGTCGTATCTTTCGGGTGGTGAGTAACAATGAGTCACCGACTTCCATTTTTCTCGTAATAACGTGATTGGAGCTGAGCTATTTTCTTACAGTTAGTTAGTTAACTAGTTCATTGACATCTTGCCCCTCCCCTAGTAAACTGGTGTTCTTTTGAGTTCTCGAAATTGATCTAGATGCAGTACGTGTTGCATTCTTTGTGCCAAATATTAATCAGTTGCGGTTTTGGTCTAAATGGTTTCATCAATGTCCACAAAAATACTTATACTTCATGTACCTTAGGAGACGAGACCACTGATTAATTGGACACTGCAGCGGTCTTAACTATTAGAAGCAAAGGTTCTGATTTGTGTCTTGTAATCTGAGATCAATTATTCTCCTGTACTCCAAATTTGTTTTAGTGTGACTGAAGCATCTGAGACAAAGTTGTGCATATTCTCCTTGTCCATGATCTTAGTATTTGTTAGTTGATTTTTATATTTCTCTTGGTGTGCAAAATCTTGACGCTTTATGTCTTTTCAGATCTTACTCTACTGTAGGTCATCTACGCCGCCACAATATCAGTTGCCCCCGACACTGAAACTCTTCACTTTGGATGTTATGTACCTCCACGACAAACCTGGACCTGATAACTGTCCCCAAAGGGTGTATGACACACTCGTCGAAGCTCTTGAAAGGATCAGCGAGTTTGAAGGATACATATTTGAGAGTGGCCAAGGGTTGACACGCTCCCTTTTCCGTCACATGTGTGTGCTTCTATGCCATCCTCAGCAGCGTTGCATGCAGGAGGAAGTTGACATACCCAAGTCTTTGACAAAGAAATCTCCTACTGTTTCAGACTCGGCACCAGGGGACGATAATGCTGTTGTATCCAGCCAATGAGGTGAAGTTTTTCCAACAAAGTCTGTGCCCAGAAAGATTATAGCTATGTCTGTAAATTTGTTTGTTTGTAGCAGTTTGACCTTGCTCTTTGTGTCTGGTTACAATACAACTGTTTCTATGCACTTCTGAACGAAAATGGAGTTTTCGATGGATTCCATTTGTTGTGTGTTCAACCAGAAGCAGACGTGACTGCTGTTCAGTTCAAATATGAAAGCTCTGTTAATAGATAATTAAGGTTTTGGTTGTTTGTTTTTTCTTCTGTTTGATTCCATTTGCTAAAGTTTTGGTTTTATTTAGTGAATTAAGAATATATTGGACTAATGCTGATTCTTGCTTTATTAAAGTAGGGGAGATAACCAGACTTTTTGATGATAAGATGAGATGTACGGATTTCATACACATTCTTCTTGCTCTTAGCTCATATTATATGCTCCATAAGAAATAGTCCTGCATATTAAAGAAGGCATCAATAATATGGTTCTTTAATCATATTGGTGAATAGATGATCTGATCATAGAACAGATATAGAATGATGCAATAAGTTATAAAATTGTCAATAAGATTGTGATAACCACTATCTTTGATTCTTAAATTTTATTTTATTTCAGACAAAGTCGGTAAGTCAAACAATTATGGTACTCTGTAGCTCATAGCAGTACTTGCTCTATAGAAGAATTTTGTGATCTTTAAGGGTTCTGGTTCTTCATCAATGGAGCAACTCGAAGCAATAGTTTGTTAATAAAGCAATATTTATACAACTATGTTATACTTATATCAATAGACCATTGAAATCTATAATGGAAGAAAAAGAAACATCTTGTGTTGCTGAAGTGAATTATAAATCTAAATACAAAGTATGAAATTTGAAATATGTGCTTTGGTCATAACATATTCTGATGTCTACTGCCTAATCTCTGCTTATCGATTTCCTTTAGTGAATCGCTTGAAGTCTTTCCAAAGAACTTGAGAAGTTATGGTAATAAATTGATGGGTAAATCTCAGTAAACCCCCAACCTATATCCTCTTTTAGAAGTTGTTACCTAACTTATTGTTTTTTACAACTAACTCCCTAACCTATTGAGAAATGTGCGAACTGCCCCTGAACCCAAATTCAACCGTTAGATTTGGACATTTCTACATTCCTATCCGTTGGATTCGGCTTCAGGGGCAATTCGCTCATTTTTCAATAGATTGGAGAGTTAAATGTTAAAAATCAGTTACCTGGCAACTTGTGAAAAAAAGTATAAAATGGGGGGTTTGATCACTTGATGCATTTTACCCTAAATTCGTGTAATTGTTGACATATCAAATTATTCATTTCATCTTATAGCCTGATGACTCTCAAATGGGATGAAAGAACAAAGTTCAGCTTAGAATATGCAAAAATTCGTTTTGGCATAAATAGTGATAGAATTCTGACTAGTTGTAATAATTTGAAATAATACCTTTTTTTTTTTTGGCAAAGATTTGAAATAATACCTTTTTTTTTTGGCAAAGATTTGAAATAATACCTTATAAGTCTTACGTACTCTTATGTGAATTCAAAGTCGTTATCGTTACCCTTTCATATGAATATAAAGTCATTCGGTGTGGATTAATTACGCGTATGCATTGGTTAATAATAATATTGACATTTCGGTTGTCACTTTCTCAATGACATCAATTAAAAGTGTTCGTCCAATTATCCATCAAGAGAGGGTTCCTTCTCTTTTGCGTAATTACTATATGACGTAAATGAAAAAAAAAAAAAAAATCTTGTTTAAATCGATTTACAGTTTTACACATAGGTCATAATCATTTTTAATGTGTGTGGTACTAATTTGGTCGTGCATTTATTACATATTTGTATCATAATTGTTGGCATGAAATAATGAAATTACGATCACAGAGTCTCTAAAAAAATTTCATTGCAGTGAAATGTTTGGGAGATGTATTTCATAGAATAAATCTTCCCATGCATTCTCGATATTGTCCTGATCATTTCATATATTTTAGTTATCTCGACATAATAGATAGATAGATAGAGTCATAAATAAAAGAGAGATTTTCAAATCTTGCAAATTGGAGGGGTGTTGCGACACGTAGATTAAAACAAAATTAAAAAAAAAAAAAACATATTCTGACTATTCATGTTCTGTTTTCTTCCAAACACTCAGGTCCCTCCAATCACGAGGAACCTTCTACATTAATAGCTTAAAACCCAAGTATTATAATTATAATATAAGATCCTTACTTGTTAAGCTGAAGTAATCATCCATATTATTTTCATTATTTTTGAAAAGAAAACTCGATGCAATCACCCTGAAAGTCAACTCATATAACACTTCACCGGTTCAAGAGAAAAAGTCGAATATTCCAGCACATTGATCACTGTGAATAGTTTTTATTTTATTTTTTGCCAGATAAGTTACACCAAGTTACTGCGAGATTTTCCAAGATCAACTTTCAAAACCCAAAAAGATGTTCTGTTAAGAACTTAAGATCTATCTACAACATTATGGATCATATATATGCCAATGAGCTCTAAAAGTCTACATAAGCTACGAAATTTTGGAATTTAAGACTTGACAAGTGTAAATCTAAAATAATTTCTAATTTTGGATTATGACTAAAAATAAAATTAAACATCCTAAGTTTTAAGGCTTCACATTCATTACAATGTTATATATCTTAGAAATTCAAACCTCTTTAATTGATTTCTCCTTTCACTTTTTAGTTTTTGTCCTAAAATAGAACAAGTCAACAATCCAATAGCTTCTGTTGCTTATTCTAGAGGTAAACTGATTCTTCACACTATTTTATCCAACATGAATACACCTCAGCTGCCCTTTGAAATGAATCTTGGGGTAGCCTAAACAATGATAAACAAACTAACAAATAATAAACAACTACATTATTGCAACAAATGGCATTTTTCAACTCTTCAATAGCCACTAACTACTATTCTACCAAGAATAATTTATTTTACCAAATTTGCATATTCCATGTTCCCCAGATCCTTATATATGTCACATAGAATCTCCCATTTGTTGGAAACTGAAAAAGCATATGCACAAAGAAGAAAAATGGGAATCTGTGCATCTGTTGAATCTTCAATACATGATGACACTTATGGTGATGAAAATGCTGTATTCTACACAGAAATCAGTCCTGATAATAGAATTGGTTCTGCATATTCTCATGCAGGAGTAAAAGGAATAAACCAAGATTTCTCCATTCTCTTTCAGGTAAACATTTTGGTACATACTTATTAGAAGTATGGCTTGATCAATAAAGATCGAATTTTTTATACTTATTCTGTTGACTTATCGTCTTAAATTTGTCGTAGACTACGCTTTAAATTCATAATAACATACTCTAGCACTGCATTATGACTGTTTGATTGATTTTCAGGGCTATGGAATTGAAGATGGAGTCTTTGGTGGAGTTTTTGATGGACATGGTAAAAACGGACATATTGTTGGCAAGTTGGTGAGAAACCGGCTGCCTACTCTGCTTCTTAACCAGAGAATTGCTTTTGCAAAGTTTAGTCCATCTGCAAACACTAAACAGAATGAGAGACTGGAAAGTGATAAACTATCACCAAGCAAGAATTTCATTAAATGGAAAGAGGCTTGTTTGAGTGCATTCAAATTGATGGACAAGGAAATCAAGCGTATCGACGGTTTGGACTGCTCTTGCAGTGGGACTACTGCCTCTGTTGTTGTGAAACAGGTATAGTAAACAGAAAGATCTTCACCGATTATCTCGTATATTTGTGTTTAGACTTTGTTTGAGAATGTTTGGACGAGTCGATGAAACAACTGTCTTTGTAGGGTGATGATCTCATAATTGCGAATCTTGGCGATTCACGGGCCGTTCTAGGAACGAGGACAAAGAACGGGATCATAACTACTCAGTTAACTTCTGACCTGAAGCCTGGAGTACCCTGTAAGAATCTTTCCCATGCTTCAAGCCTCGATATGCATATCATGTCTTTCCGTAATCTCGTGTAAAACCAGCCAAAAAAAAAAAAAAAACGACGTTAGACACAAAATGATTGCTTTTATAGTACATCCGAACCAACTTATATTTGCTAACATCTGTAGAACTTGTTGTTTTATGCAGCTGAAGCAGAGAGAATAAGAAAGTGCAACGGGAGAGTGCTTGCACTAAAAGAAGAAGCCCATATTCAGAGAGTGTGGCTCCCTTACGAGGACTCTCCAGGACTAGCCATGTCGCGAGCTTTTGGTGACTTCGTGCTCAAGAATCATGGCATAATCTCAACCCCTGATGTATCCCATCACCATTTATCTCCAGAAGATCAGTTCCTTGTTCTTGCTAGCGACGGGGTAAGTATCGTCTCTCCTCCCTCCACACACACACACAATCAAAAACCATGAGTCTTAAGATCGTATTTTTCTCCAAAGTTGGAAGTTGTGTCCTAACTTCTCTGGTGTTGGATTTCAGGTCTGGGATGTGCTAAGTAATGATGAAGTTATGGCTATAGTCTCCTCATCCCATAACGAAGAGGGGGCGGCAAAAGCAGTGGTGGATGAAGCTATAGATGCATGGAAAAAGAAGTATCCCAATTCAAAGAGAGATGATTGTACAGTTAACTGCCTATTCTTGCAAACAAAGCAGTGATTACATATTATCTTTGTATACATAGGAGAAATTTGAAGTGCTTGATTGTGTATATTCCCTTTTGATCAAGGCAACTCTGCTTGAGGAAATGTACCATTTGAATGTCACTTGAATGTGACATAATATGATTTCTTGAAGTAGAAGTGAAATAAATTCTGGCTTGTGGTATATGGATGAAGTGATTACAAAGCAAATAAAACAACGTGTGGATTCTCATATAAAAAGCTTTCATCTGTTTTCTTTTGATCAAATGGATGATAAATATTAGTGTATCTATATCATGCATGTAAATACCTCAAAAAAGAAATGGGGGTGTAAAAGAAAGCACAAAAAGAAGCTCCCAAAGCAGCAAACTATGCTTTAAAAGTGAGTCAAAAGGCAAAAGAGAGATTCAAAAAAATATTCAGAGGATAAAATCACTCAAGAATCATTTTTCGATTCCTCTCCTTCAAGCACACCATAACATGTAACTGGCGCTCGTATTCCATCGTGAATGGTCGCACCTCGTTACACAGAACTTGTATGTTCAAGGTTGCTCTCAGCCTGAGATGTAAGCTCCAAACCATCCGATGAATCAAGATTAATTTTGTCGGTCGTCTTAGCAACACATTGAGACAAATTATCTTTCTTCGGTATGGACCCTTGTACTACATTCACCGTTTAATTTGGACAGTGTATGCTTTTCGCCCGAAGGATTTGGTGTCGGGTGGCATTGCGTACATTTTTTCAATTGGTTGGGGGCTATTTTCTCTTTTTTGTAGTTTAGGAGGACAAATTGTGAAAATACCCTCATATGTAGGGGGTTCTAAAGTGATTTACCTTTATAACTAAGTCCTATTTTATGTTTTCTTATTTAAGTTTTGATTAAATAATAGAGCTATTTTCATCAAAAAAAAAAAAAAAATAGAGCTAGTTCTCTCTTATGTTTTTTAGCGTTGAGGAATTGTTTCTAAAATCAAACCTGATCATAGAACTCTTTTTTTCTGAAATTACACCACACCTCATAGGGTGTAAATGTAATTATTCCTAAAAATATAGTGCATTATTGGGTGTCGATTCTTGCTTTATTAATAAGGGGAGATAAGCTGACTTTTTGTTGATGAGATAAGACGTACGGTTTTCGTACACATACATTCTTCTTGTGCTTAGCTCATTTTATGTGCTCCATGAGAAATAGTCTGCGTATTAAAAACCTCAATAATAGTATTGGTGAATAGATGATCTAATCACAAAAAACAGATTGAATTATGCAATAAGTTATTCAATGGTCACTAAGATTGCACAGGTTGTGATAACCACTATCTTAGTTTTATTTGTTTTAGACAAAAGTCGGCTAGTCAAACAATTATGGTTGTCTTGGGCTTAAAGTATTACTTTCATTGGTATAAGAACTGTAAACAAATAGAAAACCAAACTTGTGATGAGAATTAACTGAAATTTGGTATATGAAATAAATGAGATTAGCTTTGAATGTCGAACATACAAATTCTCTTTATATACTCGTTTTAATTGAGCACTTTATTCACCCCTGGGCGAGAATATACTAAAATTATAGCACCGTTGACACATAAAATTTTAAAATTCCCTATATACGATGAGAATGAATTAAAATTTACACGTAATAGTTGACACGTAAAATTTTACACCTCATATGAGCGATGACTCTTAAATATGATCAAAGAACAAAACTCAATTAGAACATGCAAGTTAGTTTTGTGACACGGCCTGGTTCAAGTTGCGCTAACATGTAAAATGTAAATATATATGTTCTAACTTCTAATGCGTATGCAAGTCATTATCATTCGCCCTTTCAATTGAATCTAAAGTCATCCGGTGTGGATAACAAATGAGTAGACAATGGTTAATCGTGACGTTGAGGCTGTCACTTTCTCAATGACCTCAAATTAGTGAATGACAAATCCAAAGAAATAAAAGGAAAGACGAAAGAGCAATCATTTTTCCTCGAGTAATTACTATATTTATTATGAAGTATCCTTGTCTCGATACTTCACGTTAGACTGATAATTGTTCAATTGATGCTCAGACAAAGTAATTATCAATTTGATTTTAGATTACCTACATTGAAACAAGACAAAATAAGTTTTGTCGATTGATATCTGACAAAAGTCATCGGTATTTAAGTCACAAAGAGTAGACTGAAAAGCTTAGAGAGAAAAGATATTTATAGAAGTTCGATATTGTAGACCGGCCTGGGCCATATCAGATAGACAATAGTGGGACTTTTTGCACTTGTAAGATCTACATAAGACGCACACTCGCAGAGTCTACGCACTTAAAGCTGCACATCTACGAGGTCTCCGAGCTCAGGCCGGTAAACTTTTGAAACCTGCGTGACCCTTAAGTAAGGTCGATGACATAGTTTATTTTTAGACGTGAAATTCTTGAAGTGGCGTCACATTGAGAGGTTGCTACTACATGTGTCATATATTGATGTTTTGTATTTATTATTATGAATAATTAAGACAATGAATTTGTGAAAATTGAAATTTGAACTTTTCCGCACGGCCAATCTAGTCCAGAACTATCCATGGCAAAGAGAAAAATATAAGTATTCCACATATTTTGATTATCTAGACAAATTAATACACGTATAGAGATAGCATTCAAAGTCCCAACCCACACTAAATATGGAGCTGTGGCAACTTGCAAGCTAAGGATGAATATCAAATTTAAGATACATTGTAGGATCTGACTTTTTACATCTGTTTCTTTCCAAAGCTTCAGGTCCCTCCAATCATGACAACACTTAAGATATCTTGGATTAATATAAATATGTTCGTGTATTTCTTTTTCTTTTCTTTCGTATTTTCTGTCTAAAGTATTAGAAGTCAAACAATCTAATAAGTTCTATTGCTTATTATAGTGGTAATCTCATTTTACATATTATTTAATCCAAGATGACTACCCCTTGAAATGAATCTTGGGGTACTGGCCTGCATATTAATAAACAAAACCAACAATAAAAAACAACTAAATTATTCTACCAGATGGCAATTTTTCAACTCTTTTGGAGCCACTACTGTTCTTCCAAGAATTATTTATTTTGTCAAATTGCATATTCAATGGCCCGCAGCTCATTATATATGAGATGCTATCTCCAGTTTGTTGGAAACTCAAAGTATATGCACAAATAAAAAAGAAATATTCCAGCAGTTAACTTAGAAAAGAAAAATGGGCATCTGTGGGTCTGTTGCATCTTCAATACATGATGAAACTTATGGCCATGAAAATGCTGCATACTGCACTGAATGCAGTCCCGATACAAGAATTGGCTCTACGTATTCTCATGCAGGAAGTAAAGGAATAAACCAAGACTTCTCGATTCTCTCCGAGGTATGTATAAGTATATATACCAATTAAGGTTGTCTAGTTTTCATATCCAACAAGACCATCTTAAATTTATCACAGAATATGATCCAAAATCATAGTAACAGGCTCTAGCACTGCATGAATGGTTCAACAAACTCAGCTTCTTCGAGAATTTCTTAGTTATCTTTAGCTTTTAGCTTTTGAACATATTATGAAATTTGGATTTTCTTTTCAGGGGTATGGGATTGAAGATGGAGTGTTTGGTGGAGTTTTTGATGGGCACGGTAAAAACGGACATATAGTTGGCGAGCTAGTGAGAAACCGTCTGCCTGCTCTGCTTCTTAACCAGAGAACTGCTTTCGCAAAGTTTAGTCCATCTCCAAACGCTAAATCGAATGAAAAACTGGAAAGTGATAAATTATCACCAAACAAGAATTTCAATAAATGGAAAGAGGCTTGTTTGGGTGCATTTAAATTGATGGACAAGGAAATCAGCTGTATCGACAGTTTGGACTGTTCGTGCAGTGGAAGCACTGCTACTGTTGTTGTGAAACAGGTACTCATAACTAAATAATCATGAGTTATTTTATTTATTTGTGTTTCAACTTTGATTAAAAATGCATGGAGGAACCAATGAAGCAGTTTTTTCTGATTGTTTTTATAGGGCGATGATCTTGTAATTGCAAATCTTGGTGATTCACGGGCAGTTCTAGGAACAGGGACAAAGAACGGGATCATGGCTACTCAATTAACTACTGACCTGAAGCCTGGAGTACCCTGTAAGAGACTTTCCTATGTTATTAAACAAATGCTTCAAGCCTCGATAAGCATATTATGTCTTTCCCGTACTTTATGTAAAGCCTAAAATTAAACACATAGTTAAAGCACAAAATAATTGCTTCTATAGTACATCCAAAACAATTTGACACAGGTACTCACCTGCAAATATTTCCTAATATCTGAAGAACTTGTCTTTCTGCAGGTGAAGCAGAGAGAATAAGGAAGTCCAAGGGGAGGGTGCTTGCACTAAAAGAAGAACCCCACATTCAGAGAGTGTGGCTACCTTATGATGACTCCCCAGGACTGGCCATGTCTCGAGCTTTTGGGGACTTTGTGCTCAAGAATCATGGCATAATTGCAATACCTGATGTATGCCATCACCATTTATCTCCAGAAGATCAGTTCCTTGTTCTTGCTAGTGACGGGGTAAAAGCTATTCCCCCCCACAAAAATTAAAAAAAAAAAATATATATATATATATATATATGTATATATATGTATATATATATATATATATATATATATATACTTTTAGCATTCCTTTATGCTACAAAATTGAAATGTGACTTTTGTTTCTTTGATGTTCCGATTTCAGGTGTGGGATGTGCTAAGTAATGATCAAGTTATTGACATAGTTTCCTCGTCTAGTACTGAAGAGGGAGCAGCAAAAGCAGTGATTGATGAAGCAATAACTGCGTGGAAAATGAAGTATCCAAATTCAAAGAGAGATGACTGCACAGTTGTTTGCCTATTCTTGCAGAAGAAGTGATTGTGCATTAGCTTTCGTTATATAGGAGGAAATTAAGTTCTTGACTTTGTATATTCCCTTTTGATCAAGGCAACTATGTTTGAAGGATTATACCTGCATGTCACTTGAATGTGACGGAATATGGTTTCTTGAAGTGAGGAGTGAAAGAAACTACAGGTTTGCAGTATATGGGAGACAAAAGAAATAAATAAAATATTGATTCTCATATGCGAGTTCTCATATGTTCTCTGAATGATTATCTATCATGTCCAAATAGATGATTGCATGCATCTATAATCTGTCATTTAACTACCGTAATCTACACAAACTAATTGGTGATAAATGATATAAAGGTGTACCAGAAGCGCAAATGGGGAAAACAAAGTGTTGATGATGCTCAAAAAGCAGAAAGTGATGCTTTTATTTGAGTTCATGAGGCAAAATATAAAAGTTTCCAAATAATATTAACATAATGATCATCATTCAGGATCATTTTTGGAATCCTCTCCTCCAAGTACATCATCATATGTAACTGGAACTCGTATTCGATCGCGAACAGATACACGTTTTTGTCCAGCACTCGACTGTTCGAGCTGGTTCTCACCCTGAAATGCAAGCTGCAACCCATCTGACAAATCACGATTAATCTGGTCGGTCTTAAGGGGAACACCTCGAGAGGAATCATCTTTTTGTTGCACGAACTCTTGTTCACCATGGAGTTGTTTCTTGAATTGCTTCTGCAATGTGTATCCAAGATGAAACGTGAGTAGTTCAAGTTTACATAGGAAATTTGTGTGATAATTGCAAGTCAAGGACACAGACATAATGAACATGATCAACAGTAAAAGGGCAAAACAAACCTCAAACTCTTTCCCTTTATTCATTATCTCTTTGTAAGCATTTGGTTCGCGTGTTTTGATTATATTCCATAATATTCCACCACCATTCCTAAAACGCCTCCCATCGGAAGTCTTCTGACCTCCACAAGCCTGAATTGCATCAACCTGCAACAAGCGCCAAGTGACGATGGCAAAAAAGAAAAACCTCGAGAATGGAAACTACTAGCACCATCATGAAAGTGTAAGCTATAAAGTTTAAGAGGAAGGATCAATTGATGTGCCAAGAACTCCTAATAGAAAATAGGCCCAGCTCAGTTTGATCATTTTGTCCTTGAGAAGCAATAAGAGTGAAACATAATCCTTGGATCAATAGAATGCTTACGCAGTTGTTTATCAACTTGCATGAGTATTTCCATGGCTACTGAATTTTCATTTTTATACTTCAAACTATTATGATATCATGTTAAAACTATGAAGACCGTCCACTAACCACAAGCTTCCATCGTGTTTACAAACTTAGTTCACTAACCAATCAGATTCCATCTTGTTGACAAACTGAGATGTTTCCATGCAAGTCTCCAGAAATCTTACCCAGCCCAAGCTCAAATATGCACGAATAATTTTTCCAGATTCAAACCCATCTAACATTCAACCCCAGTTTTGCTTGCAAACATGCTCAATTTAATCATACTCCGATATTATAGGCGTTATTGGTCCAGTGTCGTGATATACGCATAGCCTCCTTAGAACTAAAAAGCAAACCACTCAACCAACCAATACTAATAGAAAGTAAACAGAGCTCGCAAGTATCTATTACAGATTAATTTCATGCAAAAAATATGAAGAAACTATTCAGCCGAAATGGATTGAGAGGAAGAAATATGGAGGGCCAGAAGAACTACAGAAAGGAAATGGATCCTTAAGCAAGTAGAGTAAGTGGATGACCAGAATCTCACTTTAGATCAAAGTCACTATCTTTATTTTGTGACTATGGACCCTTCGGACGATGCGTGAATTAAGCCCTCAAGTTACTTATCAGCTTATGCAGAACTAATAATTTGCTCATTGCGTTACTCTAAGTGAGAAGCATTGGTTATGACTGTTAACATTCTCAAAAATTTAATACTCACGGGCAATCTTGCCTAACCGACATGTCACAGCAAATTCAAATTCAAAACCAAACTAAGCATACCTTGTACATCAACAATTAAGTTCATTACGCATACATGGCAGAACACGAAATGCTCAAAGTCAAACAACTATATTACAACACAGAGAAATACTAGAAAACAGAACTACAACTTTTACCTCTTTCACAAGATCACTCAAAGCAGAGATGCCAAGACAACCAACTGCAGTCCACATAAGATATGATTTTCTCTCTTTCAAACGCTTGCATGCATCCAAAACGAACCTAGCAAAAGTTAACCAAAGAACAAAGTCACCAAATATGAGAAAGTAAGTGCACCAATTGCGAAAAAACATGCAAGAAAGTTCTAAAAAGGCGAAGCAGAAAGCATGAAACTGTATCAGAATGACAGAGTAAATTGAAAATGCATAAGATGACATGCTGGCAGACTTTGATTGTAGCAAATCATAACATTAAAAAGCAAGCAGGAACGGGAGTTCCTCTCAACAGGTTAAGTGATATAGCCTGCTTCTGAAGGCCACACTGCCACAATAAGAGGGTGTAAAGGAACACTGTTACACAAAACAGTGACAAAACTAGATCACAATGAAGTCATGCAGAACAAATGTACTAAATGAACCAGATCATGCTTACAAAAAATTCCAAACCTATTGACATTTGTGACATTTGGACCAGAACTGCTGTTCCTCTTCCGTTTGCTTTTTCTTTTCTTCTTCCTCTTCTGTCCTGAATCCCTCTGGTTTGATTCTTGATTTACTTGTTTAACTCCAACATCAGACCTTTCACCAGATTCAGCCTTTGGCATCTCTTCAATAAATTCACCTTCTTCAACATCAAGCATCTCGATATCTTGGGCATCCTCGAAACTTTCCTCATCAAAAAGCGTATCCAGCACGCTTTCTCCTCCCTCCATGAGACTAACAACCTGCAACAATACTCCACATAATACCATAATTATGAGAAGTTGCAATACATCTCGTGTACATAAAAATTTACAATCCTAACCCTTGATTTAAATAAGAATAGAAAATATAGCTTATGGATAAAGACATTGATATCCAGGTTTCAGCAATAAATTGTGACATTCAGCCATATACTCTAAAGATAACAATTTTAGCACTCATCAAACGTCACATTGCGAAGGACGATCATTCCCATTTCCAACTCCTAAAGTTAGTTTAACCCCTACCAGATGGGACAAAAACACCAGGTTATTTGCATAATAATATGTCTATACATACGACGATTGCTTACAACAGGCTAATACTCTTACATACGCACCGCAACACTTAATTTTCAGAACGCGCATGGCAACGACAGAACACACTCGCAGCACTTGGACCAAATGCAATATCATCAACATACATGCACAATACACTGATAGGATAATTATTTTGTTCAATAATATCATCAAATAACTAACCCTAAACTTCAGCAAATAGTCCTCAATAACTACACATAAACGAACACAAGTCCGACTAAACACCATCAAAAACCCTAACAAAACCCAAGATTGACAAAAACCCTAGTTCATAAGATACTAAAACACCATCAGATACACTAACAACACTCAACATTCGCGATAATCATAAACGATAGTTCCTTAGGAAAACGCCGATTAAAAAACAGATAATAGAATCAGGAACTCACCAATAACAACAATCCGAATCAACCGCCAAAATCCTATGTTCTTATCATTTAAATTTCGAAATTAGGGCACGCTAAAACCCTAGAATATATTTATATTCATAAATTAGATCAGCAATCAGACATAATACTGAAGAACGAATACATAAATATACCAACACGAGTGTGTGTGTAAGCAATTTGCGCGCGCGTATCTAAGAGAGGGTTAAAGAATAACGTGTATGTGGGCCGCCTTAAGTGGGTTCTTGTGGAGCTATAAATAGATATTGGGTAACAGTGGGCCTTGTGCTGCTCTCTTTATTTGGGCCGGGCCTATACTGTTCTTAGGCCCTTTTAATAGATTCTTAAATACGTGCATTGTGTTAATTATGATAAAATAAAAAAACAATTTGGAAATAAATTAGAAGGATAACATATACAAAAATAACTTTCAATTTTAAGAAAATATTGTTTCTAAAAGGAGTCGTAGGAGCACTTTGAATCCACTTTCGCTTGTCTTTTGGTGGCCTTTTCTAAGAAATGTTTTTCAACGAAAACAAAAAACAATGAGCTAATAATAGAAATATTCGTTTATAGCCCTTATGTTGGTAAAGAATCGGATTACGTATGTCTCAGAACAAGTTTTTAGTTCAAAGCATAAATAAAAATTTATATTTTTCTATACTCAATATTCGTGTATGATTTAATCTCACAAAAAAATTGGAATTTGTTGCGACGAGAGTCATATCCGACAAATTCTCGTCTTGCTTTAGAGCCTGAGAATGGTATTTTCCACTGAGCTATATGGATAACTAAATTAATATTATATGATGTTGATTGCAAAGTCGATTGCCATAACCATTGCGTTGTGAATGATTGATTGGTCGGAACGCCTGACTAAACATGATAAAGTAATTCGGTAACTTGTGATGATGTCTTATGGAAAACTAGAAACAAAATATCATAAAAATTATCTCACGCCATATAGTTGATTTAAGGGCCAAGAATGACACACATGTCATGATTGGTGCATGTCTTTATAAATTAGGAGAATTACACAAACAACTAGTTAGGTAATTACAGAGACACTCTCGTGTTTGAGAAATTATACAAACACCTGGTGCGGTTGACTTAAGTTAATATCTGTAAATTTTTGTTGACGGTGTATTTGTGCCTAATTTATTTTGTATAATAAATGAAAAAATAAGTTAAAATTGCTAAAGAAATAAAAAATATGTCTCGTATACTATGTCTGAAAAAATATATAACAACATCAAAACAAAGAGTATTTTCCGACAATTTAATAAATTAGTTGTCACTCGTGTTTTCTTTGAGAATGTAATGTCGTGAGCTTGTCTGTGTTATAAGATATACACTGTGGTCTGCAAATGATGTTTGTGGAAGAAATACATATTATATGTGTGTTTGTCTAATTTCTTAAACGTGAGGGGTGTCCATGTTACAAACCATATCTCATGGGGTGGTTTTTTGTAATTTTCTCCATAAATTATATTGTTCCAGCAATGATATTATATAAGTATATATACATAAATTCTATTTAGTGCATAGATACCTAAAGATTCCGCTGATTCCTCATTTCCTTGTATCAAATGAGTGATGAGCGAAGCGCTAGGTTCTGCTTGTGATACTCAACAAAACAATGCCAACAAATTATATAAGTCATTATCGTTGAGCCGCCATCGTTGAAACTATATCCAAGCGACATATACCTCATTTGTCCTCTCCCTCGAAAAACTATTAGGTGCAGTCGTTTCATAATGACGTGGTACATTATATGGTTAAGATTGAATAAAATTTCTAAATTATAGAACATAAACTTCTTTACACCTCATCACAACAATGCATTTACACTAATAACTGACTTGTTGCACCACATCATCATATAGCCGATACACCTAATAATCTATACCTCCCTCTTGAACTTTGACGATTTTCAAATTGTTGAGCATAAAATAAACAGAAACTATTTTCTCAAAAAAAAAAATATATATATATAAACAGAAACTCTATGTACAACGAAATGAAAAAAAAAATAAAAAAAATCATGTGCCCACCCACCCCCCACCACAAAAAAAAAAAACAAAAAATTAGCAAAACTCTATAAACTATACATAGAATTTGATTAGATTTCAGTTTGGTTCTTTTGTCTGGTGTACAAAAGACATTTTTTTTAGATGCCATAGGTTTCTCAGGCCCATTATCTAGAAACACAAGTTGACTATAAATAACTTTTTTTAGTATATATATAAAAAACGTAGAAAAAATAACCGTCCTAAGTTGAAGATAAATAAATAACTTTTTTTAGCAAATGAAGAAGAATAAATCGTCCTACGAAAAACAATTGGTGAAGTATTTCATTGTGATTTCCTAAATTAATCAGGCAAATTCTCATTTGTTGTGTATTTTTATTTCCATTACTGCATTGTCCATATTATTCATTGATCAAATTACCTCATTCTCGCAAAGTCAAATTTCTTTTACTATTTTTTTATTTTATTGAGTTTTAAGGCGTAAAAGTAAACTATATAAATTCATAAGAGAAAATTATGCGAAAAATTATTTTCCACTTAAATATTCAGTTCAGAAACAAACTTTTATGAGCGAACTACACTCTTACATATATGAAATAGTTTGTCACTTCTAGAATACATAGATGGTGGATTATTTGCTAATTTCCCACGCGGGAGTAAAGTTTCAAATGACATGATAAGTGGTCGCTGCCAATATCCCTTTAAATATCTTATTTATATACATGAACCAACACTTTTTCGTGTTGAGCGAAAACATCACTCTTTGAGCCCAACCTTTATATGATAATTAAAAAAATAAATGGACAAAAAGCTTAAATAAAATATAAGTTGATCTCTCCTTTATTAATCTCTAAAACTCCACTCCTTGGTGGTTTGTGAGTGAATTAGAAGTTGAGCTATCATTTGTATCAAAAGCTAAAATTAATAAAAATTTCACCGTGTTAGTTATTGAAAAAACGAATATTGAGAGATAATACTAGTTGCCGTGTCGTTTGTGTCAAAAATCAACATCTAAAACTCCGCAACAAGGCCTAGCCTTGCAAAGAAACGGCAAGCGGATTGGGGACAAAATTGGTGAATATTGTATAGTAAATAATGGTCCATTTTGAATTAATAAAACAAAATTCTAAAGCAACTTAGGTACCGTGAAAGCATGGTTTTCCTGTTAATATGTGGTTTTCATTTTTGTGTGATGTTATCTTGTGTAAGAGATGTCGTTTCTGTTTAGAAAAATTCCAAATTAATTGTGATGTGAAACGTATTTTTTAATTATGGCTTCAAACTTCAAAGTATTGTTATATGTTTAGAATATTTGAATCCAAAATGCGACCTAAAGTTAATTTGATGGCCATTTAGCTTTACTTATTTTTAGATTCATCGCCATAACTCTTTTATCCCTAATGTTTAGCAGGATAAAAAACGTTATTTAATATATTTATGACTATTTGGTTCATGAAAATGACTTTTATCAAGAAAATACGAGTCATGAAAATGACTCGAGGGGATATTTTCTCTCCATTGTCTTGTGCTGGCTGATACTTGTGGTACCCATTGAATATTCCACCATCTTATCTTATTCATAACATTATTAAATGTCGATTACTTGATAATAAGATCCACCGGATATATGGATAAATATCATTTCTTTATATCCCTGTAATCATTTATATTAATATATAAAATTTCACATTCTATAAACCATCGCGATTGTCTCGGCAATTTAGAACATCCAATATTATATAAGAGAACATTACAAACAGAATTTCTTAATATTTGGATAGTTACGAAAATAAACTTCTCAAAGGTTAGAAATTATTTCATAAGGACCTCTATTTATTTTCATGTTTTAAAAAATTTGTGATGCGTCTTTATAGTTATCGATGTCTTAAGAGAAATGATTTATATAATTAAAATGAATCTTAAAATATGTAAACGTAATAATCACTCTAGCCCCTAGCCGAGGGCAGCAGAGTAAGGTACACGCAACACCTCGTCATTCAATTATTATGACAAGAGTGTTTTTGTTGTTTTAGAGTTCTCAAAATAGGATGTATTTTATCGACAGAGATAAATGACTTAAAATAATACTAGGACTAATGAAAAGAAGTCCTATAATTTATGACTAAAATGTACGTTGATGTGGGAAGATTTCCCTATTCTCCAACCAATCACCATAAACTAGTCAAAATAATCAAGAATTTGCGTCAGCAGTTATGACTTTAGGGCTTTAGGCCCACGGAGCACCCAATTAAAATTTTAGTTATTGTCCACAACCACTGACAACGATAACTTATTCAGATTGATCCAATTTTCCATTATTTGTTTTTTCCTCAATCAGCCACTTGCTTAGCAGGATTCGTCCACTTCAAAAAACTAGTAAAAGTGGAAAAGATATTGTCAAAATTGGATATTCTTATGAGTGTTACCAGCTTATTATTTCACTTTTAATTGTCTATTTGGTAAAAATATTTATTTATTTCCCTTGGCCTTTAACTCCAATAGTCACATAAAGCTATTTATTTGCATGTCTTCTAAATTTGTATTTATCACATTAGATCTTTTAATGCGGTTTTTATAAATGATGTTGTTGGCTCACCATAGTGAATTAGTGATAGTTGTGACTTGCGAGTCTCATAACATCACAAAAAAACATATTCAACTTTCAATTTACAAAATATATATAACGTTTGTGTGTTTAAAATGCGAGCATAAAGTTGGTATATGTGTATATTTATTCTTCAACTGCTCGACAGATATGCCTACGAATCAAAAATAAAATGAAACAAATATGCCTATGATTGATATTTGTCTCAACCCAATTATTTTAGAGCTGTGAAAACATTTGGACTGTTTCAGAACATACACTCATGAACGGTACACTAGTGCCCACGTCACGATGTCCGAAGCACAAGTCAACAGCAATCAATGAATTGCTTCCCCGCTTTGAATGGTTGTACATTCTTCAGACTTTTATCCTCCTCCCACAATTGTTTGACTGTATAATTTGTACCATAATTTATTTACAAATATTTTGAAAACATTGCCCCTGTTTGAGTTTAGATACCGCGTAAGCACTTTTCTTAATATTTTTTATCATTAAATTTTACTTTTCACTGTCTTACAAAAACAGTTGAGAATCGGTGCTTTTGAGAAGAGATTATTTCGTTCTATAGTTGTAAGATGGAGTGGCACAACAACTCGATTATTAATCTAAATACACGATTGGGATAAGATTGTGGGGTGGTTGATGCATATATTTTTAAAATTATTATTATCTTACTGTCGATTGCACCATGTCAGTAAAGCAACTGTTGCATAAAATAAAACAATTTTTCGCTTATGAGAGTTCTCACAAGGAATACTCTATTGAGACACATTTTAATTTGATATATACGGAAAAGTCATTACGTGTCTCGGTTTATTATTGAGACACATATTAAACTGCATAAACAGTTCTAATAGATTCAACTATGACCATATTCTGTCCCAATAATAGATGAAATCGTTGTTAATGAAAGAGACATATTAATGTATCTAATCAACTCGTAACACCAAATACATACAAACCCAAATACCCAATAACCAGATAACGAGTTATTTTTAATCAATTGTTTAATATATTAATCACAATTAATGACTATTAGTCAAGAGTACACTCACCGCTCCTTCACGTACAAACACCTATCCCAATCCCAAATTATACCCTGAACACCCAAACCACCGAATCCCGCCCCTCAATCAAACTTCACCAATACGTCACCGTTTCATGCTCCTTTTTATATATTCATCAATAATTTTTCATCACCTAACAAAATTATCATCATCCCCAAAAATTTTATCGTGACAAAAAACAATCCACCACTATCACCGGGGAATTCCGATGATGATTCGCTGCTCCGCCGGTGCATTGGTCCTCCTCCTCGCGCTCTCAATCCTGTTCGTCGCCGATTGCCGTGACGATTTTCTGAAACTTCCTTCTGAATCTCGCCGGAACTACGGTCCCGGCGCGGCGGCGAAGGACAACGGCGGAGACGATGATGACTCCGTTGGGACTAGATGGGCCGTGCTATTGGCTGGGTCCAGTGGTTACTGGAATTACCGGCACCAGGTGATAATTGTGCCCTAATTAATTTTTGAAAACTAATTTTATTTTGTAAAATTAAATAATTAATTAATGCACGAGTTTTGTTTTATGATTCTTAATTTTACAATTAGGTTCGTATTTTAATTTAACCTAATTGCAGTTGTACCATCATTTATGAGATCGTGAGCTAGCATTTAACTTCTAAAAACTTGTACCAAAAGTTTTTATTGTTACAGTTCTGTTGTCTTTAATTTTTAATTTTTTAGAATTTTATTGAGAAATAGATGTAGTGTGAAATGAAAAAAAAGCTTAGATATTATTCTACTTTGGACGGATTTTTTTTCTTGATTATTGTTGGTCATTTTTGTGGGGCCCTTTCTCGTGATTCACGGTGGAGAATATACTGTTTAGTGGAGCTGATGAACAGAACCAGCCTTTTGTTAAATAATTTAAGTTTTACTAAAGATGTGAAATATGTTTATTATATCAATGTACAAAAAATATTATCTTTGGACCCACAAATACATTTAGTCCTAAAGTTGTGTCAGATACATCCCACTTTGTATGTTTGCTGATTAATATAAGTTTGAAGAAATTGTATAATATATTATGTACTATCTTTGGCGTGTTGTAATAATTCTTGGGATTGGGCGGGCCCACAAAGAATTGTAAGATAAGTAAGGATGGTATATGTCTCCTTATCTAGCAAGTTGTGGAAGTTAGGCCTACTGACCAACTAAAAACTGCTTGGTAAAGCAGCTGATCTTCACAAGATAGAGTGGACTGATTTGTCATTGATTTAGAAAGAACTTGGTTGATGTTAGTTAAAAATGAGCAACTGACCTCGGTGAATAAGTAATGGGTGCCAAAACTTATGGAAAATGTAGCTTTGTTCTTTTGTTTTTTCTTGAATAATTGACTTGATTGGTGGGTTATTATTAGTTCCCGGCTTCTGTTGTGGAGCTCGGATTATTGTTGTTTTTGTGTGATTATTATAGAGTAGAAAATTTGTGAAAGAAGTATCCAAAAGATGCAGTTAATTCGTTTGCTGAAAGAAAACCCGAAGAAGTGAACTAGATGAGAATATAAAGGACCAAGAAATCGGATCACTCATATAACTTGTATGAGCATGTTGAAACTATAACCCATTGCTTCTATGTCCAGGGTAGTATAAAACAAGTTGATGTCATGATATGCATTATAATCTGGATTTGCCTGGTCTTACTGTATAATTTTATGCATCATAATTCAGAACTGATATAAGTTCCTTTCATTTGTCTAGGCTGACGTCTGCCATGCATATCAAATCCTGAAAAGAGGTGGTCTCAAAGATGAAAATATCATTGTTTTCATGTATGACGACATTGCTTACAATGAAGAGAACCCTAGGCCTGGGGTCATCATTAATAGCCCTCATGGTGACGATGTGTATAAAGGAGTTCCAAAGGTTTTGCTTCGATGCCAAGTCCTACTTTCTCTTTGAATACTGAAATTAGATTCCCTTTCTCTCATGTTGTGAGTTTCATGATACAGGATTATGTTGGAGATGCTGTTACTGCAGACAACTTTTTCGCTGTGCTTCTTGGAAACAAGAGTGCAGTGACTGGTGGTAGCGGGAAGGTTGTTGACAGTGGGCCAAATGATCATATCTTCGTATACTATACAGATCATGGTGGTCCAGGAGTGCTGGGTTAGTGACTTCTTAGTAATATCATTCTTGTTTATACATTTTTGATTGCTTATTTCATCATATATTTTTTTTACTTATCTAGCATGATAATTTGAGAATACCACCTTCTAGAAAGTATATAATCGCAATGGAAGTGGATTCAGAACGGTGTATAAATAATACATGGTTATTGAAAACGGTATTTGTTTTGATTTACTTTCTGAAAGGTTCGACTTAGTGCTCAATGTTTCATAGCTGATATTTTCTTTTCCATCATTTTTGCTGATGGCCAACCTCTTGCCCTCAACATTATATTTCCTACTTCTTGTCTTCTTTCTGCTGTCAATAGAACGATCCTAAAATCATGTAATTAAGTTTATGTCATTCCTTTGTCCTGTTTATTTCCATGTTTAATTAGTGAAACAGTTTGAGGTCCCAAATTCAAAAGTCCACCACAACTTCGGTGGCTTAGCACTTTGGTTCTCACGTGATAGAGGGTAGGAATGCAATCTATAGGTTTCATTTTTCAATCAACTGATTCCAGTAATATACAACTCTACAGTTGTGATTACAGATAATTGCATGCATTGGATTTATTAATGGATGCCACTCCTACTTAAAGCAAGTAAGAAAGGTCTCGAAATGGAATGTGGCTATGTGGACCTTGTCCCTTTTTAATTTTTCTCTTTCTTTTTGACCATTCCACCTGTTAATGCTCTCTTTTTCATGCACAAATATATTTATTTATATATATTGTGGATTCCTTTATTGTGGTTTGGAGAGAAGTGTATGATGCGGTTTTCCTTTCGGGGTAGGTAGAAGGAATATTGGAGATGGGTTTGCTGTAAGATAATGTCCTTAACTCAGTTCGCGTTTGCTATCAGAACCTGGGGTTACATTTTGTATTTCTTTATGATAGATTACTTTCCTACTCCAGCTTGCGTATTTATCGTGTTCTTACATGATCGCAGGGATGCCCACGAGTCCTTACATATATGCAAATGATCTTATCAACGTTTTGATAAAGAAACATGCTTCTGGAACATATAAGAGCTTGGTAAATCAATTTCGTGGCTGTTATTTTCTGTCTGCAATTATATATGTGAAGCATGATCTAAATATTTTTCTTTTTGGGGTTAAAGGTATTTTACCTTGAAGCTTGTGAATCTGGAAGCATATTTGAAGGTCTTCTTCCTGAAGGCTTGAACATATATGCAACAACTGCATCAAATGCAGACGAGAGTAGCTGGGGAACGTACTGTCCGGGAGAATATCCTAGTCCTCCCCCTGAATATGAAACCTGCTTGGGTGATCTTTATAGTGTTGCCTGGATGGAAGACAGGTACAATTTATGCGTTACTTTTAACTTCTATTGGCGAATGTTTAAACTTGCTTGAAATCGGTGACATGTGCATGTTACTAATGTGAAGCTTTTTTCCATATTCACCAATTTCAGTGCCAGCCTGCACGGATATTTTGCAATGACAGCCATTGAGCTACTTTGTTTTCTTGGTTCAGGGTTGCCACTGCAAAATATCCTGAAGCAGAGTCGCATTCGTCTATGTTCAATTATTTCTGTTTAGAAAATAAGAGTATAAAAAAAAGCCAATGTTAAAGTGCTGATATTGTGATTTAAATATTATTTGTTTTATGTTTTTCTGATCACTATTATTGTTATCCATTCTTAACAGTGACGTCCACAACCTTCGATCTGAGACTTTGAGGCAGCAATATCAACTGGTAAGATCTTATGAAACTATGTTACTTTGTTAGAACTATTGTCTTGTCAAGGTTGGTGAAATCACCCACAATATGTCATTTTATGATAGACGGGCATGTTTCTTGAAAGTATTGTATAGCGTCGATATGGGATAGCTTTTCTTGAGATCTTGCAAGGTCACTTTCTCAATATTCCACATTTCTTCTCTTTACTTTACAAATGAACGTTTCTCGTTGGCATATGCAGGTTAAAAAGCGAACAGCTAATGAAAATTCTTATTATGGCTCCCATGTCATGCAATATGGTGATTTGAAGCTAAGTGTGGATAATCTGTTTATGTATATGGGTACAAATCCTGCGAATGATAACTTTACATTTGTGGATGACAATTCTCTGAGGCCATCTTCAAAAGCTGTTAATCAACGTGATGCTGATCTATTACATTTTTGGGATAAGGTATGCGCAGTTCTTGTTTCTAAAGAAGACATACCTGAATCACCACACATCTGTTTATTTTCTGATGGTTGCTGCCCAGAGGCTGCTTTTTATTTAGTTATTTAAATGATATCAAAAGGAGCAGCTCTTTCAGAAACATTCGTGAATTTTTTGGATAATTACATTTACAGCCCTAACTTTATTCTAATTATAACTTCCCCTACTGTTTAATTGTTACATACACCCAATGCACTTTTAAAAAGCATCATAGAGAGAGTTCCTTCTGATTTTCGAATGATCACATAGATGCCCCATGAAGTTCGATTAGCATTGCAGATATGCCTCACGATTTTTCATGTTTCAAAAACTTTAAGGAGGTACCTGCAACTAATATTTTTATAACTAGACTAAACTCTGAGAATGTAATGTATTTATTCCTTGATTTTTTTAAATTAGAGATTAACAAATTGCCGGTAGTACCAAGATATACGTTACTGGTGTGAATCTCGAAGAATGCATATCAAGTGAAAGCAACCAAGCAAGGAGGGCAAGGCCCTAATCATATGTGGAACATAGTATTGCACTGTTGTGTCATATATCACAAACGATGACGCATTACATTGACTGCTGTCTTTTATGCATTTGGTAAATCTTTTTTGCGATTCACCCTTTTTTCGATGCACCTCTGACAGTTCCGCAAGGCTCCTGAAGGATCTGCTAGGAAATTTGAAGCTCAAAAGCAGCTTGGTGAAGCTATGGCACATCGAACTCACATCGACCACAGTATCAAAATGGTTGGAAAACTTCTTTTTGGAATTGAAAAAGGCCCTGAAGTTCTGAGCACCGTCCAACCTGCTGGCAAGCCTCTAGTTGATGACTGGAACTGCCTCAAATCCCTGGTAAACATATCAAATTCACTTCTACAAATGTTTATTGCATGTTTGTTTATCCTTGCATCACGAGGCAGCATAACTCTGAAGTCCCTTGTAATTCTGAAAGTATGTCATCATGAAACTTCATTAAAGGATTATAACATATAAACCTATTGATGTGTGGTCTAAATTCAGAAACCTCCCATAAGGTCTGAATAATTACTAAGACACCTACGGAACTTTAAAAGCAGGTTCAAGATTGGGGGCTTATTTGTAATGTTTTTTCCAAACTTCAAGGAGTGCTTCTGTAGTTATTCAACCCTCAAGAGTTTATCTTTGTAATGTTTTCTTTGAGCTTCTAAGAGTGTCTCTGTAATTATTTTAACAATAGGGGAGTAGGGATGTTTCTGTAATTAGGTAAATTTAATTAGCCTTCTGTTAATTTTACAGTGAACTCTCCTGTCTAAGAAAACATCTCCAACTTTTATCATTGCAGGTTAGAACATTTGAATCTCAATGCAGATCCCTATCCCAGTACGGAATGAAGCACATGCGCTCCATTGCCAATCTCTGCAATGCTGGCATCACGAAAGAAAAGATGGCCGAGGCATCGTCCCAAGCCTGTACCACCTTCCCCTCCAATTCCTGGAGCTCTCTCCACAGGGGTTTCAGCGCTTGATCTTTCTATGAAAATCGAGATGTTGGGCTATTGGCTTTCTGTTTATAAACATTATTATTAAACTGGTATGAGTTATGAGTCATATGACCTCTCATAAATCGATGCTTCTTATGTATTTTAAGCGCAGAAGCAGGCACATATCTGTAAATAATGGTATGTACTAAAAGCAAGTATTGTGGTTATTCCTTGTAATGTGGGGGAAACGTTTAGGTTCTGGTGTGGAGATTGTAAGTTGAAAACTTGGTGTAATATAGATGGAAATCGACTTACAGTTTTTATGGTGGTGTTGAAAATGCAATTGGGATGAGCTGCCTACATACAACCTCCCTTTGTGTAAAGTAGGGGTGATTATGTCAGTCTAACATACCATACCGTCTGCTGTATTTACTATGTATGAGACTTTTTATAATATTTGAAATAATACAAATAAGCTCTTGAGATTTTTAAAATATATGAAAAAGTTATTTTTTTTTAAAAGATATTTTTGAAGTTTAAGTACAGACCCTTCTAATTGTTACTTTAAGCAATATCTGTTGAATTTGGGTTTTCGGCAAAGAACTCTGTGGTATAGGAAGAAGGGAAAAATATTTCATGAGCAAAAAGAGACAAAATTGCATCGTGTTTTTAGAAAAGTGACAAAAGACTCCCTTGTGATTAGCACAAACTGCAAAATATCTGGGCATACAACGTACAAAAATTGGAATTCATTAGCCTCTAAATTGCAAGGTCTTTTTTTGGGTGAAACACAATGGCATTTGCTCCTTTTCTTTCACATGATTCCGTCTCTATTTTCAAATACGCTTCATAAAAGTTTTTTTCCTTTCTCATAATACAGGTTTTCTGTTGCTATTATTAGTTCCTTAATATTTTATAATTAGACTAAATCTCGTAATTTCAAAACAAGAAGGTGATCAATGCAAACATTTATTGAACTCAGCTACACTTTGAGAACTTATTAGAACGTGCTCTGGAAGAATCATTTTGTGTTAGACCGTGTCGATGAGTAAATATATACTTTATGATCGTTGTGTTGTAATACTTCATGCGAATCTAAAACAATAAATGTTGCGATAGAATTGGTCAAATTATGCAGGCTTAATCGGACAAGAGTTTTTAATTGATTAGGCATGCATATAATACCATTTGATTTATGTCAAAAAAATAATTAAATCAATTGGTTAACAATACATCACGTGTTCCTTAATTAATCTCTTTTTAAATTTAAAGTACGAACCATTTTTGATTGATAGGAAAGCAAAAATGGCTTCCTAAAGTTATCTCGAGACAACAAACAAGCATTGATATCCCATAATAAATAGTATTATCACTATTCGTGGAAATAATACATTAAATTCCTAATTATCACCATTTAATTCGGCGATATGTTGGCCTCTTAACTAAAAGCCAGATTTTCTAAACTCTATCAATAATGACCGTTTAATTGGAATAATGATAAAAACAAAAACAAAAAAAAAATGTTGAGTCATGAATGAGTACTTCCCCTTGTTGCATAGTTATAGAAACACGGACAAAAATAGAGATCCGGGTAATTTTTGAGGATATGGGAAGACGTGGACACATGTACTAATATTGATATTATTAATACGTTACAACAAAATTAAATTTGGGTATATCATATAATTAAAATAGAGAAAATAAAAATTTAATTTTATGAAGAGAAAAATAAAATATTGCATCTCGTAAGGTTAATGAACTTCAAGGAAAAGAGTATGACAATAGCGGGAGAACTATCACAACTTAAATTAACAGAATTATACCTTATATAGAGAGATAGTAATTCGTCTCTTTTTATATTTTTTATTAGTCCAATCTTTTACTATTAACATTCTAAAATACAATGAGGATCTACTACATATTGGACACGATTGTCACGTCTTTGATGTGTACAATGCATTATTTATAATTTTAATTATAGGTGCATCATGTGGCACACCCAATACGTATTCGAAGAGTATGACGTCGATAAATGTCAGACTCAGCATTTTTTATTTTTTAAAGTATTTCTTCTTAATACACCTAAATGCAACTTGGTGAAACACAATTATTATAAACAATAAGAAAGTTAGACAATGATAAAAAAAAATTGGGAGAATAATAAACTTTAATAGTGGAATAATACCAAAAACGAAATTACATGCTTAAATAAATTATCTTCCTCTAAACTTGGCTTCTCCCAAGTCCAAACCCTAATTACGCAACATTAGCTACAGTACTACTACTTCAAACAAAAGTATTAAAAATTAACAAACCACGGTCCACAAACTAACCCAAGTTAAGTTAATCACACGCTAAGCGCCACAGCCAACCGGTTAGCGAGAAACCCCACAAATTAAAATATTCCAAATAAAAAAATAAAAACCAAAACAGCGTAAAAGATTCCGTCAGATCACTTGACGCCGTGAACAAAAGTAACGGCGTGAGAAACAACTAAAAACCATAAACGATCCACACCGTCGAATACATTTCAACGGCCACAGATGAAAAAAAAAAAAAAAAAACGGGAGGGGTATAAAAACGGTGGGTCTGAACGGAAAAGAGAGTATTTCGTATTTTTCTTTTTACATTCTTCACAACAAGAAGAAGAAAACAGAGCACTATCTCTGTACATCTCTTCTCTCACAATTCTTCAATAATTGATGAAAAATTGAAGGTTTCATTTGAATCAGCTGCAATTGGTGCCGATTCCGCACGTTTTTGTAGCGTATATTGCATCAATTCAGCTCCCCCTGCTCTTGTATTGGAGAGGATAATCTGTGTGTTTAGCAACAAAAGTGTGATTCAGAGTGTGTGAGGTAATTTGTTTGATTAGGTTAAAACGAGATAATCAACGTTGAATTTGCATTGTGAGCGTTGAAATCATTTCGTTTTTTTGGTTTTCCTGTGAATTGCAGATTCAGAGGAGCTCTGTTTTACTGGTGTTTTCTCAGATTTTGAAGAGGAGAAGGATCCAGATTCAGACACTGGAAGACAATTCAGGTGATATTTTGTTGTGAATTGTAAACCTCGAGCTTCAAATCGTCTCAGTTCCATCTCAGGCCATTTCTCTGTTTGAATTTTGAAAATCTACCTCCAAATCGTCTCAGCTCCGTTCGATTTTGTTTCATCTACCTTCAAATCGTCTCAGTTCATATCTCTAGAGGTTCCTTGCTCAATTTCACCAACAAAATCTTCTGAGATATCTGATTCCGATTTTTGACTAGATTATGAAGATCCTCTCAGATTCCCTCTGCAGTAGAAGAGAAATCAGGTTTTCACGATCGCAATGGCGAGATTTCATTTTCGTTTTGGTTTTTCTCATTTGAAATCGTCAAATTGTTGCTTTGAAATTGTGGCCTAGTTTCACCATAGCCGATCAATCCGTCACAAACCTCGCGATTCAGCCTATTTTCCTCCGCTGATGAGTTTAATTCAGATATGAACAACTTTAACCAGAGTATTCATCTTCTTCTGGAGCTCCTCATTGAACAGAACATGACAAAATATCAGCTAAAAATAAGCCAAAACAGAGCATCATCACACATTTTCCTCTTTCAATTTGACAATCGCAAATCTCTCACCTGAAATCGGCTTAAATTTTTTTATTTTTCTTTTGAGATTTTTGCTGTTTTTGTGTTGTAATTGCTCCGTTTTGTGTGATTGGTGGTTCACAGGTGCACGAAAGCGTGCGATGGAGAGGAACGGTGCTGCTCATTCCGCCAATAGAGACGGTTTGTTACTGAGATCCGAGTCCAGGTCAGCTGCTACGACGACGTCGTCTGACTTCGTTTTGCAATGGGGGAACAGAAAAAGGCTAAGGTGTATGAAGGTCCAGGTTAAGGACCATGACGCCTCCGGGTCGGGTCAGCGGGCCAGGGTCGATCGTCGGGTCGTTAGGTCGGATCATAATAATAATATCAAGGATCCGAGTAATTCAAACCAGTTGAGTAACGGTAAAAGTAACGGGCATTTGAATCTCCGTCAGCCCAATCACCGTATTTTGAGGTGAGAGCTATTTTTTCATCTTTTACTTACTCTTGTTTATTTTGTGTGTTTTTGTTTGGTCACGTGAATTGCACGTGGAGATAAGTGGCTAATGGTGATGATTTTTGTGAAATTTTTAAACTTAATTGATCATATCTGCGTTAACGGTGAGAAAATTAAAGTTCGGTTTGGGGTACAATTATTGGTGAGATAATGGACTAGTGGCGATTTTGATTTATTATTTTTGGGTTAAAATTGATGGTATTTGTGTGGGGGATTTTGGTGAGGCACACTTTAATTTTTCTTGATTCGTTAGCTCTTATGCTTGGTGTCTGTATGTATGTGCACTTGTTTATGTTTTAATTTTGAATTTGTCATATAATGTGTCCCTTTTGTTCTCCGTTTTATAAGGTGGATTTTAGTTGAAGTATCCGCCTTTGAAATTCTGGATCTGTATATGATCTATGGATGAAAGTTTTGGTTAGTTTTTCGAAATCTTTTTAATATATTTCTAAACATTCGTAAAAGTAAATGTTTTGGTAAACACGAAAGATATTTCTATGCTTTGTTTCTATAGAATTGAAAACGGAAATATTTTGATACTTTTTAAGAAATATTAAGAAACTTTGATCTATGATCTGGTTCATCATTTCAATTTTATTATATTAAAAATCTTATAATTGTAAAAGATGATATGATATATACGCATATATTTCTCATCTAGTTGCCAAAATAGATTTTTATAATCATGTAAAGGAGTTGTTGACCTGACCTAAGGTGGAGGAGACGCGGATGATGTGTAAATTAATGGCACCTTTGCTAGTTTCATGACCTAATATATATTGTTTTTAAATACATAATATGTTCCAAATTTTCAATACAAAAAGTATTTGATTCCCAGATATGATAGTAAATTAGTGGTGTATAATTTGTTATCGTGCCCTTTATCGATTTTTTTATTTATTTAGTAATAATAGTTGCCATTTTCTTTCAAAAGAATCACAAGTGTTTATGACGGATTCTATGATTCTAATCCCCATTACCATGTGAAGCTGAAACTCCCCACCTCAATTCCAATGGGCTATTTTAAACAAAAAGTGGGCCACTATTTGTCCTCAACTTCCTTTCCCTTTCCCATGAATTGTTATAAGTTAGTTAGATCCACAGCACACACGCATATACACCAGATCACGACACGTAAACCATCTCAACATGCGTTGAGGAATTCCCAATCCAATGGTCCAAATCCCTCCACAAAATTAATAGTATACTTTACTACCTCCATATTTAGTGTTGTTGCATCGTCTGTATTTGCAAATTTTGCACACCGAACCGAATCCTTAAATATCTTGACCCCTCTTTTACAAAAAAAATAATAATTAAAAAGCTGACCCAAATCAGAAAACTCACACACACACACACATCCTCCTCTCAAAGCCCTTAAGTTTAATAACCACTCTTCCCCATTTTCTACGCAACACTGGTCGCCCATCTTGTGATCCAAAAAACACTTGCCCACAAAAGGCTATTCTCGTAATTTCCTTTCTTACCCTTTTAAAGTTTTTACCTTTTTAACCGTCTTTTAATTTTTATTAAATTTGTTACTAGTATTATATTCTTGGGTTGTCAATTTTATATTTATGTTCTTTGTCTTTGTACTTTGTATTAATTCGTTTGTTTCAATTTTTAGGAATTCAGAGAGTTCAATTGGGATGAGGGGTCACAGCAATGGAGTTAGGGGATTGGCTTCTCCTGATAGAGGTGAAAAGAAAAGTGGTCACACTAATAATAATAATCATCATCATAATAGCAGCAAGAACAATAATAGTAATCATCATCATCATCATAATGACAACAACCACCACAACGGTGGTGGTTCTGGGTCATCGGAGACTGCCCATGAGGGGAAAAAAGGAGGGTCTTCGTCTGGTGGCGACACAATTGCCGCCGTTTGGCCGCCCAAGTTTGTGATCGCTTTGACAAATAAGGAGAAAGAAGAGGACTTTTTGGCAATTAAAGGGTCCAAGCTGCCTCAAAGACCTAAGAAACGAGCCAAGTTTATTCAGCGGACACTCAACGTGAGTTTTCTTTTTTCCTCCAGTTTTTGTCTCTTTTAAAGTTTAGATTATCAGTAATTAATTTTAGATTCGAGCATGTTAGCCAGATGTGTTTTCCATTGATGAACTTGATTGCTTGTTGTATGAGAATATTATTCAACAATATTTCTTAATTTAGTAACTGAAATCCGAATTTTAATGAGCCATTATGGACAAGATTATATGTGATTATAAACTAAAAATCTGTCTGCAGTATTTGAAATAAATTGAATACTTCCATGCCTATTTCATTGATTGTTTTCAAATACACAATCATTTCTCCAAGAGAACCTGGGGTTTCAGTAAAGTTAAAGCCAAGAATATATTTGACATAAGAACTTGCGCAAGAAATTTAGCTCTTAAAGTGCTAATGAAATAAAAGTGGAAAAATCAAAGCTTTGAGTTGAAAGTTCGGACCTTTAGAAAACCCCACTTGCAAAAACATTTGCTTTGTATTTAGAATAATTTAATTATGATTTTAATAGTTAGTGACATCCATGTGGGGGCTGACACATCAATATATGTGGCTTTGAGTAATAAAAGGGACATAAAGAAATGTGCAAATGCATCAAGGTGGAATATAGACATACATACACATGTCTGTCTAGCAGTTTATTTATTTATTTTTAGATGAATGGCTGACTTCACAACTTACCTAGACAATCAATGAAACTCACCATAAATTATGAGAAATAACTTCTTCTTTTTTGTTTATTTGGGGTGTGAAGAATCTTCCCAATGAAAATTGTTTTTCTTTTCCTTTTTAATAAGCAGCTAGCAGGGGTTGGAGTCTTTTCATATCTTTTATCCTTATCTTGTTAATAGTACTCACCTTACGGTTTTTTGTTTTATTTTTTATAGTTTTTGATTCTTTATTTTTTAATTGTGGAGGAATATGCCAAGCCAGCTCATATATTGGTATTGGTGGGACTTCTTTTCCTTTTGTGTGCTTGTGTAGGACCTATCTCTGTCTTAACCATATTAGCAATTGAAAAAGCACAACACGACAGACATCATAGTGGTTTAGGCCTGTTTGGTTGTGATTAAGCTTCATTGAACATCAAATAATATTTGTCTTGGTGTTCTATAGGAATTTAATAATAGGTGAATAATTTATTTAATAAATATATATAGATTTAATATTTCTTAATTTATTTGTTATGTATTTTGCAGTTGGTAAGTCCAGGTGCATGGTTATGCGACTTGACCCTTGAACGATATGAGGTCCGAGAGAAGAAGGTTACAAAGAAGGTACACCATATTCTATTAAATTTCAAGTATTACATGATTTCTTTTATCTAATTATTTATAAATAATTATAATACATCCTTTTTCTCTCTTATTATTATTTTAATTAACAGTTTTTGTCTGTTTATTTCAGAGACCAAGAGGGTTGAAGGCTATGGGAAACATGGAATCGGATTCAGAGTAGGAGGAATAATCCAAAGAGCTATGGTGTAGAGTCCCAAAGGACAAAAGAAAAGAAAAGAAGAGAAAAACTAATGGAAGCTGAGCTTTGTGACTGTAAAATGTTTCAGAAAGTGGTCCAGTTCTGTACTTTTGGGACAGAAAACAATTTGGTTCAGAAATTAATATGGTTTTCATGCAATTGGTTTTCATAGTTTGGGCCGGTGTCAACTCCAAAGTTTCAGACTATTGAAGGCCCAATTATATAGTACGGTAAACTCCGGGCCCGATAGTGATATCTCAATCAATAAGCATTACTTTCGTTCATGATTCAACACAGGGACTGGGCAACGAACGTACTTAGCCGAACTTAACAAAAATTATTTGTACTTCTAAAATTGAATTGTAGAAAAGTTATTGAAGCTTAATTAGTTTCAAGAACTAGAAATCTTGTTTTAAATGGTAAAATCTATGAATACATGAGCTTGTAAGCAACAATCTCAGCATCACGGCACGCATGCAATCAACATATGCAGAGGAAATTTGATATAAGTAAATCTATCCGCGTACATATTATAACATATAATACACATTTGGCCATAAGTTTGCTCTAGCTAAACTCACTATGAGATGTAATGCTATAAGCTTGGTTTCTCACATATTACTTGGGGGGTTTTAAAAGGACTTTCTCGAGGGTAATATCTCACAGATGCCAAATAGACATTTTATTTTTCTTTTCACTTAAAAAATACTTTTTCTTATTTTGTCTTGAGTAAAAAGATTAAAAAAAAAAAAAAAAAAAGGTTACATTCTTAACGAATTTTAAGAAATAAAAACCGTCTATAGATATTTCTCACACACGCGCGCAGTATATATCCTCCCCCATCAGAAACACGCGCAAATACAGAAGCGTAGATTCAAAAGATGGTGAACTACATGCTGATGATCACAGCGGAGCTCGATACTCTCACCGATCTTCAACCTCAAGCCGGTGTTGACGATCCTAACTTCACCTACTACTTCAAGGTCCGTATAATCGTACTTCCAATTTTACACTTCTATGATAAAATTTTATCGGCATTTTCACCGAATTTCATTGCCTAGGGTTTCGTATTGCTTCGATTTCGCCTTGTTTTGTTGCATCTACCTGTTAATTTTCGTTTTTGACCTAATTCGTATCTCATTTATGAATGTATTTTTCGATCATCGGAGTTGGTTGCATAACTATTGTGTTTGTATTTGCTTCTGCTTGTATGAGGTTTTTTGGCCTTCTCTGTTCATGTTGATTTGGATATGATTTTATAAGCTATTCATTATTGGATTTACATCTGTTTTCACTTGTAGACGGGGTATTTTGTTACCATCAAGCAGCATTTAATTAGTTTATATCCAGTATGCAGGGTTTTTGTCTTAGATTTCAGCTCAGTTTTGCTCGTTTAGTATTTTCTCGTTATTGCGCACTGTTTTTTTATATTGTAATTTGTTTACTTATAGCAAACTGATTAGTTTTATGCGGCGCGTGGTTTTCAATGACTTGAAGCAACTGCTTCAGTGTATCTTAGGTTCTAGTTGCCTTTTCTCTGTTATTGTTCCAGTGGAACTTACGGCTGGGTTCTGTATTTATGATTTTCTAAGCTTATTTCACGAGTGACTATCTTTTTTTTTAAAGCTCCCTAATGCATTTTATGTCTGTAGAGCTTGTAATCTTTTCTTTATGGGTCAAATGTTCTAATTTCAACTCGCTATAATCACCATTATCATTAATGTTGCAGCAATAGTTTCACTGTATTTACATTGTTATATGACTGCAGCCTTAGTCCTGTTTTGATTTTTGAACATGTGCTATGATCATCTGTTCAATGATTTATTTTCTCTGTGTGTACTATTCGTATTGTTGTTGATTTTAGTGTACAGTACGAATTTGTGGAGTATATGTTTTATGTCTGTTTCTACAAGCTATTTGGAGTCTCAGTTTCTTCAGTTAAATTTGTTTTGCAATAGGACTAGGTATTCTGTGATGTATCCATATGCAGTCTTACCTTTACGCACGGACTCCTGTAGGGTCACTGTTGGTTTATTCAATATCTATCCTCACCGGTGTTCCCCTGTTGGGCGGATACACACATGTTCATGAATGGATAAGGTGTCTGATAGACTTTTTTTTTCTGTGTATTAGCTTGATGTGCAAAATCAATTCAGTATCCTTTTGCCTTCGTTTTCCATCGCTATTGATTCTTATTTAAATGAACTTGGGATGCAGATAGCTAAATTGTCTCCTCAAGAAGCTTTACTAATAAATATCCAAATGTCTACCTCATGACAATGGTTATTTTTGTGAAAATCACACGTGAGTTTGAAGTTTTATGGTCTTTTGTTCACATTTGTCCAGCTGAAGTGTGGAAGTTGTGGAGAGGTGACCCAGAAGGAAACTTGTGTCAGCTTGAATGAGACAGTTCCTGCTAAAGCAGGCAAGGGCGACATCCATCTTTCTCAGAAGGTAGTAATGTGAACAATATGTAATATATGTTGAAGTTGTTTGTTTGGAAGTGAGATTTCATCTCTCTCTCTCTCTCTCATCGTTGGAGCATTTTGCCCTTGTTTCTGAAAACACATGTATTTTCCTATAGGGTATTGACTGAGAAAAAATATTGTTGGTAGATACTGCAAACTGATCGTTGTTATCTATTAAGGAATAAGGATTGTCTATTTTGTGAACTGATAAGTAGGTATTAGTCACATCTCGTAGACTGAGACATTCCCCAAAGTAATGTCCTTTATTTTTCTCTTGATTCTCTCAAAATAATTATTAGAGACAGATTGTAAAATATAATTCCTTTGACCTCTATGAAGTACTAATTGTTTCCCCAGTTACCATTATGTATGCATTTCTGTAATCTGTTTTTGTTGATTTTTCTTGTTCTCTTCGACTTCAGTGCAAGTTCTGTTCTAGGGAAGGAACTTTGGTAATGATCACTGGTCGAGGCAGGCCTCTCACCCAGGAACTGGCAGAGACTGGAAAGTATGCTCCTCTGATGTTGTTTGACTGCAGAGGTTATGAGCCCGTGGACTTTTTCTTCGGCAGTGGTTGGAAAGCCGTGTCTGTAAGTTTGTTATATTTAGTCAACAGTACCCCTTTATCTGTATTTTTTTTTATATGTATGTGTAGGGGTGGCAAAGTAGACATGATTCATGGGTCAATTCAAAGCCATCGATCAGATCCGTCTGGGATCCAGTTGTATCCAAGTTGTACTTGGATCTAGTATGTGGATCCACAAGGACCCATTGGGTCTGGATCCACACAAATCAGTTAAGACATCTTTTAAATACTTATATTTTCCAGTGAGATGGAGATTATGATGATTATTCTCAATCTACATTTGTTAAGCCAATAAGTTCAAAACAAAATACTTCTTTTAGTTGTGTGCAGAGTTTCAAGTAACTAAATGAAAATGGGAGACATAAAATAAAGTGCAAGAAATCTGTCAGCCATATGCAGTTAGTGGAACCACATTCATTGATTATAGAGTTGAAAATGTAATGTTCAATCAAGATGCATACAGGAAAAATTTCACTAAGTTGTTGGTCAGACACAACTAACCATTCAACCTGCCAGAATATCAAATTTATTTATATATTATATAGGAGTTGTATTTTTTCAGCTAGGATTTTACCTTTATAAGGTTAGTGTAAGATTATAATTCTCTGTGTGCATTGAAATCACAATCAATGAAGTATATATACAAACCTGAAAGGGTAAACTAGGAAACTCCTAAACTATAAAGGAATACAACTCTATATATACAAGGAATATATACAAGGAAATAATCCTAACTCTAATAGTTAGTCGTCATTGAGAAAGTAGATCAGTTTTTGATGTTGAATAAAATTGACTTGAGAACTCTTTTTCATCAATTTCTCGGTATTCATTGTAAATCAACGAGTTATGGATTATCAATTTTTCGGTATTCTACGTGAATCAACAAGTTCTTGATTTTGTGTGTTATTCGTCTTTCCTATAGCTTCCGCTCGCTACATCATTAAACTTTCGGTAAAACCATGTATTATTGTACAGTCGTGCTTGATGGACAATTGACTTAGAGCTAGTTCTTTTTGCAGATTTTGGGAACATCATCACTGTATTGTTATCTTGATTTGTCGCGTTATTCTTTTCCTCTTCCATTTATTCGAAAAATGAAAATAATTTTGGTGGGACGGTGAGAGGATGAAAGAGGGAGAGAGGTTATAGAGATCAATGTGGAACCATATGAAGCTTTATAAAGATAAAATCATCACCGCACCACTGAAATTAATGTTTGAGATATATAATCGAAACCGAGGTTCTTGCTGCCTAATTGATCCCTCTTATCATTTTTATATGTTTCTTACTTGTTGGATAATTTTCTTTGGACCATATTAAGCTTTATAAAGATAAAACCATCACCACACCACTGAAATTAATGTATGAGATATTTAATCGAAACCGAGTTTCTCGCTGCCTAATTGATCTCCCTTATCATTTTTATATGTTTCTTACTTGTTGGATAATTTTCGTTGTTCTTTTATAGCAGTAATCTTGCTAAAGCTCTGAAAGAGATGTGGGAAGGGACTCTCTTGTGCTTTTCTCTCTTCCTTTCAAAGTTATTGCAAATGAGATATCGAGTGAACTGAAAATTATCATTAAACTGAGTATATTGTTTGTCCTTCTTGCTAACTAATTTGCGTAGTATTGTCTTGCTTCTAAATATGTCCCCACGAATTATATAACTTCATACTTACACGTCTATACCTGTTTTTCTATGCATATCAGTTTTGCAGCTTTTTTATCCATTTTAAAGTAGTGTTGTCAATCTTATTTTATTTTTATTGATGTTATCTTTTTGTGTAGATTGAAGGAACAACATTTACAGATATCGACTTGTCTGGAGGGGAATTTGCTGAATATGATGAGAAGGGAGAGTGCCCAGTCATGATCTCCAATCTTCGTGCTAAATTCGAAGTGGTGAAGTAGATTGCAGATTCTCCACAAATTGTTTTCTGGTGCATAGTGAAGCAACTTGTGACTAACTACTGCTTTCAACGAAAAGTATTATGTCAAGTGGTTTTATACGTGTGATAGAAAACCTTGGCTTGATGAAATGTTGATATTCTGTGTTGACAGTAATGTTCTTTTGTGCAATTTGTGAATGTGGATGTTAAAAATTGTGTTTCATTCGAACATCTAATGGTTGGCCGAAATTATCATCGGTGCAAATAATGGTAGATAATTTAGAGCTATTTGCATGCATCTTTTGCTTGCCAAGGATTGTGCGTCTTCACAATAATTTAAAGTTAAACAATCCAACTATAGTAGGAATATGCCATCTAGATTCTCAATAATTATAGGTTCAATGTGAAGGCAAATAGAATAAGGATTTTTAATTTTTTGTGTTTTGGAAAATATAGGATTGGCATGAGGTGGCCTAGTTTATGGCGGGCACGAACAAACCAATTAGCCAATTAGGGAAGCATGCAACTGTTAAATTTCGAGAATATGATCATTTGGGTGCTGGGTACTAATAGCACGACGTGTACCTGAAAAATAAATTAATTAATGTGGCGTTTTATTGGTGAGCGACATCTCATGTTCAATTATTGCCGGTGATGCGTATCGCATGTTTGGCTACGTCCTACGAAGAACAATCGTTTCTTTTGTTTTGGTTTTTCATCAACACATGACAATTGACAAATCAAATAAACTAATTCTGACGGTCGTGACGACAAGCCTATCCCCGATTGTTTATTAGTTTCAGATGTTCTCGTCTTATTAGTTATTACACACGATTTATATAACGTCTTGACATACGTGTCAGTTTAATTAGTAAATTAATGACTATTTCTAATTTTTCCGCAGTCTCCTACAAAATATATTATGTACACCTTCTACTGTATACATCTGTAGATATCAATTCAATCATCAATTCATATTTTTTTATTAAAGTGATATTCATATATTATCAACAAAGATACTTGGCAGCAGCCCCTACCTTACATCTTTGAGTTTTGACATATGAATTATATCTAAACTTTTCGTCACTACTGAATAATATTCTTTATTAATATTTTAAAACTTTAAAATTATTTTCATGAACTCAAATAATTTTCATAAAATCTCTCCTTAAAACACTATTATCGACAGACCTTATTTCATCCAAAAATCAGGAAGAAAAGTTTCTTTTTTTGTTTAGCCGCTTTTCTTGTGTAAATCGACATATTAGACGAATACTTGCTAAGACATTTTAATGTCTTCACGATTTAGAATCCCATTTATGACCTTCCCCCTAACCATCCCAATGATTAATGATTAGTCAATTTAAGATTAAACTATCATTAGTGTCCTATTAATCGTTCATTTCGTAACTGTTTTTCTACCTTAATCTAGAAAGATAGCCTGTCGAATTAACGCACCAATAACGCCTAGTCAAGGAAAACCAAGAAAAATTTCAACACTTCAATATATTACATTGCACAGACATTTTTAACTGAATAACTTGTGTGTTTAGATTTTATTAATACATTATAATTAACTTTTTAATGCATCACAAGTTAAATGTGGATGCATCATAAATTAAATTGTTTATCTTTATATTTATATTTATATAGAATATTAATATTTAACTAAATAGCACTTTATTAAATTACTATACAACGTCATTATGCAATAGCGTTAAATAATATTTTCAAAATATGCCCACATATATACATGGGCAAGTGTAATTAACACAACATGTCGGTCAAAAAAAAGTGTAATTAACACAACATACCCTACCCCACGGGCCCTTTTCTTAAGCATGTGATTGTGATGTCCTCCGAATCTTAAAATAAAATTAAAAAAAACAGAGCACAAGAATCCATTTATTCCTTGAACCCCTATTTCCCTTGTCTTTTGGGGTTTCGCCAGCTTATTTTCTTTCTCCTCTGTATTTGAAAAGTTGGCTGTGATCTTAAATCCTCACCTCTTCTTTTGAGTCTTCTTTTAATTCTTTCAGTGGTTTTATTACATTAACGCATATCTCTACTGATTTTAGCAAGTAAAGAGCAGAAGATTCCAAATTTAATTTGTGTTGTAAAATACTTAAATTTGTCATTTTTATTCAGAGATTTTATTTTTTTGATATATCTCTCTCTTACATATGTGATCCAAGAATCAATCTTTTTCCAAAATTGACGGTTACCCATTTTCTCTAACCTTGATTTGCTTTAACTTCCTTTGCCAGCTTCTTTCACCAACCTCAACCTCAAGGTAAATAATTTTTTTCACCTTAAATTAGGTGTAAAAATCAGATCTTTAGTACTGGGGTTTACTCAAAAGGTGGGATTTTTGGTTTTATATGCGCTGAATAACAGAGGATCCCCTGTTCATAATTACATACAGACAAATTGATTTAGGTTGACAACTGGGATTTGGTTATTTTGACCAAAGTTTGCATCTTTTATAGAAATCATCGAAGGGTTTTGAGTATGTTGTGTTATAAAATCACCCAGAAGGTGTTTTTTGGAGTATTTGTTATTTAGGTGCAAATTGAAGGTTTGTAGAATATGGAAGAAGGCAAAGATCTTGCTGTTGTTGTGAGCCGCTCAGGCCAAACTAGGGCTTTGCCTCACAGGCTGCTTCAGCTGCTTGTACTTTTTCTGGTTGTGTGTTTTAGTTTCTCTATAGTTAGTATATACATGATTAGGTACTATGGTGTTAGTACTGCTGGTGCATTGACTGTTGATAGGCCTAGCTGGGTAAATTGTGGTAGAGAGGAAGTGAAAAAATTAGAGCATTGGATCAAACCGCCGTCTAATTTGATGCACGAAATGAGTGACGAGGAGTTGTTGTGGAGGGCGTCTTTTGTGCCTCGTGTGAAGAAATATCCGTTTAAGAGGGTTCCGAAGATTGCGTTCATGTTCTTGACGAAAGGACCGTTGCCGTTGGCGCCCCTTTGGGAGAGGTTTTTTAAAGGGAACGAGGGGATGTACTCGATCTACATTCATTCGCTGCCGTCGTTCCAGCCTGATTTCCCGTCATCGTCTGTGTTTTACAGGAGACAAATACCGAGTCAGGTATAGATTGTGCATTATTTTTCTGCGAAAATGAGGTTTAGATTATGTGATTTGCAATTTAACCGCTGTGCAAATTATGAGCAACACTTCCTTTAGCAACTTCCGACTAAGTATTGCGCGTCGTTTGTGTTCTGTTAAGTTGATTTTGTTGATATTAATTTTAGTATTCTTTACAGGTTCAATGTAACTTTTAAAGTACATTTTGTATCAGAACCGCGATTGGTTGTTTGCTTTCTTAAAAGTTGAAAGCGATGTCAATGGAGATCCTATATCTCCATGAATAATCATATATTCAAGTCATCGTTTTCTCTCTGTTTCTGTGTCTCCTCATAAATTTAACCCCTTTGTTTTGGTATGCCCTGAACTTGATGAATTTGGGTTGTTAGCTCTTGCTTATTATGTTAAATATTGGAGTTAGCTTGGATAGTAAATCCCTGCAGCGGTTAGCTGATTTCTTGTGCTTGTCTTGAAGTTTGCCCTGCCAAAGATAAAATTCTTGCTATTCCAAATAATTGAAGCAAAGGACTAAGTTTTTCATGTCAGGATCTTGTTATGGCATATTCTTCTGCAGTTTGCTAGCTTTTGGATTTCTGGCTTTATTTTTGGTCCGTTGCTTTATTATTATCGATGGTGCACTTTCGACACCAGTTAAGTAATGATCAGGGTCTGGTGGCAGTCCTCAGTTTGTTTTGGTTACAGTTTTAATATTTTCAGTTCTTCCATCCTCCACATATGTTTTTATCTTAACTCAAAAAGTGATCCAAGAAAACTGAATCTTAGGATGTGATGGTGTATGTCATGCCGATAGACATGTTTGCTTTAATTCTGTCTTTTTGGCGTTCAAATGTATTATATTTCAGTCTTGAAAGGTTGCCTTGTATCGCCTTTTTTAAGGATTGTATTGTCATGAGTCTCATGCCAAAGCCTTTTCATTTTTCTTTTCTTTGCTCAACAGTGATAATCACGCATCCGGTATAGAGTGAGATTAGCCCTTGTCGTGCATGTGGACGTTAGCTCCCCTTGTCATGCACGTTGACATAAATGTGATATCCCCAAATATTTATTGTCCACAATGATCACACATTCTGTATGAGTGAGATCAGCTGTTGGATTCTCTTGGTTTGTAGTGACTCCAAGAGATACATCCCAGCCTCGTAAATTATTACCTACTTTTGATTGTACTCATGATTAATGACGCGGAAAACTAAATACGTTAGCGAACTCTGGTTAAAGTTGTACAACCCTCATTAAATTGAGTAGTATGTTTTATGAACTGGGACCTTGTTTCAGTCAAATTACATGAATGTGCTTGGTGTTATTTTGGATTTGCTTTGTTTTTTACCTCCATGCTATTAAACTTTTGTCGTTGATGCACTATCTTTGCGTTCCGCTTATTTGTTCATATTCAACTCCTATTTGATATATGTCATATTCTAATAACTATAAAATCCATTTCTTATTTTCACAAATCGATAAATGTTATGTTTCCATCTCAACAGGTCTCAGAATGGGGAAAGATGAGCATGTGCGACGCCGAGAAACGACTTCTCGCCAACGCCTTGCTTGACATTTCCAACGAACGGTTTGTCTTGCTATCCGAGTCGTGCATTCCCCTCTACAACTTCAGCACAATCTACAACTACATTACCCAATCCAAGTACAGCTTCATGGGCGCATTTGATGACCCTGGGCCGTTCGGGCGAGGACGCTACAGCGACAACATGATGCCTGAAGTCAACATCTCCCAGTGGCGCAAGGGATCCCAATGGTTCGAAATCAACAGAAAGCTCGCTCTATACATCGTCGAAGACACAAAATTCTACCCGAAATTTTCTGAGTTTTGTCGTCCCGCTTGTTATGTGGACGAGCACTACTTTCCAACAATGCTGACCATTCAGGCGGGGAGTCTTTTGGCGAACCGAAGCATTACTTGGGTTGATTGGTCGAGGGGCGGAGCTCACCCGGCAACGTTTGGGGGTTCTGATATCAGTGAGGAGTTTATGAGTAGGATTTTCACAGGTCAGAACTGTACGTATAATGATAAGTACACTTCTGTGTGTCATCTTTTTGCTAGGAAGTTTTCTCCTAGTGCATTACAAGCATTGTTCTTGTTAGCTCCTAAATTTTTAGGCTTTTGATTAGTGGAGTTTTGGTTTGGATGTTATATGTAAACCTTCTTTTATAGATATATCTCTACAGGAAATAGAACTGGAAAGTTTTAGAAGCATGACTTTATATGGTGAAATAGTGTAATGAAGGTGATAACATTTTGTAGTTTAAATTCTCTTGGAGATAATTATTACAGTTATAGGCTTATAGTTTGCTTTCTTTACAATAAACTTCGTTTGCCGTTTGAATAGTTACAGGAACATTCTTTGAAAGTTTGTTGCTTTGGAAGCTAAATAAACATTGCAGATAAACTTATTTGAAGTTTTCAATGATCATAAATCATTGGTTTAATGGTATTTTACCAAATATAAGTTGTATAGATGTAGTTACTCCATTCTTTTGTATAGTAATGGCAGTATCCTAAACAATTACATTGTTTGCGCCATAAATCAAAGTTTCTGTTTCAACGCATGTTTTGATCCATTTAAAAATTAGGAACTTTCGCAATATTTTGAGATTTTTATAAAGTATTTTAAAATTTTGTAGAAATTGTTATTGCAGTGAATGTTAAAAATACTTTTATATTTGGACCAACAAGAATCAAAACGATATATTTTGACACTTTTGGTGGAAAAAACTATTTCGTGGTGGCATTTTTAACGTGTCAACTTGCTACCGAAGTACAGGGGAGCACGTTGTCCCCAACTACCCGTGCCCAAGCCCGGTTCCATACTCCTATTTTTCATTTATTTGGTGCGTTAAACTATGATATTTAATTTTAACGTAATACGTTAAATTGGCCTTCTTTTTGATTATTATATAATAAAGACAAGGAACTCTTTTATGAAACAAATTAAAAATGTGAAAAACCCTCATGTGTGGGTAAAAAGAAAAAGAGTTCTGCTTTATTTTCCAAAGTAGTGGGGGTTTTGCCTATAACTTTTCTTTTTAATAAGTTATGATGTGTAGTACCGAGATTTTTTGTTTTTTGACAAGCGTTCTCTCTTTCTTTTTTTTTTCTTTTTTTTTCATCTCTTATATTAATTAGCTCTAATATTGGATTGACATCTTCAACAGCATGTAGTTGTATAATAAAGTAAAAAGAGTGAAGACTGAGTAATCATATTATATATGCTTTAAAGTGGTGCAATATTTTTTTTTTCTGATAAATAGAAGAGTTGGCTTAACAAGTAACACCAGGTTTAATAATTGATTCATTAATTTAACTACTTGTTGATAGACACTTTTGCAAATACCTATATTTCCAGTTTCTGCTACTTCTTTCTTCATATTTAAGACATGGAAAATTAAAATTATGTTACATTTTAGTGTATATATAATGCCTAATTTAAAACCCTATAAAACTTATTATAGTCAACATATTTTAGAAAATTTTCATGTCATTACAATTGTGAATATAAGTCTATTAATTTTTAAATCAATTTTATTTTGAATAATATGACAACACTATAATCACAAACCCAAAGTCAATTTTTTTTTTCAAATCACTCCATTTTTTTAGAAATTATTTGACTTTGTTACCATTAAATTTTAAAATCTTCAAGGCATCGTGTCGTGTGCACCACCACTGCACCCTGTATAAAATCATTGCTTTGTCTCTCCCTAATTCAGCTCTGAATAAAAGTGCAATTAATGGCATTAATGTGTGAGAGAAGTATTAAAGCTTTGGTTTTGGCAATGGCGATAGTGATGGCCATTTTTGGAAGTTCAGTGGCGCGAGAGTATACAACAACAAACACGCCGGCTTATACGGCTTCCTCTGCCGCCGGAGCCGTGTCACCGTCGTTCGCCGTGGCGGTGGTGTACGTTCATCTTTGCTTATGCGTTCTGGCTCTCAATCAGAGTTAATTAATTGAGTTTATTATTTACGTAACCGATCGAGAATACGTTGGAGGTTATGTACTAATACTTTTATGTTTTGTTTTCACAAAATTGAAATTTGAAACGTTACGATACTTTACAAGAAATGTTTCGAAAATTCCATTCATGACGTGCACAAGAAATATTATGTATCAAAATAACGTGTTGATCTTTACATCAATGATAAATTTCTATTCATATTTTTCTTCTGAACACCCATTGTCATCGTAAATGATCGTATCGAATTTGATCAAAGATCAACAGAAAAAGATTGAAAAGTGTATATCGATGATTGAGTATGAATTACAAATTGATGAATTGACGATTAGTAAAAGATTGCTTAATCTCTAAGCTACAAAATCATGAAAAAGAAAAGTGAAATCAGGTGTGAGCAACACCTGATATTTATAAGCTAAGTGTGCGTGTGCAGGTGATCACAACTTCCCGTATACGGAAAGTTGGTTACAAACGGTCAAAACAGGAATTTGAAAAGTTTCCAAAATAGGAAATATTTTGGTAAATATATTGGTGAGTTAAGAAGATCAATTAATTGAATTTATGTGTGTAAGCGATCTAGCTTGTGTATAAATGTTTTATGTTTCGTTCTCATAAAGTCAAAATTTAAAACGTTGCGAAGCATTCAATTCATTCTCTGCAAAAGAAATCTAATGTATTAAAATGATGGCTAATCTTCATATCACGAATAGATTTTTTTTATTATGTTTTTTTAAACATCCATCTCTGACGTAAACGATGGAATTTTGTTCATATCAAGATTATTTTCTAAACAAAAAATGTGAAAAAACAACTCTATGGAGCTAAAAACTATCAAATAAAATAAATATTGCAAGCAAGAAAATCCGTTGGCAAGAAGAATCACCGGAGCCAAAGAAGCAAACAACTGAAACTTGATGAAAGATTATATTGCTATTAAAGAAAAAAACTCGACTTCAGACATAAATTAAATGTAAGAAAGTTTAAGAACATTGTCAAATTTACCATCTTCAAACTATTTGTATTTGAATGTGATAACCTAACGTGATCAATTGTCTCAACTGCAAGGATTTAAAGGTTCTCAATGGGAATTTATTTGGTTTGGTACCCCAAAATTGTAACGTTGCTGTTCATAACTTAGCAGCTTGAACAAGGGATTCTTACCCTTAGTTTTGAATTATTTTAAATTTGTGTTAAAGAAAATAAATAAATCTGCTCTGCGTGCAGATATTTGTTTAAAGTTTACCCAACCTATAGTTTAATCCAATAAAAAGAAAGAAAAGATAGAAACATCAAACCCTTCAAACATATGACAGACAATTCAATTCAAAACCGGATTACAAGTACGTGTCACAATCTTGGTAGATACACAAGGTTTTCGAATTGCCCAAACTTAATAACCAAGACAAGAAAATATATGTATCATTGATCATTCCACACGTGAACGTGCCTTGGCCGTTTGAAATTGACTCGTGTCTTCAGCTGGCATTTTGGTGTGTCGAGCCACTATTGGTTAACAAATGGTAGCACGTGGACCCAACTATGGGAGCAGTTGCTCGGTCCGATTCCCACTTATATTTTATTCTATGGTGGGTTCTGCTTTTTAGCTAATCGTTTTCCCTTTTAATTCTCATTTACTCAACTTTGCAAAATCCCCATCTCTAGCGTGCACGCCACTCGCGGTAAAATATGGACTTTTCTAGTTTTTTGGAGAAAAATGGGTCCAATTACATATACGTGCACACTAATCTATACTTGAATTGGATACTTTTTGCGCCTAGTTTAAAGTGTGAAAAATATGTAAGAACGTCTTTGTCCTCCTTCGCATAGGCGTACGAGAATCGTGACGCTAAATCCATCATCATCCATCTCACAAGCCCCTCAACGTGGACCCCATCATGCGGTTTTTCTCCTCTTAGTCACCGAACTTATATTCTTTCCTTCTATTTTGACACTCACTATACTTGAACCCTAAAAAGAGAAACATCTTTGTCGCTCTTAAAAGATAAAGTTGACTTGTTTTGACATGTCTACTACACAACAGATTTATCAGGTCGACTTTTATCTATGTCAGCTTAAAGGTGGTTTTTTGCGGTTTGGACAATTTGGAATGCTATAAATAGTGTTGCATTCAACATAGAACCTATTCAGGTGGAAAGCTTGATCGAGGTCATAAAAATAAAAGTTTGCAATCGGATTAACGCAAAGGATAAGGTATTCTGCTTTTCCTCGCATGATTGGTTTAATTTTCCACTCTCGTACTTGTAGATTGGTGTTAGTTGTGCTCCAAGAATGAGTTGTAGGAATTCACAGTATTCTTCTCTGGTTTTAACTTTTTGTAACCCTTAGAGTATGTCTTATACTCCACCTTTAAATAACAGATTTCATGGCTGATATAAAAAAAAAACATAAGGTGGGTGATTATACCAAATGATAAAAACTTGTGAACATGGCTTTAGATGGTACCTGATTACCTATTAACATGTGTCCACCTTCAACCCAACTACATAAAATCGCATGCCTGTAATGTATTATATATAGTCTCATACATGCAACATAGAAGGTATCGAAAACAACTTCCTTCTGGTAGTATATTTTGAATAGTTAAACTTGTAATCAATGATAAGTGTTTTCGAACATAATGTAATAGATGATATTTAACTTGTTGAATGTGTATATATCAATAATGTCTTCGCTTCACTTCAAGACGTTATTTACCAATAAGAATAGGAAAAACGACCTTTTTGAATGGAAGAAGCCGAAGGGGTTTTCGAGCGCTGCGGTTTCTTTCCGGTATGATCTTCCCCCTACAGAGTCGAGTCATGGATCTTGCACTTCACTTGAATAGTACTTTTGAAATGGCAAAATCAAGAACCAAGCTGACTGAATCGAATCTCCTGTGCCCTCTTCCTTCTCCTTCATTGATCTAAGAAAACTCCTCTTTCAAGGAAAAAGGCCGTGTGGAAGAGGGTAAGCTTTCGGCAACACCTTTTTCAGATTGGAAAGGATGAATACATATCCATGAGTCAATATATGCTAAATTCACCTTTGGCCAACTATAGTGTAGGCTCTTTCCTTTATCTTCCTTTATCCATTCCACTTTGGAATTTATTCTTACTCAGCCTTTTCTATTCTACATGAAAAACATTTACTAAGTGAAATACAAATGAAAGTTAAAATCTAAATTCTTATGTACAATACCTAAAATTTATTTATATATATGTATATATATATAGATTCAAAACCTGTACTTCAAATGTGTGAAAAAAAGAAAGAGTAACAACGTGTGGGGAAAAGCGCGTAAGGCAGTGGCCTCAAAGTTCTGAAAGTGAACGCATTAACTTTCCAAACGCCCAAAAGAAAAGAAATACAAAAAAGCGTAAGAATCACGGGATATTTTCCATTACTTACTGACCATAACGTTACAGCTATAATGCGGCGTCGTATCAGCCAGCTGTCATCTCGCGCCAGTCTGTAAAACTCGGGCAGCTGCCCGTAACTCTCTCTCTCCTATATAACCAAATATTCGCTCTTTCGTCTCTCTCATTCAGCTCCACTACTACTAACACTACTGCAATTTCTCTCTTCTCTCTCTCTCACACACTAATTCACCTTCAAAAACACACTCAGAAATTGCAATGGCTGTTTCTCACACTAGTGCATTGTTCGTCGCAATGGCGATTGTCACCGTTTTCGCTCTCATCGGAAGTTCGTACGCGCAAGAGGCTCCGGCGCCGGCTCCGACGTCTTCCGCCGGAGTTTTGTCGCCGACGTTCGCCGTCGGATCTGCTGTCGCTTTGGTGTCGTTCATCTTCGCTTCTGCTCGCAGGATCTGAGTTTAATTGAGATTTTGTATATGAGAGATGCGGTGGAGTTTACGTGTATGTATGTATATTTTAGGGATTGTGCACATCTCTTGTGTTGTGGTGTTTGTTTATGAGCGGATTCTGGTTTCGCGTTTATGTTACGGATTTTGCGTTATTCTGGTGGTGTTATGATTCGAAATTCTTTGTTTATGCTTTTTATATTGCATTGATTCTTTGATATTTGCTTCGAATATCAATTGGCTTTCAATAATCAACATTGGTTGTGCAGTAGATATCATTAAGATTACAACTCTAATTTTCGACTACAATATAGAGAAAAAGTCTCTATTAATGTATACATACCATACGAGCGGGGAGTGGACATTACTATATAATATTTTAAATACTAAATATATTTTATATTCTTAAATTAAAAGTTAGTGACTTTGAAAGAATAGTTTAACGGAGACTATTTGTATTTTGTTACCTGCACTAGCCAAGTATCTATAAAGTATGAGATGCCAAATAGTGATTTGTTTGAAAAAATTACACGAGCTGTCATTGAAAGTTAAATTTGGTAACTATGGCTGCAGTTGTATCCACACTTGGAAAAGATTTGCTTGGTTTATGTCTTTGATAAACCTTCTAGCTAACAGTGGTTCATGCAATAAAAACATTCGCTGTATTTAAATATCAAACATTTAATGTTTTATAAACTTGGTCAAGTAAAATAACCACATTTAATCTCCCAATTTTTTCTTGTAATAGCAACTGAGTTGTGAGTTATAACTAGGAGTTGCTTCATATTCACACTTGCATGAAAGGAATGTATTATTGGTACCCTATTAAAGTCAAGATTTGTAGATATTTATTAATGACATATTCTCGACATTCAAGTCAAGCTTTGCCAAACTAACCTTTCTACATTAGTAGGTTTCATTAAACCAAAAAAAAAAAAAAAATTACAAATATGATTCATGATAGTGATGTAGCGGAAAATGTATACAAAAGATGAAAAGTCATTAATTTACACTAAATACTTAAAAAAGTATTTGATAAGAAAAACGAGAGAATCCTCAAACTGAATAAATCAAAACACGTTTGTAACCTAACCTTATAAAGGTAGAATTTTAGTAGCAAAAGTATCTTAAAAAAAAATGAAAAGACTCCTAAAGTAAATAAATGTTAAATATTCCCAAGCAAAATAAGAAACGGCCTTTGTGACCCTTGAGATTTTAAAATTTAGTTAAAATCACGTCGAGGCAAAGCATAAATATTGCATCTTGCTTATGTGATCATTTTCACTAAAAAAATGATATCGCTTATTGAAAACAAACGCATTTGACTTTCTGTCTTTCCGCAATTCCACAAACACGAAAGAATCATATTTGGTAAATATCTCGTATTAATAGCCCATCCCTCAAGATTAATGTTATTTGGACCAACTTTTTTCGTCAAATGAGTCCAGTAGATTGGGCTAGTAATCTCTAAGTTTTAAATCCACTAACACATCGATGGGCCTTCGGCCTTTTAAAGAAAACATATATATTTTGATAATTATTTTCGGTGGAAAGCAGCCTATGAGTGTGGAAGTATTACAAGAATTTCCAAAGAGAACCAAAAGAATAATAAAAATTCCAACACCTATCCACAAATGTCATGTTTCAACACTTTGAAAGTCCAAAATGACACTTAGATGATTTGGAAAGTAAGTCATACAAACAATGAGTTGTTTGTTACAAGCAAAACATAACATAGTTGTTCACACATTTTTCAAGCTCTTTTCATGGAAACATTTGTCTTTTACCACAAGAAATTTACTTATAAAACACACTACAGCCAACCACAAAAGCAAAGACTAACCATCTTAAATCTTACAAAGAAATTTAGAACAATACTATACAATGGGATTCAAATATATGATAGTACTTTTGTTTGAAATTGTTTTTATTATAGTTAGCAGCAAAGTGGTAGTTAATGCCTCTTTGTCAGAATCAAGACAAGAGTCTGTTAAGAAAGCAAATCATCAAAAAAGTCATGTGGTTAGAAGCATTCAGGTATGACTAATGCCTCCTTTTTCTCTAACTCTTCATTATCAAATGCACCTTTTTTCAATTTTTCATATCTTGTAAAAGAAATAGGACATATTCTTTTCTTCACCTGAAATCCCATGTCATTATTTTTTAGTTAAATGAGTTTAATATGGTTATGAGTTGAGAAAAATGTAATAAAACTATGAAAAATGAAATCTTTTTACTTTATTCTTGTTAGAGTGAAGATGGAGATATCATTGATTGCACAGACATCTACAAGCAGCCAGCTTTTGATCATCCTGCTTTGAAGAATCACAAAATCCAGGTACATTTAGTGAATTGATCAAGACCTTTATAAATTGCAATGTTATATGTTTATATTGTAAAACTCAGGATTTTAAGAAGCCTTGAATTTCGACACAGATGAATCCCACCAACGTCGCAAAAATGGAGCCTATGGAAACAAGTCGAGACTCTCCTGTGACTATAACAACACAATTGTGGCAAAAAAGTGGAAGTTGCCCAAAGGGTACAATTCCAGTTAGAAGAATGCAAAGAAATAACGTGACACAAGGCCACGAAAGTCAGACATACGGAAGGAAAAAGCCGATGATTTTGCATCATGACAAGAACTTTAACGAAAGCAAAATGTTGTCCATTTACCAGAAGAATCACTCCGTAAGTTCAACGACAATTCCTCGATTACTTCGTGTTTTCCTTTCTTATTATGTTTAGTTTATTTTGTGTGATTGAATTTATAGATGGCGTTTTTGCACACGGAGGGGTATGCTTATATAGGTGCGAAAGGAGATATTAAGGTATGGAATCCTCATGTTGAGAAAGACGACGAATATAGTACTTCTCAGGTGGCGTTAAAGAGCGGTCCGTATTACGATTACGAAGCGATTGAAGCTGGATGGGCAGTAAGTATTCATCACTTAAAACAATGAACCCAAAAAAAAGATAAAATTAGACTATGACGCTAATAGTAATATCTTCATGTGTCACTAAACTTGTTATTAACAACATCAGTATCATTCACTAGGTGAATCCCAGTGTGTATGGAGACAGGAAGACTCGATTGTTCACTTATTGGACTGTAAGTTTGTCTGTACTAATTAGAGTAATTTTTTGTTTATCAGGAGAGAATTTAAATCTAATTATTTTTGTTCTTGTTAACAGACTGATGGTTCACAGGAGACAGGGTGCTTTGATCTCACTTGTCCTGGTTTTGTGCAAACCAGCAATGAAATTGCTCTTGGTGCTGCAATTTATCCCGTTTCAAAGCCTAATGACCTCCCATATCAAATAACTCTTTACATACATAGAGTTAAGATACCAAAACTCCTGAATTACACATTTTAGGTCGTTTATTTGTTAAGAATCGCCGTATATACTTTTGAAATTTATTCCACCTTGCTTGAAAACTATTCTAGCAATACTAAATTATTAATTCCTACGTAGCATTAAAGTATAGTCTGTCCAAGACAATGTTAAGTTTGCAACATAATCCGACTATCATACACATTTCACATGACCTAAAACTGAATTTGAGCTTCGATACATTAATAAATAAAAAAATCAGCTACGATTAATAAAAATATTTCATTTCTTCATTTAATTAGGACCTTACGAAGAGAAACAAGGGGTTCCAAATACTCCAAAAAAATATTCACCTAGCTCAATTAGGTACTATAGAACTTCTGGCCACAATTTCTCATATCTTAAAACTTGTGAACACAATTACGTTGTGTATTTAATATCGTTGTAAAATCATAATCACAACATCTATAGACCAGACCTACGTAAGTATTTTCTTTAAATACTTGGCCTAACATAATTTAGGTCCAATGTTATGTAAACATATGTGTTTTGTCATCTAAGCTCTTTTTGGTCTCTCTCTCATGAAACTCAGGATTCATACACACAAAACTGGTGGCTGCAATATGGAGAGAGCAAGAACATCGGATACTGGCCGCCCGATCTCTTCGACTGGCTCGATCACCACGCCGAGACGGTTCAATGGGGTGGTGAGGTTTATAGTGCCAATGTGGGAGGTGTTTCTCCCCACACATCAACTGAAATGGGCAGTGGTGAGTTTCCAGATTATGTCATGGGCACTTCGGGCAGCATTAAGCGAATGCGAGTACTAGGATACAACCATGTCCTAAGGTTCCCACAATGGGCCTATGGATTCTCTGATGAGTATGATTGTTATAGGACTTTTTTGCTTATTGATTATGTTGAGGATCCGGAGTTTTATTATGGCGGGCCGGGTCGGAGTCCGATTTGTCATTAGGAAAAAGTAAAGTAGGTGATTAACTGCTAATGGCGTTGGTTAATTCTGTTGCTAGAGCTTAAGGGAGGTGGTTTATAAGGTGTGGGGGATTATAGTTTGATTGGAATATTTGACATAATGATTATAAGGTGTGGGAGATTAATATAGTTTGATTGGAATATTTGACATAATGTAGTTTGGATAATGAATATTTAGTAGCGTGTCATTTGATACGATCAATTAATACTGTATTGAATCTATGAAAATAAAAAAAAATTATACCGTATTGGTATTTGATTGATTAAGATTAATCTATTTGTTCGCGTTGAATTGCCATATTAAGTGTTCAATTGTTTCACATTTTGTTTTTATCTCAATTCTCAAGTGTCGTATTAAAAATTAATAAAATATTAGAATGATTTTAAACGGAGTAATCTTATGTCAAAATAGTAGACTCGGAAGAAATTTAAATTATTTTTAAGACACGAGAATAAAAAATTGAGTAGCCTTCATTTCATTTTATTATTTTAACTTTTGTTAAAAAAAGAGTTCATTATTTTTGAATATTTAGGTATTTATTCCATGATTATGGAGAGATATTTAGAAAATCACACATAAATATTACAAATCGCTTTTCGATGAGATGCGAGAGATACGGATTTATTACATAGCTTGCTTGCCGTGTTCAATTTGGTTACGTTGAATACTGAAAGAAATTGTTTGAGGGGTTCGAGAAAACAAATTAATCTTGCCTAACTAGAATCCCGATGTTGCTCCGGAAAAATTATTAGGTACAGTCACTGTATGGTGACGTGGTACAGCTAAAGGTTGAGATTAAATACTATTCCTAAATTATAAGAAAGTAACTTCTCCACATCTCATCCCAACCATGCATTTATATAAATACCGACTTGCTTGCTGCACCAGCTTATCGTGCAGCCGCTGCACGTAATAATCTCCGGTTGCTCTCAGTGTGCATTTTTAATTGTAATAATGCAAAGAAGAAATGGTATATATGCAGTAAAAAGCTAGTGTGATGAGGTAAGAAAACATTCATCAATTAGGAAATTGATGGCGTTTGGCCTACTACGATGTTTCGTGGTGGAGCACATGCATGTGATTTAGGTATAGTACTTGGACAGCCTAAAGTAATCTAACATTAGCATTAATTATGACTTGAAAATATATCCTGATATTATGATTATTAGTACTTTTTTTATAATTATAAATGATTCGCAAGAAAAAATATTTGTATCCATAATCTACAAAAAGGTTTATCCCTCTATTCTTTTTTGTTAGTTCTTGAACACTACAGGGCATACCAGTGAGAAAACGCATATTGGTTCAGCCATCAGTTTCAAAAGAAATTCTGTATTTTATTTGGCTTGCTATTATTTTTTTTTTCTAATTGCATGACATAATTAATACGATTTAATCATTTCATTTATTTTCCAAAAAAATATAAATCTTCTTAATAAACTAAATTTTACAGATTACACGAGACAAAATCGGCCTTTTGCGCCTCGATAAATGTCATACACATTTCTCAAAAATTTCAATCGTACAATGGGTACAAAATTATGAGTACCAATGAGAATGAACTAGATTGCTCTATATCAGGTAAGCAACAAAGGAGAAGTTTAACATTAAAGTGTTAAAGTGCTCTATCTATTGTGGCCCTTCAAAAGAATAAATTACTGTTCCATATAAAAGAAAAGATTAAATTAATCTTGCGAAAAAACAAGTAAATAAAAAAATAAAATAAAAATTGTTTTATATGGTGATGACGGTACCATATCTGCTCAAGATTCGTTCATAAATGTGTCACTTTCCTCACCTTACACTGCCAATCAAGACCCAGACTTTTTCCACTTGCCCAATTCATAAGAATTAATATTTAATATCTCTAGACCAAAAAAATACAAATATTCAATCACTGAGACTGACCCCGAAATAAATCATCTCCTCAACTCAGGTAATATTTTGAGAACACATATTTTGTTTAGATTATCTGATTAAATTTTAAAATGAAGATTATGGAGAATAAGTAAATAATAACATGATCCCTATAACATAGGACTAGACTTTGTTTTGAAATCTAGAAAACTCTCTCTATCTTATCATATTAATAAAATAAAAAAATTAAAAGAATCCCCTTTTTTCCCCTGAACTTAAAGATTGATATTACTAGCTAATAATATTGTCTACTATTAACAATATTCATTTCAAAATTAAACCAAATACTATTACGTCTTATACATAAAATTTCATGATACGTGATTAACTTTTTTATTTCATCAAAAGAAAATGTGCTTAACTTGTTTTTTTTTTTTTTTTCCATTTTTAATGACTTGCCAGCTGTGGCAGGTAAATTCAATGGTTCACACCAGTAAAAAGGAACAACATACAACACAATAATCATATATTATCAATTAAATAAACAAAACAATTTTGCCTGCGTGTAAAATTTAAACTAATGACACACCTAATCTTCATTAGTCATCTTCCTTGAAGCAATAATCTAGCAGAAAATGTCCTAAAATTTGCATTTAAAAAATTGAAACTTATCTCTTTAGGAGGTTCTAGGTTCTGTTCTATCCAAATGCTGGACCCACACAGCTTGCACTTTTGCCCTTTTACACACAAAATTGTATTGTATCTATTTCTCTCTTCACAGAAGAATCAATAACCTCTTTTTTTCTCACAGTTCACAAATCTCTTTAATTGGTTCCATCTGCAGATAACAAAAAAGTGGCCTGCTTTATCATCAACTACTCGTGTTGAAAAATTACGAACACTTGTTCTGATTTGTAGTTCTTTTTTGTGTGGAGGTGTGTACTTTCTTGGGTTGGTCTTGTTAAAATTAAGGGAAAAAGATCCAATCTTTGATGGTAAAGTTTACTTTTTGCAACTGGGTTTGCCTTTGATTTTGATTTACTGGAACAAGATTGCGGTTTTTTTATATGTTTTGTGAAGTGGGTTAGTTTTGGAATTGGATTTTCTACTCGTAGATTCGATATCTGAGTTGGGTTTTTTTCAATTGTTAGGTTACTGTTTTGTTGCATCTTTGGTGCAATTTAATTAAAAATATCCCTAAAGAAATTGGAAAAAAATCTGATCTTGGAATAAGGGGTTTTGTGGTGAAATCATTAGAAACGTGCCCTGTTGAAAACTTAGGTTTTTGACGGTGTGTAGTGAGAAGAAAGTGCAAAGGGTGTAATATTTTAGAGAGAGAAAGATGAAGAGAGGGAAAGATGAGGAGAGGGTTATGGGACCTATGTTTCCTAGGCTTCATGTGAATGATACAGAGAAAGGAGGGCCAAGAGCACCTCCAAGGAACAAGATGGCCCTCTATGAGCAACTCAGCATCCCTTCTCAGAGATTCAACCACTCGATGCCGCCGAATAGTAGTGGGGGGAATTCGGTGCCTCCTCCGAGCCAGGTAAATTTTCAGAACTTAGTTGTTATGTTTGTGTCTTGTTTATATTGATCTTTCTAGTTTTTCGGTTGAGCTTCCGTTATACATTTTTTGTACTATTGTATTTATTGTTCGATTAACCTTGCACGCCTATCATTTAGGAGAAGTTTGAGTGGTAGTAGAAAGATCGTGAGTTGATAGTTTTTGATCAATCTGTTTTGCCAAATTTAGACCTATATAGGATGTGCAGCATTTACTTTGTTTATTGGTTGATCGCTTTCTAAATGCGGTAGATCATCAATTTGGTGAAGTTCTTGAGAGTTGGGATCTTTTTCCTAGAAACCGTAAACCTCGTAGTTCTCTCGCGAGATTACTGCATTTGTTACATTTCTTTTTTAAATTACCTTTCGTTATCTCTAATCTAACAAGCTGTCCTTTGCAGAGGGTTGGAAATGAAAGGGGTACATTTTTCTCTCGCCAGCTGCCTCCTAGTCATCAATCTGATAAGCAATACAGCCAATATACCGATTACAACACTCCATTGAAACAAACTGAGCCGAGAAAGAAATCGGATGATGATGATTTCACAGTTCCGATTTTCATCCATTCATTTCCGAGTAATGACATGGGCATCGAAAAACTTGGAACTGCCGACCTATCTCACTTCAGTCACTCACCGAAGTCTGAAAATCCAAAGGACACGAGCATGCTCAGTGGCAGTATGCGACAAGAAGGCAAAAACCAGCAGGCAGAGGATTCAACAGATTTTCTAGAGGATCATATTCGATTGGTAGAAAATTCATTAATTGCTGAGAAGACTGAGTCTTTGAAGGATCAAAGTGAGTCATCTATGTGTCGTGAACTGGGAGACAATCGTGCTGCTGTTTCGAAGGAGAATATTACATTAATGGAAAAAAGAAATTTTCCCACTTCGCTGTTGGAAGATGAGAATGTTGCCCGTGATCTGAGTAATGAGACAGAATCTCGAGGAGACGGATCTTGTAGATCAATGCAAATGGGGAACTTGGAGAGGGCTGATAGTTTATCTGAAACATCTAATTTGGATTCCCTATCAGGACAGGATGTGATAACACCTGATGATGTTGTTGGTGTGATAGGCCAGAAACATTTTTGGAAAGCAAGAAGAGCCATTACTAGGTAATTCATTCTTTGAAATAACGCTATTTCGTTTGAAGGACTGCGCTATCTTTTCAAGTTCTTTTTCCTGGTACATCTGGATATCTTCTCTTTGCGTGGAGTTAATAATGATGTGTGGCTAAAAGTGTTGGAATATGTGTATATGAAATTTATTGTAAAATTTTATTTTATTTTAATCACTTTGGTTCCAAAAAAAAGCTTGTTGGTTATATTATCGGATGTAACATTGATCAAAACTTTTTTGAATTCTTCTCAGTAAGTGTAGTGTAAAATGCGATATCTGAAATATGAGTGCATGGAAGTAGTGAGATCTAACAAAAAGATAAGGACGTAATGATACTATGCAATGCTTTTCCTTTTTAACTCTTACCTGGATTTAATCCTTGAATAACTTGGTATTGCTTTGCATGGTGCGTGCGTCCTCAATACAGTAAGTATTTTCTCAATTTTCATTTGCATGACTACTGGCTGTCTTGGATTTATGGTTAACATTTAATTCATAATAAAGATGATGCACGATTGCGGCAGAGTGAATCATTTTGTAATTGCGTTTGATTTCTGGTTTTTCCTGAGTCTTATCTCATTGTAAAAGCTATATAAATCAAAGAAAAAGATTCACTCCTGTTTTGGACTCAGCACCTGTGGACCCTCAACTTCCGTCATATTGTGTCCCTGTATACTATTGTCTGTAACATAAAATCTGCACATGTTTGACATGAGGTCACTGTGGTGCATCACCATGCTACTGTTGTTGTGAAATTATTTGCTTTGTCGCGTTTGAGTTATCATCACTGTGCTGGTCGGTTTCGGTGTTATCATCACCGTGGTTTTGGTACTAAAATTCTTTTTATCTGCTCTTTTCTTGTCTGTTTGACTTAGAAAATTAAACAGTACTTTTATGTTCCCAAAATACAACTCTTGGGAGTTTGTTACTTGCAAATGGTGGGATTGGAGAGAGATATCTCGGTTAAAGACATCTACGTAGGACATATTTTATTGATCAATGTGCTATTGTCCTGCCTTGGAAGTTGGGAATGATTTTTTTTCTTTTCCTTTTTCCATCTTATGAACAATCAATAATTTGCTTGTTGCACAAGGTTGACGTCTGCACTTAATTACATTATCCGAGATGGTTCTCCTACTGATGAAGGAATAAATATTATCTTATCACATTCACTAGTTTTTGGGCCAAAATTTAACACTTTGCTGACTGCTGCGAGTTTCTAACCCTGTCCCTCATCTTTCTGCAGTCAACAAAGAGTTTTTGCAGTTCAAGTATTCGAGTTGCATAGGTTGCTAAAGGTAAGAATTATGACCAGTTATTCAGTTCAAAGCGGTTTGAACGATGTTTATGTATTCTTCTTGCTTACGATCCGATTCTAAGCATCCGTTTGTTTTTTAAATCAGGTCCAAAGGTTGATTGCGGCATCTCCACATCTTTTAATCGAGGAATCTGCATATTTGGGAAAATCTATTAAGAGTCTGCCAACTAAGAAAACCCCGTTGGATTATCCCATCAAAGTAATCCCAAATATCACCAAGCAAAAAAGCAATGTAGAGAAGCCAAATCACAATAATGAAAAATCGGCTGAAAATACCCTAGAAAAATCATTACCTTCTCCGATACAAAACGGGGTACCCTCATCAAACCACCCACCACTGCCTCCCAACTCTCCAGCACCATCCATGAGCAGTGACAATAGTGCTCGACCATGGTGTTTCAGCCCACAAGTCGGCCAGCAATGGTTAGTTCCCGTGATGTCTCCTTCCGAAGGACTAGTCTATAAGCCATATCCTGGTCCTGGGTTTGGGGGCCCGGCATGTGGGCCGCCTGCGCCTGCGTTCTTGGGCCCAACATGTGGGCCTCCTGGGTCAAATCCCATGATGGGCAATTTCATGCCCCCACCATACGGAATTCCGGCCCCACATCATCAGTATCAAGTACCACATTTCCCCCCTAATGGCGTCCACAGCTATTTTCCATATGGAATGCCAATGATGAACACTGCCGCATTTTCCAATTCGTCTGTCGAACAAATGCCGCCGCCTCAATTTTCGGCAGTGGAAAGGAATGTAAGTGGTTTTGATCGCCATAACTCATATAGTAAGCCGAGCCGGGCGAATGGCCCTGGCCGAGATGCTTTCGATTTGAACATGTGTGATGAAGTTGACGTACAAGCCAGTACGGGAAGTTGTCCGAGTGAGAAGGTGGTGGATGCTAGAGGAAGTGGCAATGTGGAAGGAAGAAATGTGCTTTCGTTATTTCCTACATCTCCGGTTGTCAGCTCACCAAGTTTGGGTCGGGGCTCGGAGCCCGAGAGCCCGGCCCGAGTGATCAAGGTTGTGCCTCACAATCCCAGATCTGCCACTGAATCTGCAGCTAGAATCTTCCAATCCATACAAGAAGAAAGAAAACAGTACGATTCAATGTAAGCTACAATGGTGTAATTGCATAAAAACTATTCCAGCTATTTTACATGTAACCTTAAGTTGCTGAACTTCACTGATGATTATTGCATGTTCTGTAGAGGTAATGTTAGATTAGATCAATATATGTGACAGTGGTGATTTTTGAAATGTTGTATCATTCTGTTTTGTTTCTGTTCTTGTTGTTTATGCAATTGAGTTGGGGGCTCAGATATACTGTTTATGTCGTTTGGGTTATGACAAGGTTTTGTTGTATCAATTCTGAAAGATTCTGCAAGATGAGTGTCGCGCATTACTGATATTCGTATTATGCTAGGGGGGGCTACCTGCTTATTCTTCATAGTGCATTTTTATTCGCCGTGGCTTCTTTTTTTTTCATCACTTCATTTTCTTCATCGGAATTGAATATACACCCTGTTTCAGTCGAAGTCTACGTTGTATAAATACTTTGAAAATCAGTGGGAGTATATATTGCATAAATACTTTCATAATCACTTACTTTGAACTGTATCTAATACTTCCTTGTCAATTGCATTTAAGTGACGATGTATTTTGGATTTTCTGCTAAGATATGTACACGAACTTTTGTTGACAGTTTATATCTAATACACAGACTAGTATCACACGTGATAGTTTATATTTACTAAAAATCAGCTAGGAGAACCGAGATAAATTCACAGAAAAACAATGGAAAGTCAAAGAAACATCAAAAAGTAAGCAGCATCATAACTTTTAAATATCAGTTTGACAAAACCTTCTGCAGGTACTAAGTATAGTACATGAAAAGACGCAAACAACATCAACACGTTCCAAGGTGTCTTCCTTACTAGCGCATAACAACACCAAGCACAACAGATATGATTCATGTGGTATAATCGACGCAATATACATGCTCTATTCTTATATAGGCTTCATGTACTCGAAAATTAAATCCACAAGCAATAATTGTCAACTGGGAACTAGCATATGACTGCAAAAATGTATCATTTCTGAAAGCCTCCAAATTGGTATTGTTGATTGCCAGTACTCAAACTCGAGAAGAAGTCGTCGTCAATAGTCGAAGAAGATGACAACCCACCAGAATTACCGACTCCAGACCCCATGTTCATAGCTCTGCCCATGTAGAATGAAGGCAAAGATCCCTTGTCTTTCTCTTCTGATCCGTCCATCAAACCACCAACTATGCCGACATCTGCCAAGTTGGCCTTCTTTGCTGCCATATATAACAAGACAAAAACAAAATCAGCATAAAGAAAAAGGCTGACTTCCTAAATGCTATTGTGGTTCTTGAGAAATATGAATTTCTCGTGTGAGCTCCTTTTCCTTCTCTTTTACATGTAAAGAAGCCCGCTATTTCAAGTACTAACCAGCTAAAATTTGAAAGGATAATAACATTTATGTCCCTTAGGTTTGGTCTCATTATAGAAAGCCCTGAAGCTTTAAAAATATGAGAATATATGTAGCTAATATATAATTATATTCGAAGAGGGCTGCCCTTGTCATCGTTAAAACTTCATGGGAGTATATCTATGTTGTTCTTTTAGATTTCAAGGGGGCTTTCTACAATTATTCAAACAATAAGAAAGTGTTTATAATTCAAGCACCAGGGAATGTAAATTTAATCATCCCAAATAATAATCAACTACAATGATTACATGATGATATCAAGTAATCTTTACCAAATGATAGAAACCAGGTGAGAGGGGCACCTATCTTTCACTGATCTGCCACTAAAAGGTATCATTTATTCGCAGTAATTAAAAAAAAAAAAATGTGTAGCTTTATTTAGAATTTTGTATTGCAGATTATAGTGGCAAGGTGAAGTCTCAAATTTACCGCCACGAGCAGTCAACTTGACTGAACTTCTCCTAATGCGTAACAGAACATTTGATCATTCAAAGATGCTATAACTCATTGAATTTAGGGATAGGATCCAGAGCTTGAATTAACTAATCAACTTGGTTACGTGATTATTTTCTGAAAATTGGTCATAACTCATTTCTCGCGAAAAGCTGTTCTTCTTGATGTAGGCCCTATTTTCCTAGGTTAGGACAAAAGAGCTTTCTCAGTTATAACCTACATGATTCCAAGCAATAGTTCTATTGCATTTTATGAGCGACTGGTACTAAAACCCCAGTCAACAATCTGTACTATTGGTAAACTAATACAAACTTTATCCTCATCACCAAACTAACATATATTCTGCTTCAATGAGTACTACAACTGATAGAAAGAAAAGAAGCATAGATATAGTCTACCTAAAAAGAACAGGGCATATAAGAGATAGATGAGCACTGCATGTGCATGAGGCCAGAAAAGAAGCATAGATATAGTCTACCTAAAAAGAACAGGGCATATAAGAGATAGATGAGCACTGCATGTGCATGAGGACATTTCTCTTTCAGATGAGGAAAAGTGGAGGAGAAAGAATGTTTTAGATGTGCAGTGAAAAGTAGTAAAAACTTTCATGAGCACTAGTCGTTATACTACTTATGTACCTTTAAAAAATATTTATCACGCCTATGGTTAAATGCAATGCTCAAAAACCAGGCTTTGTGACCTAAATTTGCCTAAAATCAGAAATACGTTATTTCTTCTAAATTATACTCGAAAAAATAGTTAAAATGTACACCATTTCAGTTGACATTGACGAATCATGTAACCAGATAAGCTGCAACAGTTGGCAACATCGAATTGTTGAAATAAATGTTTGCATGTGACCACTTAGAAAATACTTACGTGCAGTTATGTTAAGATCAATTATTCCACGGCTCAAAGAATCTGCCCAGATTCCAGATTTGACTTGAAATGCACCCTTCTTTGGTTGAAGGTTGGATGCATTAGAAGATTTATTCATGTTCCCGTTACTTCCATCAATAGAAGAATTTTGGTTAGAAACAGTTGGCAACGGATCTGCACTAGAAGCGAATGAACCAAAAGGGTCTGATCCATCAAAATTGTTAAGTGGAACTGCAGCAAAGGGATCAAAAGAGCTACTTGTCGTATCAGGTTTAGAAGTCTTGTTATCAAGCTGGGAAGCCGAATCAGGTACACCGAAAAAATCCATTGTTGACGAAACAGCAGAAGGGACAGGCTGTGGAGCAAATAGGTCAACATGGGTCTGCAGAAAGCACAAAACATATTCAAATAGCTGTTAGCACAAGGACAAGGCCTAGTCATGCTTTAGAATTGAAAAGTTCAAAGAACCAGATACCAACATATATAATCAATCTATCTAACGATCTCTCCTGCTGCCCTAGCATCCCAAACCAAACAAATCCAGATGAATAAGGGGGCGTAAAAATCAATTTCCATAAACGAGAAGTAACTGAGATGCTCTTACTTTAAATATACTTTTGGCAAGTAGTTAGGAGAAACCATTTGTCAACAAGTAAACCATTGCCAAGAGTTTCAAAATTAAATCTCTTACATTTACCAATACCACTCAGTTCTGGTCTATTTGCTTGAGCTATCTCGCACTTTCATCTACCACACCTGACCCCTAAATGTATGTATCTAACTGCGTTTTGCTCAAAATATGACTTCTACGTAAAATGACTAACAGTTCTAAAGATAAAGCAGTTATTTTCTTACACCTTAGGAGATAAAGATCCAAAACCAAATACAAACAAAAAAGAAGAGGAAAGAGGTATAGGAGAAACTTGTAACCATGATCGCCTAAAAAAGTAGATTAATATTTTCTTTCTCAGTCTTAACACCTTGAAATATCAACGAGAGATTGAGCAATAGCATCAACGCGAGACCCATTCCATATCAGAAAGTAACTACCAACACTAAATAGTGAAAAACTGCCTATCCCCAACTCAATCCCCACTAAAATTGCATACCGAGCACTAAACAGCAAGCTCACAAAAGCATGCACACTACAACACCACATGCAGCAACTCAAATCGTAGTGGAGATAGCCTATGTGATAACTGTATTTGACAATTAAAGCACTGAAAAGGATTCTTGCTCTTGTTAACATGCTGGAGAAAGCCTTACCGGAGGGGCAGAAGATTTGACTGCTTCCGTTTGAGATGGAGCCGATACAAAATCGGCATCAGCGAATAAATCAACTTCTGACGTATCCTTGTCCAAAGAGGTAGACTTATCGGTAGAAACAGATACTGGTGCATCCAATAGATCAACAAAATCTTGCCCAAAAAGATCCGGTTGGTTAGTCGCAGCTGAAGATTCTGTTCATAAACCAAGACAATTAACAAATAATGACGATGAAGCAATCTGGTAAAACTCCAGTTGACACATCTATTATGTAAACTACAGCTGCAACATATAGCCCATGAATAATCATGCAGATACTCATCATGTCAAAAAGATATAGGACATGCTTGTGAAACTTGGGAGGCAAAACATGTCCATAAAGATAGAAATAACATTTCTGATACCAAAGTTTGGGCAGGATTACCAGCATAGTCATGGGCTATTCATGCTGCAGCACCTCACTTTATGCAGCTTTAGGTAATTAAGTTCAATTCTGGAGGGTTATATGGGTGTTGTGCCCCACCCTCCCACCCCCTGCTGTGTAGCTAGATAATGACTAATAAAAACAAGTACAACCAGATTTCACTTTTCATGTAATTTATCTTGGTATCCCGAGTGTATGGCAAATAGACTGAATCATCTATTTACACATCTATCTCATCAACCTCTGCCATTAAGCCTCCTAGAAACAGTCCTTTTATATTAGGTTGAAAACAGCTCATACAAAGTGAAGTGTGTGTCAGGTGACAAAATGATTCAGACTCCATGTTATAACCTACAAAGCTCTTAGTAACGCAGTACTTACTGGTGGTAGAAGTCCCCCTTGGATCAAAGTCATCAAAATCTTCATCGTATTTGTCAGATGATGCACTTTCCGAGGTAACTGAAGCATACTTATCTGGTTGGCTAGCTCGCATTTTTGATGCACCAGTAGCAGCAAAGCTTTGTTTTTTGCTGAAGACATTATTAGTTAACAGTAAATATTCGGCCAAACAAAATAAACAACTGAATCAACGCTCTAGACTATTTCAACAGAATTTATGCCAAATCAGATCCTAAATACACCAATTGGTACTCCTTAGTTGAAGAGGGGTGAAAATTTACATTAATCCATCAGTTACTGATGCGTCATGCAAATACCAACGCCTTAAAACCATAACAGACAAGAGAAAGCCTCTCTGTCCCACGAAAATAATTAATAAGATACCAAAAGTTACTGATATTGGAAAACTTTATAACTTTGGAAAGAGAATTTCAAAAGATGAATAAGTGAAAAAGTGTATGTGTGTGATGTGTGTGTTTTGGCAAGATTATAAGTATCCGCCGTGCACTAGTGAACATGAAGTCAATAATAATGGTCAAACTTTGAATATCGAGTTAAATCATAGCACTGTTGAGAATGTTAAAAGGAAAAGAAACAGAAACATAATCAGCCAAATTGCTAGTGCAGATGAATGAAGACCTGCTGTAACGAGAAGACTCTGTATTTGATTTGGTAGTCTTCTCATATTTATCTCCGCCATACTGATCCTTGTTCTTGTAAGAATCTGTAAATGTCTCACTGTCTCCTGCATTACCAAAACCTCCATATCGATCACTGTTCTTAGCACCGCTGCTACTGAATGAGGCTGCACCTGACTTGTAAGTTACTCCAGATGAAGAAAGTCCAAAGTACCTAACAAGTAATAGCAAGACTCTTAAACAATCACTTGTGGAACAACAGAATGAAGAGGCTAAAAGTTAAACTTAACTATGAGCTTACTTTTCACGATTGGAAGCAGCTTTGTTCCTAACTTCTTGTATTTTATCTTTGTTGTTTAGAAGACTCACAATGGTCTCAGCCTTTTTTCTCACATTGATGCCCACGTCTTTTCCATTAGGCTCAACATATTCAAAACTTGACAGAGACTACACAAATTGAACATGACACAGAAAGAACCAAAGAAAGATACCAACACACAACATTATAAGTCATTGGTAAAACATAAATTTGGCATATCTGTCTTAGGATAAAATATATCAATTGTAAGATATAGGCAGGAAAGAAGAAACGTACGGATATCTGAAAAGTATGTTCAACAATTTCGTCAACGGCGCGTTCAGAACCATGAGCCACCAGATACTCTATAACAGCCAATGTCTAGCATACAGAAAATTGGATACTTTCTTGAGTCTTTTAAGGTTCACATAGAGGAAATATAGAGCTAATTGCAGAAAGAAAAAAAAAGGAAAAGAAAAACAAGTAGTGTAAGGCCAACAAAAAAGAAACATTAGGCAAAACCCCCGTGTTTCATAAGTGGCACAAAGAAAAACCTTTGAAAGATGAATAGGCAAAACAGTGCCGTGATTTTAAGAAATAATAAATAAAACCTCTAATTTAGACCGTTTCTTTTTTAGTTTTGCCTATTTATTTAGTGTATGGGGATTTTTACCACTTGCACAAGAACACAAGGGTGTCATTTGCCTGTTAGCATAACACAAGGGTTTTTTGCCATAAAATTGGAAATAAATAGAAGAGATAATAAGGATCCCCCAAATAATACCTTGTACACAAAACGCCAATTCTTGCCAGTCTCGGTCAATCTAGTCCAGAGGACATTCATAACCATCTGACACTCAGTGCTGCATAACATCACAACAGGTTAGTACATGACATGAAAGCAAAACCAGTTCAAAAGAAGTAACGCAAATTTGTCAAGTGAAAAATAGTGCAAGTACAATTTCTTTGTGGCCTGTGCTATCTCTGCCAATACCGTGCCATGAGGACCCCAAGGTTCATCATCTGTTGCATCCAAGACCTGGCTTCGGCAGAAAGGAAAATACAAAAATGTACTCATATAAAAAATCATTTCTGATAAGTAACACGGTATCTATATAGATAACTAGAATAATATGAGAATGCATTAATCCGACCAAAACCAAACTTCCGCAAGAAGGAAACATCTGAAGGCAGTCACAATGTGTTAAAAAAGTCCAAACGAGGAGTTAGAAATCGACGAACCATGAAATCATCGAAAATAATAAAGTCATTCAGTAACTCCAGATCATAGATATTACCAACTCAAAACAACATCTTATTCTCTCTTCGTAGACAACAAAACATCACGGCGCAAGCTCCGTGAGGCCTCGTCTACTACTAAAAATAAATAACTAAAATGTAAAATCTCATTAGCTAACAACATCTAATCAAGCTCAACAACAACAGAACACAAACTAAAACATACATAAAACATAAACAATTGAAAAAACTAAACCTCCTACAAAATCATATCACCTTTTGCTCGATCTCCGGCACCTTTAAAACCTTCAAATTCACCTCCCTCTTTCTGCGATATCATTATTAAGAATCAAAAAATGCGCACAGATTCAAATGCAAATCGACTACAAAATTCAATCGGAGCACAGAGGAGAAAATTAACGTACATTTCACGGACGGTTTGATCGAAAACCTTCATGAAATCCATGGCTAGATCTGCAAAAAAAAAAAAGTGTAGAGATAAAACAACGGATCAATATTCGCAATTGAATATAGATCTGATATTCAATTGGATCGAAATAACGAGAGTGTTGTTAATTTTTGAATTTGCGGAGCACCTTTGAGTAAATGAGATGATGAAAAAAATCAGTGATGAGATTATTATAAATATAATGGAATTGTTTTGTTTAATTTATGAATGAATTTGGCCTCACAATTTGTGTATATAAGCGTGTTTAAATAATTATTATGTAAAAATGTATTTGTTAGTTCTTTCTAATTGAGGCCGTGAAGTGGGAAGAAGTTTCAATTATGTCCAAACGGTTTTTTTTCTTCTTATTTAACTACCATTTGGTATCTCGCAGTAAACTTGTGCCAAGATTATACGATGGGCCCAACATATGATTGAATTTCTGTGGCTTATTCCCAATTTGAGCATAAAATTTCAAATTTTCATTTAATTTTCTAAACATTGATTTGTAATATTACTTAGGAAAAGTGGTTTGGGAAATTAATGAAGTCGTCTTTGATAAAATAGTTTGACTTTGCTGTTTCAAATCTAGTAAAACAAATCATCACCGTTTATGATTTATTAGATAATTTGAAATCAACAAGTGTGTTGTGAAATTTCTTCTTGGAAAAATAATTATTCTCAAATTGCACATGCTCAAATTTTATATTTAAAGCTTGTGTTAGGTGGTGATTTTAAATGTTTATTAAAAGAATTTTTATTGACTTTTGCAGTCGCATAAGCATATTTTTAGTATTTAAAACATGACTTTTATTTTTGATTGTCTTAAAATTAAAAAGAAAAAAAATACAGGGTCTTTGGGTGCTTCTCTAATTGCTTTTGAAAGTATGTTATTTTAAAAGAAAAAACTACTTTTAATTTTTTAAAATAACATACTTTTAAAAGATATTGTAAAGACGAGCAACTTTTAAGAGTATTTGCAGATTCTTCAAACTTTTTGTCAAAACTCAAAAGTCACTATAAAAACTCATTTTATAAACTTTTTGTAAAAAAACTCATCGTAAACTATACAGAGATTTGTTTTTAAACTTTTATTATCTCGTCCCAATTTGACTATTTCTAAGTTACAAGCATTTGAACATACTAAAAAGCTGTGCTTTTTATTTTTTGTATGACTAGTCTATTAGCACACATTATACAATCATTACCAATGTGAATGAGATTATGAAATACCATTTTTACAAAAATCCCCCTATTTGGGAGTTGGTTTTTAGTCGATCAATTTTGGCCGAGCATGGGCAGGAACTTGTACCACAATTAGAGCCCTTATACACATTTTACTTGTTCAAAGTGCTAAATCTCACGGGCCTAGAAATTCGCTTTAATCAAACGATCCATATACTCAAGCCTCCACCTAACCAAAAGAACACAGCGAAAACAGAAACGCATTTACTTAAAACCCAATACGAAGAGCTTTAACCAATATACCCTTGACCCAGCCGGGGAGGCCCTACAAAGCTGGTCATTAAAAATCCAGCTGGAAACAAAAGAGAGGCCCACAAATATTTAAGCCACTCCATTGGTCATATGAAACTTTAGAATATTTAATCGGGCTGGCCCATCTGTATGTCAGCACATTCACAATCACAAAATTAGTTTGGGCTTAAATTACGTGATTAAGGTATTAGGTGTTTATCTAAAATTAAGAAGATAAGATTTTATTTCGTAATTTGAAATAAAAGATAAGAGCGAAATTCTTTTAATTTTGTTTAGAGATTTTAAATAATATTGTCCAAACTTAAATAAGGCCGAATATTGAAGGACCGTATTTCCATTCAAATACCGCCAAATATATGCGCGGAAGGAAAGGAGATTATATTTGCAAACTTTTATACTTGATGATTTTGATATAATTTTTTCTTTTATAATCAAGTCTGCAGATTGAATTTCGAATAGACGTACGGAAGAAAAGGATTTTGTTCACTCAAAATTTCCATATATCTGTGTTAAAGGAAACTAATAAAAAAACTAAAAGCCTTCTTTTAAGAAATCACATTGACAATTGCGAAATCTCCGCTACCGAGCATTCGCGACTTCGGATAGAGTTGCACTTAAAGACATACCATGATTAAAATTTCTTGTTATATATATATATATATACATGTATATATATATGTATATATATATATGCATATGCATGCAGTTGTGGAAATAATATATATATTTTTAAATCAAGAAACTATTAATATTCCAAACAACATAGTGGGCATGGGCATGAGAGTTGTTAATAAGAAGACTACTCCCATGGAAAACCTTGGAGATGATATGCTAGTCTTACTTTGTAGTTACATTACTCATCCAGAAGATTTAAAATCCCTAGTTTGCAAATTATGGCTGAGAATTCTGGGACTTCAAAGATCGACACTAAGAGTTGTAGATCTCAATCTTCTTCATCGTTTCTTGCCAAAATTTCCGAATTTACTCAAGTTTCAAATATCAACCGCAATATCTAATGCCCACCTGCGTTTATGGCCGATACATGCCCAAGAATTCAAGTAATCCACCTTCTCGGCGATCCAAAAGCACGTTGGGTTGATTTTGATGACAATGGACTTTATGCAATCTCAAAATGATGTAGGGATTTGAGAGAAATTGTTATTAGTTGGAGATTAAGATTTGGGAATGTTGGGGTTGCTTCATTAGCAGAGTTTTCGAAAAACTTGACAAGTCTTGATCTAGCGTGGTGTATTATTTACGATTTTGATGGAGCACTTGAATCAATTGGGAGTATGAAAACTTTGGAAACATTGAATTTAGAAGGTTGTACGTTGATAACGGATGTGGGATTGGCTCTTTTAACACAAGGCTGTGGGATTGGCTCTTTTAACACAAGGCTCCTTACGTAAGACGCTAAAAAGATTGAGTCTTGCTCAATGTATTCGAATAACAGATATTGGTGGCATAACGGCCTTGGCAGAAATAAGATCTTTAATTTCTTTAAATTAGACATGCTTATGCAACTTGACTGATGCAACATTGTATGCTCTTGCAAGGAATTGCAAGAAACTGGAGGTGCTCAACTTGACAAATTGCATATGGATCTCCATGACAGGCGTTCGCGCCTTTTCTGGTCACGAGTTGTTAAAGAGGCTTTGCTTGAAAAGGATTCATGGAAATATTTATGGTTGTGATCTTGAACGGGTCGTATTAGGATGTAAGAATCTAGAATACATTGCTCTTAGTGATAACTCAAAGTATTTGGTTTCTATATCATTGCAAAATAATATGTTGAAGAGAGGTTGTGTGTTGGATTGGAAGCCGTTTATTATTATTTAATTATATATTTCTTTTTATAATTAATGGGACGTGTAATCTTATTGTTATTTTGTTTCTTCTCTTTTAAGATTTGTGGCCGAGGGAGTTGTTTATGTTGTTATCTAAGTTATTTCTATGATTTCCCTTTTATTTGAATAGCCAGAATTTTAATTTTATTTGCATAAAGCGTCAGGCTAGCACAAAGCTCTTAGCAAAATGTTGGAAGTAATTTTACTAGCACAGCTGAAAACGCTAGCTTAGGTCAAAAAAAGGTAAAAACGCTAATCCTTGTAGTGGCACTTAATTTGAGTTAGAGTTGTTTATGTTGCCATCTAATATAAAATTAAGAATTTCCTTTTTACTTCAACACGGGTGTAAGATTTCTCTTGTAAAGAATATATTAGACCCATTAGTTTTTATATATTTGTAGCTGTATTTCATTTCTCTTTTGTGTAAAAAAATGTTTTTAGTTTTAATGTGTTTTTCTTGTACGTTATTATGAAATTAACAAAAATGGCAGATCATGGGTGGTGCATCTTCGCATGGGACTCCGCATGTTAATTATTATAGGATTTTAGCATTTATTTTAATAGTTTACGTAACCCAATAAACAAAAAATTGCATGTACAAACTTATATTTTGAAGTATATGTTTTCTGAAGAATCGAGAATGTGTAAGTTAGGAATATTTGCATTTGTACGTGTAAACCTACTTACCTCGCTGGGTTTAATTGTGTTATTTTTTATTCTTAATATGATGAAATTGGGATAATCGAATACATAGTTATGTCATATAAGATTAAACGTCTTCTTAAACCTTAGAGATTATGTGCTCCATATATTAGTTTGTTGTTTGTCAATTAATGTCTGATATTTATGTCATTATTTAATTTTATTCTTGTCTTGTATGATTATTTTATATAATTTACATAACGAGACTTGACAGAAACTACCAATGTGAATGAGATTAATTAACCTATGAAAGTTAAAGAGTGTAATTTTTTCGTTAAGAATGTATCTCGTTGTTTACCAGACTTGTATACTTTTAAAACTCGATACTTATACAAGACATTTATAACTTATAAGTCAAGAAAAAACTTCAAAAACAATAATATCAAGCACTTTTATTTATCTCTACATTAACACAAATACAAATACTTATCTTACTCAACTTCTGTTAATTTAAAAGTACACATTTATTTTGTCACATCGTATATTTGGTAGTAGTAGTAGTAGACAGCCTAATTTGTCAAGTTTTAAGAGTTTGGGGAGTAAATTGCAATAAAACCAAAATACGAAAACAGATATTGCTCAATCCCCATTCAAAAACAATCTCATAATAATAATAGAAAGAAGTGTCCTCATAATCAACGACTGTTAACTCTTCGCTTATATATATATATTCACAAATCATAATCCTCCAAAATCAGGACCAAAAAAATTGAGGCAGATTCTTCAATCAGGTTAATGATTAGCGTCGTTTGATTAATATTACGCACAATTATTAGTTTTACTTTATTTGAATTCGTTTTAGTTCCGTTGCGGATGTTCATTGATCAAAGTGGCGTCGTTTTGACCTATTTGCAGGGTTTAGGGTTTTCAATTTTGATTTTGAGCGATTTTTCATTATTTCGGAAAAAAAAAATTTGAAATAAAATAATCGAAGATGTTAGCGCGCATTTTCGGAAGGCCGAGGCAAGAGTCGAGTGCTTTGGATACGTTAGAGAAGTTAAACGAGGTATATTATATATTCTGATCCGCAGTTTCTATTTTTATCTTGTTGATTAATGATGAGATTATTTGCGGGCCGAAGTTAGTTACTGTTTGATTGCATGCTGTTTTTGGTTTTTGTGATTGTTGAAAAAGGTTATTGCATGAGTGGTTGATACTAGAAAAACAGATGAATGTGTATATTAGGGGGATGATAGAATATGTATACGAAGACAAGGTTATGCGTTTTTACTCGGTTTTCAGTTGGCTCGAGTCCTGAGTAGAGTTTTTACTCAGTTCAGAATGCAAGACATAAGCAATTCTTTTGCTGAAACCTCGAACGGCGTTCAACCTCAGTTAGTGTTTACGGGTGATGCTAATGTGCATGCATTGTGGTCTACTTTAATTGTAATTTATGGAAGTCGACATTTACCGTATCATAAATTGTTCTTATGTTCCACCTGGTTTCTTAGTTCAAGTGAGACTTTTGATCTATGATAATTCAACTGCGATAGTGTGTGTCATTGCTTACTTTGAGTAGTTATCCCTTCTGTCTTATTGTATCATTATTTGTCTCGTTATTGCCTGGGATGCAGACCCTTGAGATGTTAGAGAAAAAAGAGAAAGTTCTCTTGAAGAAGGCTGCGGCAGAGGTTGAAAAGGCCAGGCAGTTTACTGGAGCTAAAAACAAAAGGGGTACGATCTAAATATGATAGCTTCTGTGAATTAACTTTTCTTACTTGTTCAGCTTTTTGTATCACTTGTGTTTTGGAATTTGGCCCTTTCAGATCCTATTGTTTGTTATTCCGATTTGATGGCCAGAGCCCTTGTATGTTATAGGTTGGCATTCCTATAGTTTGAAGTCTCAGTATTTTTGAATTTTAACAGAAAGGATTTCTTGTGATTTAATTCTGGTGTTACTAACTTACTAAGAGTAGCTGTTGCCTGAACTGCTGTCCTATTTTGTTGGAGGAGCTTCTTATGTTAGTTCTCTATTTTTGCATTGGCTATGAGGCAATCTAAATTTGATTAATGACATTTCTCCTGAATCACCTTTCATTATAAGAGTTTGTCTTTCTATAATGGGTTGAATCTGACTTTAGAAAACTTATTAATACTAATATAATATTTTCTATGAAAACATTGCTCTCAGCCTCCTTGATCTGAAGTCACCTTAACATGAATAAAGCTATTTGCTGTTGTGCTGTAGTAATTCCAATTTCCGAGTCTTCACCATTTCGTGAGCTTGAAAAGGTAATGGCTGTAAACAGAAGTAATAGTTTAACTCTGGGAAGAAACTAACTTTTATGTCTGTGTTTCAAACAAATGTGACACAACAATGTGGGATATTAGGCATGATATGAAAGTGTGACTATCAATTTTCTGTACTATTAGCTCAGTTTCCAAAGTTTCTGTCAAGTGATAACTTATTTTAAGTGCTTAAATGACAACTACATGATGTGTATAGTTTCATTGTACAGAGTGGGAAAGGGGTCATGTACTTGATTGAAGTTGGCAGTTTGTCTTTTTAGACACAAAGATATTTCTCTTTTATTTGTCAGTTAAATTCTCACTTGTTCATGAAAATAGTGTGGCCTGTTATACCTAGAACCCGTCAGTTCCATTTGCATGTGCAGATATTGTCTTCAGTATCTTTTTTTTTTTTTTTAAGTAGACTAGCGTAAGGAATTCAGGTTGCAGTATGGATTTTCCAGTTAGCTCTTTGAGGTGTTTTACCTTAACTATCTTCCTTAGGGGCCCAGTCTCAGTGTTAGCGGTGCCGACACTGACTTGAACTACATTCCTTTTTATTTAAATGTTCATGGTAGAATCTTGGAGTGGGTTGGAATATATCATATATTTCTCTGGCTGCCATATTCTGTCTTTACATATTTCGTGTTTTGGATGATCAATTGCAAATTATTTTTCCGTGGGCTTTATAGATTATAGTACGTTTTTAAGAATTCTAGTTCTGAACTGAAGGCTTAACAGATTTCTTGTCTTGAATTTGCTTATAGCCGCCATACAATGTTTGAAGAGGAAAAGGCTTTACGAACAACAAATTGAACAGCTTGGAAATTTTCAGCTGCGCATTCATGATCAGGTATGGACTTTTGAATCTCACAATTGAAATTGGCATAGTTTTTAACCCTCATTGGAAACTGCCCACATTTTGATTTACAGATGATACTGATAGAAGGTGCAAAAGCCACAACAGAAACTGTTGATGCTTTGAGAACTGGAGCAGCCGCAATGAAATCCATGCAAAAGGCAACGTAAGTATTTAGATCCCAATTGAACAATTAGAATGACAAACGTGCCAGTATAATTACTGCAGAAGGCAAAAAGTTGTGAGCCATTATCTTAAAAAAAAAAAAAGAAAAAAAAGAAGAAGAAGGTTTCCATCATGTTAAATAAAGAAAAATGGAGAACCAATCACCAAAAAGATTATGATCTTCAGTTATTATGTTAATCTAAGTCATCAATCAGGACAAACTTTTGAAGGTGACACCAAATTGATGCAGATAACTATTGTTGTATGCCACCTTGACGCTGGGTTTATCTTGATAAATAACCGACTTAATCTGGTACTTGAATAATTTGTTCCTCACATTCCGTCTTTTACTGATGCAGTAATATTGATGACGTAGACAAGACAATGGATGAGATAAATGAGCAAACTGAAAATATGAAACAAATTCAAGAAGCCCTGTCTGCACCAATAGGCGCGGCAGCTGATTTCGATGAGGTTTGTCGCAGTTTCTGATGGCTTCTCTTTCTCATATCTTCCTTTGAAGGCACCCATATCTTAATTGTTTCATTTTGCAGGATGAGTTGGAAGCAGAGCTTGAAGAACTTGAAGGAGCAGAGCTGGAGGAACAGCTTCTGCAACCAGCAACAACGCCTGCGGCTCCTGTCAGAGTGCCTGCCAGAAGACAAGCAGCAACGACAGTTAGCTATGAGGATGATGAACTTGCTGAATTGCAAAGGGAGATGGCTCTTTAAGGTGGTCATTTTCTGAGCTATATTACTAGTTGTTACCTTTGTATGTCAGGTGATAGCTTCCTTTGGCCTTAAATTTGTTGTTGTTGCGAATTCATGAGGTGTCTTAGGTATCATATACACGGGACAAAGACTTGTAGGGAAAGAGGAAAGATTAAGGTTATTAGAATGGCACTGCACGCAAATGTTTTAGAATTTTCCATATTTAACTGATTATACTTTTTTTTGGCTTTGTTTGGGCCGCGGGGGGGGGGGGGGGGGGGGGGTATGAACGTTATATACAAAGTTTAATATGCATCTTACTTAAGCGTTTCATGATATGTTCCAATGGGTTGGTACGAGATGCATATGCATAGATAGCCTTCTACATTGTATAAATTATGCCCAGTATATTTTTCCAATGGTTTCTCAGAAATTGGCATTACATCATAGATGGAGGTTTTAAATTGTTGCTCATCCATAAGCGAGTATAACATAATGAGGAATTTGTCTGTCTTTTGTATTTCCATGCCTAAACATTTCAGGGTTCAAACTTTAAAGCAGTGCCCCTCTTCCCATACTTTAATACTGTAACCTGGATAAGATCACATTTGCTTACGATTACTGGTATGGTATGTGTGAATCTAGCAAAATCAGAGGGAAATGAGATATATAACATCATGTGCAGAATTGTGTTGATTAATTCTATCAAGTAACTTCCCATCCTCACCTATTACCTATTAATTAGATGTATAGATTCTCACAATTTGTGATTCTTTGTTCTCTTTGATGGAAATAGTCGACACGATGTGCATTGGCTGGAATCGAATTGTTGTCTATAAAATTCTATCCGCTTTATTTGGTTTTATCATTGACGTAACTTGTGCAACATATATTTTGCTATACATTTCTATTATATATCATGATCTAGGAATATACCTTTTAGTAATGGCAGTTATTTTGATGTGCTTCTTGCAGCTATGATTATTTCCAGAGCCTGAGAACTGTAAAACTTTGGGTGTGTGCTTGACAGTGGAGATCATAGCTTGAGCTACTGCCCTATATTCAGATCCCAGTTCTAGTCAATATGCGACTAATAGTACAGAGAATTTTACGAACCGTTATTATTCCATTGTTTTTACTTCAGTTTGGCTCGGACACTGTGTTTATTGCAGTCTAGTGTTACTTTCACAAATTGATTTTTGTCGATAAGATTTAGAAAATGTAGTTTTTTTTGCTGGAAAGCATTTTCTCTTTTTGGTCTGATCATAAAATTGATCTCTTAGTTGTTGGGTGGTTCTATTGAAGTATTAACTTTTAGTCTTTTACTGCTCACAAGTGCATTATTTATTTTTATTTAGTTAGCAGTTTATGTTCTTTTACTCCAATCCATTCTCTAATTTATAATAGTGGTTTAGTTTTAGTTCTTAAAAGTAAGCAATTCTGGAATTCATTCTCTCTCCTTTTCTTTGTGGATAAAAATCTAATGTATATGATGAGTTAGTTTAAGTTCTTATAAGTAACTCTGGAATTCTTTCTGCCTCATAGGTCGTGAATTGGTTTTTATTTTTTTTTATTTTTTATGGGCAATTGAAAAGTCTGTCAATTTTAATTTATTTGGCAGAATCAAGTGCCGGAATTGTTTATAAGCTTTTCAAATTTACAGACACATTATGGAATTACGACGTTTACCAATATATTTTTTTTCCTTTTCGAATCTCGCTAGAAGCCACATTCCACAGGGACTAAAATTTCTAAACATTTAAGATTCTGAAAAATATCATTTTTGATTTTGTGAAAACGAAACCTATGTCTAAAACGAAATTTTTTGATCCAGTCATGGCGTGATTTGTACAAATTTAAAATGCATAATGTTAAATTTTTTCTCGTTTCAAGAATCCAATTTTTAAATAAAGACCTCTATAATTAATTAGAGGAGTTTTACTAGCCCACGTGTACAAAGTTCATGCACAACAAAAAGAATTGCTTTTCCTCGTGGCTTTTGAGGAAGTTGGAAGCTAATAGCGACAATGGAAAGCCAGAAAAGAAGGAGATCGATCCACTAAGTAGATCGAGTTCAAGTTACTGCGACTTTTTATGCATTGGTTTTTGCATTATCATCAACTCTATCAATTTAATAATGGATCAGATTATCATTGATGATTCACTATTTGCAATTTTTGTCGGCCTCTTGCTTTATTGTCCTTTTAATCATAAAACGATCATATTCTTTATATGTGCAAGGAGCATTAAGCGTATTTATCAAAAAACTAGCGCAATGGCCAATGAGCATTTTCTTTGATAGAAAATGACCAATGAGCATTAAGCGTTTATGAACAAATTATTCTGCGCGATTTGTGTGTGATGTGATGCTATAACTATTTTTTGAGATACATGAACTAATGGAATTGTAGAACATTCGTGGTTGTGTAATTTAGAATAAGTTAATCGAGGTGCTAAAAAACTTGTACAGCAACTGCTAAGGCAATTTTTAAAAGGAAAGAGATTTCGCAACTATCTTTTGTAATTTTTATTTGGTTATGTTACATGTAGAGAAAAATGCCGCGGTGTATTCAAATGTTGATATTATAAACATTAACTTTTTGATAATTCATCTTAATTGTGCATTTATACTAATAACCAAATCGCACCACTTCACTTAATTTTTTCAATTCTAAGTATGTGATAGATGATTTATTTTGAGACATTTAGCATTGAATTGATTCTGGGTGCCCTGATCCCTTTGAATTCAAAGCCTATTGACCTCGACAATTATATATCAAGATACAATCTTTACATTGGTTATGGCATATTTTACGTTTCTTTTCCTTTAATTAGAGATAAGATAGACTAAGACAGCTTTATCAAGTTAAGATCCGCGTCATACGTAGATGGATAACTTAGGATAAAGTTGTTTTAATTATCGTTTAAAAACAAACGTAATGTTCAAAGCTAGTTGTGGGCCGTCGATTCTAATTTTATGCGAAATTTGTACTTAACAATGATGAGTGTTATTATTGTATCTCCACCTATTCATGATTTTTATTATTGTATCTCCACTTACGTAGGCTTTTTGCTGGATTTCCCATTTCCTTTTTAATTTTCATTTTGAGAATTGGATTTTGCGGGGCTGTCAATTTCTTCTTTGATGCACCACTGGTGACTGGACCGAGTACAGACCTGAACCTTTTTGGATCCAGTCATATATTTTTCCATTAGTTCCAATAGTTAATTACATTTTTTTAATGCATAAAGTTAACTTTTGATTGGTCAATGTGAAGTTCATCCGCTGTATGAGATATATAAGATAAACATAACATTACAAGTAGTTCTAAGGTAGAGTTGGTAATGTAGGCTCAACATTTTATAAAGATTAGTCTTGCCTTTAATCAATCTCATTTTCCAACTATTTCTGAAATATTTTCTAGCAAAGTTAACATTTGGACATCTTTTTATATCTTCACCATATATTTACTTAACTATATCAAAAGATCAATCAAGCGTTAGATTTCGAGTTTAACGTTTAAAAAATAAATGCTTTTATTCTCTTAAGAGCTACTTTATATGTCTAAATTCTTTTTTTACAAACAAAAAAAAAAAAATTTGGAAATCAAGTGTCTCAACTCACATGACATCAATAGAACAATGATTCGAATGGCAGCCCCTTAATAATATGCTAATACACAAAATTACAAAATGTGCAATCTCATTGTCCAAACGTTTCCAGTTTCCAACCTTAAATCCAAAATAATTGAACATACCAACAAAATAGAGAGTAACACCTGAACTAATTCAACCCGACCCGATCCAGTAACCATATGTACACATCAGCATCACTAAGAGTCGGTGAATATATTCACAAATAGTACGTAAATGGGTTTTGAATTATAATAACTAGATCAAATAGGCTGCCGACCCAAAAAACCGACCCGGTTCAGTTAACATGAAATGACCCGGTTCAAACCCGACCCACCCGGTCCAACGAGTTTTCTCTACTCAGTTTCTCGTAAATTTGCTCACGCAGCTCTCTCCCGGACTCAACTCTCTCCATCATTGGCTCCTCTTCGCATGACACTTCCCACTTATCAAAAACACCCAATCCCGACCCACTTACCACCCGACCCGGAGTCGACGACAGACCCACAAACCCGGGTCGTACCATTAACGGGCTCCTGGGCGACCCGAAGCCCAAACCCCAAGACGGCGGGCTCACACTCAAGCCCAAGCCCAGGCCCATTTTCACCTTGTTTACCTGCACACCACCCATTGACTCAGTGGGAGAAGATGGCGGAGAATAAAGCGTCGACTTCGGAGAAGACCCGAACGCCGAAAACGGATCCCGACCCGCATACCCATCCACCCGAATCTGCTCCGCAGTGTGCGCGAAAAAACAAACCCTGCGCCTGCAGTGGGTCCCGTCCTTGCACGGCTGCGTACGATAGCGCGAAGGGTGCAGCCAGCACTCGAATACGCCGTGCGCGTACTCGCACGCGTCGCCTCTCCCGCACGCGCCCCTGCGAAAGTCCGCGCACGCGCTCCCAGTGTAGTGGTACTTCCGCGGGTCGCGACGACGCGCCTTCTCGCCCGCGTGCGCGAACGGGCACTCGGTCCAGTCGTGCGACCTCGCACGTGCGCATTTTGTAACCTTAAACTCGAACATGCGGAAATTATCGCATGAGAACGCGTCCACTGTAACGTCGAAATCGTCGTGATCTTCACCGTCGTTTTTGTTGGACGGTAGATAACGCTGCAGCGCAGCGAAAGCGTTATCGTAGGCCGTTGGATCTTCCACGTCCCACAGTGGGATTTTGACGGTCGGATTTAACCGATGATGATGAGGATCTGTTAGTATCATCATTTTTTGAATTCTCTTAAGCTGTCATGAGTTTGCATGCGGAGGTTGTAATATTAATATAGTGCGTTTTATTAACTATGGTTGTAGGGTTTGAAGTGTGAACTAACCATGGTTAGTTTTGTAATATCGATGGGCTAGAACTACGGGGTTCAGTGGCTGTTCCCTTTTGACGAGCAAGTGGGGTTAAAAAAAGAAATTAAACTTACCTTAGCATTTACTTCTAATACTGAGGCCTTTAATGCATGCTTGTTTTTAATTTTGACTAAGGGGGGTGGATTTTTGTTGTGGGTCCCGATGGAGTTGCTACTTTTTTTCTTAAGGGGATTTAAATGAGATAAAGTACTTTTTCTAGTACACAAGCAAAGTAAAAAATTCCTAGATTTTCGTTACGAATTTACGCTTTTGTGGTTGGTTATTACTCCCAGAAGCTAGGCTTTTTTCTAATATTGGAAATTGAGCATTTATTTGCTTGAAATTTAGGCTTTTCTGCCAGATGAGGTTACTGCTGCAGTTGATGTAAAATTACATCGGATACTCAATATTTGATTCTAAAATTATACAACTTTTTACTATAACATGACTTTAATGGAAATGAAGTAAAGAATATTTTTCAAATATTTCTATGCTTTTTAATATCTGACATATATAATTATATATATATATATATATATGTGTGTGTGTGTGTGTGTGTGTGTGTGTCGAAAAAAAAAATCATCACGTACAGGAACATTTTGATTTTCACTTTGTACCGGCTCTAATTACCTTTTTTTTTCCTTTTAGGTACAAGGCTTTAATTAGTTATGTACTACTATTTTCTTTCATTTTTCTTTGTCTTGCCAAAAATGTGTAAACAATCACATGTTATTTCCACAATGCCCCCACCAACAAATACTCTTTTGAACCATTAGAGCTGTATTTCATTATTTTTTTTCACTTGTCCGATTTTTATTTGTTCCAGTAACTTATTTTGCCATTTATGATTTCTCTCTTGATATTTTTATTCCGTTACCTTTTTCGTTTCAAATGCAGAGCAAGTAGGTGAAAGATGATCTACTAAGTTGGTCCATGTAAACTCTTAAAAAGAACAAATCTTTATAATGTTTGAATTAAGTGTTAAATTGAAATTCTTGTGGTGAAAAATCTTAGCTAAAGTTGAAACATTTTGCAATTTTAAAGGTGACATTGACTTAAGTGTAAGGCATTTTATCTGAGTGAGACCTATGCATGATGGCATGGTGCATATGTACGATTTAGATACGTACATGAAGAGGTTAGTGTCAATATTTAAAGAAAAATTTTATTTGACTCATTTGTTGTATCTTATTACGGTTGCGTAAAATATGTTTCTTATTTTAGTTTTGAATTGAAAAAGTAAACTAATTGAGATGCTTTCTTCAAAATTACCCACAAGTTATGACTTAGATAGTTTTTAATATTTTAACTTGAACCATATGCTTATACATGTTAAATACGACTTTGCAAATACCACTTAACATCTGAACGTGATTTTCATTTCAAATATGTCGGCTGGCCTTGCTTACAATTTTCTATTTTTCATTATATCTGAACATATAAAGTTAAATTACAAATTATCACAACAACATTCTAAAGTAAACTAAACAAGATAGTTAGTTTAGTAATCCACTAATCCTCAAATATATTACTGTTGGCGCACGTAAACCAAGCATGTCTGGTGGCGAGTTGGCACTTGAAACGACACGTAGAAGCGTGGTATTCGCGTTTTGGATATGGATCAAACTACTTTTGAGATTTTCATCACAGATACCTCGTGATTTTGACGGGTTTTTCGCAAAAATAGTCCCCTAATGTTTCCCTTTTGCAAAATTCGTCATTTAATAATTTTAATCGCATAATTAGTCCTCTAACTCTACACTCTTTGCAAAATTAGTCCCCTAACTATACACCCTTTGCAAAGTTAGTCTTCTAACTATACGCCCTTTCAAAATTAGTCCCCTAACTATACACCTTTTGCAATTTATGCCCTCAGAAAATTTTAATGTTCGCCGGAAAATGTTATATGACCAACACATGAGGCATAATCAATGGCAGTTTAGAAAAATTACAATTCTTCTCACGTGAGAGAAGAAATGTGAGTTGCGAAACATGTTTTCTGTAAAACCTGACACCACAAACCACATGATACACTCCAAAATTGTGAATATAAGGGTTGGTTAATGGGTTATAATATGTTAGAAGTGAGAAAAAATTTGGGGACAAAATGGTTCTGCCACTTGGCGCTTCTCGCGTCTACGGTCACCAGAGGGCAAAATTGTGAAAGGTGTATAGTTAGGGGACTAATTTTGCAATTAAAATATTAAATGACGAGTTTTGCAAAAGAGAAAAGTTAGGGGACCTATTTTGCGAAAAACCCTGATTTTGACTCTTCTATTCCATTTTCTTCCTTAATTTTAATTTGACACATCCTCGATCTTATCCGCTAACACATGCTTTATTTTATCTTTATTTTATTCACTACTTGTTCTTGGAGTACATGTAAAGTATGATATGGAATTAATGGTGGCTAATTATGTATTCGTTTTAGCATGCTACCAATGGATACTTGTGGGATTGAATAGTGCACCTTTTAGGATTAGGGATAATTAGATTTACAAGCCTTGAGGTTTTGTTTAATTATAAACTGTTTTTACTGCTTGTACAAATTACTAATGGACGTGATATTTTTGTTTTTCCCTTTCGGAACAATCCTATCTTTTATTTGAATAAAATATACATATATTACAAGAACCGAATATCTACATATGATATTCTAACTACTTGTGTAGTACTTTTTAGAGTAAGTTCGTAGAGATCTTGGTTATCGAAATTATGAGTCTTTGGACTAAATTCTATCAAAATTGTGAACAATTTTTCAAATTTTATACTTCAAAAATTAATATTTTGATGTGCGAACGATAACTGGAAAAAAAATGACGGGCCTCAGGCGGCCCAGTCCTTTTTGAATCAAGATGGCCTGAAAATACCAAAAAAGAGGGGGGCAAAGGGGTACACGCACCATTGGAGTATCGCATTTTATAGTCCAAACTCCACATGAAAAGTCGGTTATTTGTGTAGATACATGGTTGGGATGAGATTACGAAAAGTTATTTCCTATAATCTAGGAAAAAGTTTTAATCAGGGTCCTTGGTTACACCACGTCAGTAATGTAACGATTACACAAAATATTTTTTCTTGAACGGGTATGTATGACCACTGTTTTCGTGATTTTTTTTTTGTTATAGTTATATGACAACATTCAAAAATTTACTTGGCAAGTTTTATAGTTTGCCCAGAGGGCATACAACTTGATAAATGGAAGAGTTCTGGCCTAATGTCAAAATGATCCTAGCAGTAAGTAATATTTTTTGCTAATTTTCAAGAGTAACTGGACGTCTGGACCTTTTTAAACGTCCATACGTGTTAGTGTCTTTTCAATTTTAATCTTAAGAAGTATTATTCATACACTTCCTCTTAAACTCTACGCCAGGGACTTTAACTCATTAATGACCTATTGACTTACAATACAAATTTCAGTTTCCCGAGTTTAAACCAATCGGCCACATCATGAAGATCCAAGAATAACATAAAAAAGTACCATTATTATTTAATAAGAAAGTTCACTATCGAAAATGATGTCTAAGCAATTAATTATTTCCCTTGGTCGTCTAGTTCGTTGCGTAGATTATGGATTCATTTCACATCAATTATTAAACCAAGTTGACCATACATTTTGACTTCTTTATAGTCATAACAAACTCGCGTTGAATTTTATAGCAAAGGAATAAATTATTCATAGGAATTATATATATATATATATATATATATATATATATATATATATATATATAAACTTTTGATTTTCAAGTTTCACCTTATAATTTATGTTCCATTATGACATCATATTATTAATTTCACCAAACTTTTGATTTTCAAGTTTTACCTTATAATTTATGTTCCATTATGACATCATATTATTAATTTCACAATTTATTCCTACAATTTAAGTTAGGTAAAATTAACTATATCATTTACTATGAAAGATGATTTAGTTTCTCTATAACTCATATTTTTCCAATAGAAATTACTCTCCCACTAATTCAAACTATTTTCATCTAGCAAATACTTTTTCTTGTTTTTTTTTTCTTTTAAATTTTATTTGTTCTTCACACTTGAATATAAACATATATAACTATATACTATACAATATAAAAAAATTAATGTGTGCTGGGCTCCGGTGCCCATGCCCAATTTCTAATTGAAATAAACATAAAGAGAAATTTTGTGATAAGCTTCTAGACGGAAGCCCACCAATCTACTGTTTTGGCCCTTTTGGGCCTAATAGAATATTCTTAAAGCCTATTTCTCTTATGCCACTTTAAAAACGCGGTACCCTTTTTCAAAAAGAAAAAGAAACATAAAACGCGTTTTGCTGACGCGACTTCTCTTCCCCGGAGGTCCCAAACCCACTCCGATGCTTTGAGAAATCTCTCGAGTTGACTGTCGCCATCACAAAACACTCACACACACACACAGCACCGACCTTTTTTCGCTGCGGTAATTTGACGATCTGAGTTAATTCTCATCTTCGATCAAAAAATCGCAACTCGGATTATCATTTTATAGGAACGATTTTGATCGAGCGGTAACGAACACTTTCTGTTTTTCAGTGTTTGATTCAATTTAATTTGTTGAATTATTTGCGGTTGAAAATTAACATATTCGATAGTTGTTGTTTTTTTTTTTTTTTTTTCACTCTGATTCATTTGCTAGTAAGTTGAAGTCTGAGGTGGAGACAGTGGGTGAAAATGCTGGTTGATATGAGTGAGTTTAACTGTTTTTAGGTCGACATGATTGTGTGTATCGAGAGTATCGAGATGCTATTGAGATGAATTAGTCCGAGATTGAAAAGTGTTGGCATATGGAACGATTAGAAGCGGCATGAGGTAGTTTATGTTAAATTGTTAGTGTAATTTGGAGACACAAAAGTTTGCTTCAAGGATTGGTTATGAGTGTATGGACACAGCCGGTGAATGTGTTGGGAGCAGATGATTGCTGGACTTTATTTATATGAAAATTGAAGTGTAATGTTCCGGGAAATATGTTAACGCTTGAAGCAAGTACGATTGCACTATTGAATGTTATATACTAGACAATGTTTAGTTTGCTGTCTTTTGTTCAATGAGCTAGATCGTTTTATTGGATGGGATTGGTTGTCATTGATTTTTCGATGATAATTGATAGTGTAGATAGTCATCAAAATTTGAATTGTTTACTTGTAAAGTTGGTTAGTTATATAGCATTCCCTTCTTTAACAACCTTATGTAATGTTTCACTTGACTGCAATCAATGGTCTTTATTTTATCTCTTCATTTTGAGAGCTTATTACATGGCTTGTTTACTGTGTTTTATGTCATATAATGTGCATGTGCTGGCATGGAGCAAAATGTTAGTGTTCAAGATCATAAGAAAAATGATTTACTTGGTAACATGAATTAGTTTTCGGAATTTACTGATGATAGCTCACGGTCTGACATGCATCCTCGTATGCAGTTTGCACATGAAAAATGTCATCTTGGACGTCCCAATTTCAGTCACATCCATTATGCATAATATAATCATGCAGAGGCTTGGGAAGGTTCCTGCCTGATCTTTCCATTTGTTCATGCCATGGTTCTTTGTAGCTTATTCAGTTATTTCAGTGTTTGATTAATCTCATATCTTTGAGTATGTTAAATCATAGATGCTATTAAATTCCTGCAGCTATTATTGGCATATATTTGTTCTTTATCCAAGTTGGTGCGATTTGTTATCTTAACTTCCTATTATTTCTAATTGATTGTTAAACATACTACAGGGGGTACAAGTTGCATAACTTCCTTGGGCATTGCTGTAATCACTGATATCTATGGTGGCGTTAGTGTGAGCTTTTCCAACCAATTCACATGCACTTAATTTGAGAATGAAGCGGTTTGTATATATCAATGACGACAACCTAGCGCAAGATCTCTACTGTGATAATCGTATATCCAACAGAAAGTACACGATATGGAACTTTCTCCCAAAAAACTTATGGGAACAATTCAGGTAAACTATTTTTTTTTTCTGAATATCCACCTCTATAAATTTATATGTACTAGTGAATTTAGGTTTTGTAGCTTTGAAATTTAAGTTAAGGTAGTCCAAGAATACGAGTTTTACTAAACAAATTTTGTCCCAACTAAACGCTGTTCTTGTTTAGTTCATATAGCCTATGCAAATCATTTAGGATTAAAGGATTGGCTGTTGTTGTTTGCTGTTGCTGTACCTGCTATTTTAATTAGTTTAGTTGACCCCTTCAGTTGGAGTAAAAGCTAGATATGCCCCTTGCTATGCAGTATAAATTTTTCTCACCTTTGCTTTTCCTTACTATTTGGGTTTCAACTAGAGTTTTGTATTTCCTTTCCACACCTTCCATGTTCTATAATGCACTTGTCACAATCACCCAATCATTCTCTCTGTCTGCACTCACTATCTTTTAACGTGCATTTATCATTATCATCTTGAATTTCTAATTTATTCCTTTTCATACCATGTTATTTACTTATCAATCCCGAGTAGATCATGAATAATCTATGTGGATATCTTTAATTTCCATCACAGTTACTTACCATCTATGTACAACATGCTTTTTTTTTTCCGTCTCTAATAGCTCTCTTTTGTTTCCAGCCGATTTATGAATCAGTACTTTTTATTGATTGCGTGCCTTCAACTGTGGTCTCTGATTACTCCGGTGAATCCTGCAAGTACATGGGGTCCTCTTATATTCATATTTGCAGTCTCAGCGACAAAAGAGGCGTGGGATGATTACAATAGATATCTCTCTGACAAGAAAGCAAATGAGAAAGATGTTTGGATAGTGAGGCATGGTATCAAAAAGCTTGTATGTGATTGCCTCATCTACCTACTAGTTTGCTCTTTTACTTTTTATATGTGGGATTACTGTTTCTTCTCCTCATTCACTTAGTCTGCGCTTCCCTTTTTTGGTGATATATCGCTCCTTATCTCGTCTGTATGAGTTGGGTTGAAGAGGTATATATTTTTGAGCTTTCGACAATATGGTTCTGCTGGTGAACATTTTCCTTTCCCTCCATAATTATCATAACAGCAAAGGAGAAGAAAAGAAAAATGAGAATTTTTCCTCTAATTCATTGAATGTGTGTTATATGGTAAAGGGCTTTGAGCTACGTATCTGTAATTCTTCGTCTTGCTTGGGGTGTGGGTTCATGTTCTGCCGCTTCAGGGTGTTCTTCTAACCTTAGCTATACTTATAACAGTGTTCTTTAGTTTCTTTATTTAAACATATATCTTTGAGTTTTTTTCAGAAGGTTCAGATAATCAGGTGATAGTGTTGCTATATCTATTTCAATCCCACTATGATTTCTATATAGTTTCAACCTGCGATAATAATTATGCTCCTAGATTTTGTGGTTTACTCGTTTTGACTGCTAAGGGTAGTCAACATTAAAGCCAGAGTTCTAGAAGCATTTTGGAATATGTGGGATGGGGTTGTTAGGACAGTGGTTTTCGAGGAACACTGGTTTCATTAAGTTCTTTATCAGAGGTTCAACTCTTAGAGAGATGGTAGCAATAGAATGTTTGGTCCTCTCATGTTGTTTTCATTTCTTGATCTTGGTCAAACTCCCACAACCAAAAAAAGTGATCATGAAAGCACTTAAAATAAAGAGACGCATTTCATATATCGTCCATCCCGACCCTGATAACAAGTAACTCTTTCTTTCTCGTTTGCCTTTGTGATTTTTAAACACATGTGATCATAGTTTGCTTTCTAATTCTTATTTCATCAGCCAGTTATATAACATTGGACCATTTGTCTTTTATCCTGTTGTTCTCATTCAGATTCAAGCTCAAGATATTTGTGTTGGAAACATAGTGTGGTTGCGTGAAAATGATGAAGTACCTTGTGATCTCGTATTGCTTGGTAGTGCAGATCCACAGGGAATTTGCTACGTGGAGGTAAACTTCTCTTTACCTTCCTTGTTTGGCATTAAATATCATCTTCTTATCATTTTTTGGCTTAATTCTAATCTTAGTTTTACTTTTCCTCTTAAAAACAAGTTAAATATACACATAAATGTCTTATCTTGACATCTGATTGAATCCATAACTTCTAATATCCCAACTCGAGGTTTTCATAGTAACAACCAAGTTTGAAAAAGTACTAATTAGATGCACTGCAGTCTGCGGATGTGACAGGCTTTAAGATTACTTTTAGAATTTCAGATGCTGACATTTGAAATGATGGATTTGTTTCAAAACCACTTTTCTTTTATCAAAACCTTATTACAAACTCATTTTGGGAAATCTGAAAGTAGTATTGAAGTTCAACGAAGTAGCAGTACATGTGGAAGAGAGATTGGCTGCTGAAAGAGAGTAACTAGTTTAAGCTGTAGTTACTGAAGTATGTGAGTAATCAGTTAAAATTACTTTCTCAACATGTCAGTTACGTTTAGGGGGGGGGGGGGGGGGGCATGGAGTTATGCCGAAATTTATTTATCAAGAGTAACACTTGCTGTGGTTATCTGCACTTCAGGTTAATATCTGAGAGAAATTTCCAAGGATCGATCTCTGTAACTTAACAGATAATGTATATTCACAAACATATATTTAGTGGTGTCCAAAGCTGAAAAAGAGGCTTTGTTTTATTCTTCCACTCCTGGACACTGCGTGATATTGCAGCATCTCGATTGTTTTATTTTGGCAGCGATAGCTAATGTGGAGCTTCTTGTTTGTTGGATGATGTTTATTCCCCAACCAGTTCTTTAAATTTCTAAGGAATGGACCATGGAAATCATAAGAATTAGTTTTCAGCGTTTCAGATATTTTTTGCCATATACATTTTGCATTTTGCTGAGGATGATGTATCATGTTTCACAGACATCAGCGCTAGATGGTGAAACTGACCTCAAGACGCGGCTGATACCTCCTGCTTGTGTGGGAATAGATTTTGAGTTGTTGCATAAAATCAAGGCAAGATTTTGACATACACGCTTGCACATATACTTTAAAAACAGTCTCGTGGCATAAATCACATGTCATTTTGTTTTCCTCATGTTTCAGGGTGTAATTGAATGTCCCAGTCCAGATAAAGATATCAGAAGATTTGATGCAAACATGCGACTCTTTCCTCCATTTCTTGATAACGATATGTGCCCCTTAACAATTAAAAATACACTTCTTCAATCATGCTACTTAAGAAACACTGAGTGGGCATGTGGAGTTGCTGTTTACACAGGCAAGTCTGTAACTTCGTTTGCACAGCTTGTATGTGTCCGCAAACACACACACACATATGCATATACACACCTATTATTGGAAAAGAAGAAAAAGACTTGAATACTGACATATTAGTTGAAGGAGCTGACATGAGTAGTGAGTCACGTGGAGGAGTTGATGAAAAATAGTGGTCATCAAATTTTAGCTGTTGTGAAATTCGAGCATCTTTTCAGTTTAGGATGAGAGTACTTTCATGTAACTTATACTTGAATACAACATTTTTTCATTGATTTGATCATTTTTAGTTGCACTATGCTAGTTTTAAAGAATTAGTTTTAGTTTACTGATGATGCATCTGGTTTTCTTTTCTATTGTTTCTATTTCAAAATGCTTTTAGGTCCTAAAGTTTTGCGTGCAGCCTACTATAATTCACCTCTTTTCCTTCTTGGGTTATGCTTTAATCCAATTCTGTGTCTACTTTCAGGCAATGAAACTAAGCTGGGCATGAGTAGGGGCATAGCTGAACCAAAGCTCACAGCTGTAGATGCGATGATTGACAAATTGACTGGAGCGATATTTGTTTTTCAGATAGTTGTTGTTATTGTTCTGGGCATCGCTGGAAATGTTTGGAAAGATTCAGAAGCAAGGAAGGTGTATCTCGTGGATCAGTATATTTTTTCATAATTATTTAATAATATAAAAGAATGTATGGTTACAGATTAAATCTTAAAAAGTGTGGAAAGCTAATGCACGACTTTTTGCCTCGTATCTATCTGAAGATTCTCAGAACTAGTTCTTGAAGGTCTAAGTTTATTTCAATGAACCTAAGGTGGCAGTGAAGCTTGTCTAAGTTCTGTTGTATGGTCATATAGCAGATTGGTTTAGGGTACTTTATTAGCTACTTCATCCTCACCATATCTCGTATGCTGATGGAGTAAGAGTTAACAAATTGAGTGGATTATGTGATCTAACAATAGACTTTGTATATTACATTGGGGGCTCTAATGTACGAATACTTGCCACATTATCCCAGTTGAAAATGTACCTTCTTTCCTTCTTTTCTGTCTAAGCTATTATTCAACTCTTGCAGCTATGGTATGTCCAGTACCCAAAAGAAGGTCCTTGGTATGAACTCCTCGTGATTCCTCTACGCTTTGAACTTCTTTGCTCTATCATGATTCCCATATCTATAAAGGTAAACTTCTGAATTTTAAAGTCATTCAGTTGTCTTATACTTATTACGGATTAGTAGGGGGTGTTACTCTTGAATAGATTAAACCTCTGAGTTTCTTCAAGAAATCAAATAGCCGAAATTCGTGTTCAGTACTCGTTTCTTTTGATTGTCAAAAGATGTGCAATTGTTACTCTTGTTAGTGTGTGCAATTGTTACTCTTGTTAGTGTGCGCCCGGACTCTGTGATATGATTGCGAACTGTTTTTTACTCTCTGTTTCAGGTATCTTTAGATCTCGTGAAAAGCTTGTATGCAAAATTTATCGATTGGGATGATCAGATGGTTGATCAAGAAACAGGGACTCGATCCCATGCAACCAAGTAAGCGATCGTAGATGCATTTAGGGCTTTTGTGTGTAATATGCCTGCTTGCAGTGATTGATACTATCTCGTTTCTTGAATTTGGCAGCACAGCAATTAGTGAGGACTTGGGCCAAGTTGAGTATATATTGACAGATAAAACTGGAACCCTTACCGAGAATAAAATGATGTTCAAGAGATGTTGTATTGGTGGAACTTTTTACGGGAGTGAAACCAGGGATGCTTTGACAGGTAAAGTTTGTCCTCTCAGAAGTGTGCCATTTTTTGGAAATACAAACTTCAGATTCTTGGGAATAATCAGATCCTGACATCTTTGGTAGTCCCCTATTCTGATTGTTAGACCATCATATTCTACATACAATGTGTAGCTACAATCTGGCATAAGGCAGTAGAGATTGTTGTTATTATATATATTTGGATATTACGAGTTTATTACTAGTACAATATTTCGCATAAACTGAGTTTACCCGCCCCACTGAACAGAATATCAACATTAACCACCCTAAAGAGCGTGTATTAAAATGCTTTTGCAAAAAATCTGTTTCGCATTATACTTTATTCTTGACAAGTCCTACAGTGTAAATTGAGGTTTTCAGAAATTTATGGCCAAGATATTTGGAGATGGTTCAAATATGGTATGTCATTTTTCAGCGAAAATGACTTATCCTGATTATTTTCTGATTAATAGTGTGCTACACAAGAAAAAACTTGTCTGAAATCTAAGGCAGTTAGTGTAACTGATAATAGCTGAATACGCAATGCATAAAGTCGACAGATGGGAGGAGGATTTTTGTAATTAGTTTTTGTTTGAAGATATTTTGGAAGGATGCTGCTGCTTGGAAACGCCATCTAATTGCATTGTTCCTTCTTTAGTTTAGTCCTGCATTGTTCCTAATGGTGGCTATCCTTTCATCCTGTGATAGTCTGTAATTTGGTTTTATTTTGATGGTTTTAATGTTTGAATAATTTGATTTGGATATGTGTGTTTGTTCTTTATGCGTTCAACTTGCTTCGAATCTCTTTGTAATGTAAAAGTAGAAAACGTTTATAATGGTTTTTCTAAACAGATCCGGAACTTCTTGCTGCTGTATCCACTGGTTCTGCTGATGCTATTCGGTTTCTAAAAGTTATGGCACTATGCAATACCGTTGTACCTGTGAGAAGGTAGCACTAGCATCTAATTATGATGCTAAAATGAACACATTAGATACAAAAATTAATGATTTATTATACTATTGATCTTAAGTTGCATGTTGTGTCCTGCTCTTTACCTCTAATTTTGACGCTTACAGTTTTTCCTGTATGCAGCAAAAGTGGGGCAATTTCATTCAAGGCGCAATCCCAAGATGAAGAAGCTCTTGTACGGGCTGCTGCTTGTTTGAATATGGAACTTGTGAATAAGAATGGGAATATTGTCGGTAAGATCAATTTTGGTTTTAGCTTATGTATTTCATGTATAACATGTCAGTCACTTTTTCTATTTTTTTGGTCATGCAGATGTCAATTGCAATTCTTCACTAATCCAATATGAAGTGCTAGACATTCTGGAATTTACATCTGATAGGAAAAGAATGTCTGTAGTGGTTAGGGACAGCCAAAGTGATAAAATTATGCTCCTGTCAAAAGGAGCAGATGAAGTTATTCTTCCTCGTGCATATACTGGTAAGCGATGGTTTTAGTCCGAAATTCCGCCTTTCATTTTCCCCAACTTTATAGCCAACTGCAAGAGACAGGCTTTCAGCAATATATAAATTTGAGCATCCTAGAATCATGGATCCTTCTGTAGTTAATTATGTTTAACAGCTCTTACTTTGTGTGTTTAATAAGATGTAACCCTCTTGTTATATCTAAAGTGAAAATGTGTCAGGGCAACAGGTAAGGTCTTTTGCGGAAGCTGTAGATCAGTATGCCCAACTAGGTCTGCGAACGTTATGTCTAGCTTGGCGGGAATTAGATAACGATGAATACCAAGAATGGGCTACTATGTTTAAAGAGGCGAATAGTACACTAGTGGACAGAGAGGTACCATAAGACAGTTACATCTATTGGTTTCTCTTTATCACCCTTTGTCCCTCGCTCACCATCTCTATGTCCAAGAAGTTGTATGCTCTTTTTGTAGAAAAACGGTTACATCACTTTAGAATCTGTTCTTTGTAGTGGAGAGTGGCTGAAGTCTGCCAGAGATTGGAGCATGATCTTGAAATTCTTGGTGTTGCTGCCATAGAGGATCGGCTGCAGGTGATTCTCTTTGTACACGTGTCATATTGCTACGTGTAACTTTTGTTTCTTATGCATTGTTTGCAAGGTTTTTGATTCTCATTTCTACCATCTTAACAATGATTCAGGATGGTGTGCCAGAAACAATTGAAACTCTTAGGAAAGCAGGAATAAATTTTTGGATGCTGACTGGAGACAAACAGGACACTGCGATACAGATTGCTCTCTCCTGCAATTTTGTGTCACCAGGTGATTTCACTCTAACCGTTTATTTGTCTTTTCTCAAGTATTTTGGACATCTTAGAACAAATGATCCTAAGAGATGACAACAGCAAATCAGAATTCTTATGATATCGTATATTTAGATATGAGTTTGAGTCTAAATATTGAGGTTTTCTATTACCTAGATACACATCGTACTTCTCACCCATTTTGCTTCATGTGCTTCGCCCAGTGCTGCTATATCTTGTATGCTATTTTCGTCATCCCTTGCTGCTAATTATTTCATAATTCTAGCGACTACTTTGCTTTGCAGAGCCTAAAGGTCAGCTTTTGATGATCAATGGGAAAACTGATGATGAAGTATGTAGGAGTCTAGAGCGGGTTTTGCTAACAATGAGAACAACAAATTCTGAACCTAAGGTATGACTCTTTAAACCATATTTCTGAATTCATCACGATTATCTGATCTGATACTCCTGTCAATATGATCTTGTGACTTTTATTGAAAAGGTCCATCTCAAATTGCAGTTATTAACAACGTTTTTTATTACTTAGTGTGTTAAATTTTCTTTTTGGGTTTTCTCTAGTGACTTATATTTCATTCTAGCAGGATGTAGCTTTTGTTGTTGATGGCTGGGCTCTCGAAATTGCCCTCAAGCAATATCGTAAAGCATTCACAGAACTTGCAATTTTGTCGAGGACGGCTATATGTTGTCGTGTTACTCCGTCACAGAAGGCACAGGTTGGACCCTGATGTCTTAGCGTGCCATAATTATTCTCAGTAGGAGCTATAATATTTCATCGAGAACAATATCGCATCTTTACAGAAATAAGTATATTGTTTTCTAATGACATTTGAATGTTTGAATTGCTTTATAAAACTATAATTACAGTGCAAGTACCATTTCCTAAACACAGTTTTTAAAAATTGTGTAGTTCTAGAAAGTTTTGGGGTCACATGCCTTCACATCGAGGTGCTTCTGGAGGGAAGTGGGGGTATAAAGGTCGACCCAAATTGATTCTTGAGTCCAGTTGTAGATAACTGCAGTAGACTTTTGAGGTCCTTTTTTGCTCTTGAAAGATTTAAGTACTTGTATGGTTTGCATGAGGCTGACTATTGTAGGTCTTGCTAATAGTTTGTCAGTTTACTTCACTACACATTTATAATTCTTATATCAACCACAGATAATAGGAGAATCCTGGTTATTCTTGGAGGAAAAAAAAAGAAAAAAATTTAATCATTTTTTTTTGAAATAATTTTAAGGTTAATGCTCTCATTCTGTCTGTGAAAAAGCCACTGAAGGTTATCTTTTACTTGTTTTAGCTTGTAGAGCTCTTGAAATTATGCGACTATAGAACTTTGGCCATTGGTGATGGAGGAAATGATGTAAGGATGATACAACAAGCTGATATAGGTGTCGGCATAAGTGGGAGGGAAGGGCTGCAGGCAGCAAGAGCAGCTGACTATAGCATAGGAAGTAAGATGTTTTTTCTCTTTCCTGAATTGATACGACTTCGGCATTGTTTGTAATGTGAATGCTTGAAATTTTTTGCTTAATTTCCACATAATTGCATTTGAAATGAAGAAGGGAGTACTGGTATACCATTGGATGTTTATTTTATGTATTGTAAGATATGAAAGCAGACGAACAATCAGAAACAGTTTCCACATCATATGGAATAATGATCTCTTAGCTAAAGCAACTTGGTAATAGCATGCTCCCTGTCTGCTTAATTTATGGATGAAGATGGAGTTAGTCAGTTAGATAATCTGATACGTTAATTAGAGGCACCCCGTATTTTCTTCTTCTTTTTTTTTTTTTTTTTTTTTTTTTTTTTTTTTTTGGCTGCTAATATTTTGGCTGCTAGAAAGGTTGCTAAAATTCCCTCCTTCCCGAGTGCAACAGCTTCCAATTATGCAAGAGCTAATGTTTATATGCTGATTGTATGTATTGTATAAAGGAGTTTCACATTCTCTTTCTAGATGAGGAATTTTCGCTGGTCATATTTTCACATTCTATGGTGGTTTGCTATGTCTTTGGGCATTGAAAAGAATATTCCATTCATCTTTTCTCATAGAATATGGTCGGGTGAGTTTCCCCTAAGAATCGTTTGGATGGCTGTTGCGCTTGGCTGCAAAATTTCGAATGCAGTAGTATGAGTTCAACTATGAGTTTGTTTGATATCTGAATTCTATATTCGTTCCTGATGTGCCTTAGCTAGTGTTTATATATGGAAACAGGCTATTAGCTTTATTAAATATTATATTGGTTGACTAAGTATTCATCTTTATATTATTAACTTGCAGAATTCAGGTTTTTGAAGAGACTTATACTTGTGCATGGCCGCTACTCATATAATCGCACAGCATTTCTTTCCCAATATTCCTTCTATAAGTCCTTGCTAATATGCTTTATCCAGATCTTGTGAGTTCCCCTGTTCCATTGCCCATTACTTTTTTTTCATTTTGTATATACTTTTATATTTTTTTAATAGATATTTTAGGTTGATTGAAAACTGAAACGAATTTATGTTTTCCTCGTGTCTAACAGTTCATTCTTCCAGCTTTTCTTTTATTTCAGGTGTCTCAGGGACCAGTCTTTTCAATTCCGTCAGTTTGATGGCTTATAATGTTTTTTACACTAGTGTTCCTGTTTTAGTCAGTGTTCTTGACAAAGATCTTAGTGAAAGAACTGTAATGCAGCATCCCCAAATACTGTTTTACTGCCAAGCAGGAAGGTTTGAAACTTTGCTCTTCTTCTTGTTCGTAGTGCTTTTTTTTTTATTATGGGACAGTTGATATTTCTCTTTGTTGAAGAGTCCTTTGTATTTTGACTGAGTTCACAAATCTTGAAACAGACTTCTTAACCCTAGCACATTTGCCGGATGGTTTGGACGTTCTCTCTTTCACGTAAGTGCCATTTTCTTTCAATATGCTCATGTTTGTTCTTGTACTATAATACTTGCTTTGTCTGGATTAGATGTCAATGTCAGATCAGGCAGCCTTTTCATTCATGGGGCAAATGTGGGGTAAAAATGTGCATCAGCTTGTGGGTCAGAGTTGAGTCAAACCAATTCGTTAAATGATCCTATTATTTTCCTTCAACAAATGATGCGAAGACTCTATCCTCCTTTAAGCATGAATAAAGCTGTTAACCAGTTCATCACAGAATTAAACCCGCAAGAAAAGCTGATACTGTGAGACCCATAATTATGTGAGAAAGATTAAATACTGAAGTATACAAAGAATTGGGATGAATTGGAGATACTATGGAATATGAATATCCTAAATAATGTGTTGTCCCGACCCATTATCAATTAACTGACTGTAAATTTAGTTTGATTTGATTGCCTTATGTGTTTGTTTGGTAAGTTATTGTCACTCCTTCTTATATGCATTGTTTGGTAATCCAACGTGTAATCTGTGTTCAGGCAATTGTTGTCTTTGTCATCACCATACATTCCTACGCTCTTGAGAAGAGTGAGATGGAGGAGGTGTCAATGGTTGCACTCTCTGGATGTATCTGGTTGCAGGCATTTGTTGTTGCATTAGAGACCAAGTGAGCAGCTATTTCTCCTTCATTTTGTATGGTAACATCTTGAATAAAAATGTGTTGGAAGATCAAAGTAGGGATATTTCAAAAATTGTTTATAGCTTTAAGCATTTTGTTAAATTGGAATATGTGGAGTCAGGTACTTGCTGATGGTTTTCTTTTTGAGGAATAATTACACCTATACCCCCCATGGGTTTACAAAAACTTCACTGTTGTTTGATACATTACGTGGCACCTCCCGAAACTTCAAAAACATGTAAAATAGAGGGTTTGTTTGTAATGTTTTCCAAATATTAAGGGGTATCTCTGTAATCATCTAAACCTCAATGGGTCTATCTGTAATGTTTTGCTTAAATTCAAGTGGTGTGCATGTAATTATTTAAACAGTTCGAGAATAATGTTTGTTTGTTAGATTAAACCTCATGGAGTGTTAATATATTGTCCATTTTCTTGTTTTGCATGGCTGAACGGAAATCGATGTAGTTGTTTTTGTCAATAATTTGGTTTTGTTATTCTATTATGTTTTGTTATATCTCAAAAATAGTTGAATTTGGTTATATGCCTTTTTTTTCCCTTTTCTTTTGGTTACAGTTTCAAAGTATTGCAGCACGTCTTATTTTCTCTGTTTTCTGCAGCTCTTTTACAATATTACAACATCTGGCAATATGGGGAAATCTGGTGGCTTTCTATGTCATCAACTGGATCGTTAGTGCCATTCCCTCATCCGGAATGTACACAATAATGTTTCGCCTATGCAAGGAGCCGTCTTACTGGATAACGATGTTGGTCAGTTTTTCATTTCATTCTTTAATCAACTCATATGTAACCTCATGCCCTTCATCAAATTATGAAACATAATGCTGATGATGGAAAAAGTTCCATTTAGTTCATAATGGAGGAAATGCCACTCATTATCTGTCATAAATCCGAGGTATTTAAGGTTGCAATTTTTAGGTTTAATTGTTCAGTGACAAGTTTTCTAATTTTAACCCTTAGTTTTTCTTTTTCTGGTTTGAAAAATAACGTTGAGATGATTCTTTTGTGATTGTGATAATTACAGTTATATCTCTAGTGGTTTGGTCTAATCACAGAAACTTCCCTACTGTTTGAACAAGTACATAAACACCCCTTTGAAATTTAAAAATACATGCACAGTCTCACCTAAAAGGCTAAAACTTGAATAGTTACAGAGTTATCCCCTTGAGATTGAAAAATATTAGAGATGGACTATTTATTCTTTCGCGTTTTTAGAGATTCAAGGGTATTCAAACTTCAGGAGATGTTTTTGCCATAAACAAAACCCGAGGTGTGCAAGTGTAGTTATCCTATGCGGATCATTCTGCATATAACCTTACAATTAGTGTTAAGCTCTATAACGTTACAATCAGAGTTAAGCTTACACGATGGACTGACCAAAAACTGTATTTGCCATTTCAGCTTATCGTTGCAGCAGGAATGGGCCCTGTGCTTGCTCTGAAGTACTTCAGATACACGTACAAGTCAAGCAAAATCAACATACTTCAGCAGGCGGAGCGTTTGGGAGGGCCAATCCTGTCTTTGGGAAGCATCGAGCCTCAGACAAGATCCTTGGAGAAAGATCTCTCCCCCTTATCCATATCACAACCCAAGATCCGTAGTCCCGTGTATGAACCTCTGCTTTCAGATTCTCCCAATGCCATCAGACGATCTTTTGGGCCGGGAACACCCTTTGATTTTTTTCAGTCGCAGTCCAGATTGTCTTCCAGTTACTCAAGAAATTGCAAGGATAATTAACAGTATAAGTATTCACGCAAACTAAATCCTCTGTTTAACTATTTTTGCCCCCGCGGAAGATCAGTCAGAGTTTGCATTTCACTGATAAACAACAAAGAGTACCTGATTTAGCATTGTGACAAGGAGTGAGAGAAACTAGTTACTAGGAGCTTGAAATGAATCATGTATCATTGGGACGCACTTGGGACGGACATTGGAAAGATATATAAAATTTTAGTGCTACATTAATTTTGTGCAAGTCTTTTAGAGTAATTATCTCGTGTGTTACAGGTACGCTTAGTTTAATGACGGCCTTGTGATTCAGATGAATATAGAGAAAGAATGATTACATCTGATGTCGAATTTCACACATTTAGATAATTTCTTAATGTAAAATTTAGATCATAAAGGTTCTATTTTCGCAGGATGTAAATTATTATTTCACCTCATCATACCAATTATAGCCCTTCATATGTAAATCTTATCATTTTCCACAACTCAGAATCTGATCCCTGCTCTTGTCCCAATTGCACGAGTACTAAAAGCTCTACCTCTCTGTATCATCATATTCCACCCCACCACAACCCCATCCTTCACCCTTTTTAGATACTCTCACCCTCACAACTCCCAAGACGATGAGTCTATCTCCTGCTCCCACGTCTCCTCATAACTTCACCAAAAGGGTCATGTACAACACATGTATTTATCCTCCTACACCATGCATGCAAAGGTGAATTAAGAACTCTTCATATCACACAACACATACACAAGACAACCATGTCTGATCAAACAAAACCCATGTCCCAAACTCTCCAAGATTCACCTCCCAACCGCCGTCAAGCAATGAGATTCTTTATTGCCTCTGCAATTGGCGGCTCCTTCCTCGTCTTGGCTGGGACAACCTTAACCGGAACAGTTATAGCCCTTATCATGGCCACCCCACTACTCGTCTTACTCAGCCCAATTCTCGTCCCAGCTGCGACCATCCTTTCATTGGTTGCCACTGGGTTTGTATTCTCAGGCGGGTGTGTTGTGGCGGCGCTGGCGATGATGACGTGGATGTACAACTACTATGCGGCTGCGGGGAAACAACAGCTGGAATATTACAGAATGAAGATTGCCAGGGAAGTGAAGGAACGGGCTAAACAAGGAGTAAAAACTCAGGAGAATGCAATTCATGGGTCTTGAACGCATGCAAGAAAATAAATGAAGGAAATAACGCGGATCAATCTTGCAAATTGATTGTGTGAGACAGTGAGAGGGCTGTGAAAGTTTTTTAAGTTTGTTTTGTTTCAGATCTTATTGTGCGTTGTTGTTCTTGTTGCTTATTGACGTAGACTGTGTTCTTGTTGTTTCTTCCTAGTTCCTAGCTAACTTGTGTCATGCAAGAGCAATAATATGCTATTATGGGGTTTTTTACGCTTTTAATGGTTAATTTTTCTATATAGATTGTCTTAATAGTTAAACTGCTTTTCTCGTGAAAACATTCTGATTTTCAGTTCAAAATTATATATCGTATTAACATGCTATAAATAAGCATGTACTTCAACGATAAGACAAACCGTTTTTGTAGAAACTAGGTTTATAGATATTGTGACAATGATTTTGTTATTTTATTTGATTTTTTTTTTATATTAGATATATAAATTAATTATGGGCACAACTTTAAATTGTCCAATATAATGTACGAAGAAGACAACATCTTTCATATATAAATATTTTTAAATTAGTATTTGGATTTGTATTGTAGTGATCTAAATCATTAAGACACTACTATTAGGGATAGTTAAATCTAAACACTCTCCTAGTTGGTAGTTAATAGTAGAGAAAATTATATAGGCGTATAGTATAGATTAACAGGAGCAGTTTATAAATTTAATTACTCAGTCTCCTATTCGTAAGTTAATCAATCAAATCTAGTAGTATTAGATTTATAAAATTTTATAAAACAATCAAGTCAAGCTTTTTTTTCTTTTTCATTTACACACACACACACACACACACACACACACACACATATATATATATATATATATATATATATATATATATATATATATATATATATATATCGCCTATATAATTCATACATTTTATGTAGCTACAGTAGAACGGGATATTTACATCAATGCTCTAACCGATCGGGTAAAAATACTTTTTAAAATTTAAACAATTTAAGAAAACACCTAATGTGGCTATACAATGAGCCCTATTCAATAAAAGTACATTCAAAATTATTCAAATATTAAGAAGATTCATTTGTACTACTTTTTATCAAATTATTTCATAATCATTCAAACAGTACAATAAAAAGTAGTTAAAAACTATTATTTTGCTTAAGTTGAATCTCGATAGTTTTAGTGATTTTTTTTAATAATTAATTACTATAATGTACCGGCGATCCAAATTTTCCATATGTACCAAGGACGCTCCTCCTCCAGTACCCAACAACTAAATTTAAAAATAAGTTTCGATTGAAAAGTAAATGCCTGCCACGTGGGCAAGTGCTCTGTTCAAATGTGACCGTTGCAATATTTTCCCCAATTAAAAACAAGAACCTCTCTCCATTTTTTCTTCTACGATTTCAAAATCAGAGCACTGCGGCTCACATTATCGTTAGGTTTTCGTCTCTTTTTCTCTCTAAAAACTTTTTCTCTCACATTCTCAGTGTGTGTTTATTATCTCGGAGAAAAATGGGGATTGCAACGGAGTCTCAACAAGAAAACAAGGTAGCAATAAAACTCATAAAATTTTGTTCTTTAGGAGAAAAAAAAAAAAATTCTAGGGTTTTTTTTTATGTTTTTCGATATTTGATAGCGTTTTTGTGATTTGGGTTTTTCTTGGTTCCGTTTTATCGAAATTATTTTGATGTTTTTTGATTTGTTTCTTTTGTGGCTCTGTTTTTTCCGTTTTCGTGTTATTTGTTGTTGTGTTAGATATGTTGATTGGGTTTGTTTGTAGTGAATTATGTTTTACTGCTGTTGTTTTGCAAGATTATTTTGAAAAAAAAAATGATTAATAAAAGAGTCACGAGCTAATAAATTCTCTCAGAAGGGAACTTTCTTAATGCTTGTTTAAGGCCTGATAGAATTATGTCTTTTTGTTCTTCTTGTGAAGAATGTTGATTTGAGTAATGCCAGGAGTAGACGGAGATATTGGTGGATATCATCCTTGTGCTGTGTTTTGGAGCTGGGTTTTGAAGGGTTGATGAGATTGCTCTAGATTTGAGTCTCTTCTAAAGCATCGCTGTGCTTATCACGATCGTTATTCTTGTTTTACTTTTTACTAGATTCTGATTCTCCGATTTTGAATTTTGTTAGTTATGTAACAAAAAGATCCCAATTTTTGTGCTGGAAATTTGTTTCATCCCCTATTAAGACTCCCTACAGAACTTAAGTGATTATGTTTTTTTCTCTTTTCCTTGTAGGCTCCTGCTGAGAACACAGCAGAGAAAAAGAGGTGGACTCTTAATGACTTTGACATAGGAAAGCCCCTCGGCCGGGGAAAGTTTGGACATGTATATCTCGCCAAGGAAAAGAGGGTAAGTGCCATCCAGATCGGCGATCTTTTCATGCTTTGAAAATTTAACAATATAAAATCTCACCTTTTCTTTTCATGTATGGGATCTGATTTATTTGTTTTATCAATTAGGTGGACAATGTTCCACCAGTTTTGCAATTAGTTTGTAAGTAGTCTTCGATGATTTAGTTGACAGAGCTTTCGGAAAAGTTGTAGTATTTGGGAAAGGAATATTACAGACGAAGGAAACTGAAGAGTTTTTGTTCATAAGTACTAAATTTGCTATAAAGGAAAAGTATTGAGAGAGCTTTTGGAAAAAGATACAGTATATAAGAAGGGAGTATTATAGATGAAATGAAAGCTTAAGATTTACTTGTCCATCATATTGCTAAAAAAATCCATTTTCTTGTCCACACTAAAGGGATTTTGTGGAATATTTGTTGACGAAATGAAACTAAAACGATTTTGTGTGTTTCAAGCAGAGCAATCACATTGTGGCACTGAAGGTTCTGTTTAAGAGCCAGCTGAAGCAGTCTCAGGTTGAACATCAGATCCGCCGTGAAGTTGAAATACAGAGTCATCTTCGGCACTCTAACATTCTACGTCTCTATGGATATTTTTATGATCAGGTATGGTAGATTCTCATGATTAATAAGTTGATAACTAATTTATACTAGACTTATATGTTACGTGATAACTGCAGAAACGAGTTTATTTGATTCTGGAATATGCTGCAAAGGGAGAACTCTACAAAGAGTTGCAGAAGTGCAAATATTTTAGTGAAAGACGTGCTGCTACAGTGAGTACTCTTTTTAAGTCTCTAGCATTTACATTTCCTTGAGGATTTAAAGGGCTCTCTTTAATTATACAATGCATCTCGGGTTTTTGACATGTTCCAAAGTGGGCTGATGTAGTTAACTTGATGATGCACTGGTGATTTAGGGACAATTTCATTAACATTCCTGGTGTTTGATATTTATTACAGAAAAGAGATGCTTGAATAATAATGTAAATACCACAGAAATTTGAAAAAACATTACAGATAAACTCCCATAGTACTTGAATAATTACAATGAACGTGTTAACATCTGGAAAAAGAAAAACATGTCATATATTCCATGTCTTTTAAAGCTTTAGGTACCTTTGAAACTATTCGAATCTCAAGGAATCCTTTGTATTATTGACATGAAACAGTATATTGCATCATTGGCTCGGGCGCTCATATATTGCCATGGAAAGCACGTAATACACAGAGACATTAAACCAGAAAATCTTCTGGTTGGAGCTCAGGTACTTTTAAGGCCTAGTTACTTTAAACTGTCATCTGTGTTGCAAAAATGATATCAGCTTTTCTCATCGTTCTATCTCAACTTTCAGGGGGAACTCAAGATTGCTGATTTTGGTTGGTCTGTGCACACATTCAACCGCAGGCGGACTATGTGTGGCACTCTTGATTATCTTCCACCTGAGATGGGTATGATTTTTCTTCCATAAATGTTGTTCTAGGACATGATTTTGAGATCATCATCTTACTTATCGGTGCACATGCGTAACAGTTGGCAAAAATGACATTATTTTCAACTCAAATTCATCTCTTTTCACGACAAAAATTCTGATTGGTTATAACATCTATTAATGTTGATTTTTGCAGTTGAGAGTGTTGAGCATGATGCTAGTGTGGACATCTGGAGTCTTGGCATCCTGTGCTATGAGTTTCTCTATGGGGTACCCCCTTTCGAGGCAAAAGAACATTCAGACACTTATAGAAGGTAAAGTTAGTCATAAGTTTAAACTTCTAGTTTAGAACCAATCCCTCGAAAAGAGGAGACGAAATGGGTTGTTGTTCACTACCAAGAACAATACTTTTCGTCTTCAATTTGGACAAGGCGATGTTACACGTAATATGCACTCAGTTAAAGGCTTCATTTATGCAGGATTATTCAAGTGGATCTAAAATTCCCTCCAAAACCAATTGTGTCATCAGCTGCAAAAGATCTCATTAGTCAGGTATCATTTAGCTATCTTTGCTTCAAATATAAGCTTTTTCATTTGAGTCTTAGGCTGAAGTCCGTTTATTCATTTATCGACAGATGCTTGTCAAGAATTCTTCACAGCGTCTGCCGTTGCACAAACTACTAGAGCATCCATGGATTGTGCAAAATGCTGATCCCTCGGGCGTATATAAGGGTTGATATCTTCTTGCTTTTGATTACTATGCAGAAATAAGAAAGTAAATTTGGCCTTTTTGTTGTCAATGTAATTGGAATTCTTCATTAAATGTACTATTTCTATAGTGCATCAGTATTAATTAACATATTCTTTGATAACGATATCTTGTTAATGGGTTTGGACAACATTTCGTATTTGGTCTCAATAAAAAATGGACGAATTTAGGTATTTTTTTGAATTGAAATAAGACCTTCGCCGACATCTTTTTTAAGTTAGTTTAATCAACAACTTAAAAAGGAAACTAGAAATAGAGAACAATTCATAGTAGTCCTTTCAAAGTTCAGTAGCTTATTACGTTCAGAAGAAATGGCTAGTGAAGAAATACTAACTAACTCCAATTCATCTAATGTATATTGCACCCTGAAACTACGTCTCTTTGGCACCATACACCCCGTAATTACAAACTTAGCGGAATGCACCCTAGAAATGTAATAAGGTGCTCCCTCAAAGTTAAAAAGGGCAATATAATTCGATTTTTAGTACATTTATTAATTTATTCACAAAATTATTTCTAAAGAAAAATAATTAACTTGACTACTTCAAGTAAGAAATATTATTTTTTTTTATAATTTTAGTATAGTATATTCAATTTGTTTATGAGTTTTGAGTTATTTATAATTTTAAAACTAATTCTTAAGCACACTTTAGAAGTGAAAATGAAGGTAAATGATGAAATCACAAGAATGTATTACATAAGCACTTTAAATATAAGAAATGTAAAAAATATCAAAAATATCCTCCACACAATGAACTAAATCACTCAATGCCTAAAAAAATGTAATTCTAGGGTGCACTTTACCAGAACCGATCATTTCTAGGGTGCATTTTGCTAAATTTTTATTACGGGGGTGCCAAAATGACTTATTTTCAGGGTGCAACATGCTAAACACCCTCATATTTATGTTCCTTCGTACAATATTGAAGACATGTTGAAGACGATATTTGAAGTTCCACTGAAAAATTGAACTAAATAAAGAGGTATTGGCAATTTACCCCCTGTGTTATGCTAAATTGGCAAATTACTTCCCTGTTACAAATATATAAGCAAATTACCCCCATTTGTTTTCAAAAATTGGCAAATTACCCCCTATATAAGGAGGTGTAGTTCACTTGCTCAAACTTGAGAGTAGGTGTAACGCCCCTGAAATTTGGAAGAAAATAAAAGTATTTTCGAATTTTCATTTTAGTCCTTGAACTTTTTGAAAATATGATTTTGACCACAAAAGTTTTGAAAAAGTTACAATTTAGTCCTACTCCTTTTGAAAAAAAATTATGATTGACCACAAATATTTTCTTTAAGACCAAATGAGTCATAAAACTTTCAAAGTGGTCCCTTGTAGTTTCAAAATATCCAAGCATTCATTTACAATGGTAAATCTTCACATATTTACATTTACATTTGTAAAAAGGTAATTTTGCTTTGTCTTTTATGCTAGATATTTCTAATATTTTATTCTCATAAAATCCTATCAGATAAGGCCTGGAAACATCTTCATAATTAGGGTGGCCTAGCTTGGATTAAAATAAAAATGAGTAGGGTATGGTAATTAATCCTTGTCTCCCAATTTTCACCTATAAAAGGGAGGCTCTCTTCAACAATTTTCTCACACCTCTCTTCTCCGAATCTTCTCTTCTTTTCTTCTGCAAAGTTCTTCCTCTTGATGTTTAGTTTCTTAGAAAAATTGTTTCAGTCCTTTAAGCCTTCTTTATAGTCCTTGAAAATCCTCAAAACCGAGTTTGGTCAAAACTGCCAGTTTTGGTACAGAATCATTAGAAGTCCGAAAACCATATCAAAACTTCGAGTCTTTTTCTGAAATTTTTACCACATACGGGTTATTGTGTAAGCTAACTTTTATGTTCAGAAACCTTCTTCAACCAAAGTCGTTTGAGGGGTCTAAAAATTAACAATACGTACCACTGTCCAGAAAATCCGAAAACAGCTCCTAGCTTTCATGATTTATTTAAAATACCAAAACTTGTCCTATGGATCTGATTTTTAAACTACATACTCTCCATGATGTTTAAGATTGAACCCCTCAACCAATTTCAGATTACCATATCGTTTGAAAGTCCGATTGAAGGTGAATCTAAGATTGCTACAGTTTTCTGCCTTATATTTTGCATAAACATTTTGATTAACCAATATATGTTGCAAAAGCTACACAAATCATGAAATTGATCATTAATATGGACACATTTATACTAATAATGATGTTAGATCAGTTTATCATAATTTAGAATCGTGTTTAATACTTTTCATGGATTTTGCAACATTAAGATGACATATAGTTTATTTTACGGTTGATCTTTCAATATCTTTAACTTTAAGTAAAGTATTGTGTTTATCTTGTGATCTAACCTTCTAATCTAGTATATTAGAATAATAAGTATTCTGGAAATATTAATTTTAATTAGATCTATATGTTTACAATTTATTTTAATTGTTATTATTGATATATGCAATATCATGTAATTTTATACTAATAACTATAAGAAAAATAGTTTTTACCAAAGTTATATATGTGATGTAATTTTATTCAAGGGCTTACTGAGATATTTGTTCAATGTTAAGATCATGGTAAAACTTTTGATTTGAGATCATTATGTAATAAGTAATTTACAAGAATTTTGTTAAGAATAATTGTTTTAAAAAGGTTTAAATATGCATTGAAAATATATATGTTTGTTAATATGAAATATGTTATTAATAAATTAGAAATGGAGACTTTAATAATAATTTTGTAAATTGATTTAGTCTTCAACTTGTTACTTTGAAATGGTAAATCCCATTAATTATATTTTTACGTCAGTGTTAATGTTAAAATAGGTAAATGTGGAATTTGTCCCAAATTAACAATAATTAGATATTTAACTAAACTTCTTTAAATATGATAAATATTGGAAATATATGTTTATTGTTGTAAACTTGTGAGCAAACAATTGATTATATCTTTTTGATTTATTTAAGGTTATGCAATTATCGACGTTAATCAAGAATTTCCCATACGGTAAAAGGTGAGGTTTGATTTCTGATTTGTTCCAAACCCTGTTTGGCATCCGGCCCTGAGAAACTTGGACATAACAATTGTGATTATTTGTTTCGAATCACGAGCAACATTCTATCACCATTTTAATGCTTTTATTTAAAATTGTTAATTCTTTACATAATCAGTTTTCTTGCCTATTGTTAAATCAAATCTCATTTAAATCATAATCGGGAATTTCTTCATAATCATAATTAACCTGATATCATGATCACCCAATCAATTCTTGAATTGTGCAACAAGCAACGAACTATGTTCGGCCTATGTAGCTAAAAAACGAGCAACGGATATTGTCCGGATTACTAGCTCATCTGATAATTCTGTTTCACCCATTGGGACGCCTTTGGGAAGTTGGGCCCAGGGATTGAAAGGATTTACTGCTGGGCAGCAAAGGGCTGTCGGTTTAAGTAATTCTGATTAATACCCATTCTGTCTAAGCGCCGCTTGCAGTCAGGAGTTGGCTGTGACCCGCGTGTTAGACTGGCATGTACTCGAGCATGTCTTCTGTTCTGTTGCGAGGTAGCTCCTCGTAGGGAGGTATACGGTTGAATTTCGGAGCTAAGGTTGGATCTGTTATATGTAATTGCACAAGTTCATCTTCTCGTTCTTCTAAATACTCCGGTATTATCGTTGAAACCGATAATTTCAGTTCAGTGATGCAGATGTAACTATTCTGGTCATTCTTGTTCGTTTTGTTCTGATCACTGTTTGATTATTGCCATGTTCTAAGAATCTCACTAAGTCATTAAAGACTTACTCCTCTTTTGTTCTATATGTCCCTTTATCAGAGTAAGATTGGTATAGCAGCACGGATGGAACGAATGATCGACAAGTCCGCTCTTGGAAACTTTGCCAAAATTGTTAAGTGTTTGATTTTGTATTTACATCATTTTAAAATTGTAAAATGTATTTGTATTCCAAAGACTTCCGCTGTATTTAAAGTAAAGATATTTTATAGTGCTATGGTTTTGATCCTGGTCAGTGAGACCCCTTCCTATGAGCCACAGTTCGGTCTGAGTTGAGTTTGTTAGGTGACCAACACCGGACCAACTCGGATCGGATTGTGACTCGTGGGGTGCGGTCCTCACAGTAGGGATATGTTTTTAGGCCAAAAATTGTAAGTTAGACCCTTTTTTTTCAAAAAATTGTAGATTTTTGCTTTCATACTTTAATTTGTTATAAAATACAAAAATAAAAACTTAAATTTGAAAATAAGTTATGATTTCTGAATATGTATGTTTTATAATATTTTTATACTTTTACTTATAATTGTTTAAAGAAAGGTTATAATTAAATTTAAAATTTCAAAAAGGAATATTAGGAATAATAAGGATATTATGGTCATTAAATATAAAAGATACATTAAAAATGTTGCAGGGAGGTGGTGTGCCAATTTGGGCAATTTTCCAATTTATTTTCACATAGGGTCAATTTGCCTATTTAACATAACGTGCTAAAAACCCTTAAACAAAACATGTAGACAAGTATTGTAAAATATATTCGTCATTTTTTAGAAAAATAAATCCAAGATTTCTGGGTGCTATTTTGTTGACAATCTGATTAATTTTGGGTTAAACATAATGTCTTTTACTTTTCTTAATTCTTAAATAGAAAGAAGGTTTTAATAACGTGAAGTCAATATACGAATACATAAAAGTATTAAATAATAGCATGAGTGTAGGAGGGGGATTTTTGATACATATTGTCGAATCGCTACAGAATCTGAAGCATCTTTAGGTATAATCACAATTCTTTTGATTATCTTGATCCTTGATTATCTGAAATCTTAATTATCTTTTGTTTCTGAAATCTTGATTAAATTAGTAGTGAATTTCTAGGGTTTGAAATTTTGTATTTTTGTTTCTTTTCAATGTTTGTTGCTAATTTCAAGATTACACTAAGTACAAAATAAAGTCACCTTCTACTGCGATACATTGCCGCTCGTAACTCTCTGAATCTCTTTTCTTTCTCATACACATACTTAATCTGTTCGTTTATATCGATTAAACTGCGATCATAATGGAATCTCGTACTTTTTGATCTTTCAGAAAAATTTCTAGGATTTTTTTATTTGTGATATTTTGGTTCGTTTATTGTGTTGGAAAAACCGATTCTTGGTGTTTATTTGTAATGGATTAAGTTTTGCTGTTGTTGCTTTAGCAAGATTATCAGGCAGTAAATTTCTAGAGCCTTTTTTGTTTCTGAAATTCTGGTTTGCAAGTTTTAGACTTTTCATTGATATGTTACTTATTGTGCTGTAAATACGTGCAACTAAGTTTTTGTTCGTTTTTTTTGCATGATAATCTTGAGTAAAGAGATTATTAACAAACGGAGGGAGTTAAAATCTGTGAAAAGGGAACTTCTACTTCTAACAACTATAATAAAGAGATTATTCGATGGTCGATGGTTGATCATCTTGATCTAACACCTATAATATGTAGTTTTACATACTTCTACCTACCTCACCTACTATATTTTGTACAAATTTCCAACACTTCCGGAGAAGTTTTATATCTTCCATACATCTCTAACATATTGAATGATTGTCCTAATTCTTTAGTAAATCAGAGATTTTCTCCAAAACTAGTTTGTATATATAGAGTTTTTCCCCCTTCAATCCTTCTTAAAAAATGTTGATTGTTGAAGGTGCACTTACAGCCATACCTGAATTCCCTCCACGACAGCCTATTTGCAATTTTGCATGACTCCATTTAGCTCTGTCTTCTCTTGAAAACTTATTTTTCGTTCGTCTAGTCCTCTCCTTAAAAATTATTTTTCAAAAACCTCATCTTCAATCTACTTTGTTCTCTTCTCAAAAACTACTTTCTATAAAGTTCTTATTCAAACCACTTTGTCTATTAGATTTGGCATAAGGAGGCAAATTGCACAAAATTCAATAGATTGAGGGGCATATCGCACATTTTCATAAACTATGGAGTATAATGCAACAAACTCCATAGCTGCAATTAGCCCCCTTTGTTTTCTTTCCAAATCTTTGTTGTCCTCTCCTCAAGAACTACTTTCCAAAATGTCTTCTTCAATATTCTTTGTCCTCTACCCAAAAACTATATTTAACAAGATTCATCTTCAATCTCCTCCGCCTCTCTTCAATAAATATATTTTTTTTAAATCTTCTTCAATCTACTTTGTCCTCTCCTAAAAAATTATGTTTCAAAAATATCATCTTCAACAAATATTTTTCAACAATCTCTTCTTTCAATCTAGTTTGTCATCTCCTCAAAAGCTTCTTCAATGCCTTCTTCAATATCTTTGCCCCTATGTAAAAACTGTTTTTCAAAGGGTTTTTCAATCCTTTTTGTCATTTCCTAAGAACTATTTTTGGAAAGGACTTCTTCAACCTTACTATGGAAATGAGCTTAGTATTTTTTTTTTTCTTTGAGCTAATGGCATTTTACCTTTGCATAATGTGGTTAAATATAATTTTTACGTCCATGTGTTAAATATGCAAGTTACTCCCCGTTCAAAAATAAATAGGCAAATTATGCCATGTATATTTATCCGGTGCGAAATACCCCTTTTTACACAAGTATTAAGGGGTGGTGGGCAACTTTCTAAAATTACATGCGGCAATTTAACTTAGATTTTCATAAGTGCCTATTACACATAACATCGACGGGTAATTTGTCTATTTTCTTTTCGCATGAGGTTACCAATTTCACATTATACATGTTATGCTAAAGCCCAGTTTAACAGCTACATACAACATCAATGCATTCCAATGGCTTGGATTATACAGATATATTCCCGTACTCTAAAAAATTTTGGTTCAGGGATATGCTTTTAACAAGCTAGCTAATTAAGAATCCAACGCGGTAAAGCAAATCAAGGACAATAGTTAATCAATCTCCTGATAAACTTTAATCAACAACAAATAAGGCAGTAATTCCAATTAATTGATAAACCAAACAGGAAATTTGTTGGGTTGAACACGTGAATTCTCTTTGTCCATACCAAAAAACCTTTTCAATGTTGTCCGCAGCTGAGGCATCCTAACAGATCGGCGGCGCTAAACTTTGTTCCTACAAATAACGCCATCAATCCAACATTAAAAAGCACATATCTAATTCATGTTTTGGATGTAGAAGACATTAAGTCTAACTATTTGGTGCAACTAATGCTATCAGGAAGAACAAAGTAGTAAGTGTATTTATTTCATCCTTTTTCTGGTGTTTGTCTAGTTACCTGAACTCTCATTATTTTGAAAAGTCCTCCCATCATCCAGTGATTGGGTTGATAGCACTTCCTCCTCTTTTGGGCGTAGAAAGCTTGGTTGGTTGGTTGAAGAAAGAAGCCTTGCCCACATCCGGTCGGTTATGACAACCCTGTTTTGCTGTTCAGTAATACGCTGCACGCAAATAGTGCTTATTATGCTCACACGCTAAAATTTCTGCAAAGACTAAACTTTTCATTGCATCAGTTTGCACCAAAAAACCAGTAGTCAAATGTGAGCTTCTGAAATACAAATCAAAATTGAAACATAGGGGTCTTCCTAGAATTATTGAGTCAGTATCAGTTTTTAATAACAGCCAATCATGTAAATGCTTGGGTACATAAAATTGTATAAATAATATATTATATTCATATCATATCCCCAAACTAGGATTGCACATTTGACATCAAGCATTATTGAGTCTGAAGATATAATTAAAGCACATCAAAAGAATGGTAAATTATACTAGTATAATAGAATACTAATTAGCTTGTGTTAGTTTGAGGGAGAATTATTAAAGATCTGGTTGGAGCTCAAATTCTAGCACCCCCAGGCTTTTTACTGGGGAATAAGGTCAAGCAATCTAAGCTATACAGGATTATTAGCATACCAGGAGAATCTATTGGATGACAAAGAGCATGAATTTTCGTATCTGAAACCTAAATAAAAATCTCATGACTAAAACTTACATTGAAAGGAATGTAAGTATGCCGGCTATTGACTATAGCAGTTGTATAGCCTGTAAACCCTGCCATTGCTCCATGAACAGCACTGTGAGCAAGAAGCGTGCAGTACACATTGTCAGATGCATTGCTAGGAATTGCACGAATCATGTAAGTTGGATCTGCCCAAATTTTGAGTTGATTTATTTGTTGGCAAAAAACAGAAAAAGGGAAGAAAAAGAATCTCATCATGGGAATACTAACCTATGTATTTTAATGTAAGAGGAACATGTTGTTTTGAGAAGTGTTCCTGCAAAAATAGAAAACCGATTCAACAACAATGCAGAGATTCAGTTTGTCACATTCAACCTGTTGGGCTGTGATGACATTTAAAGCATTAAAAGTAATTGTTGAGTGCTTTCTTTTTCTAAAATGAACATCGTCAAGATCATTTCATTTTTTTTCTGAATGCTCCATTGTAATGATTAAAATAAAGTGTTAATCGGGAAAAACTACGCTGTTCAACTTCTGGAACTAACTACATCACGATACCTTTATTTTATCCGAAAGCCACAACCCAACATCTTGGAGTAGCTTGTTCCCTGAAGCATCTTGTTCATCTTTGGCAGTGAGAAGCTCCTGTCCTGCTCCCTCAGCAATAACGATGACCATGTGTCCATTTTCTTTTAGCCTTTTTTTTATATATTCAAGAAGTCCACCTTGTCCCTCAAGATAAAAGGGTGATTCAGGAATCAAACAGCAGTCCACATCTCGGCTAGCAAGAGTAGCATGCATTGCGATGAAACCTGCAACAATAGTTCCAACTTGATAGAGGAAACTAGTGATAATCCCAGCATGAGACAAACTCTGTTCCAAAAGGTATCCATGTGTTTCTTTTCTTTCAAAGGTGGGGGAGTTGCTGAAATGCTTAATGTATAAAAACTAGCAAAACCTGCTGTTCTGAGGAATAAATTATGGTTCTTTAGATGCATTATTAATGTTTGGGCAGAAAGGGCGCAAGGAACACCACAGAAACTTCTTAAGTCTACTCCTCCACATATTAATGGCTCAAATTACTGTTTACTACACATTGTAGCGATTGCGGATTCATCTTACCGCTGTAGCGGCCCATTAGTTTCACCAGTCCAATTCCATTATCTGCACTAGATGCTTCAACATGTGCAGCATTAATAGCACGCTGGGCTTCCTCTACAGCAGTATCAAAACCAAACGACTTGTCAATTACCTGATGACAGAAGCAGTGCAAACTAAAGCATGTCAGATAGGATTCATGTGATTAAGAGAGAATAGCGACGGATAGATTCTACAAATTCCAAATTAAAACTCAGAAAGTATTTTTCATGAGATTATTTAAGTTTGTAAGTTAGATGGCTAGTGATATAAGATGACGGTCATTCATTCACCAGAAATCTGGAATAGGTGGGTGAACTTTTTCGTGGCATAACTTCATATATGATATTCTAAAATACAGATAATTCAGTTCAGAACAGAAAATATTAAGAGTAGTATACATTAATCATTAGTTTTACGAACTAACTGGTATTTCATTCTCCAAATTAATCACATTATTGATACTAAAAACGCATATGAGGAACGTAAAAGGTAATATCCATAAGCGACACATTACCGGAATGTCATTGTCAATTGTCTTCGGGATCCCAGCAACAACAACCTTCAGACCTCGCTTTCGTACTTCCTGCAGAACAAAATAGAGGAAAGGGAGATACATTATCAATATCGAGTTTATAAAATCGGAATTGAAATATTAGTATGGCATATTGTTACTTTGACATCTTTAAAAACTGCACAAGTTTGAAGAGATTTTCTAAGAAAAGGAGCTGAAACCAAATGGTCGACTATCATGCCATCATCATGTGTAAGACTAATTACAAAACTTGGTATGAGAGAATAAACTATATTAACTCCATCTCACGCTGTCCCTACAAGAACCGAAGAGTAAAAACAATATATGCAATCATATGATCTACCAAGCCAATGTAATAGTGCACTTCCGTGAAAATTGATGCAAGTACTTCACTGCTAGACGGTATTCTATTCCCTAAATGGGATACCTCATAAATCAGGGCTGCTCCTCTCTGGGTGCCATCACCTCCAATTATATAAACCTGAGCCAGTAATACTGTTCATCAGAGCCAAACTGCAGCTCATTAGTAGTAAATGCTAACGAGAAATAGACCACCAGAACCACTGGTCAGATGACCTTTCAAAACAAATTATATCCCACAATACCTGATTAATTCCACGGTCCTGAATGCTGTCAACTATCTTCTCAGTATCGTGGCCACCTCGAGAAGTTCCCAGAATCGTCCCACCACGCTGATGTATGTCATTTACGACTTTCGGTGTCAAAGTAATGGTATTCTTCGAATAAAAGCCCTTATAGCCCCCCTAGGCGATGAAATTCACCATGCAGAAACACAAAATTAGTAACACAATATCGCCAATATTGTCATGGCATCTGCACTGAAGAAGATATGGAAACTGCTAGTTTCTAGACTAAAGTGGCTGGTAGCAGCAGTAGATTTCTCAACAGGAGATATACATGAAAGTGCAAACATAAATGTCCGTCACAGAAAAGGAAAGACAGCTGTGATATATCAGCGTTACAGGGGTTTCACATCGTCTTGCTACTAAATTCATCAAAGCAGAAGGATGAATATTAACCACTGACAATGTCTTGAGGAATTACTAAATATTACAAGTTCCTAAAGAATCACAATAGAATACAAGACAGCCAACTTACCACAATTCCCACAACTTCATGTACCCCATATAGATAATCCAGGCTATATACAATTTCCCTAATCACCGTGTTTAGCCCTGGGCACAAACCTCCACATGTCACAATACAAGCAAGTACCTCTTTTGAAGCAAAATACACCTACACATGTAGGAGTGATTTTAGCCAACTGGCGAGTTTTTGATTTTCAAGGAAAGAAAGCAAGATAACACATACCTTTCCACGAGGTCCAGCTCTCCGGAAATGTATTCCTCTTGGAGTGTCCTTGTGAACAACAATCTGTAAATAGATGATTAAGCGTGTCACATTTGGTTCAAGAAACAGCCAGAAAAGCCAGTGAAGCACATCAGATAATCTGTTTCAATTTATTCCAATTCTAAGTCTGGTAAAAAGCTCGAGTAAAATTGCCATACTATATAACATCTATAAGGTCAAGAGTAACGCACAGCAAGAAAGTGGCTGGCCTCGTTAGAACAAGTGATAAGCGCAGACACAATGGAATTCACGAGTTCTACATTTAAAAAGAAAAACAACTTTTTAAACTTAGAGCGAATCCACTTCAATATCAAGTAACGTGTTACATAGTATCATCGAGCAGTAATTATATTTATCTTTTCGTATTTTGGAACGTTATGTATTATTACCCTCCTTGCTTGATCAAAACATCCTTGAGTCGCTATTGCTGTTAACATATGCTTTCATATCCCATATGGACCTTCTGGCCTATGTTAGTTCATATACGACGAAATGATCATGTGCAAATTAGCCAACATTCATAACAGTTTACACAGCCTAGATGTGTATTGCCAAGAATGCAACAGATATAATCGACTTTCTAACTCAGTAACTAACCTTTTGAGGGACGCTATCTTCCATGTCAACAAAGTTCTGCCTGAAATCAACATTCCGATTTTACGTTAAATAAGCCACGAGAACAACAAACTAGCAAAAGGCTGCAGAGTTCAACTCACCTAACAACAGCATGAGCAGGATTGGAGCTCAGTGGATTCGGATAAGTCTGCAAGAAACAAAAAAAAACAACTATCAAATCACGTAAAACTTCGCTAAGGTCATGTCGAAACAAAAAAACGATACACAACGCGTAGAATCCACATTAACACAATCACTAACCATAAACAATCTGAAAGCAAACTTCTAATCACGGAACAACATTAAAACAGAGCGAATTTACGCGTAAATCGGGTAAAAGAACAAACACATACGGGGAGATCGGAGATGTAATCGGTGAGATGAGGCACATCTTGTAGAACGTATCCGAATTCTCCTTCGATCACTTTCATCTGATGATTGCTCTGCGCCATCACCCAAAATGATCGAGTTAAATAAACGAAAAAATTGAAAAAAAAAATGTATGTGTTGATGAACAAAAGATTGTGACTCGATTATCGTGATTTTAGGGTCAATTTGATTATTTTTCTTTTAATACTCGGATCAGAAAACAAAATACACTCTGTTTTATTTTACAGATTTGGTCAAAATTTCATATTTGCACACAATTAAAGCCCGCGAATACATTTCGCGAAAATGTATGTATGTTATATTAGAGTGGGTGATTCACTGTTATAGTCCTTTAAGTATTCGTTTTCTTACATTTTTGTTCTGAAAGTTTGTTTTGTTACGCTTAAGTCCTTCTTGTATAATTTATGTGTCGCATTAATTAGGTCTTTAATACTAATTAATTACGAGAACGGAATGCACTGAAAAATTGTTATTTTAAATTAATGATAAATAATTATATTTGATAAGGAAAGTTTGGGTAAACACGAGTTAAGCCCTCGTAACACTAGATTACAGCTCGAAACACTGAATTCCTGCGCTCGAAGGCTGTATACGAAGCACACCTCGTAAGCAGCTGGGTGGGTATATCGCACAGATCAACGGTCGTTCAGGCTTGCTAGGGGTCGTATTCTTGTTTTCGCATTAGCCTCCTACTTCAGCCAGTTGAGGGGTATTTATAGGCGAGCCAAAACCACGTAGGTGGCACTTTGCTGCCAGGTATCACGTCCGACAAAGCATTTAAGGACGAGACAGGTGTCATGCCCGACAGGGCATTTATGACCCCACGAGGGTGCCTCGTCAGCTGGTTCGACCCTCGTAGTCACGTGACCTTCATAAATTCCGTGCTATCTGTTTCACGTTAAGCTCCTTCTTATTTATGAGAAGTGATAAGGATCAACTTAAAGTTTTGTCGCTAGTTCCACTTCGTCCAGCTCATCCTCGTAACCCTCGTATGGTACCCTCGTTACACGAATAATCGTTCAAGAGTCGTATCCTCGAAGCTCGTACGCTCCTTCTGGTTCAATTCCGAGCCCGAGGTCTTCACAAGGTTCGAGCCCCTCTCCCCGAGTGGGATCACGAGTTGCGATTCACGGAGTTCGAACTTTCTCAACGTACGACCCTGAGCTTCGTTCCTTCGAATAGTTGTTCCAATTTGCCTCAAATCCGACGATTAAAGTAATTAGTCACCTCATACAATATTTACTTCATCAATATTCATTACATTTTTCATCCAACAAGTATCACATTTGCTTACTTTAAGCTTATTTTGAAAAGCTTATATGCTTCGTATCCTTAAATTTTCTTCTTTTTGTAATTTATACGTAAAATAGTGAAATGTTTTGAACTATGCATAACTTTTTCTTCTTTTTGTAATTTATATGTAATTTATATCGAGTTTTCTTCTTTCCGAGATGTTTTGATTTTTTTTACAATTAGTTTTTGCAATTATAGGTCAAGGTTTCTTTTCTATTCATATACAATGGTGTACTTGATATTAGAAGTTTTTCGATATGCTTCTATACATTTTTAACATATTTCGTGAAATTAATCTAAATTGTTGTTGAGAGGGACGTAAAAGATATATCTGTATGTTTCGTTTACATATGTTCAAAAAACGTTTAGAAAATTTGATCCATAATTGCGATGCGATGAAAAATATTTTTAAAATTTGATTTTCATTGAGCCGAAATGTTTCTGCATAACGAAATCTTGATATATGATAATAATGTAGCAATATTTAAGTATGATACATTAAAGAGCCGTCACGGCCGTTGTAGAGGGAGGAGATGGTAGTTATTTCTTTCAGTTTGAAGCAGTGCTTGCCTTTAATGGCTATTATTATTATAATTTACGTAACATTATTCATAGGTTAATGTTTTCGTCAACTACAGCGTGACATGTGACTTGGATCCGAGCTAAGACTAACGTGATTTCTTCTTCTTTTCTTTTTCTGAAGTGGTTCTCATGATTACTTTCTTATATAGTTTATCATTATTTTTGGCGGGGCTGGTAGTATATGATATAATGAATATTTAATTAAAAATAAATATAATATCGCCAATTATTTAGTGCTTTACATGATTCATTGATCGTTATTCTATTTTCCAGAGTGTCACCCACAATCTTTCTACACATAAAGTGTTCAAATTTTAAAGGCTGTTTTATTCTTATAAAAGAATCAAGAATTAACCTTAAAAGTGTTTTCTCCTAATAAACTTGTACGTAATAAAAGAGCAAAATCATATATATTTTTTTAAATAAAATTTGCTCCTCCACATAAATCGAGGTGTGGTCGCTTTCACTAAACTTCCTATTTTAATCCTATTATAAGTTATAATTTAGAAAGGTTTACAAAGATCATACTATAATCGTTTCTATTTTAAAAAGTAAAATTAGAATCTAATAAAAATAACAAAATGTACTAAAAATGGATAAAACCGAAAAATTTTGTACTTTTTTCCGTTGATTAGAAAAAAGCCCTAGTCTAGGATTTTTCACTTGCCCCAAAAACCTCTCTCATTTTCTACCTCCGTTCTCAATCGCCGCCTCGTCGCCGCCGCCACGTCAGCAATCTTCTACCTCCGGTTCGCCATTGTTGACGTCATCTAACCTTGAACTGGTGGCTGCCTGAAATGGTAGTCGTTGTTCTCCGTTTCAAATTATAGGTACAATTTCAATTTTATCTGTTGTTGTTTAATCTGTGGTGCTTGTTGTGCATCAATTGGTGTTTATGATGAATTGATGATGATTTAGCCGTATCATCTGTTGGAGGACCAAATTGAGGAGGATGTTGTGTGCTACATAGATGTAATTTTGTTTTTGTTTTTACAGAGAGAGTGTGAGCGTAATTTACTCTAATACAGCTCAATCGCGGTGTTTTGATGGATTTTATTTGGTTATATTTTAAAATTTGGTGTAATTTTGGTTGACTGTTTGGTTATGATTATCTGAGACCGTTTCGTTATACGATTTGCGGAGAATTTGCAGCGTACTCGGTAGTGTGTAAGTGCGACGGAGTGGAGATGATATGTTATTATATAGGAATGTTTAGTACTTATGCGTTATGCAAGCAAAGGATGTAAATGTCACAATTGTGTGCTTGTTTTGTGTTGGAATATGCAATTCGCGTAGTGGTATTTCTGCTGCGTTAAGTTACTGTGTCTTCTTTATTCGGGTCTGTTCCATTTATGTAATTGTTAAAGGGTTTGAGAGGTTGTTAGATATTGACAGATAGAAGCTTGGAGAAAGAAATTCTGTAATTTAAGTGTATAACATGAACTTATGGCACAGTTTAGAAGGTGTCACTGTAGTAGGGCGAAACGTGTAAAGAATTGTGTTATTGTCGGGTAAATCTCTGAGGTGTGCATTTTGATTAAGTTTGTGCCGACATATTATTTTGCAGATAATCAGTCAACCATCTCCAATGAATTTGTGACCGGCTTACCCTTATTTCATTTGCTCAAAAGATAGCTAGATTCTAGTCTTTCAAGTCTTTAACCCTTTTGTAATTTGTTCCCAACCATAAATTAATTTGAGCTATTGGTTAATCTTTAAACCGCCAATCTTCATTAGACTTTTAGAGAATCAGGAGTTTTACAATAATACTTGAACAAAACATATACTTTGTTAACTTTCGACAGGATGTTGCCTCTCTGCTTCAAAATTTGGAAAACTTGGTTATATCGGAATTCGGTAGAAATTTCATTGGTTCCTTTCTCCTGTTATTTATTTATGGTTTATTTTGCACTTTCAAGGCTTGCGTGAATCAATCAGAAGCTTTTAGTCTATCACCTCCATAGTTTCATAATGAAGCCAAATTCCCGCGAGGCACCTAGAAGGTCCATAAATCTTCAGAAGGAGGGCCCAAATTGGATCCTTATTGCAGGCGGCGCTTTGCTGAGTACATTATCAGTCCGACTGGGTTATAAACTTAAGCAGGTCCTTGATGCTAAACCAACGGAAAATGGTACTCACAATTTAGAAGCTTATTTAGTGCGTGATCATATTACAAATTCATAAGATTTGTTAAATTCTATTCGACATTTGCTGCTGATACAGTGAATGGAAAATCCAACAACAAGAAGTCACGGAGCTGCCATTCGCACACAAATTCCTTTTGCTTCCCTCAAGAAGGAGATGGTTGCTGCAATCATTATACAGGTGTGACTTGTTAGTTCTTCTTTGAGTAGTTTGACAGAGGTTTACTCTAATTCTTTTCTATTACTAATTGCTGTTGATGAGCCCACTTTAGTTTTATTTTTCGAATGAAATTACGGTGTTGTGGTAGTGAGTATAAGTTTATTTTGGGAATAATTATATACACGACCGTATAGTGGCAGGGTCCTCTCCTACTGTTCGAATAATTGCAGATACACCTCCTGAAGCTTCAAAACATCTGGAATTTGGTATAATGGCAGAGTCCTCTCCTACTGTTTTTGATTGTTTGAGTGGTTACAGTTACAGCCCCCGAAGCTTCAAAAACCTCTGGAGTTTGGTATAATGGCAGAGTCCTTTCCTACTATTTGAGTAATTATAGATACACTCCCTTAAGCTTCAAAAACATATAAAAATTGGGGTTTTATTTATAATGTTTTTCAAACTTCATGGGATTTCTCTATAATTATTCAAACTCAAGGAAGTTTTGTTTTTCAAATTTCAAGGAGTGTTTGTGTAATTATTCAAACAGGTGATGTCTTTGCAATTAGACCAGACCTAAGGAAATGTATATTTTCACCCATCTCGGACTTATATGACATCATGTAAATAATGAGGTCTCCTGGTCATTCCCTCAGCAATGTGGACTGAAAATTGACTTCGATGCTGTTGCAATGATTAGAGTTTTGGGTATAGGAGTGAGTATTTAAGACCTAAGGGTGACAAGCGGATGAGTTTGATTGTAAATAAATGGGAGATAACGAGTAATAATTCTACACTGATTGCTGGTGTAATTACTAATTACTTTTATCCATCATCTTGACTTCTCCAACATTTGCATCTCACTGAACAGGATCCAGGAATGGGGTGGATATCAAACAGCATTGCAACGGACAAATGATGACTGAACCTGAAATGGCTCTTCCTCTAGTCACTGTTCCAAATCCCGACTTCACCAAAGAGAACGGTGTAATGTGGTCATCTTCTCCTGACCGCCTTGAGTTGCCACAGAAGCCTTTCAACCACTCAAACAGCTCCGAGTCCCCAAGTGTTTCTGAGTCTGGTTCCGACATTTTCAGCAAACGGGAAGTCATACAAAAGTTGAGACAACAATTAAAGAGAAGAGACGATATGATACTGGAAATGCAGGAGCAACTTGCAGAGTTTCAGAACTCCATTACCTCCCAAATTTCACACTCTTCTCACCTGCAATCTTTGCTTGACTCGGCAAATAGGGATTTGTTCGACTCAGAAAGGGAAATTCAGAGATTAAGGAAGGTAATTGCTGACCATTGTGTTGGAAATACTAACTCGGGTGAGAAGTCCCCGAGTGTTCCTGTTTGGGATGGAAGGAATGGTCATGCAAATGGGTATCCTGAAGTCGAAAATAAATTGGAGAATTTGGATATTGGGCGAGGGGATGGGGAAAAGATTGAAATGTTGAAGAGGGAAATCAACGAGTTGAAAGAGTTGATAGAGGGAAAAGACTATCTGCTGCAGAGCTACAAGGAGCAGAAGAGCGAACTTTCAGTGAAGATTAAGGAGTTGCAGCTTAGATTAGATTCTCAACTTCCAAATATTTTGTAGGCAGATTGAAGCTTCTTTCATGTGTATTCTTGTGTGGCTTCCACTTTTTGGTTCTCTGTTTGCTTATCTGATTTGGAATTTCTCAATTTTGAAAAATTATTGTTTGTTCAAGCTTAGAGTAAATCGATTTCGAGTGGTTGGTACCACAATGGTATAAATTTAGTGTGGATAGTCACATTTACACCTCTTAAGGTAAGGTTCGTCTTGTTGTACAAATATTTTTATTTGCTAAAATATTATATAAACACCCATTTGAGGCTTAAAAGGCGTTATAAATAAACTTCTTAATTTTACATATTTTTGAAGTTTTACATGGTGTTTTTATAATTTTCAAACATTGGAGGTGGTTTTTATAAAACCAAATCTCAGAAGTGTAGTTGCAATATATTTTTCAGTATATTTAAATTATTTCAACATCTCGGAAAAAAAAAAATTATTTCAAAACTTCTCTTGTATACAGTAAGTAGTAATTAAAAACACTAATAGGTTGGATGTCTGTCATCCGACCCTGTGATCAAACTCCTTGAATGTTATCCAAAATCGAGAAAAAGAAAATTTGGTTAACAGGATATTCCAGCAATTTCTACGTAGTGAGCTCAATGATGAACTGAACGAGATTTACAAAGTTAAATATTCTCTGTACATGGAACCTATTTTTTGCATGCTAGATACTATTTCAGTAATTTATCTAGAGAGTTACAACTCACATTTCAAAGTGTACCTGTCTGCTGTCTTTGTCCTATTCTCATTGCTTATAATAAATAAATATTACTTAATAGATATGCATTGTTGACTAACAGGAAAAAAGTAGTTAACTTTTGATATTTCTTTGACCAATTCGAATCTAATTGGACTACGTAATATCAAATAGTTTGGTCATGTTATATTAATACAGCAAATGCTGTCCAGTGCTAATAACTTCGCCTAGAATCCACGCTAACTTTTTGAAAATCCCGTATATATAAATATATATAAACTCAAACGACATTGAATTACATAACTATAAGGAAAACAAGCAAAATAACTCTGTAGTACTGTTCATTTTCTGCCAATTTTTTTTAAACCAAATAGTAAAAAAAAATGTCGTGGCAAAGTTATGTAGACGATCACATGATGTGTGAAATCGAGGGGAATCACCTCACTTCTGCTGCTATAATCGGACATGATGGCACCGTTTGGGCTCAAAGTGCCAATTTCCCCGAGGTTTATTTCAGTTTCTAATGTCTTGTAAATTTAATTTTATTTATTATTATTATGCATGCATTTTTGTAAATTGAATTTAACTAAAATTGCAGTTTAAAGTAGAAGAAATAACGGGAATTATGGAAGATTTTGAGGAACCAGGGAAACTTGCTCCGACAGGGTTATTTTTAGGTGGGACAAAGTATATGGTAATTCAAGGTGAACCTGGAGCTGTAATTAGAGGCAAAAAGGTAAAACTGTTTCCTATCTTTTTTTTTTTCAAAAAAAAATGTTCCTTCTAATTTTTTAAATGTAAAACACGTCAAACGTTCTAACATATGCTCATTTTCTCGACTTGCTACCTAATGTATTAAAATGTTTCAAATGTGTACAAATTGCACTATGAGTCGTTGATCACTATTTAATTTGGACTTGCTTATCCAATTTTTTATCGTTAGATTTGGCTTGGATGCATTTTGCACATTTTTAGGATATGGTTAGCATATTTTTAAAATGATGTAGCAAAATCGGGGTATATGTTAAGTTGTTTTGACGTGTTCTACCTTTTTTTTTTTCCAAATAGAGATATATTTGATTATTTGTTTGATTTATTTAGGGTGCTGGTGGTGTGACTGTTAAGAAGACAAATTTGGCCTTGCTGATTGGGATATATGATGAGCCTATGACTCCAGGACAGTGCAACATGATTGTTGAGAGGCTTGGTGATTATCTAATTGAACAGGCCATGTAGAGTCAATCTGCACCCCAAATTTTTCTTATCTTTGTTTCAGCCTTAAGCGTTGAACGAGGTTATTATTGTTGTCTGAATATAGTATGAAAATACTCAATATATTTTGTTGTTATAACATTACAGTGTAATTTTAAATAATATTGATAGAGAGTTAGTAAAGTTTCTACGTGATTTCCTACATAGCTTCCTTTCACTTTATTTTTCTTGAATCTAATTAAATGGTGGAAAAAATATATTCCTTAATAGTGAACATGAATAATTTGTTAATCATATTCTACTTTCCGGAGCCAAAACAGTTTGCTCTATATAAGACCTCCAGTTTGCTCTGAGCTTGTCCTAGAAACTGACTTCTAGTTAAAGTTTGTAAAATGGGATTGTGGTATAGTCTTATTTAACTAAAACCAAATAAAATATGTTAACTTGGATAATTAAGATGAAATCTAATAAAAACACTCGTGGATAAATTTCTATATTTTTCTTTGATTCGTTTGTTCATGAATCATGATCATTCAGCGGAAATGTGTAGAAAAATCTATTTCCTCTCGAGTACAAATTGCAGTCTAGTTATTTTATGCGGTTGTTGCATTATGTATGATACATGAGGTATACAATTATTTTAAGCTTATCGAAAAGTTGATCTTCTATTGTTTTTAAATATATTTATCAATAAAAACGATTGTAAAACCTCCCGCTCCCCGTGAAAAGAAGACAATGAAAATAATAGGTTTTTCTAACTACCTTAATAATGACTAACTTTTTCTCTGAGTTACATTAAAGGGAAAAACACTTATAGGTCTCATAATAAAAAAAGGTAAAAAGTGAGATAACCATTGGATAAAATGAAATCAGGAATGTCATATCATAATGAGATCCTAATCTCAAAACAAAAGGAAGGGGATACGGCGAAATCGAATTGACGCAAATCCATTTAACTTAAAATAAGAGAATGGCAGGCAAAATATACTATCTTGGATTCTTGGCAAATATTTTACACCACTGATTATTTACGGCACATGCATAAAGAATGCTTATCCTCTCTCAACACTTATTTAAGGACCAAATACAACATAATCTTTCAATCTGTTTTTGCAATTAATTTTGCCTCTTTATGTGTTTTTTTCGGATGATTAGTTTCCATTAGGGAAATAATAGAGAACCATGGCACTCTCAAGTAACAACGAGAAGGGTCTGACTGCTGATAACGCAATTCAAGGTACATTTTAGCATGCCTCTGCAATAGCTATTCAAAATGGATAATGATTGTATAGACGAGATTTATATACCGTGTGATCATGATTGTATTACATCATAAAAGATATTATAACAACAAGTATGTCAAATATTTTTTAGCCACAAATTTCATGCATAAAACAATGTGGTTCTAAAGTCTATCATGAACTAGGAATTTAGTATCTTTTTTGTTTTAAAAATCATTAGAATTCGATCATGATTTTAAGGAAGGTTTATTTTTGCAAATATTGCAGCTAGTGGGATGGCCGGATTTAAAGCTGCTTGTATTACATGTGTGGCCTCTGCTATACCTACGGTATGTAAATATAAAATAAAATTGTAAATCATCCGTCTGAGTGAAAAAAATATTGTTTATTTTATTTTTCTGGAGCATATGAAGCTAATTTATGTAATTCGACATTCTTGCTTATACATGCCAAAAACTATATATATTTTGATTTTCTATTTTCTACATCGTGGTTGATTTCAGTTGGTCGCAGTCCGCAAATTTCCTTGGGCGAGGGCAAACATAAATTACACTGGTCAGGCTCTCATCATATCTGGAGGTATCTATATGCAATATTAACCTTTTCCTACTCAGAGTATAAATTCAGAAAAACAAAAAAATATAGAAAAGATTACTTGCTGCTTTCAAAAGCTATAAACTCTTTTTTTTTTGTAATACTTTACAGCATCCATAGCTGCGTTCTTCATTAATGCTGACAAAACTATACTGGAGGGGACAAGGAAAAATGCAGATGGTCGTTACATCAGAAACCCATGAGCACTAATACTAAACTATACTAAATAGAATTTGAACTCTAGAGAAAAGGACAGCAATTTTGGTATGACAAAATTCGTTAGGCAGAGATTCAGAATTTTTAGTATTTGTAATCAATCATAAAACTTTATAGTGCAATTTTTCTTTTAAGCTCTCTTCTTATAAGCTCTTCACAACAGAAAACCTTGTACCCATTCCTTAAGAATACAAGTTACAACTGTATGACTGTATGCCAATTTCAAGGTAATACAAATCAGTGGATCGTCCTGTTTCACTTCTCATTTATCATTGAACTTGTTTAAACGGTTATTTAGCATAGGAATGTGAAGCAACACTTGTTTGTGCCCGAGAAAATCTTAGGGACAGTCGGAACCCAGCAGACGGGAGTTTTTGATCGTATATCCATGACTATATATTAACACATCAAACAATTATATAAATATGAAGTTATAAGGAGTTTTCTTTTTATTATTTTCCACTCCTCCAGTTGTTCATTAATAGAGTTACACTTGCTGAGATAATATGATTCAAGTGAAGTGTAATCAGACAATTAGGGCTCTCCAATAAATTTAGGTAAAGATGCAACATTTTTCCTTTTTATTTTTCCATTTGCATCTCAAATCTCTAATCTCCCAAATGGAGAAAAAACAATCATATAATTGCAGCCTATAAGATTGAAAATATCTTCAAAATGCATACCGATAGATAGCATCAGCAACTCCATCTTCGTCATTGCTGAGACCAATTACATTTGCTACAGCTTTAGTCTTCTCTGATCCATTACTCATAGCAACGCCTAGAGAAGCCAACTGAAGCATCTCCAGATCATTTTCCCCGTCACCAAGAGCCATCACCTAGAAGCGGACAATAAAAATGGGTTCAAGAATAAACAAACGTACATTTCACCAGCACCTTAGTAAGTTAACCAAACAAATGTACATAGTGAAACACTGAAGGACAATAGAGCGAATTTGTTTTTCCTTCCTTATGCTCCCTTCTAAGATCTGCCATTTTCCAAGTTTAATACCAAATCTAAAACCGCATGCAGAATACAATGTAGTCTGAGGTCTGAAGTATATCAAAAGACTGAACTTAATACAAGAACTACTATATAAGCCAGGGATAATTACATCTACACCCATGAGGTTTGGTTTAATTACAGAAACCTCCCGTGAGGTTTGATAATTATGGAGTCACCCCGTAAAACTTTAACATTACTATAAGAAAGGGATCAATCAGAAATTTTTCTCATATCAGGTGTTTCTGTAATTACTCGAATTTTGTCTCTCTATATGTTCTTTTAACTTTCAAGGTGTGCTCAAGTGATTATTCGAATAATTGGGGAAGTTCTTGTAATTGGACAGAAACTCATGGGGTCTAACTGCAGTTATCCCTATAACCCAATAATGAAATTACTTGTGACGCTTGACGTCTTACGCAAGTAATGCTGTGACATGATATAGTGAGCAATATATCAGGATGAGCTGAGACATACCTCATTTGGTGTCACACCTAGATGATCAAGGAGCATTTTTACTCCACTTCCTTTGGAGGTCCCAGGTGGAACAATTTCAAGGATATCCGGTACTGCTTGCACAACAGATGCACGACCTTTTGTCGCTTCTGCCCAATAAGGGCGCAGATTAGTGGACACTCCCTCAACAGTGTCTAAGAAAATCAGCTTCTGTGATGGCAATGGCATGTAAAAAATGAGAGAACTACATATATTGGGATAAGTAACACATATAGCATGCATATATTGGAAGATGAAAAGCAGCTCCTATTATATTACAGACTGGTGACAGGTCAAATGGCTAAAGTAGAAGAAGGATTTAAAGTAGGTTAAATCCATGATAAGTATTGACTAATTTCAGCTTTTTGGGTCAAAATAATAGGCAGAAGCACATCTAATATCCTTCAATAGTTGTGTCCTCTAAAATATATTTTCAAAGGCTAATGCATACGACAAAAAAAGCAAATAATTTCCTCAGAGGAAAAATGAAACAAGTCACTGGCAGAAAGTTCTCTCTTCTGATTTTGGGTGCAAAATGTGCAGATAGATATGTCACTTCTATACCAAAGTCGAAAAAGGATGAGAGTGTGATTTGGATGTTCAATTATCAACACCATCATCATCACATCACAAATAAAAAGAACGGGATCAAACATGGAAGTTCCCAGGATACAGATTCCAAAATGAGTTTGTAGACATAGTGGTAGCAAACTTATAGTGTAGTATATATCAAGCATATGATTTCAGCTCAAATAACTGGCATATTAGTTGCACGTGTGAAAGTCTAAAGCTATGAAGCTTATAGCATTCAGCTAGGCGCAGCAATCTTTACCGGTTCTCCAATAGTCTCTCCCCAAACAATCCCGTCCTCCACTAAAACCCAACTGGCAGGACCCAAAGAGCCACTGGCTCTAAAATAAGCTAATGCATGCAGAAATATCGGATACACAAGTTTTGTACAACAAACCTGTATTTCCGGGCCTGCCAAGAACTCCTCAATGGTCGGTATAATCTCTGCCTGTCCAAATATCTAATGTCAAACAAATTTAACAAGGTAACAGATATGAACCCACTTAATTGGCAAATCAGACACCTTTGGCTCATGATATATGGTGTGCAGTGAGTCCACAAGAGGGTGTTCAAACAATGTTAAGCACCGATCCTCGCAGAAGGCAATAATTGGAATTTCATGGTTCAGAGAGTAGAGAAGCGCCTATAACAGAGAAAAATGAAGATAATCAGAGATTCATGGTAGACTTGGGCATAATTTTTTAGGGTTTTTTCACATGATACAGCATGGTTAATTGTTTAAGATAATACTTACTACCAGCTTACAACATTTAAAACTGAAGTGGAAAGACACATGAAATAGGAGGTATTAACCAATGAAACTGGTTAATAAAAATCAAATTCATGGAAATAGCACATGTCAGCAGACTCGTGCTCGTCTGTCATCATTCGCTTCAACTGTAATATACCTATCCCTAGTAGTAGGACAAGATTTCTGCAGGTCACTAATTTTCATGCATCGCGTCATAAATGCACTATTCAAGAGAAAGGCTGTGACCTTATCAAAAGTCCGTCTAAATTAAATTGTGGAATTAACACCAGCAGGCAAAAAAATGAACCTACCTCTCTGGAGATACTTGGATCCAACCTCCTCCTAAATATTTCTCTACCTTGTGTGCCGTACACAAGCAACCCCTGGAATCAATAATTAAATAGAATAAAATGAGCCAACAAATACTTGAGAAGAATTAAGAGTTACAAAATTTTCCAACCATTAGGAGAGGAAACTAACATCATAGCCCTGTAACTAAATAAACTTACAAAGTACGGTACCAACTTTTCAACCCAAAGCACCATATTCCTACTTAGTTTATCAAGACTTACAAAACCATTAAAGGAACACATTTGCGCAAAATATATGTGCGTCTTCTTCTGAAAAAGAACATTCCTCTGTTGGTTCATGAGTAAAGGTTTCCAATGCATAGAAACAGATGGCAGAAGCATGAAAGTTCAGAGGTAATAAGAAAGAACGGCATAGGCTCTCCTTTTGAGGCATCTTAGAGCACGAAGGCTTGTGCCAGTTATTGATCCTAAGAATAGGTCATTAAGAAAACAATTTTTGGCTTGTTAATAAAGTAATCTCTCAAAAGAGGAAACAGGAGTTAAACAGACTATCTATAACCTATCCACATTGGAAGAGCCTACTTCCTTCTTTTTTGGCCAAATCTTGTAAGATAATACTTCAGATATATGAGATTATAAGTACACTGATACTAAGAAAGGAAAGTATTGGGTGAAAGCCATACATCTGACGTGCTAAAAACTGATAACATGTGTGAAAAACTACACCTGCACAAAAACCCCAGGACTGGAAACTGAAATAATGCCATCTTTGCCAGCCAAATTTACCGAATTCAGAATATCAATAGCAGCTGGACGTGTCTGTTCCGCAGATAGAAATGACAAAAAGTTAGAAGCAGCACCTAGAAAAGTACGTAAAACCTTATCTAGAAGCAACAACCAGAGGCCCATTCTTACTTTTCCAGTGGCTATCACCACTTTTACGCCCCTTGCCGTGGCTTCTTTCAGAGCCTCTGCGTTTGCTAAAGAAATTTGACTTTTGCTGTTGAGCAGTGTACCTTAATATTAGCAAGATTGAAGATGCATCAGCAAAACAGTATTCCAGAGAGGGAAAAAAAAAAAAAGAATGCACAAAATCAACGTAAACTACTTCAATCCAAAAAAAGAAACAAAAAAATCATACTAAAAACCACTCCTTATAATATCTTACCATCCATGTCGCAAAAGATGTATCCAAATTTTGGCTTGTAAAAACGGAGACTCCCTTCTCGCTTCCTGTCTTTTGACAATTCAGAAATGTGATTTTCTCTGAGATATCATAAGTAGAAATATGTAGCTTTACATGGATAGCATGAGTATTTGTAAGACTACTTCTTGGGAGGAGGCTCAATTCTGAGAATGGGTTTGGTATATTACCTTCCGAATCATCAGTATGTAAATTCCCATCAACCCCAGTATCACTCGCACTTTGAATCAATCCCTTTCCTTTCCAACCAAGGCCCTTCAATAGAAGTTCCTCCTCCTTCTCCATTTCTTGTTCTGCCTCATCACTCAACTCATGATCAAATCCCATAAGATGCAGCAGCCCATGAACCTGAAGAGATATGAAGGCGATCATGATTCAAGGTTTTAATGACTCAACTTCCAACCAGCAAATTATTAATGTTTGGTTTAGCATATGTCAACCTTCTTGGTATCAACCTACTTTTAAATGAATAACTTGTTTTCATCCAACAAGTGAAGTCTATGATTAATTATTCCCTTTCAAGTTAAACAATGGCAATCCTTAAATGGCACGTCAGGATTTGCACAACCATGCCATATCAAATAAGTCATAGAACACATTATACAGAATATTTATTAATTTCTGTCACTTTTATATCCTGCATACAATCTACATCTCTTGCTTGCTTAGTACACTGTATGCAATCAGCTCCCTTTCATTGTGAGGTATTCTTGTATGACACATACAAAATTCACTTATCATGACAAATTTTCCCAAATCGATTCATGAAAGCTGACTGGACTACACAGCCAAATCTATGCCAGTTGCATTGAGATAAAAATACAACAAAATTAATGTGACTCAACAAGCTTAAGACAAATGGAAAATGAGAACGTCTGATGCTTCACCAGTCCTCATGAAGTGCTGCACAGATTTGATAAGGTACTTACGACATTCTATACATCAATAAAATAAAGCAACACCCTCGAGATTACAGCCAATTCTATCCTCGTCAAGATTTGCCAAACTTCAAAGCCAGTATATATTGGACACTTAAAAGTTAAATAACTCAAAGAAGAGAAGCCAGCTTCAAGAATGATAAATCCTAGTGTATGGTAACAGATAGTCAGGTCTTTAATCTTTTCATAAAAGCAATGAATATTGAGTATAAAAAGCCAGACAAGTACTGTCTTAACCAACCACTAGGATGCGTATTTCATCAATTAGGGTGTGACCTCTCTCTTCAGCTTGTCGTGCAGCTGTCTCGACAGAAATTACAATGTCACCCAACATTAGCTGCAAAAGAATGACGCCTATCAGTTTTTCCATGCAAGCATTTTTAAAGAAAAGTAGATGAATAATGAGTTACTGACAATAGGAAGCTTGAGATCGGGAATGTGTTGGGACATTGAGAGGACATCAGTAGCGTGGTCTTCATCTCGCCACTCTTTATTAAGTTTCCGAATGAACTCGTCATTGCAAAGAAGAACTGATAACTCGACACTCTCAAAACTGCCTACATCATTTATTGCAGGATCTCTTGTTTTATATTCTGATTTATGTAGATGCTCAAATGCTAATTTCATCGCCATTGGGACGTTAAGACGCATCATTTCTGCAATATCCTGCATTAAGTAAAAGAAAATGGGAAAACAAACGGAATCATTTACTTGAAGGAAGTCATATACTTGCAACTATGACAGCATATATATGACCGCTAGTCTTGACTTCAGAACCGCTTATCTTAGAAGCAGGCAATTAAACAGAGACGCACACAAATACGTGTACAATTAGAGCCAAGCAAACATATTACTCCAGTTTCTCCCCACATTTTCTTCCACCCTCATAAGAAACTTCATCGTCGCACAAACAACAAAAATCTCTCTCTCTCTCTCTCTTATACTATCACCAACACTAGTTCAAACACAACACAAACACCTAATACACACACAAAAAAAACACACACTAACTGATAATCATTATACCACAATCTCAGGATCATCAGGCAACTGTTCCTCGACGCAAATCTCCACTCTCAGCTCAAGCTCCTTCTCTTTACTCTTCTTCGCTGCGGCGGCGACTCTCCTGGTCCTGACCTTCCTGTACCCCCGCTGCGACGCCGCCGTAACGATCTCATTCCGTCCGACGAACTGACGGCCGGAGCAATTGAACCTACTCGTACCGAGAATCGAAGCGGCCTCCGAATAAGACGCCGTTAACTGAAAACGGTGCGAATTAGGTCGAATTGGGAGCTTCGAATGTAGGGCTGAGGCTGATGGCAGAGCGCGTGAGACAACGCGCAATGCCATTGAGAAAGGTTGAGGTGTGCGGAGGAGAGGAGATAGGCGAGAGAGCATTCAGGCGGCGAAGATTTTCAAGTGCTAAAAAAAATGCGAACAATAGCAGTGATGGTGAGTGAGGGTGTAGATATTGACAGGGCGGGTTTTGTTACCGCCAGGGCGAATTGTGTGATTGGACAATTTTGACCTCTGATTTTTTAACTTCGTCTTTTTTTATTAAAAGGAGGTATTGGCAATTTACCCCATGCGTTACTTGTGCCCGGCAAAAATAAATAAGCAAATTATTCATCAATAATTTGACAAATTAATCCCCTAGTTAGTGCACTTGAGAGTGCGGATATGTTTTTAGGTCACAAAAGACAATTATACCTTTTTTTCAAAAAAAATAAAAAATTGTAGATCTTTGATTTCATACCTTAACTTGTTAAAAAAAATAGAAACTAAGATTTGAAAATAAGTTGTGATTTCTGAATATGTATGTTTTATAATATTTTTTGTACTTTTACTTATGACTTTTTAAAGACATTATAATCAAATTTGAAATTACAAGAAAAAAATATTAGAAATAATAAGATTATTTTGATCATTAAATATAAAAAAATACACTAAAAAGGTTACGGGAGGTGGTGTGCCAAATTTTGAAATCATAAGGGGGTAAATGGCCTATCCATTTTTAAAATGGGGGTAATTTACCAATTTGACATAACACAAGGATTAAATTGCCAAAAATCCTTTTTCCAAATGTCTTTGTCAAGCTTTCGCGGCATTCTAATTTCTAAGGTCAAAATTGAATATCAGGGAATTTTTTATTTTTTTTTCAATTCATTAAATTTAACTATCAACGAGTTTGAAAGAGTGGTATCGAAAAAGAATAACTATTTTATTTAAAGAGAATGCATTCAACTATAATGTTAATCTTGCGAACTAAATTTTTTCTTGTGAGAAATAGCTTCATACATTATGTGTTTAAATCTTACCCCATAAGTAAATATAAAATATTTAGGGTGCTTAATAAATATGTTCAAATATAGTTATACAATACGAAGAGCATTATCCAATACTAACACGTCTTCCTAAGAACAAATTACGGAAGGCCTCCACGTTTTTTTTCTTCTAGTGTAATGAAAACTATCATCTTTAGGGCATCGAAACCAATATCTTTTAAAATACATAATCAGAAATGTAGGGGCAAAAGTAGAAGAGTTAATAATAGAACATCAAAAGAAAACAAGGAAGATATATGCAGAAGACCAGAAGAAAATTAACTCCTGTTGTTTATTCTTTTGTCTATCTCAATGTCTTTACTATATGGTTTTGAAGGTTATGAGATTTAAGACATGAAGTTCAAAGATGAGTTTAGCGAAAATATGAATGTTGTGTCGAACATACAATAAGACGGAAATGAAATATGATGTGAAAAATGAATTTATTTGCGCCAAAATAGGTATAACATTCATAATCGAAAATAATACGTCACTCCTTACGTAGTTTGACCATGTGACGAGTAACTATTGTTTTATTCATATAATAATAACTTTAATTAATTAATTAGATATAAATACTTTATTATTTTTGTTATTATAACTCTGAGCTTTCGTACCTTAGGCAATATGTAGCAGAAAACAACATCACAAATGCATAAAACCAACGTCAATTTTTTGTGGTTTGGGAAATAAATGAACAAATAATAATTTAAGAAGAGATAACATGTGGATAAATTATAAGAAGTGAGAGGTTCAAAAATGATTGCCATTGTGTTGCCTTCGAGTCTACGGCGGCAATGAGATTGAGAATGAACGAAAGGTACAAACTATCTCTTGTTTAGACAGTTGCAACATCAATATCAATAATAAATTAATATATATTTATTGGAATTTTCGAGAAAAAAAGTATATTTTGTTTGAGAGTTTTGCAACGTCGATATCAATATGTATTTAATTGGATTTATCGAGAAGAACTTAAATGGGAGAGAATCCATTATTTTTCCCGTTTGTGCACAAAAACCATACATGTCAATGTTGGACATGACTCTTCCATATATTATTGAATCAACATGCTAACAAATGGTCATAGATATATACACATGTATGGATATAATGCGACTAGATTGTGAACACAAACGTCAATTGATGAACTTATACACCTGTTATTTTCCATGTTGGAATATTTTAACAAAATATATTAAAAAGTCAAAAATATATATTATTATATTATTTATCTCAATGATTACATATTCCTTAGGTACAAAGCATAAAATTCTCGATCTATAAGGTGTTTTTCAAGTTGTTACTTAACGTTTGAAAATTTACAACTAACACTCTAACCTATTAAAAAGTATACGAATGGGAAACCTATTAAAAAGTATACGAATTGCCCATGAAACTCAATTTATCGAAACGTGTCCAAATTAAAACGGTTGATAACGAATCAACTTTAAACACAATTATTTTATGCATTTAATATTACAATTAATAACACGGTGCATACAAATCAAGCGATCCTATACCAAGTTAAAGTATTATTTTGCACACTCTTTTGACTAGATTTGATTGAAATAACAACATTCAAATATAACATAGTTACATCTTGTATTATTTTTGAGTGAAACACAAGGGACATAATTGTCAACTAATACCGTAGAGCGGTAGAGGTCTACAATCTTTAAAAGAACCATTATCACAATAAGCGCGTTTTCACTTGTTTTTTCACGCACGCTTTTGCTAATAGTAATAGGTACTCTTCAATTTTTGGAACTCAACATTAAATTGAAAAAACCAAATCCAAATCCCATTGCCACACAGTTCCCAAATACATAAACCAAATGATTTTTCAGACAAATATTTCCCGCCAATTATTCGGCCGAACAAAAAACCTTCAGCAAGAACGAACCATCATCGTCAATCAGCTCTTGTTTCTATTGAAACAGAGCAAATCCATAAAACAAGTGCAGCAAATCCAGACCCAAACCCTCGTTCACTCAATTCAAATGCCCATGCCAAATTATTTACTCTCTAAAATAATTGATCTCAAAGATTTTAATTATTCCACACTCTTCTTCACCCAAATTCCCATTAACAGTTATGCTTTCAACGTCATGATCAGGGGTTTTACAACTACGTGGCAAAAGTGTGATCTTGCGTTGGAGTTTTTTGCCAAGATGAAGTCTTTAGGCGTAAAGCCCGATAATTTCACTTACCCGTTTGTGTTTATATCTTGTGGGAATCTTCTGGAGTTGGAAATGGGGAAATTAGCGCATTGTGAGATTTTGAAAAGTGGGTTGCTGTTGGATTTTCACGTGGCGCATTCTTTGATCACGATGTACTCGAGGTGTAGTGAGATGGGTTCGGCCCGGGAGGTGTTTGATGAAATGAGTGACAGGGATTTGGTGTCTTGGAATTCGATAATATCGGGTTATTCGAGGTTGGGATTTGCAGGAAAGGCGGTGGAAATGTTTGGGGAGATGAGGGAGACAGGAATGGAGCCGGACGAGATGACTCTTGTAAGCGTGCTTGGGGCCTGTGGAGATTTAGGGGACTTGAGTTTGGGGAAGTGGATTGAGGACTATGTAATTGAGAAAGAGATGGAAATGAACTCGTATATTGGTTCTGCTTTGATCAATATGTATGGGAAGTGTGGGGATTTGGAATCAGCTAGGAGGGTCTTTAATTCTGTAAAATGGAAAGAAGTAGTCACATGGAATGCCATGATTACAGGGTCAGTATATTCTTCTGGCTATTGTTTTATTATTTAGTTCTGCATTTTCTTATGGGTTAACGATGAAAATGTCTTGCAAATTGTTCTTCTCTTGTGTAATTACTGTGATATAACCTTTTGAGTTTTAAACAGATATGCACAAAACGGACAATCAGATGAAACTCTTTCATTATTTACTTCCATGAAAGAGACAGGACCAGAGCCCAATGAAATCACATTGATCGCGGTTCTCTCTTCATGTGCTTCAATTGGTGCTCTGGATTTGGGAAAATGGATTGACGAATATGCATCCAAGAAAGGGTTTCAGGATAACATATATGTTGCTACAGCTTTAGTTGACATGTATTCCAAGTGTGGGAATTTGGAAAATGCATCTAGAGTTTTTGAAAATATGCCACAGAAGAACGAGGTTTCTTGGAACGCAATGATATCTGGACATGCTTTGCATGGGCAAGCAGAAGAGGCACTCGCTCTGTTTCATCGTATGTTACAGGAAGAAAAAATTGCACGTCCAGATGATATCACCTTTGTCGCTGTGCTATCTGCTTGTGTTCATGCGGGTTTGGTGGGTGAAGGCCGTCGATTGTTTGATATGATGAGCTTATCTTTTGGGCTGACTCCAAAGGTTGAGCATTACTCTTGCATGGTTGATCTTCTATCTCGTGCCGGAAAGGTTTATGAAGCTTGGGACTTCATCCAGAAAATGCCACAAAAACCGGATGAGATTTTATTAGGGGCATTGCTCGGTGCCTGCCAGAAGCTAAAGAACACGGATATTGGTGAGAAGGTCTTGGAGCTTCTCTTGGAGATAGAGCCCTTAAATTCTGGCAATTATGTGATTTCGTCCAAAATATATGCGGATATGCGAAGGTGGAAAGATTGTGCTAAAATGAGAGTATTAATGAAAGAGAAGGGTGTTACTAAAATTCCTGGATGTAGCTGGATTGAAATGGATGGTCATCTTCGCGAGTTTCATGCTGGTGACCTGTTAGTTGAAGATGCAGAAATTCACCAAGTTCTTGACATGCTATATGAAGAAATGGCTATCAAGGAGGTTGATTCACCTTATGAAGGTACTGATTTTAATATAAATTGGATGGAATTTATCCATCGAGATCTTACTCTTTGAAATTTTATTTCAGAATATCCCTTCAGATCGATTCAGATAATGTCATCTGCGGCTGTCCCTCTACTTTTGCAAGAACAACCTTGCGTTGCAGCCTCCACCATCTAGTCCCCAATTTAGAATTTCCAACTGAATCAATATAATGACCTGAAGAGATGAAATCCTCAACTTCAAACATTTTATTGACAATTGTGGTGCTTGAATAGTAAGTGCTCTTAACTGATTATAGAAATTGGCTCAAGTTTGAAGGACTATATCGGGTGTTATTTCATAATTCATTTTGCCACGATTTGGTGTGGTTTCCTTGTGCTTTTTTTGTTTTGTTTACTCTAACATCAACTTCATCAGCATGGCAACGGCTTCCCAGATTGGAATTGAATTCTATTGAACCGAGTGCCGAAGGATCACTTATTGATATTGCAAAATCAAGCATCTTTTTCTTCCAGTTCTAATTTTATGTCATTTATGATATCCTCTTCCTTCACAGCTAAGCTCATATTGATCTTCAACTAGGTATGCCTAAACGACATTTTTTTTCTTCTTCATGATTTCATATTCTACATGTCTCACTATCAGTTGCTTATCTGAATTCACTTTATATCAGCCTTGAAGAGGTGTGCTTTGTGGGTGAATTCAATCAATAACTGCGGGTGGCAGCTCCCACTATGACCCAAACAGATTCCCACATGCCACAAGTTTGTTAGTGAATAGCAAACTGGTAATCTGAAGCATGGGAATAAAACTTTAATTAAGTTCCCTTAAAACTCCAATTACAGTGCATATCTCGCACCTTTCTGGCTACGGAGAATAAGTTTCAGAGGCAAAAGCATTTGTGAGGTAGTAAGTGTTAATATTTTCTCCTTATGTTTCTTCCTAAGCCTCTAGCTTCCTTGCTTATTCACATGTTATGTTCTGTTGTTTTTATTGTTCTGGGATACGAGTTAAGTAATGCCCTATAGTTCTCACCGTGCAAGTTAATGTTTCATGGCTGATGATGACTGTTTATGAATTGAATAGGTTGGATCGAATTCCAGCTTCTAAAACTGGCTGTTGACGTGAAACATTTTTCGTCATTGTATTTACTGGGATCTCAACCCAATTTGATGACAAATTTATAAAGGTGGAGTACCACAGATTGAGCAGAAGTGTAACGGAAATCGGGGAAATATGGAGTTCGAAGTGGCGACCTCAAGAAAATTTCAATAACCATGGGGTTACGGGGAGAACTACAGAAGCCAAGACAAGGCAGTACTTGGGCAATTTTGTGCTATGGTATGATCAGAGCATTAGACATGATCTCTGTATTTACGTTATATTTGTTCCGAAAATGCAATACATTCTCGGGGAGTTTTACAGGAAAAAAAGGAATCTAAAGCATCCTATGGAGTATCAGAAAATCTTATTATAGTAATTATTTGGAACTAAGGGTGATCAACTTAGGGATAGAACAGAAATGTCATGCAGGGATACTGACACATTATCTAGCAATTAAGTGCTCACATATTCAGTTTTTGTAGAAACAGAATCAACATTCCTCTATATATTACAGTTATTAGACTCACTTGAAGGTCTTGGTATTATACAATCTGTTTATCGTATCCTTAACTGCTCTAAGCATACATCTCAATCCTAGTTAATATTCAAAATTTACTGTTTGCCGGTATCTGAAAGTCATTTCTCATCTTACTCTGTTTCCTTCTAGCTAGTTGCTGTAATTTCACACTAGACTGGCCAAACTATCATCACTTACGTCCATGAGCTTCTTAGAATTACACCTATAACTTGAGACATACTTATCATCTCCAAGGAGTGGAGTGACATCATATTCTTTCCCCATCTTCCTCCCTTTGCCACCCTCCACTGATCTGAAATGGTGAAGAATCTGCAGAACTTCTTTCATAGAAGGCCTACTCGCTGGCAATGAACTGGTGCATATCAACCCCAACTTGAAAACGGTAATCATTTCTTCTAAATGACATGCTTCTTTAATCTCGTTGTCTAGAGCTTCAGCAATTGGTTTATCTTCTTCTCCAAAGTGTTTCCATGCCCACTCAGCAAGGCTTGTGTGTTCATCCCCAATATTTGGTTCTCTTCCGGTCACCAGTTCCAACAGCACAACCCCAAAACTATAAACATCAATTTTCTCGTTTACTTTTGTCGTGTAAGCATACTCTGAAACAAGAAAAGAACAATTCAGTTAAGATTTAAGTTTCAGTTTCCATGTATGTTATGTATGTTTTTTGCCCAGCTAAATGTAGATATTATTTTTTGTTATTTATGATAGATTTTCAAATTGTTTGAAAAGATCACGAAATTAGTTGTTGAAATTTTGTTTACACTGAGTCGGGAATGAAAATGCTAAGAAACTTTGATCCATGGTTATATGCTTGTATGATGTAGTTACCTGGGGCCATATAACCAAATGAGCCGGCTATTGCAGACATGGTGTTAGGTTCACCTTTCTTGCTCAAAATCTTGGCTAAGCCAAAATCAGCTATTTTTGCCTCAAAATGAGAATCCAACAAAATGTTGCTGGATTTTACATCCCGGTGAATAATCGCTGGTGTGCAGTCGTGATGCATGTAACAGAGGCCTTGTGCAGCTCCAATGGCGATTTTTAGCCTTGCAGGCCAGTCCAAGACTATGTTATGAACAGGATTATTCAGTGATAAAGCTTTTCTCTTCTTCCCATGTAGCCATCTATCAAGGCTGTGATTCTCCATGTACTCATACACAAGAAGCTTTGAATCATCACTTGAAATGCAACACAACAGCTTTACTATGTTGGAATGGCGAACAGAACCAAGTATCTGAATCTCAGCAAGAAATTCTTTCTCGAGCAAACGATCAACTTTTTTGTCGTTCCAAATCCTCTTGACTGCGACATATTGACCTGCGCGGTCAACCTCGATTTTGTAAACTTTGCCCGAACCGCCACTGCCGATCATATTACTTTCTGCCAAGTGTGACAGAATGTTTATCTCAGTGAAATCGACCCTCTGGAAGGAGGTAAGCTTCCATGAATCAAGATCTCGACTAAGCTTCTTTCGTCTATAGTCTCTGACCAGAAACAGGGTCATCAAAATCGTGATCAGGAAAAGAGTCACGGCAAGAACTAGAATCACGGCAAGAATTCTAGGTGAAATTTTCCTGGTTTCCTTGAATTTTGCATGACAACTGGGAAGAGAGGAGATTGAATTGGCAGCACAAAGATTGGCATTGTTTAAGAAACTGTTTCCATAAGCCATGTTATCAAACTCGTCTGGGATTTTTCCAGTGAGTTTGTTTGATGATAAATTGAGAGAAGTGAACTTCACATGGCCTAATTGAGGTGGGATTTGCCCAGAAAGTTGATTCTGCGATAAATCCAATTCAAGAAGATCGGGCAAACTAGCGAAGGCCGCTGGAATTGAACCAGATAATCTGTTCCTTGCAAGGTTCAAAGTTATAAGAGATCTCCAGGATCTAATTTCAGAGGGAAGTTCACCAGAAAGTGAATTTCCGTCGAGTTTCAGAGTGATAAGCTGACGAAGGCTTGTCAACTCCACCGGAATTGACCCGGAAAACATATTGTTACTAGCCAGAAACATCACCAAACTAGCCCAAGACGAAATTCCGGCAGGAATTTCACCGGAAAACTTGTTGTTATTGATCTCCAACCGCGTCAGATTCCAGGCAACTCCACCAGGAAGTTTACCAGAAAATGAGTTATCACTCAGCATCAAACTAGTCATGTTCCGTACAGACCAAAGGCCTAATGGGACCTCACCGGAAAAGTTATTTTGATAAAGCTGCAAAGTCCGCAGTGTTTGACAATTCTCAAGGGATTTTGGTATCTCCCCTGTTAAATTGTTGTTGAAAGCAACAACTCCAAACAAAGTTCCTCCGGCACACAAATTCTCCGGCAAGTTCCCAGTGAAATGATTATCGGAAACTTCAAAAGCTTCAAGCTTCGAGCGGAATCCCATCTCAGGCGGCAACGATCCATTCAAATCATTTTTGAAAACTCGAAAATTCTTCAGGCTTGGTAATTGGCCTATGCTTGGTGGAACTTCTCCATACAAATTGTTACTAAACAGATTCAAAAGCTCCAACCTTTCCAACTTCCCAAAACCTTCAGGAATTCTTCCAGTCAAGTTATTCATGGCAAGATCAATCTCAACCACACTCATCGACTCGATCACCTGCGGAATTTGACCTGAAAATCTGTTTTTGTGCAGATAAACGTTACTCAAATTCCGCAACATGAACAATCCACTCGGAATCTCCCCTTCCATGTCATTCGAGGATAAATCCAAGTGCTCGAGACTAGACAAATTCGCGAAACTCTCGGGCATTTTCCCGATCAAATTCGTCTCCGGCATCCAAATATACTTTAATTTCCTCAAACTCCCAAACTCCGCCGGTATAGCAGCAGGCACAAAGCCGTTATACGCCAAACCTAGATTCTCGAGATTCGCCAAATTCGAAATTTCGACAGGATAACTCGTATTGAACAAATTCATGTACAGATTCAGAGTACGCAGCTGAGTCAAGTTCCCCATCGTCGGAGGAATATCGCCGGTGAAGTTATTTGCGCCGAGATCGAGGTACTGAAGCGATCTCAACCGGTCAATACTCGCCGGAATACTCCCTACGAAGTAGTTCTGCGACAGGTCCAAAACCTGAAGCTTCGAGCAGCTCAAAATCGCCGTCGGAAAATCTCCGGTGAAATAATTGTAGGCGAGATTGAGAACTGTTAAGTTCTCGAGTGTTGAGATGGCATTTGGAATGATTCCGCTCAGACTGTAGTTCCAAATGTTTATTCCGGTGACGGAGCCGTCGCCGGAGCAACTTATTTCCGGCCATTCGCAGGGCGATGACGTGTCGTTCCACGATTGGAGGATCTCGGGTTCGCCCCATGCTCGTTTGAGATTCAGTAACGTGGCTCTTTCGGTGGTGGAGAATTGTGAATTTACGAAAAGGGGCAGGGAGGCGAGGAGGAGTATGAGGAGGTGGAGGGGTAGTTTGGTCATTTTGAGACCTCCGGTGGAGGGGGAGGTGTGTGTTTGGAGGGAAATTGATAAGAAAGTGTGTTAGCGTGTTATTTGTTTTGTTACATTTGTCAACTTTGGAGTACAGAGTGATGGGGGTTTATTTATTTTAAGTACCCAACATACGCACGTTGGAATATAATGATTAAGAGTGAAGACTAAGAATTTAGATCGATTTTTGTATTAAATTGCTAAGGATTCGTTAGGCTTTAAGTTTTCATGATTTATTAAATGAAAACAATGGTCGGTATAATATTTAAAACATATATTATGCGATCGTTGCACGAATGATCTGGTGGTACCAATAATCAATTGAGAGATGATTAAGTGGAGCGGTTGCATGAGAGATGGAGCAATCAATTCGGTTATTGGTATAAATGTATGATTGAAATGAGATCATGAGAAGTTGGTCTCCTATAGTTTAGAGATGTTTATAATTTCAACCATTAGTTGTTTTTGCTGTTGTGTGAAATGATTTTTTTTTTTCAATTATAGGATTTAACTAATAACCACTCTATAATTTCATCTTCATCATGAAACTATACAAATTTGGTTAATCGAACTGTATGTAACACGACGTTATGTAACAATTGCATGAAATAAACCCTCAATAAATATGTAGTACTAAAAAGTACGGGTAGTGCTTTTGAATTTAAGGCAATTGGAAGAACAAATGAAGCTATATAGTACTAAAAAGTATGAATAGTGAATTTGAATTTAAGGCAATTGGAAGAACAAATGAAGCATCGACAATAAAATTTAATGGTACGGACATTTTTAGGTGGTGTTTGTAAATTCTTCTCCAAAAGCATAAGTTCGTAGTTTAAGTTAAAGTTGTAAGATTATGCTTAAGTCATTAGTTGACGGTGTTGAAAAAAATAATCTAAAAGCTTACCATACATGGAGTGTGTTTGGAAGAAAGTCTAAACGCTCACATAAATGTAAACTATATTTATTAAATATAACTACCACAAGCTAAACGCAGCTATATATCAACTTTTAATTGTGTCCAATTTTAGCTTAAAATAAATGTTTGTGGAATTCAACTTGTTAACTAAACACTATAAAGTACTTAATAAATAAAAGCTTTTGATTGTAGCTTTTTTCAACCGTTTGCAAACACCACATTAGTAAAAGAAGAGAATTTCACTTGATTCATACACAACAAAACAATAACCAAGCATGTAATCCCAATTAATTGGGGTAGACTATATAGAACCAAACAAGAATCACGTATAGTTAGTTCCACATGACTTCTCCTCCGCATGAATTTCACTTGGTTCATGTCACATGAAAAGTTAATGTTAGTTTTATTCTCTGCTTTTTCTTGTCAATAAAAAGGCTAAGTTGTGTGGGTGATTTCATGTGATTATTTCACTTTAGAGAACTTTATTTCCTATTATTCTTCAATAATAGATCTAAGAGAAGTGATCTCGAAAAAAAAAACATTTAATTAACTTGGAAGACTTTTCCTATGAAAAATTCCGAATTTCATGCTTCTTAAGAGTTAAGCTTGGTACCTGTGCAAAATACTCCAATTAATATTTTCTATATATATATATATATATATATATATATGTAATTATGAAATCATAAGAAAACAAAGATAGGATAAATTTTTTTTTTTTTTTTTTCAAAAAAAAAAAAGATAGGATAAATTGCAAAGACTTGTGAACACAGTTACGGACAAAGAGATGGTGAGTCAACGTAGAGTTCTGGTCTTCCACGACGCGGCAACTTTTGACTAACTCACGTGGGTCTATTACAATTACAATGCTTCTTGCACTTAAGGAGTGTAAATTACACTTTTGTCTAGAAGTGAGAGTAAAGTTTTTGATTTACGCTATTTTAATACAAGGTTAGATCCTTCAACTAGAAGTCAAGATTTGATAGCCCGTGTGTAGAACTAATACAATTTTTTAACTAAAAAGATTAAAAGTTTTCTTTCTGTTGATGGCTATGAAAAGTTCATTCACAACAAGTTGAACCAAAAGCGCAAATTGGCAAAAGATGTGGGTTGGTGGGAACTTTTTGCCCTATAGACGATGGTGGGACAAAGTTTCGTTTCTGGTGTATATTTTGGTCCAAATCTTTAAAAATCTTCTCACAAAAAAACTTCTCAAAAATGTTTCATGATGTGTTAGGTATATTTCACAAAATTGTAAAAGTGGTTGTTGCAAGGACATAAGAATATGTTTATATAGCTTGTTTTCATAGTCAACAATAAAAACATTTTAGTAATTTTGGGAGAAATGTTTAAAAAGTTTAATTCATGCTCTTTCCTACAAGTATTGTTAAAATGGTGAACTTGATCTGATAATATTTGATAATATTGAGTCAAGAGTAATGGATTATATCTCATAGCGCTTATGATATTGTAACTAACTTACTAGATCATGAACAATATGCACCACTCGTAGGTCGTAGCTCAATTGGCCGACCACCGTTAGTGAGAATTCTCCTGTTTCCTTGTTTATTTTATAGGGGTTTACATTTTCTAATTTTGTTTATATTGTATATAACATGTTTTATAGCTATTATAAATGAGTGTTTAGTATTATCTTAATACCAAAACATCCTCAATCTTCAAAAGTTTAAAGGACATAAATTGATATATAGATTCATGCATAGTTTCAATTGTATCACTACTTTTACCATAAAGTTTGAAAGTAAATTTTATGTGGTAAAGAACAAACAATAAGTTTTACTATTATAGTTATGCACCGTTATAATTACTTGTAGTGCCCTTACGCAAAGTTAACATTTTTGAAAATTTAACATTTTATTTTCACAAAGTTAAAAGCAGAAAATATTTCTATATTCTTTGAAAATGTTTTGGAATTTTAATTCTGGCATGTAATATGTGTGTGTATGTTTGTTGATGGTTTGGTGTTGTTGGGGTGGGGGCGTTTTCTTTGAATTTGGTGAAAAATACTGCCTAATAAGATCAGAAGTTCATATTGTGGGCCAATTTTCTAGAAGATAAACATCACTAATCTCGTGCTTTGGATCTTCTATTTTCTTATAGTGCTTTTGGAGTTTTACGCAAAGTCAAGAGAAAATTATTGTTTAAGTCGTAAAGATTGAGTGACGCGGCCCTTTATATTCAACAGAACTATTTCGATCGCTTCTTATTTTCAGTTTATATAAATTTGTCTGGCTGTAAGTATTTTATGCTTATTTATCTCTTCAATGAGAGATGCAATCTAGATGTTCATTAGGAGAATCGAGATTAGTTTATGTTCTAAATTATTTCGAATGACACGAGTAGATAATGGCCGGATTAGTTTGCTATATTCTAATTTTATTTTCAGAATCATTTATCATGTCGTTTAACAGGAAAAGCAAAGAGAAAAAAGTAAGTACATCCCACGTACTGCTATTATTTTTTTTTTTTTAAAATATTTATAATCTTTTCTATACACGATTTTTCTTCTTCTTTCTATCAATTCTCTATCTTCCACTAATAGATGTACCATAATACAGTACACGATGTGAGGGCATGATATAATAAGAAAAAAATAAAGTGATCTGCATATTTATTTTAAAATAATATTTATATTATGTCTTAATATAAATAACTTAATTAATAACATTTAAAATTTAGTCTATAAATCATAAAAAAGGGTTAATCTACAATGCAATAAAAAGCTAAACACAAATTATATTAAATATCCACTAAGAAAACATTTGTGCAACATAAAGACTAAAAACATATTAGAATATCAAAATATGGTACAATACGAAAAATATCAACGTAGATATTCTTCTAGCAACATAACCTGCACTATACTTACACAAAAAAACCTTTTCCAAGGTAGTCAAGTTTGTTGGCTATTGACGTGGGGAGTGACTTCACCTTCGCCAAAGGTGGCCAGTTGATTGTGGAAGCTCATTGGAATTTTCTCATCATAATTTACAAGAATAATTTAGCATTCGTTGACTATTCAAATATGTGTAGATAAATGCATTCCAAGATTCTACACTCTTAGTCAAAATAATTAAATGATTGTCCTTTGGATTTGTACTCGACAGTTAGTCGTAGTGTTTTTTACTCACCACACACCACTCACAGTATAGACTATAGAATATAGATAGAGTTTACATTCATAACCTTCGCTGTAAAAAGGGAGCATTCATCTACCTCTTTGGGGTCAATTTTAATTTTTATTATAGGTGTTTTTATTTATTTTTTAATTTTCATAATTTCTTGATCAAATTATTGAAACGGAATAAATTCAATATTTCTCTAAACAGTTCCTCAGTTGTATTCTTTCTCGAATATATTCTTATTATCTGACAGATGTAGTTTCAATTGATTTTATCGACAAGATATAACAAAGTCATATTGATCGATTCGTACAAACTAAAATGACATTTCTCATACAGCTAACTATTTAATTTGTGATATACTCAATCATTGTATTTATAACAGAAATACTTTTTTTTCGCACTATTGACTAGAGTTTGATTAGACACCACTAAATTTACCTTTTCAAGTCATTCCACGGTTCCACCTAATTAAAGTGTATTTAAATTACAATTAAGTTTTTTAAAGCCTGTAAATATTATTTATTATTATTTTGTATGTAAAAGCCCGTCTTGAAGCTACACTCAAAGGAATTATAGTTTAGATGTGTTTTATGAGTCTTAAACATATGCTCTAAAATTAATATCATGTTAAGTATCAAAATATATCTGAATTCAATGTTGTATCTTGATCATTGATTCATGTGTCATTGAAATTATTAAACTGTTGTCACAGAGATTATGAATTAGATTAATACCGTTTTAATCAAAAGTTAAACATACCTTGATGTCTCAATTGCTATATTAACAACTCTAGCAGGAGAAAAACTTATTTTCTTAACGAGTTGATTGAAGACCTGGACATTTTCTTTGAAGTTGTAAAAAATTACAATTGCTATGAGGCCTAAACGCCTTCAAATGGTTTCAAACATTCAAAGGTGAGGGCTGGACTAATAATCATGATGACCTATACGTAAAGGTAAAAACTCAATTCAAGTTTAGGCTGTAAAAACTAAAAGTAATTTTAGTGCTCATATTCAAGTCTTCAACAAATATATTAATATTTGGGGTAGTGGTTTAGGTTCTCCACAATTTCTAGAATTAAAAGATCGTGGAATTCACCAAATTAAAGATGAGATATTTTTGAGGGCTGTGTTCTTGAATGCCCTGGAATTAAGTAGGAAAAAATATATAAATTAACAAATATTATTTCTCTTTGTAAATTGAATTTTCACGCGAGATTATTATTCCACATGGTATTACAACTTATGTTAAAAAAAAAAAAAGTTCTTAAATTCGAAGCTCATACCCACTCATTTATTAAAAAAATGTCACGCTTTCAAACGTAAAAAAAATGATCTATGATCTTCACAGTTCACATAAAAGGATGTGTATGAATATATATATATATATATATATATATATATATATATATATATATGTGTGTGTGTGTGTGTGTGTGTGTGTGTGTGTGTGTGTATTAATATATGGCAATTCTTCACATCTATAAAATCATTGAAATTTTGGACAAGGCGACAATTAATCAGTTAGCCGTATTTTGAGTTTCAGAAATAGATCAAACTTCTATAAGTACAACAAGAATTCAAACTGTAAATGATTTTTCTGTGCAGAGTAGAGTGTACAGTGTTTCAGTATCCCAATACACATACCGAAGGCTTTCCCATTAACATTTATCTACAGTCATTCGTTTCACATAAAAAGAAATAAAAAGTAACAATTCATATTACCTGGTATACTACATAGATATCATTAGATCTCCAGAGGGAAGTGACATCTTAATAAAGTTGTACTATGCTACAACTTCAGCAGGAGTATATTCTGTTACATTTGTTCTTGTACTTGCCAATTGAAAACAATTAGACATAATTACATTTATATAAATGGTGTTTGATTTAATTAAAGAAACTTCTCTTTAGATTTGAATATTTTAGATTCCCTGTGAATAACTCCAAGAACCAAATCTACCAATAATTCCAGATGACAAGAATTATAAGTGTTTTAAGTCATAGGACTAGATGAAGCAGATATGCGGTTATTACAATCCTGGAGAATGTGCAAACAATCCCTCATGGATGGCCTATTAGAAGGTGATTCACTAGTACACATAACCCCAAGCTTAAAAACAGCAACAATTTGATCCAAGAAACTTGATTCCCTAATCTCAGCATCGAAAAAATCATCGATAGAACTCATCTCCCTGTAGTGCATTTGAGCTCGTCCGGCTAAGTTCATGTGGTCGTCATCTTGACTGACAGCTTTTCTTCCTGTTGTTAATTCAAGTAGGACTACTCCAAAACTATAAACGTCACTCTTTACGCTCACCCGCTTCTTGTATGCATACTCTGTGATTCCAATGCAAAATCCATCGTTTTAGTGAACTTAAGACATAAGAGATAAATCATAAATCAGTACTTGATGTTTATGAAAGTGTAGAAAAGCTTACCGGGAGCAATGTAACCAAAAGTTCCGGCTACAGTAGAAGCTATTTCAGTATCTCCACTCTTAGTCAACATCTTTGCCAAACCAAAATCTGCGATTTTTGCATTGAATTCCGAGTCCAGGAGAATGTTGCTGGACTTAATATCACGGTGGATGATTGGTGGAGAACAGTGATGGTGCATATAGCAAAGACCTTGTGCCACTCCAATGGCAATATGCAGCTTCATTGGCCAATCGACTTTTGTGATTGAACGGTGATCAAGAGGTGACATTTCCATCTTTTTATTATCATGAAGCCATTGATCAAGACTCTTGTTCTCAAAATATTCGTATACCAGGAGCTGCGAATCCTTGCCTGAGATATAGCACAATAATTTGACTATATTGTAATGCCGGATGGTCCCTAGCGTCTGAATCTCAGCCATGAATTCCTTGTCAAGCCTCTCGTCTGATTTTTGGTCGTTCCATATACTTTTGACAGCAACTGTATTGCCTGTTTGATTGATCACAACTCGATAAACCTTTCCTGACCCGCCATTCCCAATAAGGTTATCCTCTCTTAAACTCGACAGAATGTCAGATTTATGGAAATCTAACTTCTGAAACGAAGTCATCTCCCATTCCTTGTACTTGTCGTTCAAACGGGAGGCAATGCTTCTTCCAGTGATGATCACACGCACCATCTTCCAGCATTTTCTTGCAAGGTAACAACATATTGCGAACCCCGCAATCCCAACACCAATTGTTCCTAATATAGTTGTTGTACCTGTTGTACTATTCTTGCCAGACTCGACCTTGCAGTTTAAAAAGGGTCGAATTCTGGAATCAAAGCACAAGTTAGAGGGGCAATCGGGTAGCCTTTCAGTCCTGTTATCCGAACAAAGATTGTGACGATCCAAGCAGTTTGAGTAAAGCACTTGATTCACAAACTCTACAGGTATCTGTCCCAAGAATTTGTTGGAGCAAAGCCCAACTCTTCTTGATCTCAAACGGAACAGATTCTGTATGATATCGCCAGAGAGTTGGTTATCAGACAAATCCAAGGAAGTAAAAGTCTGCAAATAACCAAAACTTTCTGGTATTACACCATAGAAATGGTTATGACTGAGATTCAGCTCTTGTAAACTGACCAAATCCAACTCTGTAGGCAATTCTCCAGTCAAGTTGTTATAGGCTAATGTCATGTAGCTTAACTGGTGCATATGGAACAAACCCCAGGGTATAGAACCACTGAAGGAATTCATGGACAGATCCAACTGTCTAAGATTGTAAAGATCCTTGACATCTTCAGGTATTGATCCATTAAAGTTGTTGTAAGAAAGATCCATAGACTCTAGACTGTAAGCTTGTATTGGTGTTGGTATCCCACCAAACAATCTGTTAGCGCTAATATTTAAATACTGAAGCTTCGGCATAAGAAACAACTGACCTGGTATTGTTCCGGACAGTTCATTCATTGACAAATCCAGGCTATCAAGATTTGAGCAGTTATATAGACCTGAAGGAATACGCCCTGACATCTTATTCTTCGACAGGTTGATCCTTCTGAGGTTTTTGAGCCGACATATTGCTGATGCAATTGTCCCGTTTATGTTTTTTTCGGCTAAATCTAGGCTAATGATTGAACCAGAAGCACAACCTACTTCTGGCCAATCACAGGGGGGTGACAGAGAGTTCCACAAGTGGAGTGATGATGGATTGCCCCAGTGTTGTTTCAAATTCATTAAAATAGTATATTCAGAAGACAAATTTTGTGAATTTACTAATGGAGTTAGCATGAAAAGGAGGAAAAAGGGTGCCACCATTGTTGTAGAAGAGAACACTTGGGATTTTTTCATAGAATGCAGTCATGTATACAACTCACAGTCAACTCCTTTGAAGCAATGAAGTCAATGGAATGAATATATATATATATATATATATATATATATATATATATATATATATATATATATATATATATATATATATATATATGTAAGCCATTTGACTAATGGCTAATATGAACTAATGAATTTCCATGTTGGAAGACTTTGACATTTGATGTCCAGAGTTCAGACATGAAAGTCATACATGAAAATATTTACGAATTACAATATCTATAACTTTAACTCCGATAATGTGATAATGAGTTTTCTCTATTCAAACAATTCTGGGCTTGTCAGTTTATGAGCCTCATTAGGCCTTGAATTGAGCATAAGAGGCAGCAACTGCGACAAGCAAGCAAGCAGGCTGAATTATGAGTTGACCGAGCCACCTCTACATCCACCTTATCATCATTTTGTTCTAGGAAATATACAAAATCTGCTGATTATATCCGAGTACCCTAGGTGTCATTACAAAGTAAAAGTTGCAATTTTTAAGCGCAAAATTTGAACATCAATGTCAAGTAATATTTGAGATCATAAGAAATGGTCAAAAATCTAAAACACTAAAATGAAGGATTGAGCAAAATGTTTAACACTTCCACTCAATATCATTTTCAATCTCTAGAGCATTATGTAGAGAGTAAACGAAACAAACATGCATGATCAGGTAATGTACATATACGTGGGGATTGAGGTTGCCATTATCCGGTTATCTTCTTTCAGTCCTTTCAAGATTTGTAAGAAACTTTGACTGCAAGGAGAAACAAAGCCAATGAACTGTCCATGCAGGTCACTTGTGCAAATCGTATTGTCCCAAATCTTACTTATAACTTTACTATGTTCTCAGAAAAAGAAAAGGTTATTCTGGTAATTTGATCAAAGCAAATTTGCCAATCATGCACAAAGTTTGGTAGAAGAATATCTTCAAAGATGTTAGCAAAAAGTTCCAGAGTTCTTATTGATTTCCCAGAAAGATATGCTCCAAGTTTTCACTTGATGATAACAGAGGCATTAAAAGCAAAAGCCTAATGCTACACTTCTAGGTGCAATATCAAGATTCATTTTTGCAACATTTTTTTTTTTTTTTAGTTACAGATGATAATAAGTAGAAGAAGACTAAAGGTCACTACAATCCTGGAGAATGTGCAAACAATCCCTCGTGGATGGCCTATTAGAAGGTGATTCGTTAGTACACATAACCCCTAGTTTAAAGACAGTAGCAATTTGATCCAAGAAACTTGATTCCTTAATCTCAGCATCGAATAAATCAGCAATAGAACTCATCTCCCTGTAGTGCATTTGAGCCCGTCCGGCTAAGTTCATGTGGTCCTCACGACTGACAGCTTTTCTGCCAGTTGTTAGTTCAAGGAGGACGACCCCAAAACTATAAACATCACTTTTTACGTTCACCCTTTTTGTGTATGCGTACTCTGTCATTTCAAGGTACAATTCATGTTTTGGTTGAGTGTATTTTGGAAACGAGAAAACCACTTAAGATGTTAATGAAATTATAAACGTACATACCAGGGGCAATGTAACCAAAAGTTCCAGCTACAGCAGAAGCTGTTTCAGTATCTCCCCTCCTACTCAGCATCTTCGCCAAGCCAAAATCTGCAATTTTTGCGTTGAATTCCTGGTCCAAGAGTATGTTGCTGGATTTTATATCTCGGTGAATGATAGGTGGAGAGCAGTCATGGTGCATATAACAAAGACCGTGTGCCAACCCAATGGCAATATGCAGCCTCATTGGCCAATCCAGCTTCGTGATTGAACTATGATCAAAAGGTGATATTTCCCTCTTGTTATAATGCAGCCACTGATCAAGGCTCTTGTTATCAAAATATTGGTACACCAGGAGTTGCGTATTCCTGCCTCTGATGAAGCACAAAAGCTTGACTATATTGTAATGCCGGATGGTCCCTAGTGTCTCAATCTCTGCCATGAATTCCTTCTCCAGCCTCTTGTCTGATTTCATGTCATTCCATATACTTTTGACAGCTACTGTCTTGCCTGTTTGATTGATGACAACTCGATATACCTTCCCTGATCCGCCATTTCCAATCAGGTTATCATCTGTTAAACTTGACAGAATATCAGATTTACTGAAATCCAGCTTCTGAAACGAAATCATCTCCCATGCCTTGTCATTGTCGTTCAAATGGAAGGTCGAATGCAAAATTTCCTTCCGTCTTGCAGCAATGGTCGCACATGCCATTTTCCAGCTTTTTCTTGCAAGGTAACCAAATACTACCAACCCTACAACCCCACTACCAATTGCTTCAGCAATAACTGCTATACGATGCTTGTCAAGCTTGGGGTCACAATTTAAAGATTGCTGAAATCTGGAATCAGAGCACAACTTAAAAGGGCAACCGGGAAAGCCATCAGTCTTGTTATCTGAACAAAGATTGGAATGATCCAAGCAATTCTCATGGAAGGCATTATTAACAAATTTATAAGGTATCTTTCCAAAGAATTTATTGGAGCAAAGCCTAAGCGTTGTTCCTGAGCTGAAATTGAATACATTTTGTATGATGTCACCAGATAGTTGGTTATCAGTCAAATCCAAGGAACTTAACCTATGTAATTTTGGTATCTTACCATATATATGGTTGTGAGAAAGATTCAGCTCTCGCAAACTGAACAGATCCAACTCCGCCGGAAGTTCTCCAGTCAAGTTGTTATGAGCTAACGACATGAAGTTTAATTGGTGCATTTGGAACAGTCCCCTGGGGATCAAACCACTAAACAAATTCATGGATAGATCCAACGATTCTAGGTTGGATAGATTCCTTATAACATCAGGGATTGAACCACTGAATGAATTCATGGATAGATCCAACTGCACAAGCTCGGATAGATTTCTTACACCATCAGGGATTGAACCATTTAAACGATTATCAGAAAGATCGATATGCACTAAACTGTGTGCTTGTATTGGTGTTGGTATCCCACCAAACAATCTATTTCCATTTATATTCAAATACTGAAGCTTCTGCATAAGAAACAACTCACCTGGGATTGTTCCAGATAACACATTCATGGACAAGTCCAATCGTTCTAGCTGCGAGCAGTTAACTAGACTAGCAGGGATATTTCCCGATATCTTATTATTCGACAGGTTGATCACCACAAGGTCCTTGAGTTGGCATATCTCCGAAGGGATCGTCCCATTTATATTTTTATCCGATAAATGTAGGCCGATGATGTTACCAGAAGCGCATTCAACCTCTCGCCAATCGCAGGGGGATGATCGGGAGTTCCACGAATCGAGTAATGGCGGATTACCCCAATGTTGCTTCAAACTCAACATAATAGTCTGATCAGGGGATACATACTGCGAGTTAACTTGAGAAAAGGCACTAACAAGCAAGAAGAAGACGAAAATGTGCACCATTTTCGCAGAAACTAAAGAATCTGTTCAATCAGAGTTGTGATCTAAGAAGCTTTTTCGCCTTCTCATAAACCAAATCTGATTTTGGTTTTTCCCCAAAAACTGAATCTTTAGCTCATTTATATAAAAAGCGAACAATGTGTGAAACAAACTTATACAGTGTAACGCACACTATATACTCTCAGTGTCAATTTCAACCACAACAAGATCACAATAAGAAAATGTCTGTGACGCATAAATACAAACACTTTATGAGCAATACACAAAAATGCAAGTCAAAATTTAAACTATTCATTTGAGCTTGAGATGAAGATGTCAAATTCGTCAAACATGGCCAGTGCAAGATTCAATTGTATTATAAAATCCCCACGTTTTTTAACTTGTTATAAAAAATCAATTTATGAGGGTAATTACACTCGCAGTCCTTGGGTTTGGTATAATAATACAAACCTCCCAAAAACCTTTCCTTTCACTAACTGCCGGCAAAAAAAGCAACGGTAATATTCTAAATCTGTGTTAAATTTATTGGCTGGAGTTCTTCACTTCTATTTTTGATTAATACCAAACGACTTATGTAAATTATCAAATTGCTCCCTGCATTCTTTGTAATTTGCAAAAATATTTCGATGTATTGAAATAATTAGCAGAACTCTCCTTTATTAGTGTTAAATTTATATTGATCTATTCATGAATGTCTTGTTCTGTTAAAGACCCTACTAAGAGAGACCTTTTTTTCCCCTTTATGAGTCGATCGAGGTTCATGTTTTACTCTTAACTCTTAAGAATAAAAAATTGTGGAAACTTCCAAAAGATTTCAAAAGTTCAAAAAATGAGGGCTTGACTGACAATAATGACGCCAACAAGTAAAGGTCAAGTCAACTATGTGTTGCATGTATTGACTTATAATGACTACAAATTAATTGTGAGTTTTCATATTATTAATTCCACATATATATTAGTATTTGAGGGTAATTACTTGAGTTTTCCAAATGCAAGTGACATCAAACTGAAACTGTAGTTCATTGTAAGGAATTGCCAATTCATAAAATAGTTGTCACACTTTCAGGCACAATAGATTATTTAGTATCATGCAAAACTTTTGTTGAAACTTTGGTAACACATTTAGATACATTTAAATGTATAGTTCATATTTCTTCAGGTAAATAACAGTAAAACCTTCAGTTCTCCAAATGCAAAGTGACATTTTAACGAGAATGCACCAGGAGTTTATTTCTTCAATGGCTTCCAAATTCATAAAATAATTTTACACTTTCTGCCATAATATCCCTAACTTTTAACTCTTTCACCTTCCAGTTTCTTTTCTATATCTCCATAATAAAATTATTTAACTCATCGAAGAGCAACAGCTACCTACTATAATCCTGAAACAATCCCTCATAGATGGCCTATTTGCAGGTGTTGTGGCCTAAAAACAGCAACAATTTGATCCAAGTAACTTGATTCCTTAATCTCATCATCCAACGACTCGACAACGTAAGCCGTCTCCCTGTAGTGCATTTGGGCCCACCCAGCTAAGTTCATATGGTCGTCTGGCCTCACAGCTTTTCTTCCTGTCGTTAACTCAAGCAAAACGACCCCAAAACTGTAAACATCACTCTTCACATTCACTCGTTTTGTGTATGCATACTCTGCGATGGTGCATATAACAAAGACCTTGTGCCACTCCAATGGCAACATTCAGCCTCATTGGCCAATTAAGTTTTGTGATCGATTGGTGTTATTTCCCTCTTGTTATCATGCAGCCATTGATCAAGGCTTGGTACACCAGGAGTTGCGTGTTCTTGCCTGAGATATAGCACAATAGCTTTACTATATTGTTATGCCGGATGGTCCCTATTGTCTGAATCTCGGCCATAAATTCCATATACTTTTCACAGCTACTGTATTGCCACTTTCATTTGTGACAACTCGGTATACCTTTCCTGACCCGCCGTTCCCAGTGAGGTTTTCATCTGTTAAACTTGAAAGAATGTCGGATTTATCCAAGTCCAATTTCTGAAATGAAATCATCTCCCATTCCTTGTCCTTGTCGTTCAAAGGTGAAATTATGTTACTTCTTGAGGCAATGGTCACACGTGCCGTGCCATCTTCCAGCCTTTTCTTGCAATGTAGCCAAATAGTACAAACCCCACAAGGCCAGAACCAATTGCTTCCGCTATTATTTTTGTAGTTGTTGTTTTTCTTGTAGGTCTTGTACTATTCTTTCCAGATTCAACGTTGCTGCAGTTTAATATGGGCTGAATAGTGGAATCAGCCGAGCACAAGTTAGAAGGGCAATCTGGTAGCCACTCGTTCTTGTTGCACGAACAAAGATTTGAAAGGTCCAAGCAACTCTTCGGAAAGGCTCCATCCACAAACTCAGAAGATACCTTTCCAAAGAATCTGTTGGAGCAAAGCCCAAGTACATTACTACTTGATCTCAAACGGCATAAACTTTGTATGATGCCACCTGATAGTTGGTTTTTAGACAAATCCAAGGAGTTTAGCCATATCAAATCAGCAAATCTTTCCGGTATTTCACCATATAAATTGTTGTGAGAAAGATTTAGCCATTGCAAACTGATCAAGCGGCCCAACTGTGCTGGAAGTTCTCCAGTGAAGTTGTTATGGGCCAATGACAAATAGTTTAACTTGTACATATGGAATAGTCCTCTGGGGATCGAACCACTAAACGAGTTCATGGACATATCCAAAACTACGAGATTTGATAATTTCCGTATGTAACCAGGCATTGATCCAATGAAGTTGTTATGCGAAAGATTTAGCCATTGCAAATTGAACAAGCGGCCAAACTGTTGTGGAAGTTCTCCAGTGAAGTGGTTATGAGCCAACGAGAGGTAGTTTAATTGGCACATATGGAACAGGCCCCTGGGGATCGAACCACTAAACAAATTCATGGATAAATCCAAATATACGAGATCGAACATTGGTGTGGGTATCCCACCAATCAATCTGTTTGATGAGATACTTAAATACCAAAGCTTTTGCATAAGAAACAACTCTCTTGGGATCGTTCCGTACAGTTCATTTTTGGACAAATCCAAGTACTCCAGATTTGTGCAGTTGTCTAGACAAGCAGGAATACGACAGGACAGCTTATTCTTAGAGAGGTCGATCCCTACGAGGTCTTGAAGCTGGCATATCGTAGATGGGATTGTTCCTTTTAGGTTTACATCTGCTAAATTTAGCCCGACAATTGTACCAGGATAATAGCATTTGATTTCTGTCCAATCACAGGGGGAAGACGTAGAGTTCCACGAGTCGAGTGATGGCGGATTACCCCAGTGTTGTTTCATACTCAACAAAGTAGCATGATCAGAAGACAAATTTTGTGAATGTACCAATAATATTTGAATTAGCAGGAATTGGAGGGAAAAGGGTGCCAACATTGTAATGCAGAAGGGAACACTTCGTGTAGAATTATGTCGTATGCACTAGTTAACTATGCATATATATATATATATATATATTAGTCAAGTCTATATTGAATTCATCATCTCAATGCATATAACTAAAAGATTCAATGCATATGTAATTTGACTCGGAGACAAAGTCAATTTGCTCCCTATTTAGTTATATATCATATCAACTCGCTTTCACTTTATCTTTTCTATTGATACTTCTTCCTCTAGCACAGTAGCACTAAACACGTCATTCTTATGTAAAGTTGCTTAATGGTAAACTATTTTCTTAAGATATTCAACCTATATATGGAGTCCAACAACTCCAACTATTTGTTGTTAACCATTTTGCATAAGTTTTTTGAATCTTAGTAATTTGATCTCATGATATAGTTTCGGATTTAGTTAATAACGAAAACTATCGCGTTCAATTATCAAAAGCAAAGAACAACTTAAGATATAAAAAATATTCATGCTCGTTTTTCACAATAAATTAACTTTTCTTTTAATATAAAAATATAGAATGCTCTATTCAAATGTATGTACTGAAAATATATATGAATACACATAAAACTATTATAACCGTTATTCTACATGTTTTCTCAAATATATCATCACGAACAACAAGCATCTGAGTCACTAATTCAACGCTAATGCATTGCAACTGTTTTTAACGTCGTATTGAGATAATTGTGGAAGGAAAATTAGGTGGATACACGTATGCCGTGCAACTACCGTATTTACCCAAAGATAATAATCATTATCCGAGGATGAGTCCTTACTAACAAGTCAAAGCCAAGTCAAACTTGATGTTCAAATTACTTATATAATAACCAAAAATAAAAATTTGTCATATTCCACACATGCAATTGCAGAATCTCGAAGAGGTTCAGACATTCGTAGGATGCGTTTTGACTGAAAATTGGTAAAGCTAACCTCAGCATTACGTTGTAACGGATTGTTCTTATTTTACAAATATAGGCAAAAATGCATGTTCTGCCTCGTAACTTTGCACTTTTTTAGTTTTTGCCTCGTTTAAATGCGTGCCGAATTCTACGTGTATTGTTAGATAGGACCATGACATGTCAAAGTTATAGGGCATATTTTATAATTTAACTTTAAAAGTTTAAATAAACTCATAATTATTATCATGTAACAATAATTATGAGTTTATTTAAGTTTTTTAAGGTGAGTTACAAACATGTAACTTTGACATGTTACAATTTTACATGGTAGCCACATAGGATTTGGCACGCATTTTGAGTACAAAAACCCGTTCGGATCAGGATGGGCATAAATTGCATAATTTTTTTAAGGGATAAAAGCGTTAAACCCCCTATACTATACCCCCGATTGCACTTTGCCCCCTATCCTTTTAATTTGGCAACTTGCCCCCTGAACTATAGATAAATAAGCACTTTGCCCCCTGAGTCCAAATCCAACGGCAAAATATCCTGACACGTGTTCAAATCCAATGGTGAAAAAATGACTCAGGGGGCAAAGTGCTTATTTATCCATAGTACAGAGGGCAAGTTGCCAAAAATAAAAAGATAGAGGGCAAAGTGCAACAGGGGGTAAAGTATAGGGGGTTTAATGCTTT